>JBBGBA010000013.1:0-747107 GCA_038088335.1 Mesorhabditis sp. LJ9110 | reverse complement strand
CCGGTTATGGATGGTCAGTTATAGTAACATTGATAAAAATATTGTCCCAGTGACCCAGAAAAAAAATCCCAATTCCGCCGAGGGTTGTACTTTAGTGAAGAGCATTCCCAGACGACACACGAATTGAAGATAATTGCTATTGACAGCTACAAAAGAGCAACAGCCACAGGTCAACACAGACAAAATGCTTGGCTTTTGAAGATCAGGATAGTTAAGAATAGTTTTAGAGCGTGAAAGGGGCCTTTAGGTTAGATGGCCTGGGATGAGCACGCAAGTAAAGATCCTCTCAGATCCTTGTTAGCAGAAAAAAGGTCGTTCCTCATTTCTCCGTGCCATGCCGCCTTCAAGGTCTAACTTATTTTGCGCTTCCCCAGTCCCGAGGCCACAGCAAGCCAAGAAACTTGACCGACATCAATTGACTAATCTTTACCATGTGCTCTTTTTTGTACATAAATCGTTGCATTAATCGTTATTACAATATCCATGCAAAAGTTTAGGCTTAGTAAATTTATACATTACCTTAGGCCCCCGTCACAGCTCAGTAAAAATAAAGCTTATTTATTTATAAATTTCAGATAAAACAAAAAAAGTAATTTACTTTTTTCAAGCACATAAACTGAAAGGAGGGATCCGAGCTTGCTTTACAAATATATAGATATCAGCAGCACAGAGTTGGGTCTATCCCGTTTTGTTCCTCAACGCTGTCGAGTTTTCCATCCTCGTCTCTTGGCTTTTTCGGCTCCTCAAGCTTTTTCGCCGCAAATTCCTAAAAATTAGTAAATAATTATAGATATAAATGTCTAACCTTCTCATCCAGGAACACTTTGTAGAGATGATCGAGTATGGCAGCCGTATAATTCCAATGCACATGCTTGGAGATACGGTAAAGTGTATAGATTTCATCTGCAAAGGGTTGCTCAATTTTTCGTGCATTGCTGTACCAGTTCCTAACCACTTCACAAAACGTGCTGATAGTTTCTTGCTTGGTTCGGACTTTGTGCTGCGTAGTAAAGTGCTTAACGATGGTACAAGAAGGTGAAGGCTAAAAATAATTGTTTGCAAAGTTGCCGATCAATCTCACTTTCCAATATAATACTCGCGTAGCCTCGGTGTTCCGACTTCACAGAGGGTATATACAATATCAATAGCCCCGCTTACAATTAGCACTATCGAATAGAACCTGAAACAGGATCCAGAATTTTTTTCGCCAGTAAGTCGACCGACCACTTTACATAAAATATCTGTTCATAAACGACGTTTCCGTTCATAAAACATTGGAATTGGTAGGTTCGGACGTCAAATTCCGCAGCCACCTAAAAAAGGCGCCAGGGTTTTCTATACGTTAGAGACTGACCTCTGTTTCACACATAACTTTACGGGAAAAATACTCTTGTTTTGGATAATCGGGATTTGACATGAATTGATGTTGAAATTTCTAAAATTTCACGAATAATCTTTACATCATTTTTTGGTCTTATGATTGGCCAAAAGTGAGGGTATCCCAAAAAGTAGCTGCAGAAACACCACTCGATTATCATCATCAGACAAAATAATGCCTTTTCAATGAGATCATGTATAAAACAGCTGAAAAATAATAGAGGAATTTAATCAGTCACCCATTAAAAATAGATATCAATAACTTAAATAGTATTATTAATTAATAAAGCCTAAATCGTAAACTGTTTCCTACTTATGCCTCGAGTTGGGATTAGTGACATGATGTGCGCGTATCAGATGAACCGAAAGGTTACGCTAAACCACAGACTGTAAATATGCAAAAATATTTTTACCATGTCGACGGTATCTTCACAGGAAATCGTTGCCGTTCTCTTCACGGAATAAACAATTCGAGCCAAGTCGATCGGGCCTAAATCCTTATTACAGGAGATACGTTACCCATACACTTTGATAGGTTGGCAAATAAAAAAGACAGAAATTGCGGTATCGATCCAAATATCAAAAAATAGATGGGCACGAAGGCGTACCAACCATGATGATGCTGCAAATATTCTTAGAATTATATCTTCCAAATTTACAACACCTTAATGCTGGTCACTTCCCGGGGTGATATCTATGTTTTGGAAATCAACCCATAAAAGCATCGAGCGGATGCATATTGTATCCAAGAGGGAGATAAATTTTGTTCACCCCAGCATTCAAAGGTGCCCCCAAGCAGCCTGAAAATGTATAAGATCCAGATATATAAAGAGATTTATAATGATACACAACTTACATATGGGAGCCAAAGAAGATGACGCTAAGGTAGATATGCAACCTGGCATACCAGAGATATCCGTAATGTAGCAGCTGAGGTATTCCTGGCTGGCTCTGGTGATAGTTGAAGGCCCTTGACACTGGTTCGATATCCATCTAAATGTGATCCATTCTTGAAAGATATGAAATATTGTTGGAAATTTCCAGAGCTGTAAGACAGACAACTATGTTATGATCTCGACAAAAATCTCAACCGATGTGCGAGCCGTAGGGTATTATGGTACGTCATTAGGTGGTTTCGGTGAGGTAATTAATAGAATCATCAAAATAAGCGATTTTCGGTATTAAAATTAGGTTTTTATGGAATTTTCGACGCCCCCTTTGTTAGGAAACGATTAGCATATGCCGGAAGTAGAAGAAGTAGGGAAGAGAAGTTATCTTTTTCGTCTGTTAATTGCGGCGGAATTATGCAAAGTATGAAATTTCAGTGGTCCAGAACGGGCCAGGGTTGAAAAGTCGCGATGCGGCTTTTTAACCTGGAATACATTTTCAAATATGAACCAGGGTTGAAAAGCCGCTTCGCCTTTTCAACCCCCCGTCCGATCTTATCAAAGTCGTCGCTTTGCATGAGCTCATGAATTCCGATGAAAAAATGAAAAACACTTGCTTTGCCCCATTATATAGGCTAGTGTCACTTAAAAATGGTTTGTAAAATCTTGTAAAATTTATAATTTATAAAGGATTTGTAAATAAATTTGTAAAATCGGACATGGTGACGGAAGTTGCATGCAAAGTGGCACACACACAGACACTATTTTTTATATATAGAGAAGTTTTTCAAAAACAGATTCGATGATTCGATGCTGACTAAGCCACTTTATAAAAAACCTGCACGAGGATCGATAATCTCGACGATTTCGTTAATATGAGGGGACCCTCACATCACCGCGAAAAAGTGTGATTATGATAGTTCTCATTCTTAGAAATAATGTTAAATATGTGAATCAACTGTCATGCAGTATTCGAAATTCTTATTATTTGTGATGTTAAGCAGTGGAGGTTTCCGGAGTCGATGTTTTGAAATTCAAGATTCTGATCGGAAAACAGGGTGGTTGGCCCGAACCAGCTGTTTACGACGATCCCCGTTTCTGGACAGCACGTTACACAGATGTTTTGTCTATGCACGGGCGATCTGCCTTTCGGTGTAGCTAACTAATATTGCTTCGGACCAAGATTTCTGAACGTGCTAAAAATGAAGATAGCTCATTCGGTTATATACAGAAAAGGTTTGATGTCTCGCAGATGCTAGTAAATCATGGTACAACCTGAAACTAGGTTACGAACAGTTGTCGCCACGTGGAATAGCTTTTGCTTGTCTGTCATTTTCAAAAGTATTTAAATTGATCGGAAGCTATTACAATTTTGTGAAGTGACTGAGAATCTAGAATTTCCCCAGGGTGCTTGAATTCTGAGTAACTAACAAATCATCTAGGATTTTATTTTTACTGTTGTAACCCCCATTGCATAAATGATCTTCTCTGAATTCCGTTATTGACATAAGGTTTTCTAAGGAATACTAAAAATTTAGGAGAAAATAGTAAACGCTCGAAGAGAAAGTGGAAGAGAATGCACAAGTGAGGGCGGCTGGTGTGGGGAACGAATGTTCTGTTTTTCTCGTATTGGCTTGTTTACATATTCACCGACATTTTGATGCACTTCCCCGGCCTTTGGGATGTCCCCTAACTGTAAGCAAAGCGATCGATTTTTCGATTTACTAAATGTTCTGCGTAGTTCCTGAAGGCCTACTTGTTAGAAGGCAAATTTTTCTACCCCCCGTGATATTTACTATCAGCACGAATGCCAATTATAGTTTAAATATTTGTTAGCTGCACGGTATTTTGTGCTGAATTTTATTCAAAATTTCGTCCTTAGCTTTTACCCTACAAGCATTAAAATTTATTCACCGAGGAAGGACATGTGATCAGGACAATATGTGATGATATGTTAGAAGACTTTTCTTCTAAAGAGCTTTTTCAGTGGAACGGCACGGGCTTTCATTCGGCGGGTCGAGTTCTATTCCTAAAGATTCGTTTAAACAGATAATGCAAATAAACATCGTGAAATGCGTCGTATTGATTAAAAAGCTACCTCTTCCTCTTCCTCTTCCTCCTCTTCTTCGTATTCCTCCTCGTCTTCTTCCTCCTCTTCCTCCTCAACCTCGGCTTCCTCAACCTGGAAAATTTAATTTGTAAAGTGAAAACCCAATTTTTCATTGATATCATCTAACCGCAAGGCCCTATACTGTCCAATGCAACTGGGGGAGTTCCCCAATGTCTAAGCGTCGGATTGAAGGCAGTGCCGTGTTACAGTGCGTAGTGTAAACAGTACCTTTTCCTCCTCAGCGGCTGGGGCCTCCTCCTCAGCGACCTCCTCCTCTTCTTCCTCCTCTTCTGGCTCTTCAGCTTTTTCGCTGTGGGCCTTCACTGACATTACATCGACATCCGAATGCCGGGCAGACTAAAAACATACAATGTTGTAGAAAAAGCGGGTGAAGGTGGCGGTAGACAATTGGTTTCAGGTCGAAATTCGGATTTTGAATATTATACCATCAAATGAATGTATCATCTAAGTCATCAATCAGCATAACAAACCTCTCGTTCCTCGAACTTCTTCTTGTAATGTCCGAAGGGATCAACAGATGAGGCTGAGCCTGGGGGGCGGTTCTCCTCCCAGTCGCGCATGGCAGCCTCGTAATCCTCGATCCTGGAAAACCCAGGTTACCATCGATCCTCGTCCTTAGCTTCCAGTTTGCATTCTTAATAACCAACCTACTTTGTATCAGTCATTTTCACCTTATGATACATTACTATACTATTTCTTTCTTTTCTGGTACAGAAATTTTAGTCCGTCTGCACCAATTGTCCGGACGATCGAACTGGCGATATTGTTGGGGCGAGACTTGGAAACGGGCCCTCCCATTGGCCGTTGAATCGAAAGAAGTCGGTGGCCGGGTTGAGGATGGATGCGTGGACCCTCGGCGATGAGTGCCACATTTGCCCGTGTCAACAGAGAAAAGCCTTCCTCTATCCAAACCTTAGCCCTTCCATTGCTGTTTGCAAAACCCTCGCAGTTTTTAGGGGCAGCTGTGAGAAGTCTCGGCTGGCTATTCAGGCTTGCGGTTTTTCAGGAAGGGTATTGATTAGATGGACCCGGTTTTTGAGCAGTGGGTTTGAGGTTTTGAAAGGTTCCGAGATCGAAAAGTTAAGCGAGAGGATTTTTACTTTACAGAGCTCCAAGAGAAAGTAAGATCTAAGACATAGCGTACCATTCCTTCTTCCATCCCTGTCGGAGCATGGTGTTCCTGGGTGTTCCAAATCCAGTCATTCCTCGTTGAGAGGCCAAACGGTTGGTGCCAGATTGAAGCGGGACAATACCCTCCGAAAGCTGCTTCTTTTCCTCATCAATTTCCTTTCCACCCTAAAGCAACAAACTTCAAGCAACCAAAAGAATGTTCTACCTCGGTGTGGGGCAACACATCTCGGACCTTGAGGAATCCACCGGATCCCTTTTGCGAAGCAAACTTGTTCTGGCCAGAATACCATGGGGTGTATTCGGTACCCTTTCGCAGGTTGTCCTCGCTGAAACACAAAGTTTAGAAGCCAGCTTAGAGATTTCCCACCTGAATCCAAGACCCTCAATGTACATAGTTGCCTGGCGGACAGCGCCAAGGCCTGGCGGGTTGCTCATTCCCTGTTGGGAGGCGAACACGTTCGTTCCGTATTGGTAGCACAACACACCGTGGGTTCGTCGGTCGTGCGGCATTCGCCCACGGATGTTGGGCACCTAGAATTGGCAAATTACATGGCTATGCTCGTTCAAGGCTAGTTACTTAATTGTTGTAGCTTTTCTCGAAGTGCAAAAAGTTTCAATGGGCCTAGGCTTCAGCGGTTTTGTGAATTGGGTAGGGACTGCTACGAGAGACACTCAGAAAACGAAAACTAATTGTACATCTTTTACAAAAATTATAAGCGCCAAAATATACTCTGAAAAAACGTTTAGTAATTCCGTCTGCCGCATGTCTGTCGATGCTTGATTCCAAGCTTCTCTACCCATTTAAAACAAATTTGCTTTGTTCTAGCCATATCGAGTTTTACTATAGAACTTTACTTTACTTTAACTTTACGTTTTACTATAGAACTTTGCTCGCTTCTACCCATTGAAATTTCTCCATGAGTTTCATTGCGGTCCGCTATCAATTTCGAGCTAATTAGGCCATCTAACTAAACTTAAGTTAATTAAATGACGATTTTCTACGTATTTAAGGCTAGTAAATCCGTTGTTCTAAGTTGTAAATTAATTTACCTGATTTCTGTGGGAACCCATGGAGATTTCTCCGGCCTGCGAGGCAAGTCCGAAATCTCCGGCTTGCTTTGGCATAATCTTCTCTCCTTCCTTGTCCAAGATCGTCTCCCACTCTTTCTTGTAGGCAACATGGGGGACCTAAAAACATTATGACAGCCTAGAAAGAATCCCAAACTTGATTGCGGCCAGCTCCGATGGGGGTTTCTCCCTTCTGCGAGGCATACTGATTCGTTCCGCACTGTACTCGGAGCATACCCTCAGATCGACGATCGGGCTCGATGAATCTGAAACGATTTGGATTATAATCTAAAAGATGTGTTTATTGCCAAACTGTTTATATAAATGAAACTTGTCCGCTCTCACCCAAGTTTCTTATCCTTGGTCACGTTCCATCTGGGCATACCAATACCAGTCATTCCACGCTGCGACTCAAACTTGTTGGTGGCAGCCTACAGAATTTGGGTTTTAATGCTTACAATGGTAAATTACCTGCATGCTGAGGAAGGTGTTTCCACCCTTCAGCTGTTCTAGGGTCCATTTCTTCTTATCCCGTCGGGATTCACCGCTGTAGTCCTGAAACAGCTTTTTTACACGGGGCTGTAGATGTTTTGAAATATTATGTTTTTGCCGTAGTTTTAAAATTTTTGATATTTTCTATCGATTATATCCTTCTATATTAACCTATAATGCGTTGCGATCTAAACGGCCTTTCAAAATTGAAGACTGTCAGATTCAGGCCTCGAGTGCTAATGGCATGGCGCAAAAATGGAAAATGAAAAACGTAGATTAAAATGAAAAGGCTGGCGATTACGGCCAATCCAAACTGCATACCAAGCCTATTAAAGGGGATGCTTAGGCTATTTTAACGTCCAGGGCGTTTTAATGCTACGCGAGCTCCACTTGTCGTCTACGTCCCGCTCTTTCTTGTGTTCCTCTACGTAATTAAGTTCCCCTTCACACACGTGGCCGATGCCTAAGCATCCGATTTAAAGACATTAAGGTACAATCCGAATATAAACAGCGAAAATCGACATTTACAAGGCAATAGAATAAACCCACGTCTTCGCCCATTGCAGCTGGATGTGGTGTTGTAGAATGGAATGGTGGGTCCTTATGATGGTAGATGAGGGGAGGGGAGGGCTGTCTACCTGAAGGGATGGGTTCGCAAAATCTCCGCCCCTCCGATCCTCTCAAATCCAAGAGGGCAAGCAGTCAAGAAACTCGGAGAAACGGTCCTCGACACACACGCCCCCACAGGCTTCTTCTCTCTTTACTACCCCCCGATATCCACCTCTTCATCCCTTCATCCTTCCCTCTCTCAGCCCTCTTTTCGCTTCTCTTCTCTTCACCTCCTCCTCATCCGCTCAATAATCACTTCTATTTGCTTCTTTTTTTTCTTTGGGGGAGTCCCCCGACCTGACTAAGGGAAGCTCCGCTTAATGACATTTTCCACGGTCCGAAGAAGACGTTTGTGGTGGTTGGAATTTGGACAACAACAGATTTCAATCAGTCAGGCCATTGAAAGCACATTGTTAGTCGAAAATAAGGAACACAAGGGAGTCCAATAAGGAGTCGAAGATTGCTGAATTGTAACCTTCTTGGAGAAGATTTCCTAGGTTAGGGCGAATCTTTCTTCGTTCCTTAGCCGTGCTTAAAGGGGATAAGGAAGGCCCACAAGATCAGGGCTCATCTATTATTGGCAACGAGTCAACCGGCAATGCTCATGCAATACAATGGGAAGAGAGTGGGCGAGGCAGGAGGGATCAGAAAAGATTTAAGCAATTTTAAAAAGCCCGTTTTATGCTAATTCACCTGGGTCTTCCTGATCCCTTTAAGAAATGAAACATTTGATGAGCTTTTTCTGCAAGTAGGTTATGGTTCCGCTGTCCCACAAGGTGTGACTATTTCAAAACTCAAGCCCGATCGAATGAGGTTTGCCACATGAAAAATTTCGTACCATCCAAAAAACCGACCGTTTGGACCCCGACAATAAAAATTTAGGTTATGGCCGATGGGTTAATGGTGATCGAGCTAATCGTGATGGTGGGTGACGTCTTTAACTTAAACAAAAAACAAACAGCCGATCTCGCCTTTGTTCTAAATGAAATCAATCAAGCTTTGCATTGTTGGCCCACATGGAACGAAAACCAAATTCCACAGACTCATCGAACTAGAATAGGTTCAGATCCAGGTTATTGTAGCCGTTTTCTTGGTAAAAATTTGGCAGTAGGAAATCGCCGAGTGCCTCTGCACCATACTTTGAAAAAAAACTGATAATTTTGCAGGTCATTTCTGATGACCGAAAAATGATGATTTCACACAACGCAAATGAGTCACCACTCGCGAAGGTGTACGGTTTCTTACCGTTGACCCTTCAGGGAATGTGGCCCGAAGCTCCGTGCTAAAATCCGACTTTAAAGACGTTATTTCAACGACTTAAGCATTTCTGCTTTCGGTTTCCATAAAGTACCCGACATCTTCAAGTGACGGCAGTTACACCTATTCCAGAGACCGAGCGACCTATTTCATTAGCTAATTTTCCGGTCGGCAAACATTCCAGACCCAGCTGATGCGGGTGGCACCTATTTCAAGAATTGTAAGATCAAACGCTGAAAAATAATAGAGCTGAAGTAAACAGGAGCGGCCAGAAGTGGATCAGCAAATACAAAATGCGGCACGGGGGGGGGGGGCAAGGCTCTTCTATCCAGAGAGCTTTTCCCCCAAATCAGCGCAGTAATGCCCTTGTCCGCAATCACTCGCATACTCCCCTCACCCAACAATACACCTCAAGTGCTTTTGCAAAGCCAAAAAATTTATTCCATACCGTATCTAGGCTAATCATACACGGGTGGTCAAAAAATATTAACGAGGGCGGAAGCGAAGCGAATGAAGATGGAATGTTAGAGGAGTGATGGCAACGACTAGAAAAAAAAACGGCTGTTTGGTTGTGTTCGGACCCAGGAGCTTACAAATTGCAAGTAGGCGGCTACAGTAGCAAATTAAAGGGAGGGACCAGCGTCGTTCAGTGACGAATTTCTAGCAATAATGGCTCTAGTGAAGGGGAGACGGAGGGATCGATTATACTTCGAAGTGCATGGTATTGCCAGAATAAATAATAAAAGGATGGTATGGTGGAGATGGTATAGTGATTATACAAGTAGAGATTGGAACAAATAAATTGGTCGTCAATTACATTTTAAATGACCATATGGTGGGTCTCATCGACGACAGTATGTCGAGCCCCCACGCCTAGTCACGTATCCTTCTTGAGGTCGCGGAGGTTCGACAGGTATTTGTCAGGGGTAATGATTTGGTCGGAGCCTGAAATCGTTATAAGATCAGATTAAAATTAAAGGTAAAGCATGTTTGAACATATACTTACCGACAATAATCTCCCACGGCTTCTTGTCGCGAGTGACCTCGTAGGCGGCACGCATCTCAGAATATGTAACGCCACCGACGATGAAGATAATCAAACGTGGCCCGGAGCTGCAAAAGGACGTTTTATTATTAATCAAAGGCAGAAATTTAACAACGACGGCAATAAGATAATATCCTACCGATGAGCTCCAGCCTGGCCGCGCTCCTTATGCCACTGGCCGTAGCGAGCGGATGTTGGTGCTCGGTACCCAGAAGTGATTTGGCGACCTGGAAATTGTGGCTTAGCATTTTATAGTAAGCCCTTTGGCTTGAATTAATTAAATTCTAAACCCACCAGCAAGGAATGGGAAGTGCTTGTTATCCAGTTTATCATCGATTGCATCCTCCATCACGTCTTTCAGAATTGGTACCCATCTAGAATTATGATAAGGTCTGGCAACAGCTTTTCACGAACCTGCTGCTCTGATAGATCTGCTCATTTGGGCGTTCTCGTCGCGTTGGCGTCCAGGTCTTTTTCTTTCCTTGCTAAAATAAAACCGAACTTTGTAAAAAACCAATAAAACCGACCTCGGTGGCGATATTAAGGCCAAGGTATGATGCGTTCGTCAAAGTCTCTTTCTCCGCCATCGCAATGTTGGCATGCTGGAGAAGTTTATTCAGGTTATCATCCGGAATCCCTAAAATCAAAGATTAAATCTTTATTTCGGGCTCTGTGCTCCTTTCTTTAAAAATGTACCATTCTTGCTGTGGATGAACAATAGGATAAGTCGAAGACGATCCTCAACACGTACAGCCGGATCAATTAGGAGCGGCACCATCAGCTTCATGGGATCCTTAATCCGTTCACCATCAGCGTCAGCACCCATCGCCAAATCCTGCAAAACATTTGCAAGGTTCTTCTAAGCTAAAAAGGCATCACGCTAGAAAGCGCTAATCCCAGTAGTTTTCTTACCTGTTCTACTTTGCAGAGCTTATCGACACCACCCTGATAGCGTTTCATGTTCTCTTCAGCCAGGTGGAAATGGGTGCTGAACTTGTTGAGTTCCTTTTGAAATTGTGGCATTTTCTTGATCATCATTGATAGATCCTTGATGTTCTTCGAATCCTTGACGCCCATCTTGCTGTCGGAAAATTTCTTCAATCCTTTCGTCACGTCTTGGGACACCATCGCAATATGTTTATGCCGGTTTTCCACCCAGAGATCATCATTTTCATCGAGAAGGACCTGGAGGGGGGTTAAAAAATTTGAAATATGTAACTGTACTTCTTTGTCGACACTCTCATTTCCACCGGTTTCATATTTGTAGACATCATTTTCAATGCCCAAGAGATCATAAGTCATGGCTTGAAGGGTCAGCTCGTGAAGCAGAGGAGTCTGTGGATCGAAGCCACGATCTGAAAAGATGTAAATAATTCTCGGGTTGAATTGATACCAATAATAATGAGTTGTGAGCGGGCCTTCTCGTTGCCATCGCCCATCGTTGGGTCATCGGCTTTGTAGGCGTCAAGTTTCTGCTCGACCAGCTGAGCCAATTCCATGTTTCGCTCAAAATCCGCACGGTATCTGAAAATTAAGTGAATGCAAATCGAAACCAAAAACAATTCTTGCTTATGTAAGTAGACCTGATTTGTTTACATACCTAATTGAAGGATATTCTCCCAATGTGGCGCAGACAGTCGCAATTTGTTCGGCAATACGCTCAAGGTTTACAGTGAGACCGCTCTGCTTCTGTGGGTTAAAGTACAGTGTGAATGTATCAGGAGAATCCAAGGTGTAGATCTATAAAAATCATGGTTTAGAACGTAATCAAAATGGTATTATTAATTATATAAAACTTACCTGAGACTCATACGGGGTGAAGGCAATATTGATTTCTTTTAGTGTTTTTATGAAACGGACAGCGGCCGACTTGGATAGGGTGTTGAAAAGTTGATCGGGACAGGCTTCGGTGAAAAATACATGGGCCTGCTTGTATTGGCAGCGAATGGTGAAATCTTGGATGAGGCGATTCACCTACAAAATTATTATTTCACTGATGTCCCAGTTTTCTACCGATTCTTGCGTGGGTGCAATCAGGTAGATGGCGTCGAGGCTGGGGAGGGGTTCACGGTTTTTCATCAGATCCTCGACTAAAATAGAATTTTGCCTTATTATTTCATCTTCATTTTACAGGGGCTATGAAATGTGGCTACTTAATATTCCATTCCAAATTTATATTCTGCTCGACAGCCGAGCTGGCACCCCAAAATCAGTGGCTATTTCTTCTTGCGTCCGAATTTTAGCTAATATTTTGATCATTCTGCGGCACAAAGCCAAATTTAACCCTTTTTTTATGAATTTTTCGGCAACTTAATTGTTGTTGACCTACCAATAGTAATTCCTTCGGCCATGATATCGTGCATTTTGCAGCATGCCGACAGCATCCTCATCGCCAACCGATCCACAACCAACACATTCCAGCCAGCTTTCTTTTTCAGCGGCTGAATAACATCAGCCAACACTTCTGTAAAACCCTTTTTAAGAAATCGACTACATAGAACGGGTAATGTTTCAATTATATATTTTTCTGAACTTACTTTGACCGACGATCTGTTTGAGCGTCATCTTGGCCGATTACCTGAAACAATTTTCATTAGATAATCAATTGTGTCGTTTCATTGATGCATCAAATTCTGAATAGGCAATATGAATGCATTGTCAGTTGGGGGCCATCTGTGTGTCTAGTGTGGTAGGCGCTGCATGCACAGTGCCAGCTGGTCAATAGTAAAAATCGGATTGCAAAATGCAAAGTGCTGGTACCAGCGAGTCATTAGCCGGGCTCCGCGAAAATTATTAGCTATTTTACGTATGTGATCGTACGTCAAAAAATTACTAAGGATAAAATCCAGGATTTTGTAGGGATCTGGGTACCGTTTTTGCATTTTCGGCTAAAATTGCAGCGCTAATTTTGGCCTTGGAATATCTGCTGGAACGCTCCCAGGGTTAATTTGGGGCCTTGGGAGCCCTCAATTTAGTATCAGGGGGTTTTCGGAAAGTATTGAGGGCTGTTTTTCGAAAGGGAGAGCTTAGGAAGTTTGTGTAGATTATAAAAATGTAGTGGAAAACGGTTTTTTAATAAGTAAATTGATGCACGAAGGCTGTGATGATGCTCGAAAAGAGCTCTCGGAGGACCAATATTTGGCTTGAAGTTTATCACACAGGCGCAAATATTAATAACGAAGGATGTGATTTCGATAAAAGAAATTATAAAACATTAGGACGTTGAGTTTGACATAGCAATCAATATGGAAGATGTAAGCAAGTTGGTTCTTTTCTTTTGCTCCATAAGGGGCGCCCCCTTCCTCGAAATTCTTTGCCCCCTAAGCTCCGATCGATAGGGGCCCAGCAGTGCCCGGGGGCCCAGGGCCAGGCTCCAATTCGCCCATCAAAGCAAAGCCCTACCCCACCGCTCGCGCAGTCGCTTCGCAAAAGCCGATACTCAACCCGCTCTCTAGACAACGTTATGACTGATATGACCAAGAGCCGTCATGAGAAGGGCAAAAAAACCTTTGAAATGGCCTATTGGACTGAATTCTCGAAATAGATGCCCAAGGGCTATTGACGTCGTGGGGATTTCATTCATCGCGGATAAGGAGAATTTCACAGCATCAGACCCACAAAAAGGTGGGATATCGCCAAGGGGCGAAATATGGTTCAACATTAGCGTTAGTTCGCCCACCTATTGGTTGAGTGGGAGTCCTGGAACTATCCATTTTTTAGAAAAACAACCGCCAATTCCGTCAACAAGGACGATAAAAATAATAACACAGTCCTGTGCTATGTTAATGGATGCACCTTTTATGTCCTTGAAGTACAGACAATTGTGTGGGAAATAGCGGCGAGTTCAAGTGAAGTTCAAAAACTGTTCGAGAAGCCGCCGACCAAAGCGCGCCTAATGATATTTTAATATTCAAATAAAAATGGGATTAGTTGGCATTTCCAGGATGATCCAAAAAGCTGCTGGTCCCCCGTTGTGTGGCTGCGACAAAACGATGCCGATGCTGACCACAGCTGTGCGCGCTAAAACGCCTCGGCAAACAATGACGGACAGCCGGCCGGCGGCGAAAGTTTCGGGACCATGTTAAAGTGGAAGCGGATTTTCTTCGTGCTTGACGCGAAAATGTTGGCCCACATACGGCATCCGCAATCCCACGGGAAAGCCCAGGCGCTACGAAAACGGCGCTCCCCCTCCCCTTATCTCATCCTTGGCTGGTAGCCATTTTGCAATACTGGTTGGTCGTTGAACTTGTTTTTTTGAGGAACAAGGGATTGAGTATTGATTATGACCCGAAAGTCTAGATGTTCTTATTCAGGTATCGCTATCATTCAAATAATTCAAATATGAGACTAACAACGCAATAAGAATCTGCTAATTCAAATTGCATGGTGTGAGATTGTCCAAATGATTTGAATCTTATATCTGGATAAACTCATTTGCTTAGATTTACGTGCTACGGCAATCTTAAATTTCTTATTGTCGTATTTAATTAAGAACCTGTCTAATTCAAAATGTTGTTCTGATGCTTATTCTATCAGGGACTCAAAAATGAAGATAGCTGCGAAATATGGTGTGAGGGGGTAGGGAAAGTGAGATCGTGCGTGCAGGTAGTGCGCTCGGATTTCGACATTCCACGGTATGAGCTGGCGAGGGGAGGGACGGCTGCACAAAATGTTTGATGATGCGTTGCGTGCGGAACTCAGTGCGCCGTTATCGCATTTGGTGGTTTTCAAAATTGCGAATGGAATTTGGGGTGAGGAGGCTGCTTTCAGGCCCGGATTTGGGAGCTGCCGCTAGTTCAGCATCAATGTTTGACCGCCACCAAATCCCGGGAAGAAGCATTCTATTCTATTTTTGTTGAAGCAGCCACCGTTGTGTCGGTCGTATTTTAGAAGGCAGGCAAGCAAAAAGAAAATCAATGACATTCATGGAACTATTTCTTAGTGGCGCTTCCTCGGCTCGCCATGGCTTATTTTTCTATACTCTCCTTCCGTAATTACCCAAATTTTAGGGGGAGACCGAGAAGGTCCTTTTTTGTCAGAAAAGGACCTGACCGCCCATGAGCGCGACAGCTCATTCTGGGGACCTTCCCCTCCCTACACAGCCATTTTTTGAGATGGGCTTCAAGTGGATGGGGTTTTCGTGCCCGTCCAGACGGATATATATTCGTGGACGGCTCTAATGAACCCGTCAAGCCTCGAGGGGGGGTCTCCCCTTCTCTTGGCCTGGAAAGTGGCCTATCCTGTCACTTCGGCTGTAATAGCCGATCCCCTGTCCCTCTTTTCTTTTCCTTTCGCATCAGCCCCTTCCCGTTCCGTTCCACTCCTATGCCAATACGACAACAACTCTTCAACTTAATAAATTTATTCATTACATCATTAAATATGTGGAAAATATGGAATTGGTTTCCGTGCGAGAAATGGGGGGAGGGCAAAATTTGGATTTTGAGAGAATGGGGGATGAGGGGGACATATAATTTTCTTTTTTTTCAGGCAAGGGCCAACTGAGAACCTATCGAGTGGGGAGGAAATAGTTGCGAATGAATGGCATGATGTAGATACTTTTCGGGCGGCTGATGAGCTGAATTGCAGCAATGTTGAGATGGAATAAGGCCGCTATTTGCGTCTTTTCCAACTCATCGATCCAATCCCTCCAAGTATCCGCAGGCACGCACATTAATGGATCGTCGTTTTTTGCTTTTGGGTTGCCTTTCGTTACAGGCGCGGAGATCGACAGTCGACCTAACGGATTATTTTTGGAAAGATGGATGCGCGGGAAAATGAAGAGTTCTTGAGTGCCCGGGACGGGGGAGTTGTTTTTTGGGGGGACGAAAGATGATTTCACATTTGAATGGCCAATCGTTTCTCCAAGTTAGCTACACCGAAATGCTACGTCAAGTAGGTTTTCGAAGATCCGAGAAATAAATTAGGAATAATGGGGGATAGGTGAAAAGCTGTCATACAGTTCCTGTAGATTCAGACTTGCGTGGATGAAACGTTTGAGGACAAGATTGAAGTCACGGGGGCGTGAAAACAAAAAGAGATAAACGATAGAATAAGTTCGTAATTTTGCTGTTGAAGTTGTGGGGTAGTGGGGGTGTGAATTAAGTTGGTTGTGTTGTCGTAGATTGAAGGGAGCAGATCGCGGTGGCTGCGGTTGGAACCTGGAAAATAGATTGATTATGATATTGTTTGGTTCATATTGATCAGATTATAGATGGTACCGGGAGGGACAGCTGATGCAGAGTGGAAGGGGGGTGGTGACCCAGATTTTGTGCTGATTTGCAGATTTGATAAAAGGAAAGACGTACCCGGCGGGTGATGGGGGGAAGGAAAGGATGTTTAGTTGTTGCCGTCAGCATTGTCACCAGCATCATCGTCACCAGCGGCATCGGAGGTCCAGAGGGTGAGGTTGTCCCGAAGGAGTTGCATGATCAGGGTCGAATCCTTGTACGAATCCTCGTTCAGGGTATCCAGCTCGGCGATCGCATCGTCGAAAGCCTGAAAAGATTTGGAGTAATTGATGGCGATTGACCATTTTTACTAGAAGTTTACCAAAACCGGCAATTGATTCGGAAACGATAACGACCTGCTTGGCGAGTTGACAAGCCCGATCGGGGCTGTGTGCCACCTCATAATAGAAAACCGAATAATTGAGGGCTAGCCCCAATCTGACGGAATGTGTTGCCGGAAGTGCTCTCGCAATGTCTTGAGCTTCTCCATAAGCCCCTTGAGCCAGTTCGGCGACCCCTGGAATGCCGGAAAATTGTACACACCTGCTTGGCAAGCTGGCACGCCTTGTCAGGAGCATTCAGGATCTCGTAGTAGAACACAGAGAAGTTGAGGGCAAGGCCGAGCCGAATCGGGTGCGTCGGCTGCATTTTATCCTTGGCAATATCGAATGCCTCCTGGTACGATTGCTGCGACTTCTCGACGACAGCTTAAAAAACTAATGTTTAGAGCCGGGGATATTCTAGACTAGCTGTTTAACTAGAGGTACTTTCCTAAGATTTTGATTTTAAAAGCGCGACTTTACTAAAATAATGCATAAGCTAAAATATGCTTTCGCAAGCTCCTCAATCCTGTGACTGTTTTTTACAGTCTTTTCGATGATGAAAGCCGATATGACGCATAAAATCGTGCCCCATCCCGACGGCAATTTGTTTGTCTGCCGTGTTATTTAAAAAGTGGGATCAAAGTGCTGTCGATCCTAATGCTATGACTAATCGTCTACGCGCACCAACAGCCCCGATTCGTCTCCAGGACAGGAATTCACCGCAATTTGCATCCAGATGCAATTAGTAGTAATGGGGAGAAGAACAGTGTTATCAACCTACCGGCACGGTCTTCACCGGCAGCGACCTCAGCGAGGTAACGGTAGTAGTCACCCTTCATCTTCAGGTAGAACACCTTGCTCTCCGGGTTTCCGGCCTTCGGGATCAAGAACTTATCCAGAAGGGTCTGAAAAGGTTCCGATAAGTTTAGAGCCGATGGAATTCGTCATACCAAAACATCCTGGCAGATGTCGCGGAGTTCCTTCTCGACCTTCTCGCGGTACTCCTTGGCCATCTGCTGCTTCTTCTCAGATCCCTCGGTCTTTTGCTCAATCGATGAGATGACACGCCACGATGAACGACGAGCACCGACGACGTTCTTGTAGGCAACGGAGAGGAGATTGCGCTCCTCATTGGACAGCTCGGCGCCGAGCTCCGTCACGCGCTTCATCGACTGCGCCATGTCATCGTAGCGCTCGGCCTAACAAAACAGACATTATTTTTTTAGAAATTTAGCAATTTCTTTTTTGTATTTTTTAGTTGTTTGGCTGGTTCGCGGGTTAGCTTGTCCTTACATTTTCCCAAAATCTGTCCCTTAATTTTTTTTTGAAAAATCGAGAACCTATTTTCTACCTAAAAATCTGATATACATTATTTAGATAATAACCAGACAATAATGACGTATCCGTATGCAAACGTTACTAATTCTACTTTACTCAACTTGGTAAATTGCCTCCCATACACGCAATGTCCAAATGGCCTCCCAGCTGGGGCTCGCCACTAGGCAAACATTGCCCAAATAAATGTTGCACTATAGTCGCCAACATCATACTTTATATAAAATTACCCCCAGTTAAGAAATATATCGTCAAAAGTTAGCCAATCCTAACGGATCAAAGATTATCAGTGAATGCCAATGCAACGAAGTAAGACTTAATTTCTGTAGCAAATAAAAGCAAGTTACCAAAGTAGTTCCACATAAAACAAGAATATTAAATTGCGCACCTGCTCGGCCAGCTTAGCCTTCTGCACAAGCTCGTCCTTGGCGTCGCTCATTGTTGCGGGGTGGTTGAAGGGTGGATTGGGCGGGAGGTTTGATACTGTAAATACAGATTTTATTTCAGACTTATCGTCGAATATGTAAAAATGGCTTGAGGGAAAAATTTTACAAATTGAAATAGTGAGGAGAGGGGAGAAGGCTGGTTGAGGGAAAGCAATGCTTGGACATAGCGCCCCACAATGACACCCGCCTCCTGCCTCCCTCTTCTGGGCCAATTTTGCGCGAAGGAGGGGAGAGAGGGGGCAGGATGCCCTGCTAGCGCACATACCTTTACCCCTACCCTTACCCAGTCCGGGCTTGTAAATTTAAGTTGAAACTCGGGGACGGTAGGCAATGCGTGGAGCTCTATCAAATGAGCCCAAAAACATGGATAAATACAAAAGGTTTGAATGAGTTATAGTGGGGGTTGTGGGAGGGGCCTATGCCCGACCCCCAATAGCAGGGGACAACCGGGGCGTGTGGTCCGGTCCCCTCGAGGCTCGCTCCGGGGATTGCCCGACCCCCCGAATGCCCTCCTAGCGCACATACCTTTCGCCCATTAAAGCTTTGCCATACCTATAAAAATGCCAAAAATTAACATCAGACTCGTGATTCCCATGTCAAACCCTATCGAAATATAGCAAAAAATATACCTACTCTGTAACAGATTCCCATCCCTTGGCCACCCATAACAAGTGGGCACCCCCGATAACAGGGATCGGTCCCTTGGGCTCTTTCAGGAATCAATGCTCGCCGCCCCAGGGGGGACCCTCTGACCATGCCTCCAGTAAACAACCTCTAATTAAGAACCCGTCCTAAGGGAGGATGGCCATCACCCCAGGGCCCACAGGGCCTTTCCATCCCCCCTGTTTCCCGCACTATAGGGCGATCGGCCAAGTTCCTTATCGGCGTGCGCTAGCGTTTACAGTAACCGGCGCTCTCCGTACGATTCACACTCCCTCTTGTGCCAGTCATTAGGCCCTGCAAATATAGCACCTCGACGGTAAATGGACACCATACCGAAAAACTATCTCGAAAGGTCGGGTTTGTTCGAAAAGGAGCAATTTTCTTATGCAAATCGTTTCCAGGCAATGGATTTCGGGTTGGTAACACTTCCATACGGTGTCCACAATTTCACATTGACGTGGAAACCCCCAAAGAATTGGACGGGGACTATGCTGCATCGTTAACACGCGGATTAAAGGCGTCTTTTCAGCTTAAAGCTTGGCGTGTTGCTTGCACAAAAACGCTCCGATTGCCGCGTTTTTTTTGGGGATGATGCTTGGAATTGGGAGAACTTTGCCTTGGGGGGACCAGGTGTTGACCGGATGGGGGTGGATGCTCTTTTGCGCGAAAGGCCACTCCACACAGCAGTTCCAACCAGCTGGCAGATTCTTCGCGACAAGTATCTTCCCCACCCTCTCTTGTGACTCATTAGCGCCCGTTTCTTTGTCTAGTAGCCTTGCGAGCTACCAGCTACCACTACTACCCATCATCATTTAGACTTTCCAGAAAATCATCCCTTATCTATGTCATAATCTGATGGCTGCCTCCGTTTCCAGACAATGACTAATCGGAGCTATCGATGTGCTGTTGTAACATCACATCGCCTCAACATCTTCGAATGCTAGAATCCGATTTGAAGTGAGAACGCACAGTTTCATAAAATCACTTCTGCTGCCCGACAACAGAATCATTCATACGTACAGACAAACCCTATTTTAAGCAAAACCAGGGTTGAAAAGCCGCTTCGCCTTTTCAACCGGCCCCTCTCGGACCCATATATTTTTGCAAATTGTCCTCTTCAAAGACAAAAAAATGAAAAACAACCCTTTCTGCCTCTTTATATAGGCGACCCCACTTCGGCTATGCTAATTATTCCTAACAAAGAGGTTTTTACAAAAACCTAAATTTAATAGCGAAAATGGCTAATTTTTAAAAATATGATATGTGTGCAGTTATGCCTAGACCATTACGCACCTAATGACGTATCATACGTAGCCTAAAACCCGCCCCTGCTTGAGATATCCTCCGGACAGACAGACGGAAGTGGATGCAAAGTGGCACACACACACACACAAACACACAAACACTACTTTTTTATATATAGTAGGATTGTTAGCTTAACAAACCGAGCTACCGGGGAACAGCATATTTTACACATAAACCAACATATTGTGTGAAATTCCACGTGCTACAAAGGCAAACATCTGCCAGGTTTACTGTAAATATGGACAGATGACTCAAGAGACGACGGGGGGCGTTTGACGGGCCTTTTATAGCAAAATCTCGGTTTATGAGTAAGATATATATGAGGGAACGCACGCAGAGCTGGTGTGTTAAACCGGCGAACTAAACATCTGATTCAGTGGTATGTCAGAGTCATTTTTTAAACTCATCACGCAGGAATGGTTAGCCATATTCTGTTTTCAATCACATTTCTGTGCCGGGGAATCCCGGCCGTTCTTTTTTTTGAATCAACCGCCCGGGATCTGTCGCGTGGCATGAAGTTTGGGCCAGGAAATTGGCAGGGCTGGTGATTCTGGAGCCGTGTCGCGTGACACACCCACACCCCGCCATGCATTATGTTGTGTCTGTCTACCGTTTGCCCCCCCTCCGCAACACACCGCCCCAAAAAACGCTTTATCGAAAGTGGCTCGTACCTAGTTTACATACATACAAATATAGGCGGCTAGTCACTTGCTGATTAGCCACATGGTGGGGAGGAGGTTTTGACGCGTAGTGGAGACTCCCAGATATGGAGATCCATTCCGACACAGGCCAGTAGGATCGAATTATCCGGGTGCACGGCGGAACACGTGATCCTGAAAAAAGCGTAGATTTTATGACTACGACTGTAACTGTCAAAATGTGGGTGGTGAGTGGTGAAGTTTTACAAGGTGTCGAAAAGTGCCCCCCACTAGCGGTCCGGAGAAGAGTCGGATCGGTAGGGTTTCTATATCATCCGAAAGCTCTGGAAACGGCGAAACAACAAGTGGATTTGGTTTTTATTCATTTATTTAAGTTTTTCTGGATATGCAGTTATTTCGTCGTAACCGGGCGTTTTGTACCTGACATACGAATCGCGCAAAAATCAGTACTTTTTACGGCTTTTGCTCATAGAAAACAGACGTAAAATCTATAACCTAAATAAAAATCCAAATAGCTTTTTCGACTTTTAGAGAGCCTTCGATAATTCTTAAAACGCTAAAAATTCAGGGGATACCCCGTATTTCCCCCTGAATTCCTCGGGTCCCATCTGCCCTTACTGTTGACAAACGAACAATTTTCCTTCTATTTTCGGGCTATCACAGATCAGAGAGGTGGTGCCCTGTTTTTCTCTCTGCAGCACCTCCCCTGCACGCGCTCCCGCTATAAATAAGGCGGTCGGTATACGTTTTGTGGGGGTTGTGATCGGAAAAATAGGCACCGACGCTCCCCCCGTCCGTGAAAGGTTGCTCGAATGCAAATCGCGAGTCGGGGGGCCTTCCCCAAATGTTTTTATGGGTGGGGGAAGAGCGGTGTATGGCGATGTCCCTCCTGTTCTGTCTGTCTGTCCCTATGTGTGTGTGTATGTTTGGTCGTCTGTCGTCCCATGGAATTTTCCAATTTGGTGCCGGGCATGCTGGAGGCTGGCTGGGGCCATAGGGGGATGCCCCGAGGGCATTTGGGCCATTCTGGGCCCAGGGGCCCATCGAGAAGGCCCAGTCTTGGGACTTGCAGGGGGCGACGAATCGATGCGGTAGGTTTCCAGCATCAATCCCCCGCCAAACACTTGATCTTTCCCAATTTCCGCAGCCATTTTTCGCGGGTGCGCGTGTGGCAAAATGAAGCCCCATATTATACGAGGTGCCGCTGGTGGCAAATTTGGAGCGAGAAGGGGAGCTGTCGCCGGGAATATATTGACCGCGGAGGTACGGTACTCAGAAGCGGGTATTTCGAATTCAGGGACGCGGTGAAAGGCGGCGGAACTTTTGTCGCTATGAATTAATAAGTAGAATCGACAATACGAGTCCGTCAGTCTATCGGAAATAAGAACCCGAGAATAAATAAGGTGACGCCGGTTCGCTCAAACCGGTGTAAAAGTTTGGTTAGTTTTTGTGTGGAAACAGGTGGAATCTCTATTTTGTGTATGTACAGTATCGAACGGTAACGCTAAAGGGCATATAACTAACAATAAGCATAGAACGGGTTTTGGTTCGAAAGCCAGCATAAATCGGCTCTTTCCACTTTTGTCTGGCACACTCACTCCTCAATTTTTGCATAGCTATCCCGATGAGCTTTTTGCCACTTGTGGAGGCGACCTGATCGAGACATGCCTTTCCTATCCCTTTAACCCAAAATCATGCCATCTTTGATACCTGTACCACTCGAATCCATTCGAAGCCCTATTCACTTCTAATTCTAGGATAAATGGAAGTGTATTGTGGATTGGGAGCAAGGAGGGGCCTCCCATCCGAGACTAATATCAATGGAAAGAAGAGGCACGGGGGGAGAAAGATGCGGGCTGGCTGAACTCACGGATGCTCGTGAACGAGATTGGCCACCGGCTCGGCTCCATAATCCCTTGCCCACAAGAGGAGCTCTCGTCGATGAGTGCTAAAGGGTCTGGGATATCCCACGAGGGATTAAAGGGCCAGATATACCTAATTACGATGCGCTGGCTTGAGCAGGTGACCCGTGAGATTGGTCGTCCCGCCACGGGCTTCTTCTCAACAATCATTTTGCCCAAATCGACGCGACGGTGTTCCAACTGAAAATCAGGGGACCTTTATCGGAATCGACCGGAATCGGCTTAGAAAGCTTTTTAATCACCACGGTTGGTCTTACGAAGTTCTTAAAATTTCCGGGTTTCTATGGCCAAAGTCCCCCCCCCCCCGGGCCCATTTTCTATCAAATAAATGGCCACGCCACCTGGGATCCAACAACTTCTCCCACTGTATCTTCGACAACGACCCTCACGGCAAATTCGAGCATCCTGAAAGTTAAGAAGTGCACAGAAAGTAGTCTACAAAGCACCTATGATCGGTGGAAAGGGAGAGGCCCTGGATACTACCATCTAATTCCACAAAATAATCCGGTTGATCAATTTGTTCCATAATCGACTCCAAACTATCGGTCCTAAACCTAATATTCAAAATCTTTAGTCACTATCATACTCGTTTTCGGGTGCCGCCTTCTTTTCTGTTGTGTAGTTTTCAAAGTTCAGGGCTTTATTGATCTGAAAATGTTTGCGTTACAGGGCTTTTTTTGTGGCATCTTTGTATGGGAGGCTATGAGAGGAATACTAACCATTTTTTGTGAGATCACTTTAAAATTGAGTCTATGGCAAAGATCACCGTTGACGTAGATCATTAATCGATCTGCTGGTTGATGACATTCACAATGGCATTCTAAATCCGTTTATGTGCATTGATTGTTGATGCTGATTAGAAGGGAAACAGACCCTTCTAATGCCACTTTAGACCTTACTTTTCTACTCTTTACAAAACTTTTTGCTTACCAAAATCGGCGGGTTGCGCTTTGAGTGTGTGGTGCGCGTAGCATTCGCCGCACTCACTCTCCGTATCCAGCAGTTTCTTCAACGAATCCAATTCCTTGTCGGCGTCTTCGCATTCAATTTCCGCGCGCGTTTTCAGTTCGAGCAACTTGTGAGAGAGCGTCTGCAATCCCAGAGAACCATTATAGATTTAGAGTGTTGCTTTGGGAATTTATGTTTCAGGCAATAATGGTAGGAGAATAACGACAGTTAAAAGCTGTAACCGACAGCAATTGTACTAACCTATATTTCGCCCTTGTATAATACCCTTGCGTTCAATGTATGCGCTTATACTCTAAGTTACTAATTACGATGTATTGGGTGTCCTAAAAAAGCGCCCCACCAGCGTCTCGGATTGGGATGATTCTTACATCATTCGAAAGCCCCTTGAAAGGCGCGAAAAAAAGCAGGAGGTAAATGCTGAAGTGGGAGTGCTATATTTATTTAGTTACCCTGAAAATGAATAGTCAAACTACTTACCGTTTGTTCCCATCGTGCCTCATCAGCCAACTGAAGTATTCGGCGGAACCTCGGTGAGACGTGGCGAGCAATCAAAACTTGACTAACCCTTCCGGTCCGGTTTAAAAACCTAAGAAGCATTAGAATGCGCACATATCATACCGAAATATTGGACAGTAAATGGAATCGGCTGCTGCATACATATCATCTGGAACGCTACACAACCACAGCTGTGAGATTGAATCGCCGAGCGAAGTCCTGGAGATGATTTTTTTAAGCTTTGAGCCTCCATAAAGTATAAATCTTTATATCCTAATAAACTCACGGGCTACCGAATTGATAGAATTCTCCGCTAAGCACATAGCGACTGTCCAACCAACAACCCAAATATTCCAATGGTGTACACATTATTCTACATAGGTATCGAACACTACCAGTTTCACCTAAACCGCTAAATATAAAACAAATTACAGCTGCATTTACTAATCGAGAAGCAAGAAAATTCCCGTCGCCCTCCAGTCTTCTTGCCGTTCACAAGAAGTTTTGCCTCATCCGGCGAAAATTCGATCGTATCGGCTTCTACCCATTGCAAAGACTTGGCGAGATCCTTTTCGGTAAGGAATTCTATTTCCGGTTCGGTTCGCCACAACTGAAGGAAGCTTACAATACATTTGAGAGCTTGCAATACCCATATCAACGCGTTTGCACCACAGACCGCGAAATATTTGCCGTTCGAAGAAAAGGTCACGTGCTTCAGCTCAATGTCAAAATCATCTACAACCTGGAAAGGCTTCCGGTAAAAGGAAATTATGCTGGTCAGCTGACCTGAGTTTTTTTGGTCGGAATTTGATTCACAAAATAGGTGTACTCGTCGAAGTAGGCTTCCGTAATCTAAAATTCCGGTAAAGTGATGATCTAGCAATTCTGTCTATGGGCGATTGCTTCTTTAAAATCCGCAAACTAAAACTACGATTTGAACTAATTACACTGATTTAATCCCAGATACAGACCAATAATTTGCTGCAATCCCATAGATCATGCTTTTCCTCAAACAGCGGCTGCCACAATTCATTCGTCCTCGAAATTCGATACCAATGCCTTAAAAAAAATTCCTAGAACTCCAAATAAAAGCTTCACCTGTTTGAGGCTCCCGCCACGGCCAGATCTCGAGCGTCGAGATGGGAGAAAATATCGTGCAGTAAATTACCCAATAAGCAGTCCCATCTTGGGGTCGCTACCCGATGCATTTTAAACCGATTTGACGAATTTACATAGATTCCATTCATACTAAACGCGAGGTTATATGGCAATTAATATGGCGATTTCGATAATTTCGAAGGTGAAAGGATTATCATGGAGTCGTTTGCAGGAGCTTTTGAGGCTTGTTGAGGATTTTAAAAATGTCAACGATTAAAAAGGTTTAAAATTCTTAAAAATCCGGGAAAATGGCAACGTTCACAAGTGTTTAACGATAGTATAAGAGCGTCCTTAGCGAAACACTTTTTAAAATTTTGCACCATTGTTAAAATGGACACAGTCTGCCCGTTCACAGCAAATTTCCTCCATGACCGCAACCCTTGATAAATTTATAAAAGATGGACGTCGTTGAGAAGAACTCAATCAAATGAGCGGTGCTAGACTCCAAAACACACCTGAACACGGCTTCTTGCAAGGCGCAGGCGCTTGAGGGCCCCACAAATCGCCTGTGTTCAGGCGCTTTTTGTAGATGCTCGCAGCAAGGTACGGTAAGCCATATATTATTCGGATATATGATAAAAGATCAGAGCTTCTGGCTTCCTATCGCCTTCGTTAAACAAAAATCATGTCAGAAAAAAACTTCTTTTCCCAACTCGAAGAAAAACCCTTCACTTTAAAAAGTAATAGGGTGAAACGAAGCTAAACGAAAAACTGAATAAAAAGCGCGGACCGACAATCCAGTAAACACTCCACGCAAAGATTTCTTGACATTTCGGACCATGGGGCTTTGCGCCGCCAATATCGATTGGATCTTGAGGCCCAGTGAAAAAAGCGAGAGCGCGTAAAAAGCGGAGTGCAACAGCTGAGTGAGTAGTCGGTGGCTGAAAAGTGGAGCAAATGGCCGGCAAGAGGAAGTTCCGTTTTTTTCGTGTAGCAGCTGTCCGTCTAGCGGTCTAGCCATGTTCGGTTTCGTTTTTTTGGTTGCTCCGGTTCTCACCGGCCTTCTCACTAGTTTACTGCACAGCTTTGTATTACCCGCTGACGTTGTTGAATGGTGGGGCAGTATGACGTGGAGTTTGAAGTTTAGAAGTCATTTATCACGCATGAAAATATGAGGTGACAAAGGGGTCGTGCTTACGGTTATAGGCGAGCGTGGGTTTTCTTATGGGCTTGTAGGTTAGAAGCTCGATTGAAGGTTTTGTGGCACTCGGTACACATGTAGGGCTTGATCTGAAAATGCAGAAGGTTATTCTGTTGGAAAATAGATACTTTAGATATTATTATCTATATTAAAAATTGCAAGATTTTTAGTACTGCACAGTTGTTGTTAATAATTCCAAGCAAATTCTGCACGATTAAGGAATTTTGAGTAGTTGGAGTTCCCTTGGCCTGATTTCCACCTAAAACTCACCAAAAGCCCTACGGTCGTATGGGTCAATCGATGGCGGGTCAGGTTTCCGGGTTGACGGAAGGCTCGTCCGCAGTGCTCACATTTGAACGGCTTCTCCCCGGTGTGGATGCGCTGCAAAAAAAGCCAATATTATCGATTTTTACCGGGATTCAACATTAAGCGGCTTTACTCGTAGGGTTTCGTCGGCTATTTAAATTATAATAAATACGATAAATTTTATGCCAAAGCTATCCTGCCAGATTAAAAAAAGTGTTCCGCCTCCGTTATTATTTGTCGCGGAAAAACTAAATTAAATTTTATCAAAGTAAAGTATAGACAAACACAACTGTGGCACTTCTTATGGTGGTAGTTCCCGGCTACAATTTGAAATTAATAAAAAAATTTGGCAATAATTAGTACTGTATTTTCCACTGTACTACAAACTATATGCGTGCTGTACGAGCTTACGGTGCCCCCGTAGCCATATCTACTGATGTCCCAGGTTCCACTGCCGTTGCCCAGCCCTGCCTTCCAATTTGTCATTCGTAAATGAATTCTTCGGATGCGTTGATGTGTGTGGAGTGGATTGGCGGGACGATCGCATGCCTTATGAGATGCCGGATGGAAGACAAAGCAACGGCTGATGGCTAATGAAGTGGCAGTGGATTGCAGGGAGGGTGTCGAAGAGATCCTTCTCTTCATCATCTATGAGACACTCCCCCTCCCTGGGTTCGGACCATGACAGATTAGTTACCGAATTATTGATGTCTTTTCGGCGCTTCTAAGGAGGTGTGGAATAGGTAAGCACTAGCGGCGTACGATTTAAATTACATGCTTTGAAAGTCCATTTGAAGTGATGCGCAAAAAAGGCGATTGGTATTGCCGTGTTCCCGCGCGTTTCGTATCGCTGTTCACGCGGAAAGGAAAGAATTGAAAGGCAAAGTTGATATCCCTATGTTAGAAAGGGTCTCGAGACGACTGTGCATATCGATATTTCAAAATCAGCACTTTTCAATATTGAATTTCTTTTTTCCGGACTTTTTCATGGAAATGACGGATCAATTTGTTACCGAAAACTATTAACAGAATCAACATAAATCAAAAAATAAAGAGAGTAGAGCTTAGCTTAAGTAAAATTATTACCTATCCTAATTTGAATCGCTAATAACGATCCGCGATTAACGGCCGATCATCTTGTTCCCAGACCATGTGTTTACACACCCACCCGCTAATTGTACATCCGTTTGCGCAATCGGGACATCGATCTAGTATCTCGTGGGGGAGAGCAGAAGGTGATTATTGGGGAAATGTTTCCCACCCCTACACCCTTCGATCGGGCGGTAATTATGCCGTTTCCGGTGCATTCGACTTATCAACACATGTCGCCTACACACGCAACCATAACCCCCATCCTCTCAACGTCAGTAAAGACAACAGGTGGGCTAGGGACATCGGATTGAGCATGAGGAGAAGGGGAGAAAGAGGGAAGGGATGAGGATAGGTGACAAATTGCTTATGAACAGCCTGGGACCATTTGTCTGGATGCATGCAAGATTTGTCCGGATAGATGGCATGCAAGGATTAGGCTCACCTTATGGGTGACCAGAGTATTGCTGCGGCTGAAGGTTTTTTCGCAGATATCACATCGATACTTTTTGATATTGCCTCGACTAGGACCTTCAACACCAGATTCTGGGATGGATTGACGACGGCCCGCGGTTGCTGGAAAAAAACAAATTGGAGTTTGAGTATCAAATCATCAGGACAACCCAGGTTAATTAACATAACATAATTGGTTTACTTTTGGCCAATTTTACATAACGTAACCGATTTGGCTTTTTGCAAAGCCTCCGAACCAACCTAGATCGCCAGCTTCTTTTCGATTTATTCAGATAATCTCAACATCCCGAAGCAAAGATTTTGCGTTACCAAAAACAATTGCATTTAACCTATTGCTAATCCATTCTAATACCCGGGTACATTACCGTAATCTCCCTTTCTACCTCCCGAGTTGTATATCTTCCGGGTTGAATCCGGTCGATTGCACAATAAGACAGCTGGTAGCACATGGCTATCCCTTTGAGCGTCCCCCTCGAAGGCTACCTTTGTGTTTGCAGGGATTACGGTCCTCCAATATCTCCCAATACCTACCACATTACCACCCCCCGTATGCAAACATATCAAAGGCTGATTACCTTTCATTGGAAGTCTTGGATGTCCAGGCAGTAATCTGGGCGGAGTACGAGAATTGAGCGCCGTTTGGAGGGTATGTTGTTGAAAGAATGTCTTCTGTAGTAGTTGCATCTTGGCTAGATACATGTCGAGGGGTGACGGGCAGTCGCTAAATTTTTACTAAATCTATCATGTAAAAAACATTCTGGTAGTTTCTTATATGGAGCAGGAAAGCTCAAGTTGTTCTAAAGGGAAGTTTTAGGTGGGACGGAGTTTCAGGGGACCAGTATTTGTGCAGAATTTTTGCTGATTAAAACGTACTTTGTAAATTTGCGAAACGACCGGAAAAATAAAGTTATGAGGGTTTAAAGTGTGAAAAAGGCCCAAAATGGCCTACTTTCGGCACCTATAAAATATCGCAGAATAAGTTTCCACGAAAACTAATTTGTGCATCTTGCTCAGAAAATTACGCTCTTTCGAATGAGCCATGTCACGCGGAAATTTCAAAATTTCGTCAAATTGCTGAAATTTCACATGGGGGACCATGTCGTCTAAATCAATCTTTTTGAAAAAATGTTCGAACTTGTTTATGAGATGGCTGATTCGAAAGCGTAATTTTTCTGAGCAAATGCACTATATTTTCGTGGAAACTATTCTGCTAATTTTATAGGTGCCGAAAAGGCCATTTTGGGCCTTTTCACACTTTAAACCCTCATAACTTTATTTTTCCGGTCGTTTCGCAAATTCTACAAAGTACGTTTTAATCGCAAAATTCTGCACAAGATAGGCAGGTCCCGTTCCGAAACTCCGTGCCCACCTAAAAACGTCTCCTTGTCAGTTTTTCTGTAAGAATCTCTTACTTACGTAACGATTTCGGTAAAAGTTTTACAAGTAGGCGCGAATACGGTAGGTCATACACTTTTTGCGGGAACTGGCAGATATTGGTGGTGTAAATTGTCGGAGTGGTAAAATCTTTAGTCTGCCAATTTTCTTCATTAAAAATATTCCACTCAGCTATCCCTAATGCTTCAAAAAGCAAAGTCTCCCAGATAGCCACCCTCGGTTTGAAGCTTTTGGGTGGCGGTGAAAGGCTGGGCACTCTCTATTGTTTTCAGGCCCATCCCAGTGAGATATAATGGCCCAATTGCCTTGGGCCCTTCACACCTCCACGACAGCCCGTGAAACATTCATGAGGGAAATTCGCCCCTCAGCCCCGCTTCTCAACCACTTTCCGCCTTTATAATCTGCAAAAGTCAAGCGGAAAGCTAATGACAATTCAATGCTGATTTTTGACTTACAAGTCCCTTTAATAAGTTAAATTCGAAATCTGCCTTCTTGAAGACATAATTTTAAGGCGGAATTAGCAGTTTTTGTAATGTATGATATTTGTATAGTCATGCAAATGCACAGGCGCATACACGTACACTTTTTCTTAGGAATTGGTACCTGTAACAACGAAAAGAACGGTGATGCTTGTAAAGGTTGTGGTGCGGAACTCTGCTCTCCCGTTTGACGCTTCATTATTGTAGCCACGATCTTCTCCAGAGGTGATACGGTAGGCTTTTCCTCCTCTTCCTACCAGATAATAGAAATCGCAAAAGATATCACTTGCCAATTCGGAAGGCGGCTGCCCGAACGTTTCTGCTTTTGTCAATTCCTCACTTCTAAATACCTGTTTTTAAAGCCAGCTTAGAGAAAATAGATTTTTCTTATTGTTCACACCCCGCTTGAAATGGGTGGCAAAAGTTGGGAATGGGAAAATAATTAGGGAATCTGTTTGAAAGCGTTTTTTCGAAGGGGATGAGAAGCGGGTGAATTTATGATCAGGCTTACCGGATGGCATCGTCGGAAAGTGGCGGCGTTTGTTCGGAGGTTTCGGCTGTATCTCGAAGTAGAGAGTCGATCAGGAATCCGGCTTTGGCAACCATCTATTTAGAGGATAAAACGCGTAGTACAAGGCATACTATAGTAAACAAATCGAAGTTATCATTTAGTTATTAAAGAAGTTGTTCTAAACTGTAAGTAGTTTAGATGCGAAAAGTCACATCGAAACGTTGCTTTCCGGAAGAGACGTGCAAAAACGATGAGTTTTGCCCTTCAGTTACTATGCCAAAGCTTCCAAATCGTGGAAGCCTCTCCCCCACGCGCATAGCACGAATTCTTAATTTATGAGCAAAGAGCCAGGGATACGCGTTTGATAAAGATAACCCGTGAATTAACAGATGCACCAAAACCCCGCAAACGACATATACGTCCTAACAGGGTACGCAACAAAAAAAAGGTAAAAACAGATAAATTTCATATAATCTGACCGCTAAAGTGGATTAGCCAGATTTAGGATAGAGGCCAAGGAGGCCCAATGGCCTACTTGGCTCTTCCCATTGAACTGGATGGAGAGGGCTAGCGGGTGGTTGAGGGGAGGAAGGGCTACTGTAGTAGTGGTCTCAGGATGGGCGGGGCCTTTCCTCCCCTTGGCCGAGGGGGTAGGTGATTCTCAAATGGCAGACCCAATATTTGAAGATGCTCCCCGGCACCGGAAGCAAGCCTATGCTCGGGTTATGCCTTCGGGGGGAATAGAAGGTAGAGTAGAGGTGGATGCGGGGGGGGGGGGCGTTGCTTCTTACTTTCAGCTGATCATGCCAGGTGCCAGGGGTCAGCTGGTCCCTTTATAAATTCAAAAAAAAAACTCCGCAACAAGCAGTTACACTGTCCCAGCTTATTCGATAAATCTTTAAATTTTGGAATAAATCCCGTCCATCAAAACGTCCATTAAAGATATACAAATGAATCCTCGGGCAGGAAGTGTCGGGGCCGAAATTGTCGTGGCCGCAAGTATCGGGCCGCCAGCGTGGATTTACGCTCATATCTGACATCACAGTTCTGAAGCATTTTCTTTTCAGTGCCAATTCAATGGTTTCACCGGATCCGCAAATTTCTTAGGGCCCCTACACCAATAGAAGGATCCACTCATCGGCCTACTTCTGAAAATAATTATTGCTTTTCCAGCTAAGTACCCACGCCGTCTTCCGCTTACCAAATGCGTCTCCAGTGTTGATGGACGAGAAATTAGCATCGATGCACAATCCCGATATCATGGATTAACTAACAAAATCAGTGGTGGTTCCAGTCGAGTAGGGCCTTGACCATGGGCACTTGTCCGTCTGTGCCCCACACCCATTGGCAGAAATATTCTCGATGACCCACACCATATGTGGCTCTCATGCCTCCATTACTCACTGATGCGTGTCCGCATCGCTTTATTCGCATTCCGCGGCTCCTGCCCACACGGCGCTCCTGCCCACACGGCGCTCCTGCCCGAATCTCTGAATATGTAAATCCCAACTTGAATTATTGTCACGGTATCCCTGATATTCTTGCGGCAAAAGTGGAGATCGAATATAGTTGCATGGAAAAATTGAAAGTTGCTCGCATTTCATAGATTCCATTATCTTTACATCAAACGAAAATCCTCGAGAAATTTATGCAAAAATGTAATCACAAGCAAAGACTGACTGGATATCAAAGGACAATGACCAATTGCCACAAAAGGCACAGCACACCGATGATAAAAACATTCAATTCACAGAATCTGAAGTTTACGAAAAGATAATGTCACGAGTGAAAGAACCAGATAATCTAAATTCATCACGGGACGTTGAGGCGTACATCCGCTGCGGACACAGTCTTGAGCCTTCGTCGGGGCGTGGAACCAACCAATGGAACACGTAATTGCGTCTAAAAACTCATTGATACTGTCTAAGGAATTGAACAAACATCGTTGACACGCGATCGGCATTTTCCTTGGATAGGATGACATCCTTGATTGCTTGTCCAAGAGCTCCATTCGGGCCACCAATAATTGGCACACCGCTTTGAAACAGGCAAGGATCAAGACTGCCGCTAAACACAAGTCAGAACGTAATTTGATTTCGTACCTATTTTCTTCGTCGCGCAACTTTTCATTCTTCAACAAATCCAGCACAAACTGCTTCAAATCAGCCTCATCCGCAGCAGGGGCCTAAAAAAGATAATCTTGAAGCGATGGCTACTTACCAATCCGCTTTCCAACATATTGTATACGGCCTGGTAGCGCAGCACTTCTTTTTCCACTCTGCGAATTTCACGCAATGCATCGAGGTAATCGTCGCGTGTATTCGATTTACAAGCACGAGCTGTAGCATCAATTAAAGTAGAGGTGTCAATCAGCCCCTCCACACCGTCAGCTAAACGTGTTTCAATTCATGTGAAAGGAGGAGCAAGTTTGGTACCTTCCCGGCACAGCTTTCTAGCCGCCTCGGCAAATCCGATCGGGTATAGCAGACTGCAGAATTCAGCGCATGTTCGCGTGGCCAACCAGTAGAGTATCTGAACGCCACTGATAACCATTAGATGAATCAGTAAACCTGTTCGGATATCTTCTCATAGTCGAATATCGGGTCCTGAAGCGCGCATGCTAATGGTTCGGCTTTTTCCCACGCCAGCAACCATGCGTTACCTGGCGTACTCATTCGCTCCGAGGCTTCAGGTAATTCTGAAGAACTGTTAAAAAACTAGATCCAACGCGCCACCTTCTTTATCCGAAACAATGTCCTTCGGTGAATGCCACTGCAAAAAATCTTCGAAGCAACATCCGGGATTCGCAGCCTTGAACGCCTGAAAAAAACGAAGTTTGATTAGACGTTCCCATTTGGGTTTACAAAACGGTTCGTATTTCATGCAGCGAGGCAAAACGGACCTGCATGTCACTTAGTAACATCTCCATCTGCGCTTCAGTACGTTGTTCTCCTTCTTCTAGCTGCGATAGATATTGTTCATGAGCCTCGAAATCGTCCTCAGCCATTGGTAGCCTTTCCTATAAACACGAAGCTAGGGGTGTACTGGAGGAATCACATACCTGGGTAAACGGTTCGTAGATCGCACGATCCGGGAAGTCACGTAGAGAGAAATCACCCGCCAGGACATGACGACGACCGCGAGCTGCAGAACTCTAAGAATCCGTTTCTGCTTCAAACACAGCTTACTTACATCTCCGTCAGTCTTGTCGTTTCGATGAGATATCTTGGACGGGCTGGTTCCAAGTTCAGAGCTGGCATCAAAGAACTCATCTGAAACGGTTATCAACTGGCCAAATCAAAAACACTACCATCATCATCTAGCGCGACTCGAAGGTTTTTCACCATCTCTGTCCTTTTCCGTTTCGCCGCAAAGCAACACCAAAGCATCTGGAGCTTCTGGTGCAATAAACAGGAAGAGAAATCGGGATGTTCTGTCATAGATCGACTAAACGTCGCGATATGCAATCTCCAATATGGTTAAACCTAAGAAGCGAAGATGTGGAGTCCTGATATTTCGTCAATTCGTTGACAAATTTTTGCCACAGCTAAACAACATGTAAAAAAGAAGTTCCGATTTACGTCAGCAAAGGCGGTTGCAGGGTAGATTCTCTCGGCCAAGGCCTGAAGAAAAATATCGCCTAGACGGGCTGCATTCGATTCGGGCGGCGCAGCTTTTACCGCAGATAGTGGATCCTACAACAGGCTACTTTGCATAGGAAATGCAACGACAAACCTTTATCTCTGTCTCGCTTCTATAGTCCTCATCCTCGAAGGGCAGAATCCGCTTCAGCCATGTGGAAATGACCTCCTGAGAGGACCGTTAGAGGGAAAGATATATTGTTTTACCTCTTTAAGCGGAAAGTCATGACCATGTTCTTCAGCCTTTCGATTGTTATACTCCATGACACGTCTAGCTGAACGAAAGCTCAAACGGGATGGCGGAGCTCACCTTCCTTATCCAAGAAGCTATCCAATGCCAACAGTTCGTAAGCATTCCGTTCGCTCATCGGAGAGTGTGCTACTTTTAGCAACGCCTCAAGGCAATCGCCTAAAAACCATATGGAAAATAAAGAATATCCTACTCAAGTAACCGCCACCGTTGACAAAATCCGTCATTCCCGCCCAAGCAAATGCATGCACAGGGTCCAAATCGGAATAGTTCTAAAAAAAATTTATATCCAACGAATAGCTTAAAATAAATACCTGGCTTTCATGTATCAACCCTTCCTTCTGGTTCGGCCAGGTGGCGAGAAGCGTGAAATTTCTAAAGAGCGTCTAAATCCAGGAAGCGGAACTTACTCAATCACCGTTTCAGAAGAGCCGAATGGAACATCGGAAATATCGAAGAAAAGCTGGTTTCTTGGAGTAAGATCGTCATCGGAATAAGGCTAAAAATCTAGTAATGCGTAATTGTAAGCGGACGCAAAACCAACCGTGTAAGCAACTTGCAGTTGAACAGAAACCCTCAAATCCTCAGCTTCTAGTGATGGTACTGGGCAGCTCTGAAAAATGACGAGAATGAGATAGCTTGGAGCGTAAAAGCAGGCGCCAGAAAGTCTCACCACTTTCTCGCGGAACAGCTCAGCGAGCCCGTCGAGTCTACCATATCTCGCATCATAGGCCTTGATCACAGCACCCTAAAACTTATAAGCCACTTGTAAAGGATACCTCAAAATTCGTCATAGTGGACTTTGTACATAGTGCTCCAAAATACATAGCAAGGTGCTGCTTGCCGTATTGAACGAAAATTGGCAGCTCGCTAAAAAAAACGCTTTAAAAATTGCACAAAGATGTTACCAAAAACAACTTGAGGCGGCCGTTTGGATCCCGGAAATAATCATATTCTTCTGGTCTTCCGTAACTATTCGATCCAACTTGTCGCGCCCAGGTTGAATAACGATATATTCGGTGACGCCGAACTATAAAGGAACTACATCTTTTTAAAACGGATACCATTGCCACAATGTTGTCTTTTGGATAAAAATCCAAATCGAAAGACATCAGGCTCTTTGCTTGGGCAGAAAGATAGGCGTTGTCAGAGGCCTTCGTCTCGGTACTAGCAACCTGAAAGAACTTCCCGTTGAAAAAAACGTGCTCCATCCAACCAACCTCGAGACCTTCCTCGTAGACAGGCCAAACATGCTTCATCTTCAGAATATTGTCCGAGCCAAATTTGATTTCCTCTTCTTTCGATTCCCAGGAAACGACCTAAACCTGAATAGGCAAAAGAATATACAAACCTTTCCAATTTTTGCCGGAGGATATTTCAATTCCTTGCTGGAAAGTTCCCATTCATGTAGTATATTCTCAACCGCTACTGTAAACTGCTCGAGCTGCGTGACGACCGTGAAATCATTGATCTCAAAGACCTAAAAGAAAAATGATAAACGGGAAGCATGTTAAATACCTCTTCATCGCCAATGAACTCTCTCCCATGCGAGAATAGATCGTCTAGCGGTTCTACCATCTCTAAAGCGTGATCTACAGAGCAAATTGTGGGTTTTTGTAGGGAAAAGTAGAGTAATTTTTGTTTTCTTGGGGATCGAAATACATGGCCTAATCAGAAAGTCAGCTGGTTTGAAGGAATCGGAACGAAGATCGTTGCCGGGGTTTCGCGCCGGGACCCAAAGAGAGATGAATCTATGAATGTAGAACCAAAATGTTTTAAAAAAAAAACAAGAAGAAAATCAGCCCAGAAGCTCCATTGTTACAAAAAAATGGATTGGCGAAATTTAGCAGCATGGCCTCCCCTTCCCTTCCAGAAAATATTTGAGCCAATGATCGCTTTGTATTACTAGCTGGCCGCGGCGGCGGTCTGAGGATATGCTTTTGAGTAGGACCAGGTGGAGCGCGTTTCGGTGGGCCACACGGGGTGCCTTTTAGCAAACCTCCCCATATCTATCCGACTGCTTCGGAGCAGCTACAAAAGCAAGTAAACAACTAACAACAAAAAAAATAAAAACGGAACAGCTTCCAAGTATCCGTTAGAATTTACTTTTTATTATAAAACTACTGATACAGGGCGTCCTCACTTTCTATACTTATTTCCTTGTTTTATCGGTTTAAATATTTCTTCTCGAAAGCGAACTTGAGTTTTACACAGCTGACTGTTCATTATTATTCTTTGGCACATATTAGCACATTTCAATATCACATGGCGTAAGTGAAAATGCGTAGAGATTGGTGGGTTCCTGAGCAGATGGGTTGAGCATTTGGCTATGTCGGTGTCATCTGGTCTGAATTTTGTTATTTTAATGTGTTTTCGCCGTGATTTAGACCCCGGAAGATGGATAAGTGAAAAATTGAATGAATTTTTGGATGGTGTCCGTGTTGCCTGGATCAAGGTGGTAAAGTACCTACCGGATGCGTTGGCGGCTGAACAAGTGGGATTCCCGAATCATCGATTCGCGGTTCCTGACCACCAGCCACCGTTTCTGAACTCGTGTTATATTGATTACATACGGTTCATCCCCTACCTGAAATCGATCGTGCATTTCCGACTCTAGATCCCTGCCGTTGCTGCCAATCTTTCATCACCCAAACCTCCCTGCAGATCCAAATTCCGAGCGGCAGGCAAAATATCTAAATAAAACCAGATTATATTGTATTGACTAAATTCTGACGTACCTCTACGATTAAAGCAAACAAACAAAATCCGGCAACGACGTGCTGGTTAAACCAAAGCCAGCTTCGGAAGGGTTCAAGGCAACCCTGAGGAATTGACTCTGATTGATTGAGGTGGATACGTACATTTTTGTAGACATAATCCTGAAACGCGAGTCGCCCGCAGCCACGGTAATCAGATTCCCGAAAGTCGAAGAAGCTTTCATCACAGCATGAATCTGGCACAAATTGCCCGGTTGGCCATCGTGCATTGTAGTACCAATCTTCATAACCATCAATTCCACAGCAATGTAGCTAAAATTAAACCATCAGAAACTCATCTTTATTACTTACACTTTTTTGCAAATAATTCCACGACAACGTCACATTAATGGCTTCACTGTTGATTGTCGTAATTCGAGTCAAATTGATGTACCGCTTCATGTCGTCGCGCAGTTTAGAATCGTCCTAGGGGGCATTTTAGTGAATAGGCTTTCAGAAATGGAAATACCCGAGTAAAAGTGCTGATCGTGCCGATGGCGATTTGAATCAAAACCAAGAAACCGATGCCCAGGCAGTACTGAAGGTTTACGCTTTGCGTTTAAAAATTAGCACATACCGATGCCATCATCCGTTTACTCTTCAAATAATTGGCATAGATAGCCATAATAGCTAGCGCCATGATAACGAGTCCTAACAAAATAATCAATTATATGTTTTTTCCTTACCAGAACATAATAAAAAGCCTGCACAACTGTTCGGAGCAAAGCCAATTGGGATTAATTCTACAAATTGATCTCTCTCGCGCATAATCCACATGCTGAGAATAACCGACGTGAAGCCCAGTGCCTATAATTCATTGATTTACATAATTTTTCATCGTTATTGCCTACCCAATAGCAAAAATTTATGACGACGAAGGCCCATTCTTTTTTCTGTCGCGGGACCATGCCTTCGAAGGCTGATCTTCGAGTATAAGGCCGCCGTGTGAGTATGTCGTTCATCAAGCACCTGTAAAATCATAAATAATATAATATTTGAGCACTAGTTATAACCATTAAATATTTTAACATCAATGAATATTATTCGATATTGAATCAAGAGATTTTGAAATCACCGACTTGTATTTTGAATCGCGCAAAGGGTGAGACGCGAGTTATTTCAGTCATTACAATAATGCACCTATGAACCGCTTTGTATGGCGGCTCTAATGTATTTGTTTACTTATTTTTAAAAGCATATCAAAAGTATGTCTTATTCGTTAGCTTTAAATGCCAGAATAGCTTATGAAGTATCGAATTTTCCGATTTTTACAACCGACTAATGCTCAAAATTATGTTGGATAACAGTTATAAAAGGTGTGAAACGTACTGGGGAATGGATCCGAGTACCTTTCAGTAATGCCTTTTGAATGCGCGGCGCAAGGAGGTGCGTCGCGGCCTTCTTTTCCAGGATCAGGCTGAGCCACACGACGGATAATTACAAGTTACGGGCATAGGAGGACCATTTACGGATTAAAGGAACACTGAGAAGTCATCAGGCCATCTGGAGGTGCTGTAAACAGCAGTGGTGCATCAGGGCTTTGTCTTGTGATGGCTTGGAGTGGGAGTAACTTCAGTATCCGCTGGGCTTGGAACGTAATTTTGTAACTTAGAAGGCTGAATAGCTATTTCAGAAACTGTGATGATACTATGATCGGTAGCTATACCTTATTGACATCGCGTATTGCCTTCCAATTTAACCCTTAGAATGAATTTTTTGTCAAAAATACATCGAAGCTTAGAAAATGCAAAAATTGCATCTATATAAGCTTGTAAAACAGTATACACCTTGGTGATGTTGGGCAGATTGAACCACTGAAAATCGGCATACTTACTCAAAATAAAGAATATATTTCCATACAAAAGATATACATTTACGGGCCCGCCCCTTTTCTAAGTGGCTAAAAATTGGCTCCGAGCTTTTATTAGAGGAAATACCGTAATACGGTGTAACCGGAACGCAACTTGGTAGTTTGCAACTTTGATCATGGAGAGTTCCTAAAACGCTCCAAAACTGAAAAATCATTGAATGTCAGTACTTTTTAGGGAAAAGCACACGTCCAGTGAGTTGCAGCTCCTTAAGAAGTGACACGCAGGTGTTCATAGGTGTATACGTACATCTCCTTGAACCTTGGCTTTAAATGAGATCGTATGGTGCTGCATAAATGGCACAAATTATTTGGATTTCGAACATTGAAGGATAATTCTTATACAAAAATGTTTTATGGTATGTATGACCTAGCTCATTCGATAGAGCTTGAAACTCGGAACCACCCCCTTCAAAGTATAAATTGCTCACGACTTCGGTCTTGGCGCAAAGTTTCTCTGGCCGCGCTTAACAAAATATAACTTTTTTTTTCCCGAAGGTTGTTGTTATTCAGTAGTTGTTCAAAGTGAAATTTTCTAGAATCTCAAGCTCTATCAGATGAACTCCTCACCTCGCAAAACTCCAATACCGCCTAAAAATCCCTCCTTGTTAGACGTTCTCGATCTCAAAAACGGATGCCTTTAACATCGGATGAGCTTCAACTTCCGCTCTCACATAAACTACCCAAATGGAGTCACCGCAAGATATCGACCAAGATTTGTTGCTTCGGGCGGCACGGATCGAATCGGTTAAAGAAACGGGATAGATGTGGGTGGCTCGTGCTCACCAATACTTCCCATCCACCCATTCCATACTCGAAAAACAGATCCGCCCGCACCCCCCAAAATATAATCGCCAATTAATTGTATCCCTTCGGTATTGAGCTATTTGTAGATAGAAGCAGCTATCGATGGGATCTGTCGACAAGCCGCTACGGGGCGAGGGATTTGATTGTTCAATTAATGGCGCCATAAAAACCGGTTCTTTCCAACCAACGGCCAATGCTCGTCTTTGGGAATTGAGGGGAACGAAGGAGGGGGAAAGCACTTTCCTCTCACAACAAGTCAACCCACGGGATTAACCACCAAAACTTTTTCACCAATTTTTTTGTCATTATAGCTGAATACCGGGGGAATTGCAGAGAGAATCGTCAGTTCTACTCCGGTGGTATTGCTTTTCGCCCCTCTCCTTTCCAATAACCCATTGACCACCACTTAACTTGATTGCCTTTTCGAGATGTTTTTTTTGAAATGGCCACACAAGGAATTTATTTGCGCTCACAAACGGGCTGGATACGCGCGCATCTATGTCGATTTGGAATGCATTGCTTTTGTCTCTAGGCACGGAGGCGGTTTACTAGCGATAACTTACAACTTGTAAGCGTCTGGGTTCTGTTTTCAGCCAGGTTATATCCATTTCAAGTGATTTTTTGAACAAATAAGTCGAGCGGGGGCTACAATTTTCGGGCCAATTTCCTGGTACTGCATGGTCTTGGGCAGCGTTTTTCGGACAGCAATCACAAGGGGGTTTTTGTATTCGGGCAAGGTAATGTTGGCGATCGTTTATTCAAAGTGTTAGGGATAAAGACAGTTCGACTAGCCAAGCCGATTGTCATGCAAAAGATACCTTGTCTGCTATTTATTAAAAAAATGTCTTATAGCTGAAAAGCACCGTTCTCGCACTTGGTCTTACAGCTTGAACTGTTAAATTTGTTCCAAAGTCTCTCGATATCCGGCAACGGGCCATTTTAGGCAGAGTAACATCCCTTTCTCGCTTTATCTTTCTCTCTCTCCCTCTCTCTGTCATAACGTCCCCTTTTGATTGACTGTCATGACAAAGTCCATCTCACAATTGTCAGTCCCGAAACTTCTTCTTTCACACCCCGAGCTCAAAATCCATAGTCCGGATATCATTGCCACCATCCAATTTCCCGATGGATTGACTTGTCTTGATGCGAGTTTTTGATAGTTGCCGCTTCCTTGCTCAACGACGGCGGCGGACAGGTCAGCCCATCGCCGACCGGTCGTTGGCCTGGGCCGGGAACGAAACGGGTTCGTTCGTCCGTCCAGCTGCCCCAGCATGCAGCGAAGAATTGTGGGCGAACTGTATGTGTGTCTGTCTGTTTGTTTGTATGTTTGTATGTGTGTGAATGTTCGTGCGCACGCCCCGAGGCGAAGAATGGCCTCTCAGGGCGATCGGGAGGTGGTGAAGAAGAGACAGGCTGTGGAAATCGATCGATTTCCTAGGAAGACTGAGGAGACCCTAGTGGTGGTCCCTTTGGAAGGGCTATGGTCCTGTTCAGCTAGTCTCTTCTTCTACTATATATCTCTGACTCTGTACTCTCTCACTGCTATCCACAGCCGACCACACGAATTTGCATCCCCGTCTCTCTCTCTCTCTCTTTCTCTCTCTCTCTCTCTCTCTCTCTCTCTTCTCTCTTGGTGCGCGGGACAGATGGTGCCCACTAGTCCGACAATCCCCACTCTCACACCGATTCCTGACACTATGATCCGCTAACATCACTTTCAAAAGTCAATTTTCAAGCGCTTATATATAGACTTCTTGTTCTTCTCCGCACTTACCGTAACCAGGTGATGAATTCAGCAATACTGCACAATCTCCTAAAATCTCAACCTCCTTGTTGAATGTTTCCAGTTATGTGGCTATTTTCAAGTGCACATCCTGGCCTTGCCTTTTCGGAACTGCCCTCAAACTCGGTATTTTCATCATTTGTCTTGGAATTAAATTTTGTGGTTTGTGGCCTTATTGGGCGGAAGTCTGGTTTTTCTCCGCTTTTCTTTTCAAAATACCTTCGTTTCCAGACCTTCCGAAGATTCGAGAAAACTATTTTCTATAAAGCGGCCGGCCACAAGGGTTAATTAATAACACCATAGATTTTTTCGCCTTTCAAGCAATAACATTAACCGAATTTTTGGTGCTAAAAATAGTCACCACATGTTTCGTCGTTAAACATAAATGACCCTAGCTTCCCTTCTGGTTGGCGCCCTCTTACCTTAATAATTTTATGAAAAACCGGCGAGGCATCGTGATTTTTGCGGAATGAAACGGAACGAAAATAATCTGTTGGTCCAAAAGTGCCCTCCCCCCGCCATGGCTCCCCTCCCATCGACAAACTCTTACTTAATTGCAGTCTCAAGGCCACCAGCCGGCCTTTCCGGCTCTTTTTCCGGGCAACAAAAAAAAATTCACAGCGACCCCATCCTGACCATCCGAAATATGTGTCTCTATTGCACAAAACAACAAAATAAAAATGCCATAATTGGTTTTTCCGGGACGATGTAGAGTGGTGAGAACGAGTGGATGACACAGAGCAATAATGCTGTCGAGTGGCCAGTTAATCCCTTTGCTAGTTCACGCCTCATTCGTCTTTCCTCTTTCTCCTCTTTACATTTCGTGCACACGACATTTCATTCACTACCCTCCTTCAAGATTATTAAGATCTCACGAGTCACGTTGCCACATCCCAATTCCTTGGCCCCAAAAAGAGGATTGAAGGCTTCCAGACCAAGGTTTGTTTTGACAGATTTTTGGGGGGAGGGGCCAAATTGTAGGTCTTCCCCCTCCGAAGTGGGCCACGGAAAAACAATCGTTAGGCTGTCGAAGGGTTGGGGGGCCACATCCGAAGCCATTTTACCCTTTATGGATTATTCCTAAAACCTGTTGCATATTCCCTCGACATATCATGTGGCGATTCAAACGTGCGCTTACGGTAGGTACCTTCTATTCTCTCCTTTGCATGACTCACTTTCCTCCCAATTTCGCCTCCTACCAAAATATTTCAATGTTATTCATGAGATCAATTCGCCAATTGCTCTTCCTCGGACTGCTACTTGCGGTCGCTTTTTTCCCCCACAGGAAATGGGGTAATTTGTACGTACGTGGAGGCACTTTCTGATAATTTCTGGTTGCGATGAATAAACACGAATTCCCTATAATTTTCTCTTGGTTTCAGTGGATTTGGTACAAAATTTTCTGCTGATTGCTATGCCGGTCGGTCTCTTAAATTGCATATTTATCCGGTAGCTCTATACCAAGAAACAGCCGATCCGTCGGTCCAAGGTGGTGGCCAAGTTTTACGACTTTTGGTTCTTTTTTGGTGGGTAAAAGCCGAACACTTGTCCTATCGAGACGATCGATCAGCTGTCTCTAGAGGTGTTCGGAACCCCCTTTCTCTCTCAAGTTTTTGGGGGAGCCAAGATCGAACCAGCTGATACCTCCTGCACGAGCGTGGGACAACCTGCCGTACGGCGGCCCTTTTCCTATTTTGTCTTGATTCCGCGGCTCAAAGCCAAAACCACAAACGTGGCATAGCTAGATGCTTTTATCGTTATGATAATTACTAATATTCCAGTAGTTTTGCAATGTCGAAGTTTTCCAGGGCTAGTTGTGATGTTTTGTTTGGTTAAATTGAATGAAAAAAATCGTTATGCCCTTTGCTGATTGGAGTTTTCGAGTGTGCTTTGCTTAACTGATTGAATATAACAGAGCGTGATGAATATTGATCATTGATTAGCTTATTAATTCGTTTTCAACATTGACAAAAAATAGTTGCTACGATAACGGCTAAATTGTTTTAGTACCTTGTGCTTGATTGGAGCCTTATGGAACCCAGAGTGCCGCGAAAATTTTTACGTTTTATAACTAATATCGAAAAATTTATTACATTTATACTCTTTCAATACGGATATTCGATTTAATGGATGAAAACTCGATAAAAAATCAAAATCATAATACCATTTTCGACTATTCAGACGGCCGGTAATCCATCAATATAGCCCTACACCCCGTTTCTCATTGAAAACGATCTAAACGCCTTTCGAGGAGGACCGTTTTCAAACAGGCGCGGCGTTGGCGGGGGTTGCCCGAAAATGGGCGGGAAGTGGGTAGAGGAGGGATCGGGTCGATGCGCAACACCTGGATCACCATCTCAACACAACACACAAAATATATTTTGTACCAACCAACCAACCGAAAAATACCATATGATGTATGAAACAACGAGAAAAACGACTAATAAAAAGAATGTAATTGTCATGCCTCAGCGAAGAGAGCCACGCCTCAAAATTTCGGGCATCGGGCCGAGAGTCTGAATCTAATTGATTGTCTGGCATTAATATTAACCTGATAAACAACGAACTACAAGCAACTACACATCCCTGATAAAAAGGGTGACCCGGGAATGTTCACGAACAATTATGCGGGTCAGACGTGCTCCCCCAAATTTATTCCAGTAGCAAAAGTGTTGGTTGAGGAAGCAACCTATACTTTGCTCGAGTGAGAAACGCTTTTGTTGTTCGCGATTTCGGCGTTTGTTCCTCCTTTAAGCTATGCCACCAAGGAAAGAAGGGTCTATTCAAAGTTTGAGGGGAAAAAGTACTGACAAACGTGGTATAGAAACAGGTAGACAATTTAGTTAGAGCCTTGCTAGTCCCTTTAAAGCTTTTTTTGCCAGAGAAACATAAATTTTTCAAGCTATGCAATATTTCCCATAAGCAACCAAAAATGGTGCGTGTTTGTATGTTTTGTTTGGTAGGCTAAAGGGATGGGAGTGGCCTAGTGGTGGCGGCGATGCTGTGGGCCATGGTAATGCCTTTGCCAAACACTCTGCTCCTACGCCCCTTTCTTTATTGATCGATTGGCCCGTCTCACCCATCCCATACATCTCCCACCCAAATACCTCAACCATTTGCAGTCAATCCTGTAATCATGTTAATCGTCTCGAGCCTTGACTTGGCCCCGATTTTGTCGCTGACTGGTCGGTGTTCGCCAAAAACTACGAAAACCATGCCTCGCAAGTGGCTTAAATTTCGTAAATACTCACAATCTTAATTATTCATTTAATCATGGTAATTCTGCTGACCAATATCCTAAAAGCGCACGTTCGAAGCTTGAACGGGTACACTTATGAACGCCTGCGTCTTTCTATTACCCCCTAATCACTCTGCGGAAGTCGGCTTATGCGTCTAAATACCTACAAGGGCGCTACATAATAAACAATTGCTTTTTTTCAACCGTTCCCAGCCAATTTTCGAAGCTGATCGCACCATTTTGAACGCAAAAGTTTCTCACATATTCGTTCTTTAGTCGAAAAATCTCGTGGAGCCGTTTTTTGTTCTTTCACGTTTTAGTTAGATAAGGTATAAGATTCTTTGATTCTTGTAACTTTGTAACATTTTTTACGCGCATCTGCACTGCATATAAACCCTGAAGAGCACTAATATCTCGGCGAAAAACTAATTTTGAACAGCCCAATTTAACGTTAGAGCGTTCGGATAAAGAGGGGGGGTAGACCGCCCGGGGTGTGTCGATCTATTATTTATCGTCAACCCGAATGCATTACCGATTCGCGGCAGGAGGGCCAGAAATTCCCACAAATCGCATAAGGGCAGAGCAGGAGGACAGGGGGGCGGCTGTATGCAGCAGCAAGCAGCCAGGGCTCGATTCCAACTGTTGCAATAAACCGGATCTTATCTCTTTCTCGAAGCCGCCTTGAATCCCATCCCTCCTGCGTTTCTTCCTTCGTTGTTCCCGCAGTCAGCCTCCTCTCGCTCTCCCCAAAGCCACATATGCTCATTTTTTGCCGGGTCTCTTCTCAACCCCTCCTTTCCTTTCCACTTTGCGATGCCCTACTTTTGCGCCAGGAGTGCGTGTAGAGCTCACCACTGGACGCACTATCCTGTAATTTCGATTTTCTTTGATCAATTTCCGGAAATGAACGCTTTCGGCCCACTATCAGCGGACTTACTTTCACGATAAATTCGAATTTTGGAAAATTCGCTAAAAATTAGCCATCTGGAAAGGACAGCTTTGTAAACCGCAGATAAGAAAAATTGGTAAAAAAATGAAATTGGAATTTTGAGAGGGTGTCATTTAAAAAAAGGTTTGACGCGTGCCGAAAGTACGGGGTGTCCTTTCCAGGTTCGCCTGAAAATTGTTTTTTTAAACTTTAACTTGAAAACTTTTAGGATTTGGGATCCGATGTACCCCAAAATCTCGTAGTTCCGGTACAGGGTTACATACCAGGCAAATGACACCAGATAATGTACGTAGGGGCGAACTCGCCTCAAAGGCTATGTAAGAGCAAAGAGCTCGTTCTCAGGATTTCCAGCATCAATTCCTTTGACTTCGCCACTTAAAATGTTGGGAATTGTCGCAATCAATAATTCAAACGCAATTGCGGAAATTCCACGCCAACGGAGATTTTTGCAAAATGCGAAAATACGAAACACACCAATTTACGGTCATGCGGAATTAGCAGCGGTCCGTCCACAGGACAATTTTCACCCGGAACTCTACCCAAGTTTTTTTGTTTTTCAAGTTTTCCCTTATTATCACGCTTTATTCTCACGCACAACAAGCCCGATCAATCCAGTAACCTTTGACCAATATCGCGGGCGGCTCAAAAAATAGCACACCCATAATTTGTGCTTTCGTTACATCCTCAAAAACTTTTTTTGGGGAAACTCGTCCATATATCCGGCATGATAATAACAAATCGAGCCCCCTTTCGCCCCTAGCCCCGCACACGAGCCCGCTCACTTTTCTATTTGCTCAAAACCCCCCTCCCAGCCCCTATTTCCCCCCAAAAACGCGACTTCCTTGGAGGGGTCGGACTTTCAGTCTGTTTTTGTTTGAATAAAATTACTTTACGTCCTTGTAAAACAAAGCTGACCATTGTTTTTTTCTGGGGAATAATTTGAATTCCTTGAATAGAGCTTTCCATTGTTTCGACTCGCCGCTCCAATAATATTAGGGCAATCGACTTTTGCCGCGCCCAGAGTGCGAAAATTTCGGGGTTTATCAGTGGACGGTTCCGTTGAATAGACACGCCTAAAACGGTGGGCCCCCTGGTTCTTTTCATCCTTTTTTTTTCTTGCTGCATCTGACCTGAAGCTGCTCGATTATCGTTTCATTTTCTTACTTTCGCCTACAGATTAGTTGCCGCAAAGAAATTTTGCCTAAATTTGTGTTTCGCGTCTGGTCCCCCGCTACTATTATGAATCAGCGTGACTCAACTAGATGGTGGGCTGGAGAAATTTCCTACCCCTTCTCCCGTTCACTATCAATTTCTCTACTTTCTTTTCCATCGATTCTTCAAAAAGATTGATTCTTTTCAGTTCCCGGCGATGGCGTCGAATACTTCGTCGCCACAAAAGGAACCTCATTCTTCATATGCATCGCCAACCTCTGCGGGTTTTCCATCACACAGTTATCAGGTAAATTAGGTTAATTAATATGATTTGTGTTGTATTTTGACTCAGTAGCCCGTCAGTTATTGACTCTCAACCGGTCTCGTTTTGTTTGCATAGGTTGCGGAACATATTTTGGCCTGAATTTTTCGAGAATTAGCGCGTTAAAGATGGCTGCGTTTTGTTGTAGCTGACAATAACAAAAATTATGTGCTTTTAGGATATGGCATATCAACAACCTGGGATGAGCGGCGGTGGCGATGTGATGGATATGCCAGCATCAAGCCAACATATGTCAATGCACCAAGGGATGATGCAGAATTTTAACCCGATGATGTCCCAAGCATATCAGGTAATTTATCTACCAAGCAGTTTCACGTTTTTTTCAGGGCTACGACCCCCAAAGACCAATGCCCATGCCGGGCCAACATCAACAACCGCTCGGTTATGCTATGCGTGGGTCAATCATAGTTTGACAAGTAAAGATCTTTTAGATTCGCCCGGGCCCTCGCAGAAAAATGCCGGTGCTAACGTTATGGGTCCGCCACAAATGATGCCGGCACCTCCGATGATGCGGCAATGTAGTCAGGTATTTAACTACGCCAATTCGTTTTGTTGCTAGACGCCTTTCGTTTTTGAATAGCCTAACTTTACCCATACATCTGCTGATTTTGCGCTAGCCGAGCTTTTCTTTCTTCTCGCTGAAAGTGTCGTAATGGCGGGCGCCTTATCAAAATGGAAACCTTCCAGTTGGAGGCCGCCGCCGGCGCTTCCCGGTGCTTTTGTCAAAGAAGTCCGGGCGCTGGCGGCGACTGAATCAAATAATTCTCGCCTCCTTCAGCCGAACATGCCGATGCCCCAAATGCCGATGCAGCCCTTGCCCAGGCCTCGATCTTCACATACGGCCCATTCGGCAGCACATAGTCCATGTAAGCACTTCGAATTTGATTAGCATACTTCTCAGTCTCAGATTCACGTCCACAGCCTTCACCTTTACACGCCCCATCACCGTTGGCGCAAGAAGTGTTTGCATCGCCGAGTTATCCTTCTCCAATGCAGCGGATGACGGGTACCCCACAAAGTTGGTTTTCAAGTGACTGGCTTAAGCTGTTGATTTCCTGAAATGAGCGCCTTGAAACGTGGCAGTTTACGTTTCGAAGGCTAGCTTTCTAAATTAACATTCATTTTTCAGCGCAAGCTACCACATCAGCACAGCCAACTTCTCCAGCCCAAAACGCCAACAACGCAAATCCAAAGATGAGCCCTTACCCCGGACCGCAACCAATGGTACATACATTTTACAGCTTAACGAATGTTATTTAGATGCCCATGCTCCCAGGACAGCCTGGTACGATGAATACTGGTCAGCTTACGCCTGGACATTATCCGCCCGGCCAAATGCCTCGGTTTATGATGGGACCGAGTGGGCCGGTAAGAATTCGCAAACCTGGCTTTTTATTTTTCTTAGTACCATCATCCTGGTATGATGCCACAACAACAGGGACAAGCTCAACCTCAGCCACCGCTGCAGTCGCCAAGCCACAATCCTTTTCCACCGGTATCATCTTTTACTCAAAGTTTAGCTTTATTCACAGAACTTCCAAATGCCGTCCGTGAATTTCCCGGTCTACTCAACGACGGAAATGCCCGCGGCGTTTCCTCAGTTTATGGTATTGTTTTGAGCCCGTCGTCAACATCGCCTTTTCAGGAGGCGCATATGAGGCAAAATCCACAATTCGCGCGGCAATATTACCAAGGGCCCAGAAGACCGTTACCAATGGAGTATCCGAAAGGAATGCAGGTGTGTTTCGGTGCCGAATTCGAACTCTTCCAGCTAACTTGTTTCACAATGGCTGATTCAGTTTATATACTTTATTTTGTTTAGGGACTCAACCCGATGGAGCCAACAACATTCGGCTACTTGAACAACGGGAATCCGTATTTTGATGCAAGGTTCGCTGGACCGCCGGCGGCAGCAGCTCAGTTCGCAGCGGGAGCTCAGGCCAAGCCGAAACCCGCACCAAAAGCGCCCAAGAAGTCCAGGGCCAAAAAGGTATATTTTTGAATAGATTGGTGTCTGGTTTAGTCAACGAGCCTGAGTTTCTAAAAGTATAAGGCGAATACCTGGTTACCTGGCCTCCTCATGGCTCAAACAATGCCCTTGCTCGCGGCTTATCTATTCCCACGAAAAGAGTCCACTCGATGCTATGGGGGACTGATCGATTTCCCCTCACAGCTCGGCTGCTATTTACCAATACGTTTCGTCATAACGCATTGCTTATTTTGTCAAAATTTTAGTAAACTGAAGTTTCGATCTGCTGCTTGCTCTAGCAGGGCGTCGCCATAGCAACCAAGCACCTTTTCCAACGTCTTGAGACCTGGCTAGGCGTTTAGTTGTCGGCAATTTCAAGAACAAATTGCCTCGTTGTGGTCTTGGACTCGTTTTCTAATTCATGCTAATATTTCCCGCACTACATCATATTTTCCAGAAACCGGCCGAAGAAAAAGTCGAACCGCCTAATTACGTCCAACCATTACAACACGGAATGAGGCCAATGCATGAACATAATATGATGGTTGCCCAAATGGGTATGTTTTCATCCTTCCAAGGCCTTTTTTTTCAAACGTGCGAAACAAAATCCGATGTCATAACCCGGCGTTCTGTTCTTGAGCTTTCTAATTGTAGCACCTGGGTGTTGGTGGGGTTTTTGGATTGATGCCAGCTTCTTCTAATCGGAAAATGGTTGAAGGGATTATTTGTGCGGGGGATAGAAATTCGGGGTCGAAAACCGATCGCATTTTCTTAGGTTTCATTTTCCTTTAAAATTTCAACAATTTCCGTTGTTTTCACGCATAGTTAGCTAGCGTTGCGTACTCTCAACAATTGCAGCCGGCTATCCACCGCATCAAATGATGGGAATGCCCGGCGGCCCGCCGATGCCCGGGATGATGGCGATGGGTCCTGGTGGATCTCTTGATGGACAACTCGGTGTTCAGCCAGGCCATCTACCACCACCACCACAACAACATCACCACCTTCATCAAATGGCCATCCCATCCCAACACATCGACAATTCGCAGATGCCCCCAAACGGCCGGCTGCTGGATACCAATACGGTGCAGTCATCCAACGATATCCAGCAGCATCCTAACGCCCAGCTGCACCTAAACGGACCCCCATCGGTAACTATTCAATCTCAATTACCAAAAGTCGTCACATAACAAAACGATTTTTGAACGGTTCCAATCGTGTGCTAAAATACATTTCACTTTCTCACCTTAGGCCGACACTAACTTGTTTTGTTAGGTGGGTAATTAGAATCTACCAGTTCATGCCACAAATGTATAAGAAAAACCCCGTAGCATAATTAATCCTCATACAACTTTTGCGTGGCGTATTTGTCTACACTTTTTCTATAAAATCGCAGTTTCAGCGACCCTGCGAATTCGAAAAAATGTACGTAAATTGTGCTGACGTGATCTTTCCAGGCTTCAGAGACGAATGGTGGGAAGAATACACCGATTAAGCCGGAGCCCGCCGGCACTCCACACTCCTCGACCTCATCTGGGGCTGATGGAACCCATGCAGATCAGGATAAGAAGGTCGGAATTCTTTACTGCACACATTTTTGTAGTTGCAGTGACTTAGAATGGAGGGTCTATTTATTCACTTAGTCAGCATTCCTAATTCCCAAAAAACCATCCATTTTATAGCCTGACTTCTCCCCGATAACACCAACATCGATGAACAGTGAACCAAAGCCCGAAGATGCTGAAGTTAATGGGCAATTGCGAGACGAGAAACCGGATCCGGCCGAATTAATGGACGTGGACGAGGTACTGTCAATCCTTATTTCCTTTACAAAATATGTCTAGACTATCGGCGACGATTTTTGCCCAGGCTGTAACGGCAAACTTCAGGTTGATTTCTATCTACTTTTATAAACTTTTCTTTAGAAAGACGACCTGACGATCACGTGCGGTGTCCAGTGCGGCCGGACCTACCATAAGGTCTGTAGCTTTCAGGCCTAGATTTTGCGTTGGAGAAATCAATCCAGGCTAAAGCTTTCAATAATTTCTCTTTTTCAGCAATGCAGTAGCCTGAACGATCGCGCCTACTTCCACATCCGTGCCACCCCGGGCAGCACCTGGATCTGTGATGAGTGCTATCGAAATAGCAACGAGCAGCTTGAAAATGTCTGCCCGATTGCCCAGATCTCTACATAAACATTTGTCGTTTTGCAGTACCCAGCCACACTTTCTCTCCGGACCCTATTTCGCTGTTCCCTGGGTCTCCTCTTCCTGTTCAAATTCCACCGATCTTCCATATAGGACTTGCTCTCTCTCTCCCCGTACAATTGAATCAAATACCGGCATTCATGTATGTGATTCTGCTAATTAATGTTTTGTTGATCTAAAACCCCACAAATCTTTCTGCCCTACTGTACTCTCAAATCCCGGCTCGCCAGTGCCATCCAATCTGGTCCTACTGAGCAACTGAATTTTTGTTCTGCTCTTGTTTTGTATGTGAATGAAACGCGGCTCGATCTCCCCAGTTCGCCTGGGTAAATGCCGTATATCGATCCCCCACGCCCAGTTCACTCTTTCTCGAATCTCGAAAAGGTTCAAATCACTCGATGGCAATACCCAGCATATTCCTGTCTCGATTTTGTATCTATATTTCGCAACTGTGTTAAGCTGATCCCCGTATTTTCCGGCTATCCATTTTCCTGATATTAATCACTTAAACCTTTCCATCCCGTTCTCCCACGAATTCGTCTCAGAAATTGCATTTTATAGTACCCGGGAACCGGACTGTCAATCCGTTGTACCATCATTTTTTGCTTGTTCAATTTAGCCGATAAGCGGCTAGTTTTACATTTCGAGGCTTCGATCACGATTTTTTTGCATCTTAAAATATTTTATCAGAATATCTATTTCTATGAATAAAATTATCTGCACGTTGTTTGATCACTTCGGAGTCCGCGCTGAAGGCAAACAAGTTAATCGGGCATCTTATCGCCCCGTGAAGAAGCTGCTAGTTTTGCATAGGCGGACCACTAGAAAGTGCATCGGAGTTCATTTATTGGTCTGCATGGGAAAGCGATTAGAACTCAGCAAAACGATCTTTTCATTTTAAGCATGTCAAAGACTGACAGACGATTACGTGTTGACGAATGATCGCCTCGTCCTGATAAGACATTTAATTGAAATGACCTTCTACTCCTGATATCGACCACAATTTAGTTTCCCAAAGCATTTCAATCCAATTGCAATGATACAGCAAGTCGAGTTGGAGAGCACGGGCAATAGGCCAAACCATGGCTCCTTTTGAAAACTCCTTGCCAGTCCCTACCTTTGAATAAACAGAAACCTTTTCTTCATTGGGGCTTTGAGGTGAGAAGGAGCAGTGTGTGTTGGCCATTCCACTTGCCAACCAAAGCTCAACGTCTGTTTTATTTGCGTTCCAAAGTGGATAGCATTTCCTGCATCATTTCCGCCACTTTAGATGTTCGCATTTACCGTACTCTTTCTGCTAGCTGTCACCTACTATCTGCTTTCATACTATAAAAATGTGAAACGATATCCGAAAGGGCCAACCCCATGGCCATTAGTGGGAAATGCATTGCAGGTTACAAAAATTAAATTTCTATTGAAAATTTTTTAGATTGATGCCGGCGAAATTAATAAAAGTCTAGTCGAAATTGCGAAGATTCATGGCCCTATATTCACAATCTTTATTCCACGGCCCTTGGTCATCATTATGGATTATGAATTGATCAAACAAGCCTTCACCACAAAAGGTAAAGACAAACTCAATTTGTTTACTAGAAGTCCTTTAAAGGTGAGGAATTCGCTGGCCGTTCGGGAATGTTTCCCGATATCCTTTTCCAATCAACCAAAAATGGAGGCGTTATATTTTCTGAGGGAAATATGTGGAGAGAGAATAGACGCGTGTCCATTCAAATACTCCGTGATTTCGGAATGGGAAGGAATTTAATGGAGGAATTGGTAACACTTGAGTAATTTGGGTTTGGCATTGTGTTTCTAGGTAAAAGATTGTTTCCTGGATATGGATGCATATTTACGAGGCCTTCCAAATAAGAACAAAGGTGTTAATATGAGGGTGCCAATTCAGGTAAGTACCATGTAAAGTGTAATAGGTTATTATATAGTTTTTCATCGCCAACATAATTCACCATACCATTTTTGGGACGAAATATCGATTTGACGACGATTCTGTGTTGATGGGACTCGCTGATTCGATTGTGGAAGTAAGGGAAAAACTATTAAAGCTTAAAGCTGTACAATTCGCTACTAATCCAATTCCGCGATCACTTTCATATATAAAGTTTGATAATTAAGACAGCTAGAATGATCAAAATTGCGCGAGAATTTCAGGCATTACTTTAGAATTGCAGAATCCATAAAACAATTGAAAACTTATCTGTTTCCTTATCTGAGAGTGAATTTAGACATTCGAAGTTGTTCGAGGCTCAAAATGGACATTCCTTGCCGGAACCTATCCCTGGATCGCTGATCTTCCTATAATTGGTGATTATGCATATCACCGCCATTTTCGACACCTCCAACCGGTATACTGTGCATCTTCTTTTTTACAATAGTGCCCTAGTTCAAAGATTATTGTCGAGCTCAACTAAAAGCCAGTCTAAGGGACTACCATCTGGATCAGGAACCTACTTGCTTTACCCATGCCTACTATCAGCGGATGCAAAATAATGAGACGGTCAAGTAGGATTTTGGATTTTTTTTGGGTACTGGACTGTTAGCCGGAGAGGGACTAATTTTTGATTTACCTGATTGTCGCAGTACATTTTAAGGAGTTTTTTAGCCTTTTGTCTAAAGCGCGGATTCGGAGCTAACGTATAGTATATTCTAGCTATAGAGTTTTTTTAGTAGGTTTTCATTGCAAGTAAACTATAAAAAGATATTTAAAAGGATCCCTAATCTTGTAATTGGTTTTTTGCATCTGAAAACTATTTAAAATCCTATAAGTACTCTAGAAAAAATAGGTTCCTCACCCGCTAACGCCCGCTAACCGCCCAATACCATTTTTTTCTAAGGGGCGAATTAGAAGAGCAGGCATTGAATGTTGTTACGGACTTCTTTTTGGCCGGTATGGAAACAACGACGACCACATTGCGATGGGCCATTTTATACATGGCTGCTTACCCGGATGTACAGGTAAGATCGTCAAGAAAAATCAGTTTCTCTTCAGGAAAAATGCCGCCAAGAAATATGGGCGTCCTTTGGAGGTGAGAAAATTCCAGGTTATTCCGACAAGGCCGCTTTACCATATACCAACGCAACAGTTTTGGAAGTACAGGTATGCATTAATGGGAAAATAGAGCGTTGCTGTCTAGCGATGTGCAAATATCGTTCCATTAAATGTTTTCCACAAAACGACATGCAATACGTCAATTGCTGGAAATGATATACCCGTTGGGACGCTTGTCATTGGCCAGGTGTTCTTTGAGAAACCATTATTTCTAATTACTATAGATTCATCATGTCCACAATACGGACCCAGCGTTCGTGGAACCGGAGGAATTCCGCCCAGAACGTTTTCTACTGCAAGACGGAAAGACTACAAATAAGGTGCGTGAGCTTTGGGTGCTTTCCCATTATCTGAGGTGGACCAAATGATTTTTTAATATAATTAGGGAAAGTGTTTGTAAGCTGTTTTACTATTCATGCATACATAAACACTACAAATTTATGATACTCGATCTGTAATTATGTGTCTTAAAACTGCAGGTTTTCAATGTTAAAATTGAGTTATTCTAAAACTCTCACAGTTTTGATAGAAATGCAAATAATTCAGGAAGCGGTCGAACGCCTATCCCCATTCTCGATCGGAAAACGTCAATGCGCTGGTGAGGGTCTGGCTCGTGTTGAAATGTTCATCGGCCTCGCTGGTCTGCTGCAAAGGTATATTAAATCGAACCCACCCCTCATTTCGATTCAGATTCAAATTCATGCCAATCAATGGCGAAAAGATTGACCTGACCCCGACGCCGGCGATGGTGCTGCAACCAAAACCCTATCAATTTGTCGTCGAGGAAATGCACACAATGTCATAATTGCTTCGATCTTCATTAGTTTGTATGTAAATGTAAAATGTTGAAAGCTTGATCGCATTTTGAGCAATTTGCAATTGCCTATAGTGTCTAGGCAACTAATAAAATACCTGAAATTTTCGCTTCAAAATTTGGGAGCAACTCGCCCCAGTTAGGATCTCCATATTTTTCGGGCAGCCAAATCTTATTTGGCTCGCGTCTGCCCATTAATGATTTACCGTTCACGGTGGATGGGCAGATTAGCGGAATAATAATGGCGGGGAGTCAGACTTCAAAACTACGTCGATGGGGGGATTTCCTCGAAAAGCTGGGGAGACCTTGTGGCTGACAGTTATCTTCTTCTTAACGAGTTGAATTTGGGAATTTTGTGATGAATTCTGAAGAGGGCATCCTAAACTATAACCTTAATATTGGTGATGAAATGGTTGGGTATCAACGGGTATCATTATAATTTAGACAGGCACACTGAGTACTATTATAAATCGTCATCAGACATCATTGTCTCTACAAACGAGGGGTTTTTATGCAAACGATTTAGGATGCTTTTTTCTGCGATTTTTTTATACCGTATTATTTTCCGTTATTTTCCCGTTTCTATACAGTCAATATTAACATCCAAGCAACCTATGGTACTTGCTCTATCCATCCACCCCCCACCCCAACACCCGGATTAGCAGAATCTCAAATGGCCAACAACGATGTCCAAGAATCGGCTACCAGGTCAGTGTGCCTGCAGTGTACATTTGTGAGTCCATTCTCGACTCTCCACCTCCCTTTCCATCCTTTTCCTCTTTGCATGTCACCATGTCCCATGCTCAGTCAATCGGAAACTTTGGCCCCGGCCAGGTGGTGGTGGTAGTGGTTGGGGAGGGGGAGCAGCAGCACATCTACCTCCCTATAATTACAATGGCATTAGGCAAATGGACAACGGCAACATGGTGAGCGGAAAAAAGGGGGAACTGTGTCTTTGGTCATACGGTAGATTTGCGTGACAGAATGGTAGGAGAGGGAGGAAGTATTTTTGAGGTTGTCCGACAAGCTTTTGAAGGAATTTTAAGTTGAAACAGCTAGAATGATCGGAATCGCTTGCCGATTCCAAAAACAGCATCATTCCAAGTTTCAGCGGTTTCACTTCGAAACCCGGACAAAATAGCGTGCGACGCGGCTGAGTTGCGGGCGTAACTAGCTATTTGCTGGGAATCAACGCTGTGGGTCAAACTTCACTGGCCCTTTAAGAGTGCCTAGTTGTCGTTAAGCATTAAGGAAAGGTATTTCCGATACCTATTTACCTTGAATTTCTCAAACCAAAAGACTGGGAGGGAAAACTACAGTACACGCCAAAATTAGCATAGAAATTAGATACCTACGAGTCCTCCTCCTCCCCATAGCCACATCAACCTTTCTTCTGCGCCATATCTCGAATTCCCAATACGGAGCGAAGATGGATTGTTCAACCCCCTACCACCACAGAAATAGGAGGTGCTGTGGGTGGTTGTGCGCTGGGAAGTGGTAGTGGAGACGGCTTTTTGTAGGCCTTCTTCTGGCCCCCCGTCGACTGGGTCGAGTCGAGCATTGGTGGGCATTCGAGCACAAGTAATGCCTCCGAACATGAGTGCTCGACAAGCTCTCCTGCTGCTTCTAAGCCCCCCAACAGCCAAAATCCCACAAAGTCACAATGGCTTTCGGATGGGATTCCTATGTTTTCGCTGTTGTATGATTTTGGGAGGAAGATGGTGGAATAAAATTTAGTGGGCAGTTTCAGAAACAAAGCTTTTTTTGCCGAACATGCCGGAGTTGACCGGCTTTTCGGGGCACCTTCGATACCGAGCAAACTCCTTTTTTTTCTATACTTCTGAAAAGCTTCAGTTCTTACTTTCTAAAGGAACATCAAATGTTTCTAAAATGTTCTAAATAAGACATGCACACCACGAATCAAGGAGTCATTTTTTCGTGGAAAAGGATAGGCCAGTATCCGGAAATCCGCAAGAGTCGTGAAACACAACAATAACCCTATCCAATTCCAAAAAACCATGTATTTCATAGAAAACATGTAGAACGTCTAAAAAAATATTCAGAACCTAGCAAGGGACAAGAGATACACGAGGCAAAATGTTCAAAAAATGAGAATAAAAGGTGGGGAGGTACAGTAATTCTGCTATCGATACGTCCGAACAAGTCGATTCGCTACGCCCTCTCTCGCTCTCTCTCTCTCTCTCTCTCTCTCTCTCTCTCTCTTCCCCCGGGGCTACGGTGCATTTTGACGGCAGCTCCCCCTTCTCTCCCTCTGTTCCATCCATCGAGCGAAGGGATTGGATGGTGGGTCTCCTTCTGGGCGTGGCTGAGAGCCAGTAAGGACTGCCCTCAGGGCACATAACCCCCCCTTCGTCTCCTAGTCTTGAATTTCACGGCTTGCTCGACCGGCCGGACCCGATCGGTCAACGAAGCGTCGCTCGATCCTATTTTTAACGCCCCGTCCTTCTAATTCGGCCAGGTAGGTGTTTTCCGCTTATCTCTGCATGGCAGTTCATCCGGAAACTCTCGGTCGAATGGCAGAGGGAAGGGGTGGGTGGGTGGAAGAGGTAAGCTGGTTATTCGGAGCAGCAACGGTTGGCAGCACATTTTAACGATGTAATGTGGGGATTACGGATTAAGCAAAGGGAGTGTTGTTTTGGCTACGGATCAGCAATATGTAAATTTTGATGGTAGGATAGGCGGATCTGGGTTTGATTTGGGTGTTTGATTTTGGCGGTTATGCCAGTCTTCGTGGTTCTTAGCCGTCGAAGAAAATTCAGATTAAAATTCGTTAAGACAGTTGCGTAAAGCGAATCGCCTGATAATTCTATATTTATGAGCTTCTAGCTAATCATTTTCCCCTTGTCCACCCTACTAGCACCCCATTAAAATCCTAAGGAACATTTTACTACGGTTTAAAACAGCGGAACTCCAAAAACTTGCCAGAAACCTTAAAGACAGGTTATCAACTGAATTCGCCACATTTTTCGTATATACCTCTAAAACATTTTTCACTCCTACCGATGCTTTTCGCTATATCTCGAATTTCTTCCCCTCTTCCTCAAATTTTAATTTACCCCCTCGAAGGCAAGGTGACAACTTCTCACTTGTCCAATTCCGCGAAACGGCACTTCATCCTCCCCCCGCTGCTCACATGTAATTTTCCGTTCCGCACCAACCCATCGTCGCCATATGCCCGGGGCTCGAATTGAACGTTCAAATTATCTTGTCAACCGGAGGGCTTTGTTAGACATCGACTGGACGGTCCGATGGCTATCCCGGAACAGGAAACATTATTTAAAAGGGACGTGAATAATGACAAAAGTTTTTTAATTAGACAAACGAAAATCAAAAGTTAAAGGATAAAAAAAATCATGTCATATCCTAATTTTTACCAAACGGCCAGCAAAAGATGATCGGCTGTGCAAACGTGGCTTACGTAAAATAGATAAATTTTGGCGACCATCCCGAAATTATTGTTTTAAGTCGAGGCTCAATTTACGGAATTTTTTTGAGAATCATGAAGATAAGGGCCACCGGCTTTCAGAAGACCGTATGCAATTTTTTTGAGCCGTTGAACCCAAAAGTCATACCCCTTTTTGGTTATGAGGGTTGTTGGTATAGATGACAATGGTGCGGGAAGGCCAATTTCGTGCATTAGTCGACCTCGACATGGTGTGTCCGATTTCAAAGGATGCGCATATCCCAACCGACACACCCTCGATCCCCCTTTCTAACCCTGCTCATTATCCCATCCACCGGCACATCTATGGCAACAACAGTTTTTCGGCGAATCGACTTAAAACCCGCGAGGAAAAATCGTGCCAATTTCCGTAACTTCTTAATTTAGTTAAAGGCCCGACATCTTATTCAGTTTTTTGAGCTCTTTTTATGAACTACATGTCGTCCCTTGGCACCTAAGTCGTCATGGGTGTTAGGTAATTTGTTTATGCAATTTGGGGTTCTTATAATATTCCTTTTTTTTGCTATTTACATCCTTTGAAGCCCAGGTTTATTAGAATTCCTTCCAAATTTCTGGTCCTTTATGTGATTAAAGGGGCTTGCAAGGCATTCCTATGGATTTTCTTCTTGATGGAATGGCTCAAAACCCAAAACTCGGAACCCCTGACGCATCGCTTCCGTCAAGGGGGTGACGATCACAGCTGGCAATTCGAGACAAAGGCAGAATCTACAGACGCAAAATCGCCAGGCCTTGGTGGTCCCTTTAATCCAATGATGGAAAATTTAAGCAAGGAACAATCTACGCTTAACACTGCGCTCTCAGCCTTTCCGCATTTTTCTAGCCCGCCCTCCCTGTCACCATCCCTTTAAAATCTCTCCATCACTCTGATGTCATCCGAAAATCCATATTCTATTCATCAGCTTTTGATTTCGACGCCTATTGAGGGGAATAGAGGTAGCGGGGCACCGGAAAACAAGTCACCAAGAGGGAAGTCGGGGGGTAGGCTGGATGTATGTGGTTGTGTATGGACCTCGTCTCCCGGGGGGAGGGGAGGCTTTCCCCCCATAACAAAACACTACGGTAGGAAACGGGCGACAAATCTGGATTGGGATGGCGGAAGCCGGAGTGGCAATCAAGTGGACCTAGTAGGGGGGAGGGAAGGGGAGGACATGACTCCGGAAATCATGCCGTCGATATTGTACACTAGCTAACTAGCATAGTGGGGGGAGGCAGTTGGGCACCAATATTTCGGGGTGGAGTAGGAGGGTAATGAAGCTTCTTGGGGGAGCATGACAAATGGGAAGACCACATTAAGATTCTGATCTAAAGGATCACCAGCCGGTCTTGGTTTTGGATTTTGGTATCCCGTTTTTGGAATTCCGATGTTAGAACTTTTCGCGCTTTGTTTCTTCTATTATAAACTTCCTCTATTACAAGCTTTCCTCTAATAAAATAGCCCTTTCCGGAATGATAAAAAAATAAACCTCTTTACCATGAACTTCCTCTCGTTAAAATCTGTCATTTTCATATTCCAAATACACGATAGAAATATTGGTTTTGTTCTATGCATCTCATGACAATATTAGGAAAGTAGGCCGGCTTCGCGGCAAAAAAAACCCCGATGAAATTGGTCAAAATCGATCGGTTTTTACCTCGTATTTTTGGTATTCTGTTCGTTCGAAAAGATTTGAGGGCCCGCCATTCGGGCCGCAATTTTTTTGGAATTTTACTTTAATCGAAATAAATCAAAGTAAAATTTAACAATAATTTTAGACCCAGAGCTTGCGTATAGTTAGATTCTAACACAAGTATACAGTTAAAATGTTGATAGAATTAAAATTCCTCCACCTTTTAGATGCCCGTAATAATTTTCTAAAATCTTACCAGACCCACCCCTCATTTGCATCAAAATACTCCCCCTCAAAAGACCGGCACACTTTCTGCCCGAAACGCGTCGAGACAAAAGAAAAAGATAGTAGTGACCGTATGGGAGGGCATGACGACCGGTGCAACTAATCCTTGTAGCTAATTGGAGGGCGGTGCTGCTCACAACGTTGTCGGATTAGCCACCAGCCCTCAACAAGTCGTCTCTATCTGCATCCGGGGCACCGCCCCACCCTAAAAGCAAGTTGGCTGCAATTATGTAACCTACGGCCACACGCATATGGCACCTTTTGGACAGATGGGACAGGTGAAAGGTGGCTGAGATGGTAGCGGGCTGGCTTTAAAAGTGTTACTGTATGTCGTTGGGGGATTCAAATCAACCTCTGCTAGATTTGGAACGCTTGTAAAATACGCTAAATAAATCTAAAGGCAGCATAACTATATTATGTTAAGCATGTAGCGTTCATTGGCATTACGGGTATATTGATCTGTGCTGTTAAATCAAAAATTATCCTAAATTGCGATTTTTTGACGGATTCTCGGATTCCTAAAAACTTGAATCCTTAATCGTAGAATCTCCACACTCTTTAATTTTTTTAATTAGCAACCGCCAGCATTTTTACATTCTAGGTTATTGCTTGGAGTCAACACGAATATTTAGTATTTTGGCGCTTCATATAATTTTGGATATATATTTTCTAGCAGGACTTTATTAATGTTTCTTTTGAAGTTTGTTTAAACTAGATGATTGCCATGCAAAGCTGTATCTTACAATATTCTTCAGCATACTGTAGCTTTCCTGCGAATTACTGTGCAGCCCTGCAGTTAGAATTTTTCGGCTATTTCGAGATATCGATCGGGTGTGATTGATTTCAATCTGTGAATTATCAAAGAAATTTATTTTCGACACAAATAATGGCGATTGATCGGGGTGGAGGTGGAAGAGGGGGGCGAGGGATGAGGACCGGAAGACACTATCAGATCTCACACCACCAAATTACTGTTTCGTGTGGGGGTGTTGTGCAATTGGACAGGGCAAAGTTGAGCAGATTGATGGAAGATATGAATAAGGGAGGGAGAGGGGGGAAAGAGATTATCGGAAATCGAGGACAGACGGTACACACAACACTCTGAAGTGACAGCCCATATACAGACAGATACACAGACAGAGGCTGACACAGACGGAAGGCCGTGTCACTCCATCTGATCTACACCCATATCCGGCAGCCACTTATCGTTTTTCTATCGACAAATTGTTGGGTGCTGGACTTTCGGTGTAAATAGGTGTCAAACGGAAGGCTTATAGTTTTTCTGCATCTTGACTTCAATATATTTTGGATCTAACCCTGATATGGCTGTATGATATTACTTTACATGTTATTAATGGGCTTCTAACCTTCTACCAAAATATTCAAGCGCAGTTATCCATTACGCCCAAATACACCATACGGAAATTCTATTAAGCTGAGACGCTATGCCACGATTTGGGCCATTTCGAATCCATAAAAAACTATTCAAAAAACCGAAGAAATCTTTCGATGTAATGAAAATTATGATAATAATTTAATAGAATGATGAATCAAGACGCGATCAAAACTGTAGTGTAATTTAAATGTGGGTGTTTTCCTGCGTAATGAATTTCAAGGTGTATAGATCAATATAAAGTTAGTCAAGCGTTTTCATGAATTACCGGAGTTTAAGGGCAACCCCAAAATCTCCAGGCTTTTTAATAAGTCACCCTTATTTGGATGATTTCCTATAATCCACTCACCTCAACCTCTTCATTCTCCAATGCTCCTTCTCCCCCTTGATTTTCGCCCTGAACGAGGTCCCCTGTTTTGCAATAGATCTGTTGCGTCAGTGCCCCCTCTGTAAGGATCCTCAGAAAGCTAAACAGATGGCAGAGTGCCGAGGAGCCTTCCTTCTCTTTAGGGATAAAAAATGGAATAGCAACTGGGTGAGAAGAGGGATGGGGATCATGACTAGGATGGGTTGGCCCTGCCACAGCGGGTGTCCTCGTAAGCCCCTCTGTCGGCACATACTGAGACCCAGGCACACATCTTCTTTTTCCATGGGAAACACCCCGCCTAAAAAGACAATGCGACGGGAGCAGTTGGACCCAAATTTGGGTGGGCCCCACGCGTGGTTTGGGTGTTTTGGGCTTGTAGATTGGGCTTAGTGAGTTTTGGAAGGTTGGTGAAGGGCTACATATTCGAAAAAGCACAAAAACTTACATCCGCTGTTAAATTATCAAGTTTTATAAAGCATTTAATGCTAGCTAAGTTTAGTTTCGCTATTTTAAAGGGTTTTGGAAAATGCTAAAAACATAAAAAATTATCCCCTTCTAAATCCTCAGTTTTTTATGTCAAAGCTTTTTGATTAGCAGCTTCCTTTTCAAGAGGTTTGAAAGGCAGGGTGAAGCGCTATATATTTGAAAGTCCCTATACATTTATGCGTCCCCCGTTTTCAAAATTTTAAATCTTTAATTTTGTGGTCGTTACTCCCGGAAGTCCCTGCAATAATCACAAACGAGCCTGAATGTGCGAATATTTGCATCCGGTTGTGGTTGAGATAATTGCCGCCCGGGGGGTCGGAGGGCCACATTCTGAAAAGGGGTCCCACACGAGGTTTACTGGCTCCGAGGTCATTACGCAACAGATCGAGAGATTATTATAGATTCCGCATGGCCCCGCCAAATGTCAGCCGCGGCGACAGTAGGCTAATTTTTGAAGCAAATTGGGATCCTTGGGTGGCTCGCAATGTTAATAGTAGGAAAAAGTCGATTATCTTTTCATCCAAGGAGCAGGAACCAGAATGGAAAGTACGGCAACCAAATACATATTTAACAAAATCAAGTAAACTCTGAAAAAAATCCCCATCCGACTTTTCAACAATCCTTTATTCCCCCAAAAACCCTAAACGCAGTTGCTAGTATGATGATGCTATTTGTGGTATTCGTGTCACTGCACACATTAGCCATACCAAGGACTCCCTTCTATTCCAACAGGAGCCATCTTTCTCCTCTTCTTCTTCTTCCCCTTTACCCTCTCCCTATATGCAAATGACAACGGGCCCTCGGGTGTCGCTCGAAGCCCCCCGGAATTACATCAAAAGAAGGCGATAATTGAGCAATTAGGATGAGGGGGAATGGGGGCAAAAGCTTCCGTGACGCATCGGTTTTTCCTTGAACATTATAAAATGCTTCTAAATAATTTTGGCCATATATTTTGTATGTGTTTTTGGGACCTCTGGGGTGGTGGTTAGAGAGGGGCATAGGGAGGGGAGAGGGGGGCGGGACTTGGTGGCTCTACGGTGTGGCGGGGATTGGGCGCACGTTGAGTGAGATCGCTCTCCAAATCTGGTGTCGATTGTTTGCCCTATGTACCCAATTCTCCACATCATCCACTCAACAAGTCAACGCCATTTTGGAATCCGAATTTCAACGAAAGTAGAATTTTCTTTTTTTAGTGGCTATTCGTATCAAGGCAAATATCTCTAAAATCGTTGGTTTTTTTCCCCTTTCCTTCTTAATTATGCTGTAAGTATAGAATAGAAGAGTCTTACACAATGGATAAACAAAATATAACAATTTTTTCGGATAGGGCTGGACTTTATAGGTTTTTCTCCCTTCTATCAGATACCTGCATTTTATGCAGATTCAGAACGTGATGGTCAGGGGGGATTCAGAACGTCGAGGCGAGCTTATCAGGCCGTTGTAAATGCCTATATAATTTTACGTACGTTAGGCCGTCATTAAGCAATAATGCGTAAGATGCCGCGCTTCATGAAATGGCATAGCATAGGAATTTATTGATGACATTATTTATTTGAAGATTAGAAAACACCCAAATACTTTCAGGATTTCGCTAACAGACGCTTTTTTGATGCTAAAAAGACGCAGCTTAAACATAATATACGAGCTAATAATTACTCTAAAAATATGCTGTTTGATATTGATATTCAAGCAAATTCCGAACTAGAAATGGGGAGCTAGGATGTATGGGGCCGGCAGGAAAGCATTGAAAAACCTGCGCCAGCCTCACGCCCAATAATGAACAGCTTGGGGTTGTTGCGGCATGACAAGCAGCTCAATGCAGTTGTAAAGCATCTAAATAGCTCTAAAAAAATAGCTATTAGAATTGAGGGCGATAGTGTTGTTGGGGCTAGGGCCGGGGCGTGTGGATGGATGTGGAGGAATGGATGGCTGGTCGTCCTCCTCCCCTTCCCCACCCCACCAACACGCCTGATTAAGTCTTTCACTTCAGTAGAGAAGAACCGAATCATTTGATTTCACGCGTGAAATGAGAGCGCCCCAGAGCGCTCCCCCCTCCGGGCCGCACCATCATAGACAACGTCCACTTCTTCTCCAGAGCCCCCCTTCCCCCTCACAAGGCTTCTCCTTCTCCCCCCTCTAAACAACGGCTTCTGCACCAAGAAAATTGGGTCTTCCCCCCAGCCAGTCACTTTTCCACTACTATATTCCAAAGTTACCATGAAGCCGAGGTATGGAAGTTCGTGAAGATCAACGTGTTATTTCCAAAAAAAAATCAAATGCTAGATCTATATGTCCCAAAGAAAAGGTTCGCCGGAGAAATGCTCCATTTTCCGAGCCAAGCTGAATCAAGAAAACAAGCGCTTTAGCGATGATTTTTAATGTCTGTTTAATGAAAAAATAAATGCGCTTTCCGCACAAAAGACTATTTTTTAGTGAAAATTTTGTTATCAAAGAATCCGGTTTAAGAAATTTAAACCAGCTTTTTCGCCGCCTTATCGAAAGCTTTCGAATGGTGCCCAGAATAATGAGCCCGATCCGCTAAGGAGCTGATGTTTTCTCAAGTTGATTGAAGCTGCTTTTGAAATATTAACAGCCTCGCGTAAAAGCGGAACGCTAATCCTTTAATCCAAATTATTTTTTTAAATGAAAAACACGCAATTGGTTTTGTTTTAAATTTTTCTGTTTCTTGACCTTTGAATCCTAGGAATTAACAACTTCCAAAGTGTCGTATGTATGTCGCAAACAATTCGACCTAGAAAATAATTACAATTTCAGGCATCGAATCGATCCCTGGCCCGGCTTGCGGCGTGACTACAGTACATGGGGGCACAATCCGAGCCGCCAAAGATGCCATCTGCTGGTAGAGGTATTTCGAAGTTGTAAAGATTGGTATCGGAGCAAATTAGAAATAGGGCTTAGCTTTAAACTAGCTCGCTTTCTCCGAGCCTTATCATGCCCCTGAAGCTCTTGCTCTTTCAATTGTAAGTAGATCTCAAAAAGTTGCGTATGAGGTGTGAATCGACATTTCAACAAGCCATCTATCCAATTCGATGGGTTGTCATAATAGGCATGAAGGGCTGTCAGCCCGATCCATCCTCATTCCATCCCCCCTCCCCCTCACTTCCCGTTATTCCTTCTCCATCCCAGGTCTATCGGATCGTCGACCTAGCGCCAACCTTTCTTCCTATCCACCTCACTCTCCTGCTCCCTCCCCGTCTCTCACACGTTATCATGCTCGCTCTCTCTAATTCCACCCCTTCGATGCGATCGTATTCGCGGCCTACGGTAATTGATCGCTCTCTGGGCGACACAGTCCTCACCATCCGCAAAAAGCTACCTGCCCCTCGACCCGCAAAAATTCGAATCCATCCTCGCGATCCGTTGGACAGCCCCCGGAATTCTGAACCGGGTATGTCGGTGTCTGGGTCGGAGAAGGAGCTGTCTTTTGTTGAAGGTTCGTTGTTTAGTCGTTTTTCTTGAATTGTTTTGATCTCAACTGTATTTACGTTCGCTCTTCCTCGTTATTGCTTCATATCTTACCAGCAACATCTCCAAGATTTTTCATATTTCTTAAAATTAGCCCGAATTCCACACACATAATAATAATATTCTGCTTTTCCCTTTTATTTGATGATATTCAAGTATTGCGAGCGGCATAATTTATAATGAAAAAGTCCCATTTTTCCAAAATTTTTGAGCGATCACAGTCTGGCAGAAAAATTGCTCTGAAAAGCCTACTTTGACTATTTTCTTGACCCGACTTAACAAACTTTCGGCTGTGAGATTCTTTTTTATCGAAGAACGTTTTGGCCCAGCGCTTTTGGATGAGATTCGCTTGAATTCGAGGCTCTAGGGAGTGAGCTATGTAGCACCAGTACGATCACAGAGAAGTAGCACCAAAAATGAGTCTATGTTAGTACTGGACCTTCCATTAATCGATATCCAACCCTGAATTCAAATCCGCCAGCGGAGAGATGTTTCGTTTCACACAACTTCCATCCAATACCCCATCCCTCTGCACAAATAGACTGCCGCCCCACCTCATTAGAGAAGCTTTCTTCCCTTCTCCAAATCCTCCTCACATATCTCTCTCTCTCTCTTTCTCTCTCTCTCTCTCTCTCTCTAACAATTCAAGCCATGCGGCCACCCTCTTATCTGCAACTCATTATCCACTACTCCACACCCCTAGGTGCCCACCCAACACTGGGTCCACCCACCCCCTTTGAGGCCAACACATACACCGGATAGGGGCACCACCCCCCCCGGAAATAATTGTTGAAAGCACTACCCCCAATCGCGCTAACGGCTAGCCCTCAATTTACGCCTGGGCCCAATGGCCGGCGAATTTCTCGAGGCTTTCGAAAAATTCCGCGAATATTTGTGGATGGAATGAAAATCTGCGGAGAATTGAGCATGGCAGAGAAATTTTTAAAAATAATAATTGGTAAATGTCAGGAATCCCGAGTTGTTGTTAAAAAACAAATCAAAAAGCATTTGAAAGGTCCGAAGCCTTTTAAAATTTATTCTAATCAAGGAACGAAGGCAATAAATATCCTATTCGTTAACTGAAACACCGCTTAATCGTATCAGATAGGCGAAAAACCGCTTCGCGGCTTTTTAACCCTGGTGCCGTCTTGCAGCCGTGGTAGTCCTCACTTTGCATAGTTGTTCCCAAATCCACGTACAAAAAAATGATCCGCTTTTGCGTCTTTATATGGGCTCTAGACACCTCCAGCCAGTGCTAATTCCCTCCTAAAAAGAGGTTTTTCGAGATCATTCCAAAAACTTAATTTTAATAGTGAGAATAACTATATATTTTTTAAATCTCTGGTGTGTGCATTCATCCTAGGACCATTACGGTCTTAATGACGTATCGCACCTACCTTAAAATCCCTTCCCTGAGGCTATGGGTGCGGGAAATACTTACGGAGGTTGCATTCCCAAGCACACACAGCCGGTCTTTTTTATATCTAGAAGGATAAAAAAATTATTTACCAAAAAGCGAAAAATCTGTGGTCCAGTTTTTGGCCGCATGTTCCCAGTTTCTACCTACCTACATCAACGTCCCCCTCCAACACACATAATACCCATCCATATGCTAATTTTTCACCCATAGTCGACCGTTACCAACTTGCCCCGCATCCAACCGAACCCCCTAGATGGGGCAAGGTCGTCAAAGTTTTCTCAAAAAATTTAGCTATTCTTGCCTTTATGAGGGTGGTGGTGGTGGATCGGAGCCGTTGTCCTCCTCTTTTCCTTTTTCACTCTTTCTTCCCCTCTAGCCCTGTTCGAACGGCCATAAAGGGAAACTGTTTTTGTGTCATCGGATGGCTCCCAAGGCCCGACCGATAGATTCGAAAGCCCTCACGAAGACCTGTCCTTATAACCCTCTCTATAGCCCCCCAGGGGACCGAGGCTCAACCTGCCAAAAAAATGCTCCCTAAATTAACACATAGCCATGACTGTGATTTTTGAGCGCAAAGAGGTTGGAAATGAAAGATTAGTCATAGTAGAGCGGAGTGTCAAGACCAGCGTCAATGTAATCGCAAAAAGTGATTGTAATCAGGATACTACCACCAAAAATAAATAAGTAACGACAGAAACTAATAAAAGACAGCTAGCATATATAACATTCATAGCTAATTTTATTGCTTTTTATTGCATTTACTTATGAAGTAGTAGTAGTATTAGTACCGGCTTGTAAAGAGTATAGAATAAAGGTCTGCAAAAATCTAAGGTTGCCAAAGTAAAGCTGAAAAACTTACACCACGAGAACACCAGCAATAAATTAAATACGATACATAAATTAAGCTCAATAGACGCCCAATGCTAATTTGTCTTTGCAGATGCCGGTCATACGGGTGTCAATCAGCTGGGCGGAGTATTCGTGAATGGCCGGCCGCTTCCGGATAAAACTCGACAAATGATTGTCGATTTGGCGCGGAGTGGAGCAAGACCGTGCGATATCTCAAGAAAGCTTTGCGTTTCCAACGGGTATTACATATGTCGTTTACTAAATTCCTTAATTTTATAGGTGCGTCTCAAAGATACTATGCCGATACTATGAATCCGGTAGCATACGACCAAGAGCCATTGGCGGTTCAAAAGTAAGTGTTAAAATATAATGATAAGGCATTTGTCTAGTAGGTGATAGAATTAGCTGATTTCCTCGGGAAAGTATTTAAACATAATGCCTGATACGCCCTGTTCATCATTTCGATTCGATAACACATTTCGAGCCAATCCCTCTCCCCCACCCCGATAGAAATCTAGAGTTGCAAATCATCCACACCGCTATTTTTGACTACGTGCAATTTAGAAATTGCATCCATACCAGTTTTTATGAAGAGATATTGCCGCCAAAAATCAATTTTTGCTGAAAAATGGGTCGCCAGCGGGCGAGGTGACAAGAAAAAACTGCAAAGAAAAAGGCGTGTCGGACCGGCGGCGGCGGGTTACAAAAAGTCTCGATATCCCTTGATAAAACAAACCCATCTTTCTTGCCAGGGAGACTTATTGCCACTTTCAACACCCGCACAACAGAGTGTTAATATCGGAACGGGCTCGCTTTGTTTTTAATGGGACCTGTCATAATTAATAAGACCTTGTTTTTAGGTGATATAGAAATTTTCCAATGATATGTAGCGCATTCGATAGAGTTAGGAATTTTGAAAAGTAATTTTTACAAAGAGTTTTCAAAAAGAAGGGTTTTTCAGGAAAGTTTCTTAAGGTTGGGCCAAAAATATGTAAAATCGGCTCTCGGCAGAGTGAACTTTCTGTAACATTATCGTTTTAAATTCGTTTTTGACGTTTGGTTCGTCTAAAAATCGTTTGAAATTTCAGTCTGAATCGAATAAGCGATATAACCTACCAAATCTCGATTAATACCTAAAACCGAGGCCTTATAACCTGAATTTTCAGCCTCGCGTTGCAACCGGTGGTGTTGTGTCGAAGATTGAAGCCTACAAGCGGGAGCAACCTTCAATTTTTGCGTGGGAGATCCGCGATCGGCTTCTTACCGACGGCATCTGTTCTCCAGATACCATCCCATCGGTAAGCGAATCTTATTAACGGGTTTTGGGATTATTTAAATTCCTATTTCATTTTTTATGTTACTTACCTTGCAAATCTTTGACAAGTGCCGTTCTAATCATTATAATGCCTAAAACTATGTTACAACCTTTCTGGTTGTCTATAGAACCAGTTTTTCTTCTTGAAAATTGACGTATGGACCCACATATTTTTCGAAAAATCCCCCGTCTACTGCGCCACCACGCAACTGCGATCAAAATCATTAAAGAATGACGCTTGTTGTACATAAAACAACAAATTCATTGCTCTAATGAACTATGAAGATAGTACTCTCCCCTACCCACGAGACCCTCCAACCTTTTTTGTATCCCCCAAGGAGAGCTATGTCTGATGGGCATTAACCCAATCCTTTAGTGGTACTCACTCATCGCCCGCCTTCTTTCCTCCCCAATTCCATAAGAGGTAATCCCTTCCCCCTCCATCCTCTGTTCATTTCCTGTTTGCCCTAGACACGAACGGAAAACTTTTTCGAATTTTATTTTTCTGGTTTTATTGAAGGATGGTGTCATAATGCGCCATAGGTAGTTGGATTCGCGTGGCTTGGGCTCTACGTTACAACATTTGAAAACTTGGAACTAACACGATTGCTAAAGAATACGAGGATATTTATTGCTCCAGGCATTTTCTGGAGTAACCTTATTCAAGGTAACAAAAACTCGTTCATCCTCGCTCAAGACCCTATCTATTTTCTATTGGCCGATGCTTGACCAACAGCAATGTGGAAAGGCTACCGTACCATATTTTTTTTTGAAATCGCGTGGTCAGCAGCCTTTCGGAAAAAAAAGACGGTATAAATTCATATAAAACTGATCCCTAAATTCTCGAATCCGACCTCATCTCTTTCTCACCTACACTTCCCTTCAACCCATTGAAAATGGCAGACACCGTTAATCCGATAATCGAGGGTTAATTGCCTTGAACCGCATCCCTTCTTGATAGAATATGTCCAAGTACAACCCCCTAACTAAAGGCTTTTTCTCTTGCCCAAATTTTGAGACACATTTGAGTTCCATGACCCTTTAGTTTTGGAATTGGAAAACCAGGTTTTCGATTTTCTGGAAATGCTTTCAAAAAAACTTTAACTTACAAGTCCCATTAGCATCATTTGCACTTTAGCCAACCCTTAATAAACTTGCTGACGACGTCCGAAGCCAGAAAACGAAACTTTTTGTAGTTATCTTCTGACGTCTCCCCACCCTCTTGATTCGTCGAGCTGAACCGCCGTTTTTAATGAACTAGACCATCTCTAGGGACACAGTTCAGCCACCCAATTACCGTATCCCTTTATCTGGACTACGCAGTTTGGGTATAACTCATCGTTCCCCAGGGCATCTCCCCGGAAATCGTGTTTTAGTCATAAAAAGTGGGTTTTCGAACTTGACTGTAAACCTGGCGAACATGATTCGAACTTGCATTCCAATGTACCACAAAGATTTCCTGTTGCGCTTTTAATGGCTTTAAATTCAGAATATTTTATAGGAACCTTTAGCAAGTACTTCATAGAAAAAACGGCTCTTTAATGATAATTCCTTGTTGCGCGGGGGTGGCTAGAATAAGCCGATGTCTATAGGTGTTGAATGGAACAATGGAATAATATTGAGTTACACAGCCACGACAAAGTGAACCCTTGAGGGTAATAGGCTTCTTTTTCTCCGTCATAATCCCGCCCTTGTTAAGCCAATTATCTGGATCGGCCGTCTTCTTTTAGGCGAAAATCAGAGCCGCACGGTTTTGTACAAGATTTCGTTTGGTTTCAAATTGCAAAACAACCTATATATAAATATATAATTGTTAAGATTTTCTTTTAATTTTCAAACGGCCTCTAACATCTTTAACTCTTATTCAAACCAATTTTTTGCGAAATGAAAGCTAATAATTTTAAATTTTTAGAATAAACATTTACACAAAGTTTTACAGGTCTCCTCAATCAATCGAGTACTTCGCACACTTGCCGCTCGAAAAGAACAACAAGCCATGCAAACCGAATTTTACGCCGGACTACGGTAAGGAACAAAACACAATCGATTTTTATCCATTTTCTAGATTCGGCGTTATAATAAAACATATTTAGCTACACGCAAACTTAAAATAGCTAATTTTTCTGCGCATTTTGCATGAGCATCAAAAATTGGAAACGACGCAATGATGCACTAAATTCTAGGGTTTCAATATGAACTCCCCGCTTACAAAGCCACCGTAATTTGCTGTCCGTGGTTTTCTGCGGCTTCCTAAACGCTGCACATCCCTAAAATAGCTAATTGAATTCGTAGCGGTGGCTATATTTATCGTAAAATGTTACACTGTGAGCACAAGATGCGTTGAAGCCATTTTTGGGATTTCTTTTTGGATCTGCTATAAAAATTCACCATTTAACTTGTCTCTGGGTGTTTCTTATTCGTATTTCTAGCTTTATTGATATACCCGAAAAACCAACGATTTTCATATAATATTAGGTTGGTCGGAAAGTAACTAGAATTTTTTTCGGCAATTTTTCTTTAATTATCTAGAGCGTCGAGAGACTAGCTGTAACCTAAACCAGAAAGCCCTATGTGTCTGCTATTGACGCTAAAAAAATCTGGAGAATCCCACCCCTGTACTTGTATTTCTAACGATTTTCCTTGTGGCGCCCAAGAACCCAACGCGCGGACATTCGCGAGCCTCCAAACTTTTCGGCCGCAGAAATATTCAAAAAAACGCCACTGCGCGACAGGTGTTAAACATGATGCAGTGCCAAGGGAAGCTCTTTTGAACCACCGTGCCGGATTCCGCCTCGTAGTTTAATTTCAGCGAATTTTCTAGTTTCTTTGAAACAAAAACCGATGACTGAGTGTTTCGGACTCGAAGCTTCGCATAAATTAGATGCCTAAATAATCTGCCGATGTAGGCCATGGATTCGAAGAAACACAGTAGTGGCAACCTCATTCAATTGTCTAAAACCCGCATTGACTGAGGGTTTTTCAAAAATTTGAAAATTATTATAGGACTTAACGACCGAGCTTGAGACCCGAAGGTATCCTTGAACTTCCATTCTTTCTTTTTTCTGCACAAGCCTAGAATTCTTCTTGTATTATGGTATGATAGCCTCTGGCCAGTGGGTACTGCCGGCAAGATATTATAACTCAAAACCTTAAGTGACTGGTCGAAAAATCATAACAGCGAACTGGGCCTAAAATCGTGATATCTTCCTCCTTTTTCCGAGATGTAAACCTTTTCCTCGGAGACCAGTTGTGTGTTCTATGCGGGGGCATCTAGGCCTTACTCGGTCGCAACGGCTTAAAAAATTACCCACGCGATTTGAATAAAACGGTCGAAGAAGGGAATACGGATTTTGGCGCCTCTAAACCCATATCGACATCTTTTTGGATCGACCTAGGAAAATTTAAAGAGGCCGAAGCCAGATTTCTAGTGTTGACCATTCTGTAGTGCAAACTTTCCTCTACAAAACTGACGCATTGGAAAAAATGGTTAGTCAGATCGGTGGGCGCAGTACTCTCGAAAACCCAAAAAACCAGAATTCACGTGATGCGCGTTCTTTGATCTCTAGCTCAGCATGTTTAAGGAGTTCGATGCTCATATTTTAACCGAAAATACTAAAACATATGACCTCCAACTCAGCAAAATATCGAGGCGAAACAATGCTTCTTTCCTTAAAATTTTCTGCCTCGAAAAGTTCTAGTTACTTTCCGACCAACCTAATAGTTTTGAAACGAGACAATGATTAATACATAATCTGAACCTTCGAATCCCAATAATCCGCTTAACTCCAACGGACGACGATGTCGACAAATCTTTTCCCTGGTTCATGACCAAAGTCGTTGACGGATTATTGGCAGGGGGGTACATCTGTAACAAAATCTAGTATCACATTTTCTGGAATCGATTCTCGCTCATACCTATAATTTTTAACCTTTAAGTAATGTGAGTAAAATTACAGGTATCCTTCCTCGCAGTGGTATGGACAGTGGCCCGTACAAATGACGGGCGTCATGCAACTTCCCTTCTCTCAGCAGAATCCGATGGAAACGAAAAAGGAGAGCGAGGATTTTCTATCGAGAGGTACGTTTTAGAGGGATCGATAATTTACAGACGATACCAAGGATGAAAGCTTCTATGGTTGAAAGGGTTTTGAAAGATGTCTTTTGGGTCCTAACATAAAAATCTAAAATCAAAATGCGTAATTTATATGCGGAAATTTTAGAATGGATCAGTTTTAAAATGTGCAAACTGCAGCAGGCGAAACTCGGCCTATCTGAATTTTACGGGGCTGACAGCATAGCAGATGATCATGGGCTGGTTTCCAATTATTTTTATGCATCCTGAATTTTAAGTTATCGGTGTGGGATTTGAAATTGGGGCGTCGTGAAATTACGAAATTCCGATTTTCAGTATTAGCATCTATCAAAGACGTTTGTAAAAGGCGAAAATATTGATACCTCAAATCCCGACGTTCTAAATTCCGACTGGTCAAAAATCAGCAGGAATTCCGAGCCAAAAATGATTGTTTAAAACAAAGTGACATGCAAGCTATCACTAAGCATATGTCGGAATGCTGGCTGTCGGGATTTTGACTGTCGCGATCATGGTTAGAATCCTTGTGCAAGGCCGTAACCTAAAAGTTTAACTTTAGGCGCGCATTGTAACATTCAAATTTTCATATACGAATGCCCCCGACACCCTATCCACGTGCCGTCCATTTTGTGCGACAGAAATCTAGGGTCGTAATTGGGCAATGTTCGGAATGAGTGCGGGGGCTGGAGGGTGTCCGATTAATGTCCGAGATAGTGTTAATGTCAAATGAAGTGTCGGACTAGGTGGCTAGAGGCCATCCCATCCCCATGCCCACCCCCTTAATTCTTTCCTCCCTCTTCCGCTCATCGCTTCATTTCTGGGCCCACCTGTTCCATTTAGCGCCAATCGACACCGGATCTCCATTACGTGTGCTTGTTCGGCATTTGCCGCTTTTTTGAACTGTTCACAAATTGGGTGGGTAGTGGGTGGGGCGTTTGAAATGTGTAGCATGCAAGTGGAACCTTGGTTGTTTTAGGGTGTTTTTATCGAGCAAAATTTGAAGATTCGGCTTCAAACTTCTAAACATATGTTCAATGTAACGTGTCTAGGTCTTAGGAAGTTTTGATTTTAAGACTTTAAAGTTTACAAGAATCAAGAAATTCAAAGGATCTGCTAGCTTTAGATTTATAATCAGATTTTGTGCAGATCTCTGGTTGTAAAACCTATTGCAACCTTCGCTGGTTCTCTAAAGCTAGCCTTAATGTCATTTTGCATACTACAAGTTTTTTGATGGTAAAGCCCTGTTTTTACTAGTAGTTTGAGACGCCACAAATAATTGAAATGCGCAGCTAAATAGTCTAAATCCATCATTCACTTTTTAGAGAGTTAGTTTTTGCCCAAATCAGTAAACCACTGCCATTTTTAGTTATACTTAAAATTCAAAATTTCTGTTTTCTGGGCCCGTAGCGATTCCAATCAGATGTTGGAAGACTCATAACACCCCCTTCTTACTCGGTCCCTCGAGAAAATCTATTTTGTGGTGATGGCCTCGATCCCTCGTTTCCACCTCTCTTCCTTCCTACCTTTTGCCTATTGGAAGAAGGCTGGTTGGTTGGGGCTGGGTGATTTGGGAGTGATAAGGCGTCGTCGTCTTCCTCCACCTTCACCTCGCCTCCCCCCTCACGCTCCACTGCCCATTAGAGGAGAAGGAGGGGGAAGAGGGAGGGTTGAGTGAAGGACTGAAGGATTGACTGGGTTCGAGGCAACACGAGGTGCAGCCAGGACCATCGAGTGCTCCCGGCGGAGAAAAACTTTCTCCCATCCGGCGCGGCCCCCTTCCGAAAATCTCTACAACACCGCCATCACGAGCCACCCAAAAAATGGATATCCATTGGTATAAAAAGGGAATGGAAGACTCGATGGGGGGATTGTAGAAGAACATGGTTCTCGGGATGGGCAGACTGTTTTTTTGGGGATTCCGGTAGATCCGGGGAAAGAGGGTGGAGGGAGAGGATGGGCGGTGGTTTTAAGGAATGTGGATTTCGCAAGATTACTGTAGAAGTGATAAGGGGAGATGTATGGGTTGTTACTGTAGCCCTAGGGGCTGAGGTTTGGGGTGTTATATGAGGGTGTTATATGTTGCGAAGTCAGAGACCAAGAATGGCAAAAAGAGGATAAACGCATCAGGTTTTTCTCGGTATTTTTTCTGTTGAATGGGCCATATAAATTTAGCAACCAGGAGCCTTTGCTGAATTTAATGTGAAGTAATGTCTAGATAGATTCAAAAAGGCTGCCGACTAATAGGGGTGGTAGGATAGGATCAAAGGAGAGATAGATTAAGTAGTACTAAAATATAGGAGCTCTTACGTTTTTCGAGCCATTAAATAGCCAAAAAGGGGCCGTAAATTAGATAGCCTAACTAATTCAACGGGTTTTTTACTTTGAACTGAGTTAAAATCGAAATAATACCAGCACAGCGCAGAAGCAAAGCTCTTCATCTGATTTTTGGAGCTGAAATTCAGTTTTCAAAGTCAAAACTTGGGTCAAAACCATCAGCTTGATTAAGCAACTAAAACCTCCACCAAAAAGGAACCAGTGCAAATAGTGAGACTAACCGACAGCCTATCCCGGCCCCAACGTATTCACAGCGAATTAGCTGGCCGACCTCGGCCAAGATATCGGTGTCTGTCTCTCTCCCTTTAGAGTGCAGACGAATGATCGAAAAGGAAAAGAAAAGTGGATGGTTAGCGCACAATGACCGTCGCATAGCCCCAACCCAACGCTCCACCGGCCAGTATGTTAGATCGAATTAGGGGAACGGAATATGAACGGGCCTGCCCTGTCTATATTGATCGCACATTCGACGTGGAGTGGGCGCCCTAATCTAATTCTTCCTCCAAAGCTAACATTGCAAATGAAATTAGGCTCCGCGCATTATATAAGGGGGACCGCGCTGGGAAGCCCGAGACGGGCCGATTGCCGCGCAACACTTTCCTGGTTACGGTAGTTATATGTTTGGTATAGAATTTGTATTCAAGGTTGTGATTTTGGATTGACTAGAGTTAGGTTAAGCTATGCTAATGAACTTTTAGACACCACTCCCTTAAAGTCCCTGAAAGTCCAACAATATTCACCTCCACTTTCTGAATCGATTCTGTTAATGACGATCCCTTCCGGACCCACCCCCCTATTAGTTATCTAGATCTAACCGTCAATAGTTGACAGCCCGATTACTAGTCGCCCGAAGCAGCCCCTCGCATCGACAGTCCTTCATTCCCTCACTTTTCTACGTTGTCACGCTCATGGTTTCCTATTTTGCGCGTCTTTTCATAACAGTAATTTTACGCTACTCACTCTTGAGAAATTTTAAATACGGGGTATAGTGATTTTTCAAGGAAGGAGGTATGCAACCAATATCGGTGTAATCTCTAGTAATTTTTTCTGTATTAAAGATAGTACCTATGTATTAAAGATATTTATGTACCTTCCGGATAGTTTTTTCTTATCAGTAATTTTAGTGAATATTGTTTGAACTATTTTTAAGAGGCGGAGAAGGCAAGTAAGCTATCGACGGCATTTGGGACATTTTATTTTATTTAATTCTGGTGTTTCGTTGAAGGGGAGTATTTCTAGTACTTGTTGGACATGTTGTTTCAAACTCGTAGATTTTTGTAGACTTGGCCATGTCTAACCTAATCCCCGCTCCATCAACCTATCTTCCGACTTCAGAATCCTAACCTCTTCCCCACCTACCGCCATGAATCCTCACATAGCTCTCCACAATTTTTTTCAATCGCGATCTCAGGGATTGGGCGAGGTATACGGTGGGTGCGAGTATCTGGGCGGTACCCACAGCCAGTGGGTTTTCCGTAAAGACAAGCCGTGCGTTGTGTGGTGTGCATCGTCGTCCCCTCCCCTTTCCCCCCATCCACCCCTTCAGTCTCCTCCCCATCCATTCCGGGGCTCTCCACTTGACGACCCGGTGATCCTAATCACACGCGACAGCCGGCCATCCTCCCTGAGCGCGAGCGGTGTGCCGCCCGCCCGAACTCCTGCAGCCACGGATCCCTACCATCATCGCGTCTTCGCCGCCACATCCTCTATGCAACAGCGTGAGACTCACACTCCTCTTCTGTTCTCAAATCTTATACATCACCCACCTCCCCTCCCCTCGGGTCTGATCGTCGAATTGTCTGTACATAGTTGTAGTTAGGAAAGTGTCGGATAGGAAGCGGGAGAAGGGGGGGGGGGAAGGGTTGACATGGTGGGGGATGGGGTAGGGTGAGCTGTCATGGTAGATTTGATTTGATGGGTAAGGGGGCGTGTGATAGAAGGACTCAAGGGTTACGGCGGGTCGCATTCGAGATGCTCAGCTCGCCGTTGCTGCTCCAGGGCCCGCTTCAGATGCCCGCCCATCGTTCTAGGGCCTCAGCATCGAGGAAGAATCACCGCGACAAGGGTCAGGGCCTTCTTCTTTTCGTTTTAGAAGAAACCTCAAGGGGCTAATCGAATTACCCTGTTTACCCTAGCCCCCCACTACCTTCCCCCCGACGATGACAGTAATCCAATCAGGCGCTCCCAAAGTGTCGAGATGGTTTATTCTGTATTTTTACTGGGTCGATACTACCATCTGAAGTCCATCTTTTTTTTATCTAAATCCTTATTATTAGATCTAGAAATACCGTATCCCAAATAATTTTTGCCTAGCTTCCATGACAGATCCCTAAGAATAAGTTCTGTACGCTTTCGCCCTATCGGAACAGAAGACACGTACCATCCCGTCCGATTTTTACCCCCAATCAGACTCGATTAGTAGTCATGCGGCTTTTCTTAGCATAGATTACACTGAGCATTCCCTAGCGACCTTCAAAAAATTCCGAATAAATCGTTTCCTTTTCAGATGAGGATCAAAAGCCACCAAACGACCCCGACGAGGACGTGGCCGCACGCATGCGCCTCAAGCGCAAGCTACAGCGAAACCGAACATCCTTCAGCCAAGAGCAGATTGAGGCCCTAGAGAAAGGTTGGTGGTTGATTAGAATCGCAATATTAACAAATATACTTTCCCTCCTCGCTCATCCCAAAAACCTTATCGATCATGGCCATCATTCGCGCCTGTCAATGACCTTCCACTTGCGTTCAATCACCCAATCATTACATAATTAGGTCCCGATCACCTTGAATGACTACCGATTTATAGACACGTGGTATAGTGAATTTTCAGAATTTGAGCGAACCCACTACCCTGATGTGTTCGCGCGCGAGCGATTAGCTCAGAAGATCGGGCTTCCGGAAGCGCGGATACAGGTGAGTATTAATCGAGTCAGAAAAGGTTTTTGAGAATATTAAGGGGATTTTTATTGTGCTTTTGGAAGTTCTTAAGCGCACGTTCAGGCAGACTACGCATACACCTAATTACGCATGGAGATTCGGCAAAGCGAGGGCGTACTTAGGTGTATGCGTACAACAACCTGACCGTGCGCTTTAAAACCTATAGCAAAATCACACGGGAATGTACCCTTTTTCTATGGACGCTTTAGCCAAAATTCTGATGGAATTTCCACTACACTCCACTCCTACGCCCACTTTTCGCGCGTTCACTTCCCCTATTTGATGAGAAAATTTTGGTGTTTCTATTGGGTGCGCGTGTGCGGTATCTGATGGCCCGGAGAATATATAGCACTTTGCAACGAGGGGAGGACTGGCTGGTTGAGGGTGAGGATCGAATGGATAGAGACTCTCGATGGACTGTCCCGATAATATGACGGCAAGGCTGTCACTCACCCCATACAATGATCGATCGACCATGTTCATCCCTCAACTTCCCATCACCCTATTTTGAGGTTTTTGGGCGTGGAGGGTACTAAATTCAGTCGATAGCCTAATATTTCAGCTGTCGGCATTGGCATACAAATTTCCTTGGGTTTTTTCAAACCTAGAGGCTTAAGGAAAAAATTTTAGCTAAGAAAAACGTCATTAGGTTCAGAATTAAGAGACTCGACAGACCGGTTTTTGAAAAAGTGTCGTTTCGCTATTAGTATTAGGCTTTTATAAAAAAACTACGGCGTTCCTTCCCTATCTCTCGCTGTTCATCAGCAAGTGTCATACGCCGGAAATAGAATCAGCCGATGCAAAAGACCAAGGCTAAAACGTCAAGATATTTAAATATTAGCTTTCTATCTCGCAGGCCCTAGAATAGCGCCAAACATCCTGTATTTGAATTTGCAAAACACACACCTACATGGCCGAGCCAGCTGGCTGCGGGGCGGAAACGCGCTCGGGGCGCACCGGGGATCATCAATCTTTTTTACCGTATTTCCGGGACGACAGGTGGCAGCGGGGTGGGGAGTAGTACGGTGGTGTCCTGGGTGACGGCTCAATTTCCGTGATTGCGTGAATTAGTCATGTTTATGAAATACTTTGGGAAAGATCAAATGCAATTATAAAGTTAGAGTATCACTAATAAATGGCCAAAATGCTCGCGATTGCCTTGCGGTGACGGGTTCGAGCTTAAATCCGAGCATTCATTTTAAAACAGAACTTACCTAGAAACTAGTAAGATTAGTATCTAGCGTTGATTTCTAGGTATGGTTCTCGAACCGCCGAGCAAAATGGAGACGCGAGGAAAAGCTCCGCAGCAAGCGACCTGGATGTGTTGAGCCATCACTTGGAAATGGTACTCCTCAACCCCCACCATCCGGCAGTACCCCAAGCGGATCATCATTGGGTGCTCAACCCCTAGGAGGATCCCCAGCTTCTGTCACGCAAAAGTAAGGGCATTTCCAATATTTTTCTTAAATCGTGTTTATTGAATGCATTATTTATCTCACATTAAGTTGTTACAGCTTCGTCTCCGCCAACCCCGGGCAAATGTACGTCAGCAACCTGGCGCACGACCCCTATGGGTAAGTAAAGGAAATCAACCTCTTAGATGTACATTTTTAGCTTTACCTTTGCAAACGTTGGTATGCCACCACAGCCGCCTACGGATTTCGGGCCTTATCATCATATGTTTTCGGCCGCGCGCTATGACCCAGCTTCGTTCCATGTGAGTTCAGGCTTTAAATGACTTCACACCTGCCTGGCTTATATATTCTGTTATCAAAAACATTTAGCCATATGCCCGCTCGATGAATTCATCTGTGACCAATCAACCATTTTCCACGACCGCGATGAGCATGTCGACGGCTAATTCTTTGGCTCAATCTACCGTTCAAGGTAGGAGACGAACTATACTGTTATGCTAGTTTAGCTCATGAATTGGAACTTTTATGTAGTATAATCTTATGTATTGTATGCTGAATAAGCTAGTTTTTCACATCAAAGCTTTTATATAATATAGTTTTTCTATAAAGTGTCAATCAACGGGGCCCAACTCAGCGGGGAATAGAGTTCAGGTCTACGGTATCCCAGGCTATGACTAACTCGTTGCCTGGAAACCAAATCCGCTTTCCCGAGCCTTTCTTTCGAAAACCTTCCAAATCCTCGGTTGAGTCGTGGGTGGTGAGTGTTGAAGAGAGGGGAGAGCCCCCCACACAGCGGAAGGATATGGTTCTCACCAATTTTTCGCCAACACGTGGCATTTTACGGCACTCAGATGGTTGCCAATCAAAGCTCGATGTCGCCGAGGTGGCCGGCCATCGTAAATCGACAATCCCGGGGGTACAGCAACAATCTAAGCGGGGTGGAGGTGGCGGGTCATCGGCGGGGGGTGAGGACCATTTCAAGAATAGGAGCGAATGTTTAAGCCCAAAAGTTTCCCCGCTCTATTGGTGAATAGATACGGTCGCTTTGTCAAACCGTTTCATTTTGGCGCCTCAAAGGGTGTATCTCAAAATGGATCTGACAATGTGCTGTCTGTCCGTGGCTCTCTTCGGTCCGGCTAGCCGGTTTTTTCAAACCTTGCCGGAAATGGGTGTGCGATTGTTTGCAACATCTTTCCGGAATTTAATTTAGCAACTACAAAAGCTACCCTAGTTCATCTAACAAGGGCACAGGACTACAATTGTTTTATCACTAGCAGGAGAGGTATTATTAAAAGGATCGGGGCTTAGGATCGAGAGGGACTTATATTTTCTCGATTAACGAAAAAACCGAAAATGTTATGTGAAAGCAAGGACGTAGCGTAATACAGGCCCCGGGCCCGCCCGAAATCGGCCGGGGCACGAAAATTTCATAAGAGGGGACCCTTATGATTTTATTTTCTCAGAAATTTTGCTGCCTGCGGCGCTATTTTTTCACGTTTTTACTGCTATTTGTAGAGCTATGTAACCTTGTTTTCAAAAATTTTTGCCTACCGGCTGTTTTTTCCGCAATGTTTTGAGTTTTCTGGAAAAAATTTTTCGGGGCCCCCCCCCGAAATTTTTTTCTGGCTACGCCCCTGTGTGAAAGTCATTGGTATTGACTAACTCGACTTTAAACGACCAATCACGTTTTATTAACAACTCTGATAAAACATGAGATAAACATGACCTTTATTGAGATTTTTTGATTCTGGGTGCAATTTTGACTGATTACTCGGGAATAGGCGGCGTTATGAAGCTCAGGGGCATTTTATGATATTTTTTATAATAACGGAAATTTTGCTTCTATTGTAGGGAAAACCCTGTTTCTAAAATCTTAAATGCATAATAACTAAAATACTCTGCACTCTATAAACCTGTGTCTTTTCAGACCTTGGCCTCGGACTCCCCGTCTCTGCCGTGCTGAACTCGTTGGAGATGGGCACTGCCCCGCCCGGAATGCATGCCGAACTGCCGGTCGACTCTCACCAGCCATCAGCCCAATACTGGACCCAGTAAGACCAAAACTACATTTCAACTGATGCTTTTTTCCACATTAAATCCCTCTCGAATCCAATTGTAGTGGATCCAATTCACACCCCAAAACAAATTTGTTTTACGAAGTACCTGTTGGCTAGCTTATGCCCCCCTTAGCGGACCACCAAAATTGATGAGCAATATGCTATTGAAGGATTAGAAAACGTAAACATTTTGAAGCTAAGGAATTAACATATCATTAAAAAAATAAAAAGTAAATGCGTTTTTGAATCAATTGTTTTTCTCAACGCAAGAAGTCAACATTTGACCGTTTTTCTATTACAATATTTGAGATAGGAATCTGGTTTTGAACATTTGAGCTCTTATTTTCGATATTTTCCAAAATTGTCGGAGCTTAACCGAAAGTCACCGGGCGGGTCCGCAATCCCTAAAATATGTTTCGTCTCCTTTTCTTTGTCTTGCCAGATCTGTTGAGCTGTCCTCGCTCTTTTAATACCGTTCTCGGAGGCAGCCCACTGTCAAAACCCGGTCTACGGTCTTTCCACTTTAATACAAAAGCAACAAGCCGTGAAAATGATCCCCACCACAAAACGCCTCGTCCCCTTGTCATCAATTTGATCTGAACCAGCAAATACATGTTCATCCACCCGACCCCCCATTCGTTTTCTTTCTGGCATGTTTTATTGATTTTGTGGCTTTTCCATTTCGATGTTTGTGCTTAGAGATATTGTGAATTTGTTTCTTTTTATTTAAGATGTCGTGGATCAGTTGATGTGGTTTTTTGTGATGAATAAATATGGAAATAGACTTAGCACCCGACACTGAGAAAAGCTACCAAAATCAATTTTAAAGGAGACCAGAAAAAGATTTTCAATAGTTAATAATTGAAATTAGATTGAGGAACAGCATATAAACTCAATTAATATAACGGATTTAATGGACAAAATGGTAATCCGTGTTTCAAAATTGAAATTAACCCTGAAAATCCATATTTTTCCATTTATCCCTCACCCAACCTACCCCGCGATTTCACAGTCTAATTTTTCCATATCCACTCAAGGGCAATACGAAGTCATGTAACCAAGCTGTCACCTATTGAATAGCCTCTACCGCTCCCAAAAGCATAAGCCCAGCCATTGAGAGAGAGATCGGTCATATAGCCATAGCCCTCCTCTCCTCTCCCTCTTTTTTACTCCTTCCCTTATACTCCACCCGCACACACAGAACCCCCAATTTAGACAACCTGACATTGATCCGAGGGCCGGACCACACAAGAAAAAAACGGCCGTCGGAGCAATTTGCGCATTAGTGAAATGGCCCCCAATAAAAGCCGTGCTAGCCAAATGAGGAGAAAACGAGCTGAGGAGGGGGGGGTTAGGGTAGGAGGTGCTGAGGGTACCATGGAAAGGGTATGCTAAGTGGACGGACAACGAAAAACAGGGGGGCTCGCATTTCTATTGCATAATGGTTTAGCATCACTTCAGATCAAGTAGTACGCGCGCGGCAAAAATTTGCATACAGTTAATAACCAGTAAAATATCTATACACGCCTTACCGTCGCTTAAAATTGCTTTGATAGACATAGGTTTTCATGGACGTCGCATGCTCTTCCTTATTACTTTTTTGAATTTTTTAAAAACCAAATGATTTGGCTATATTCAAAAAATATTACGCTTCTAAACTTGAGACTTTCAACGCTTTTCGCGGACGCATTTCATTGCCTTGTAAATCACCCCTCAAACCGTAGGAAACCTATTACCGAAAAAGCATAGTTAAATAAGACGTTTGCTTGAGTAAGGTAGAAAAGCATCGACATCGTAATCCTTTTTTCGCAGCATCTTTTGAAACCTCAAAATATTTTAGGCTATTGCTAAGAACTCATACTTGCAGCCCAAAAAAAAAGAGTTTTCAACGAGTTCATCAATTCAATTTTATTTCGATGCCAAACGGTCAAATCCAAATTTATTTCATACTGTACAATATCAAAGTGCATAAATGCCATCATACGAACACATCGTTCTCCCCAAATTCGACAGCCTCATAGGCACTAGCCGTCCCCAATGCTGTCTGCCCGTTCTCTTGAATCGACGATCTACAAGTATCGAATAAACTGTGTTCAAACTCTAATCCCCCACTTCTTGTTCTCGATCAATTTCTTCAGCATCGAATTCGTCGCCGTGAACCCGGAGAACTGGAGCACTAAATATTAAGCCTTTGCATACCCAATCGACAGCAAGATTTCGGGGAATCATTCGTTTTTGTTAGTCGAAAATGTTAGTTACACCAGTTACGCATTCCCAAAATAATAAGGTATCCTCACTTTTCTTTTTTGGTGTTTTTGAGGGGCGCTCGACGCCGGTGGTTGATGTTGGCGGGGCCGTGCGGGAGCCTTGATGCGAAATTACCCTAAATATTGAATAATATTGCATTAATGGGAGTTGAATGAGAGCGTCTACCTGGTGCTTTGCTGCCTTTGCCCAGTGATTGCCCTTATTACATAATCTCTGAATTTTGGATTCAGCCAAGCATAGAGGACAGGATTCGCGACGTTGTTTGTCATCGCAAAACTGGAATAGATTATCAAATGAGAGGGTGGATAATCCAAGGTTACCTATGAGTGAATAAATTGAGTAAATAGGATATATCAAGGTCGTCCCTGCCATAGAGATGAAAGAATTTTTGTGTTTCGTCGTATTCTATTAATAGTGAGACGACATTGTGGGGTAGCCATGTAAGGCCAAAGATTACTACCTAAAGGCATTGGCAATTAGGTTGAGTTTTGGAAATTACCATTGCTACAAGAATATTTGTTGTGCGTTTTGATTGCATTAGGATTCGTTGTCGATCTTTTCCTTGTTGATCGAGGAAGTTTTTTTGGAACTGAAATGGATAATTTAATAAAAATAAAATTTATTTATAAAACAGTGGATGTGCTACTTTGTATGCTGTTTTTATTAGTAAGTCGGTTGATATCTCGATAGGAGAAGAAGGTCTATTTGTTACGCCATTAGGTGCGTAAACGTGACTGCACTGATCTCAAATTTTTGAAAAACGAAACTATTTCCGATAGATATTAATGTTTGGTTTTCGTAACGATATTGTTAACCCCTCTTAAGACGCGACGGTTTTGATCTCAATACTAAATTTACTTAACCTAATTTTCGCTATAACACTCTAAAATTCGCCAAACCTATCCCCTCCGATTTTCAATCTCCCAAAGCAAAATTCGCGAAAGATCTGCCCTCTACGATAACAAAGCCTCGACAGAACTGGACGGTCGACACGTTTTTCGTGTTGCGATTCCTCCAAAAAAAAGTGTGCTTTGCCTGGTCAGTCTGCTTTTCTTCGTGATTGATGACACAACTGCTCTCCAGCGCCACCGAGCGAGCGTCCATCTTGCGGAGACGAACCTGGAAAATTCGGAAATAGAAATAATACTAATTAGGGAATTTGAATAATTCATTCAGTTCATTAAAAGGATGAAACGACATGCCTTTGTCCTATTCCTTAGCTTTGAGAAGATTGTTGTATAGCAAAAAGCCATCAGGAGGAATGGCACGACAAATTGACCGATCTAAAAATGGGGCTTTTACGCTTTCTAATTTTCTGGAGTCTAGTTTTGCAAAATCGTCCGCACTTGGCCTTACTTTTGCAGTAATTTATTCGAGACCCTTTGCGTCCAGAGAGTCCACTTACTTACCATAACAACTAATGTATAGGCTCGTCGTGTATATGGATTTGGCCATTCTTCCGTGCAGAACTGGCCACACATCGGCTATAAAAATGTTTATACAACATATATAAAGTTGTCAATATGCGGGTTTTTAAAAGCTAGCACACTAATTGATTCATATGTTAAAAAAGAACTTCCTAATTTTTTTGGTTACTTGACTTTAGAGCTTAAAATCTTGAAACTTCAATTCTGAAAATCTTCCTACGTTCAAACTGCAGTTAAAAAAAATTATAAAACCCACGATCAAATTTTCATCATCAGCAGGAATACTCTCCTCCTTCATATAATATGCATATGGATAAGTTACAATAATTGACACGCTCCATAAAATTCCCGTCAAAAACATGGCACCCCTCTTGGTTATCGGCGGTGTATGGGGACGCACCTAATAACAGAATGCTTACTTCACCAGTACAAAATTACCACAAGTATATATCGATCGACGGCGATGGCACCCAGCGAAAATGTGCAAATAAATATTGAAACACCTGAAATATCGTGCTTAGAACATATTCCCGTTCGAGCAATATTCCCCCCATTTTCGTTTTATTCTTCAGGGCCACGTCGGGGGTTCGGCGTTTTTCATGGGTGGAAATTGGATTTGGGTTTTTGGGGGTAGGTTCCCTTTCGAAACCTTGCTTTCAGGGAGGCTAAATCGATAGACGCGGGTGTTAAGGAGGAAGAGAAGGAGACGGGGGGTTCTATCTGATGAACGTTTCAAAGGTGTTCAAGAGGGTTTGTGGAAGGAACTTGTGATCTTTTCGCAACTTGGCTAGACAGGTGAAGGAAGCAAGTATTGCATGAATTGAGGGTATAGCAAAGATTGGATTTAGAGAAACCTCGTCCGGGCTATAGGTTTAACCTTACTAAAAAAGTTAATTTTGGAATTCAAAAAGATTTATAACTCTAAAATAGAAAATCGTATATATCTATATAATGTCCTGGTTTTTTAGTATTTTGAACTGCTCCAATTAATAAAATCGATTCAATTAAGCAAAACCCAGATTTTCCGTTTTTTGGTATTACGGCAATAAAAATTTAGATATTTTTTATATTTTATATATTCTTTATATATTTTTTTTGGTAATGAAAAAACATATAACGCCGATTTTGCTAAAAGCCCGCTTTCCCAAACTCCCAAATAATAGAAATTGAATCCAAATCAAAACTAACCTTGTACCCATGGAATCATCCGGCACATCAACGCGCCAAAATACCAGTTTTTATAAATGTTGGTAACGGGGGTTATTGGCAATGATATCAAACAGATAACAATATCACTGGCCGCCAAGTTGAGGATGAAAATGTTTTGAACGGTCTGAAAAGGGGATTAAGAACCGATTATTAGTTTTTTTTTACATTTGTCAGTACTCTCAGCCAATCTCCAAAACCATAGATCATTTTTTCTTATTGCTCCCTGACCGTCAAACCACCCTCAATATGCAAAAAAGAGCATATGATCGTTTTCTAGCTCAAAGTTCTCAAATTTCGGCCGTCAAATTTCCTTGTCCCATCCATCCCCCCACTTTTTTGGCCTCCCCCATCCACCCTCCACCAGAATAGACCCAATTTTCGCAAATCATTTTTTCATAAATTTCTGATGCGTGTCTCGCGGGGCGGGTGCGGGCAACCGCAAAATTCCGACAAACCTGCATATTTCGGTATTTCATCGTGACGAAGATGATGAAAAAGTTTCCGGCTAGGCCGAGGATGAATATGATGGAATAGACACAAGAAAAGAATACTATTGTTAATATATTGTTCGATGGGTCCGGGGAGCTCTAAATTTTGCGTATAAATTTATAAAAAGGAGGCGCTTTTAGCGACAGCCGAGTTTCTACACGCAACCAAGCCTAACTTGTGCACAATTTTGCACTGACTGCTAATCGATCTTCAAAACTTATAAATCCCCCCAGGTTAAAGAACGTCATGCCGTTTTTCAGGGAGAAAAAGTCAAGAGTTTCTTGAAAATGGACCTTATTCGCACTGAAAAGCTTCACAACTGTTAAGCTGGGTGTTTTGCAGTTTTTAAAAACCAGTTAGGAATCACCCCATAATTCTGCACAAGATAGGCTTGCGCGCGTATGGAAACTCATTCCCACTAAAATCGTCCCCTTGCAAGTCCGAACAATCATCACCTTGTGAAATATAACACAATCTTCTTGAGCAGAATTCACATCATCCATAAGAGAGTCGTTCATCTGAAATAACCTAAAATTAAGCCAGAGATGCACTGTCAACACCCGGAATGGTTCAAAGAACAATGATGATTGAGAGGACAGAGAGGCACAACCCGAGAAAAGATAATTAAAGAACGGCTTTACTCGCCGTTCTCGCCCTTCTTAAGCTACCTTAAGAAGGGCGAGGCGGCTCATTCTGACGCAGGACAGGCAAAAGTGTAACACAAAAATGAAGAAAAAGGAATGAGACATTCGACGACTTGTTTTATGTGCATATATTCTGGATGGACATCGTTTGAGGGTTCCGGAGGTTCCGGTTGGGGGTAAGATGAATAAAGGACGGTGGAGCACGAGGGGTTTTCGGGGGTTTTCGGGTTAACGGTTGATTTGGCATTCGAAAGGGAGAAAGCGAGGGTTAGAGGTGGTGTCTCAAAATGACTGGGGTTTGCATTAGGCATGTAAATGTGCTCGTTTCTGCTTGGCACGATGTGGTAGATTCATTTAATCTTTGGTAGTCAGCTGGCTGCAAAAGCGGTGGTAAATTGGTTTATTTAGCCAATTACATCAAGACAGTTGGAAAAAAACACGATTTAAAAGTGACATATAAAGAACCATAGGATCAAGGAGAACCTCAAAACATTAAAGGGGTCAGGAAGGCCCTGTTAAACCAGCTTAAAAAACGGTTAAAGCAGTAATCAAACTAAAGTAGCTCTAAAATTAGCATAAATCTTCTCTCCTCCCTCCTGCCCTTCCTCAGTCTCTGCCCATTTTTATTGCATTAGCATTTCCGGTTGGTTCGTTGCCAATTTTAAATGAGGATGGGGTTTACTGGACCTTCCTTCTCCCTTGAATGAGGAATTCCAGCCATAATCCCACAGAAAATTTAGCCAAAATCCCGGCAGATTCTTGACGTTGGTTTAAATGCCGATTCGGTGATTGTTTAAATGCTTATTTGCGTGTTGGGATTTTGGCATTTTTCCATTTTGACTGTTGTCTAAACAGGGCTGAGCGTGTTTACGACACGACCGTAAAACCAAAAATACTGCAAAATAAGGTTTTTTCTGCCCTAAAAATCCATGCATAAAATAGATTCAGGTCGATAAAGTAACCGAAAATCGGCGACAGCTCTTCCAAAAAAATGGTGAGGAATAGAGAAAGGGTGGTGGGGTTGAAAGCGGAGTGGGAATGGGAGACCCCCCAAACACTGGCATAACCAAATTGTCCGCCGTGGAGTGCGGACAGCCTCCGAAGATTCCAGGGGCAACGTTTGACGAATTCCGAGAGAGAAAGTTCTTCTGCCCCCATCCGCGTGGTTCCAGATGGTCAAACACTTCCGCTTGCATCTCTCGGACCACCTCGTCTAGCCCCCCGGCAAAACTCATCTACTCCCCCACGTTCGAAAGTCAGTTCCGGTAAACAAAAAAGATCGAAATTTTGCTCGGTCTTCGGCTGGCCCCGGGCGCCATTGGATGTGCATTGAAAAATAGAGCATGCTGCTGTGTGGGGTCTTTTATTCGGTCTGCTGTCATGCCGACCTTCTGGCCATGGGGGAGTCTTGTATAAAATGGGCTTTCCGAAAACTTTTTTGGAATTGACCGAAAGGGGTCAGCAAAGCCCACTAGATCATGGCTCATCTATATTTGGAAGCGAGCCAACCGGGAATTCGAATGCAAAGAATGGGCAGCAATAGAGCAGACGCGATTTATGCTAATTTTAGAACTCAAGCACGTTTTATGCTAATTTTTCCTGTGCCGTCCTGATCCCTTCAATACTAAGAAATGTTTGTGCGTAGTAGAAAGAACAGATCAATTTTTGCAAGTCTAAGACCCAGATAACATGTAGATATCGCGGTTCGTAGGCTACCAAAAACCCCAAGTTTACCCTATGTGAAAACGCCACAACATCTGGTGCAATCCTTCAGAAACGCGTCCATCCCAGATTTCCCAAAATCCCCCACTCGATCTTTGCAGTAAATGTTCCCCGGTGTTGCCGTTATCCCCCGGAAGTGCTCCCCGATTCTATAACCAACCCGGAAATCTCAAACTCAAAAACCTCGTATTTTCAATATCCGTTCCCAGAAAACCCTCTATTTAAAACCATGGCCACCAGGTAGCCCTAAATAAAATTCATGTATGGTGTGGATCGTAACAAAGTAAGCGCCCGCGTTGTCCTGAAGTACGAAAAGCCACAGAAACTGCTCAAGAATGCTGGGATCCAGGTGTTTTTGGGTAAACACCCACCGGAAGGCATGAATGCCGGGGCTGCCTACAAGAAACAGGTTAATACGTTGATTGCCAGACAGGATTTTTGGAAGAAAAATATACTTGGAGGGCTGATGAAAATTGCATGAAGTATGGGGGTTTGTTAAACTGCTGGTCAAAACAAGTGGAGGCATTTGGGGAAAGCCACGTAGAGGTTGGAGTATATTTTGAGGGCGTTCTACCCGGAATGATGCATTAATGAAGGGGTGGGAAACTGCAGCTGTTTTTAGGTTTTTGAAGTGGTGGAGCTTTCGAATGATATGCTGGAACCATGTACGGCAGTATTAGCAGAGCTAATTTTAGTCAGAGAGCAATGACGACAGTAGTCAGTAAGTCAGAGAAAAAAATGTAGCGTAAATTGAGGACTGGATGAGTATGAGGGGTGTGCTGCTGTCCTATTGGCTGATGATGTAGAGGCAGTGAGAGCACGAATCGAGATGAGGATTTGAGAGGAATGGGGGGGGGGGGGGGTTGGGAGGGAGGGAGTCAATTTGCATGGCGATTCGATGAAAGGGGTTCCGACGGGGAAGGGTTTGATGAATAGCATCCAACCGGGACCCCAGTCAAACTTCATCCACCCCAAAAACATGGTACGTTCAAAAAAAAAAATGGGAGGAGTGGAATAGGTTAATCGCATCCGAGGACGATTTACGGGCAATAAGCCAAGGTTTTTGGGTTAAAGGGGCTCGTAAGTCAAAATTTGCTTGAATTTCAAACTCAATTCATTCGCGTCAAGTCAAATTTAAAAATTCGTGGAGTCTATTTGCCAAAAGACGAGGGGATGACTGCCGGAAAACCATAGGAATTTAATATCGTTGCGAAAAAACACTCAAGTATCAAAAACTAGAAATATAGATCCGCTTTTTGAGCAAGAAGTCGTTACTTTTCGTAAAGTCCGTCTTACTTCAGTCCAAACTTCTTGGCTCCGTCAAAAAGACTTATTAGTCAAAACTCTGAACAGAAATACGGCCAATATTTATGATTAGAGCCTGCGAACCGAGGACTGTAACCCCATTTTTTTTGAAGAATTGGGCCCCACAACGACCCTCGACGGAGCGATTTCTGTCAAAAACTCGAAGCGCAAAACCAAAACACATGCAGTATGGTACCAAAAAACACGCAATTTTGTGGACATCAAATGAAAGAACGGCTCTCTAGACCCTGAACCCAATTAGAAAACCAAATGAAGCTGGGGGCCATCCGGCTTTGGTGTCGAATTTGCAATGAAAGGATCCATCGAACCAGTCCATCGAACAACCCCTCATCATTATTGCCTTCTTAATAAAAAGACCACTAGGCTGTCATCCGCTTCTAGCCTTTTTTTCTTATCTTCCTTTTGGTGTCACTGGCTCCATAATTAAATGGGTCCAGGGGTAAAACGCGGAGGAATTAATTTGTTCCGCGGAAACGGGAGGGTTTTGGTCCGGCTGAAAGGTTAAGTGAGTTAAAAGACGGACCTTGTGCGCCCAGAATAGGAAATAGAAATAAATAAAGTGTAGTAGCGATGTTTGGACGCATATTTTGGGCTGAAATTTACACAAACGCTAAGCATATCTTCACAAGAACTTTATTCACATTACGTTGGCTTCATTACGTGCCATTTTTGAGGAGTATAAAAGCTCATTCGAGCCCTCCGATTATCATTTCCGCAGCGTCAAAATAGGCGGTGCGAAAAAATGGTGTTGTGTTCGTACGGCTCCGAGACGCAACTTCCGGCAATAGGAAATAATAGCACATGTTGGATCTAGACTAACAGCTTTCACTTATTGTTACAGGGCCAGCAATTCAAGGAGAAAAAATGAAAAAATGGCAATATTTTCAGCTTCAACCTTCCTGATGCAAGGAGGTGCAGCAGGAAGGATTAAGCTAATTACCCCGAGGGTTCTGCAGGAATTTCCTTGATGCTTTTCGCGACCGCTAGCCCTTAACAATAATGCAAAATAAGCAAAGATGTTGTATCTTAAAACCCTGTTTTCCCAAATTTGAGAAGATTTATTCGCGTTTAATGAATCGCTCGGCGCCGCTTAATAAACGCGCCCTCCAAAACGGACCCAACACTTCCGTTTCCCGCCGAAAATTCCTTTTGAAAATGAATTCTTGGAAACGATAGCATGCGGGGGAAATTACTTTTTTGGGTTAATAGACGAAACGTTTTTGTGGTGGGGAAGTGCTCAGAAATGTTCTCACGGAAACCAAGAGATTGGACTTTAAAAAAGATAAAAGGGTTTTCCAGGTCAAGAAGAGAAGTAATTAGTTGGGATGGCTGAGGGGAAGTATACCACGAAACAAAGATGGTGCTTAGACTTGGTACTCCCAAGGGAAAGGAGGAGGAGGAGCGGAAGTCTGGTCTAAAAGTAGACCAGGCCAGCAACCGGATATTTTCGAGGGTAATTTTTCGAACGGCGCTCGAGGAGGGGAGAATCTTTGGAGTAATCTGTGGAAGAATCGGAAAAAGCTATTTATGCAGTGGGTACTTGCTGGGGAAAAGGGGTTTGACAAATGGAAAGTCAAGGAGGAGGCCGATTGGGGAAGGAGCTTCAAGTTGGTTAGGAATTGAAGGGATGGATTCGGGGGTTTTTAGGAGGGATTGGAGAGGGTGGGAAATGGGTTTTCGGATCATGATGTTTGATATGTAAATGCAGATTTACGCTGAATGCAGTGTAAAAAGCCATTATAACTAAAAATTTATAAACTAATTTTTACTATACTATCTAACCATTTGAACTTTCTAAGTTCAGCCACGGAACCAGCAAAACAAAAATCGCCCGACCTTTTTCACTACAGCAAATATTAAAGTGGGAATAAAACCCGAGCAGACGCACACCAGAGTTGAGCCTGAGAAAGAGCCACATCCAAAGGGAATCCAATAAAATTTGAAATATCCCCCCACACCCTCGAAAAAGGGTAAAAATGCTTGGTAACGGCCACCTTGGCACACGCCCTACCCGGTGTAATGCTCAAAGTTCTACCTCTCAATGCCCGTCGGAAAGCAACACAAAAATTTACCTAATTTGTTCCGGGACCCCCCGGGGCGTTACGGAGGGCCCAAAATGGAAGGGACACGGCGTTTCGACCCACGAAAAGAGAAAACCCAATCGGGAAAGGCGGAAGCACTCCAGTAGGGGACCTAACGAGTAAAGGCAATGGGGGGAAACAGGTGGTAGGGCGTGTTGCCAAAAACTAGCGTCAATCGACCGAGACCTAGGGAGATGTCATGTATTCTGAATATGGGGTCATGACTAGAAAAAAGCATATAAATAAGATATTTGGATAATTATTAATTACGATATTAATTAGGATAAATAGCAGACGGTCAAGGGATGTAAAGTCTTTAATTTGCATCTTAATTATGCGGTTATCGAAACCTCGGATGTATATGCATAACGTCTCTCGTCAGCGGTGGAAGGCTGTTGAAATATGTAGTTTAAAGCAACCTCGAAACAAGAAATACTGCGTATATTTCCAAAAATTTTACGGTAAAACCCAAATTTTTCAATAAATCGATTTATTCTTTTTCTTCGCTTGTCGCAAGTCTTACCTTAAATATTTATTGTAAATGAATTAATTGGTTCTGGCAATTATCAGACGTGCCTGTTGCCCTTTTGGCCTCAATCTCCTCCATCCCGTAAGACCTTCGCTATCCCAAAACTCCTGTAAAAAATTTCATTTAAAAATTCGCACGTTTTTAAAAATACACAGCGTTTGGATTACTTTAGGCTAAAACTTAGAGTTCAAACTCGGACCAAAAAAAAAGATAAATTACCCTTAAATATTCCTCTATGTCAATGAATGAATGCACTGAAATTTCCGAAAAAACCTTGTGCAAAACCAGCTTCCGCCATGCGGCGCTCTTTGGAATGGCGATGGGCCTCCAATTCATTGAATTGGAAATCTGAGCCTCCTTCCAACCAAGATTGTAGCCGGCAGAAATGGAGCTGCTTCCCCCCCCCCCTCCCATTGGTGAGAAAAGAGAAGGGGGGTTCTCATGCTTTTTGGTATAAAATGCTGTCTGGAACAGAAAGTACCCCACACACGCAAACAGAAAAAGGTGCCCGAAATTCTGAAGCGAATAAATTAAATAAATAAATTAATTAATTAATAAATGAAAGCGAATAAATTCTGAAGCGAATAGCTATGCGATGTAGGTTTAAGCTTGAGTTAGAAATAGTTTTTATGTGGCTGCATTTGCATGCGACCTCCGTTAGTACGTATCGCACCTAGGGCTTTAGGGAAAGCTCTTTAAGGTATGTTTGATACGTCATTAGGTGCGTAATGATACTGAGAACAGTGCACACACAAGATGGTTGACAGAATTAGCTATTTTCGCCATTGAAAATAAGTTTTTATATATAGGCACATGCGGTGGAAGTGGGGAAGGCTTATATAAACAGTACGCGGAGTAGACGCGGAGGATTTTCATAATATTTTTCATGGGGGATAGGGGGCATTAATGAACACCAGAATTCGGCCCATTGTCCCCCTAGAATAAACACGTTAATTTGAGGATTGTTTGAAAATGGCATTTGTATTTGGGTCAAGCGGTTGATTGTTTTTTTTCGCATTGGCGACGGTTGTTCTTTGTTCTTTCAACGTATTTATGGGCCAATCTGCAACGCCGCTGCCCCGCAATTTGCAGCATTCAATCAAAAAACGACATCTCAAAGTCGGGCCCGACGGTCTTGGTGGCTTTGGTGCGTACGGGTGTGTAGTGGCGCTTTTTCTTTGAGCGGCAACAAATGCAGGAGATGAGCAACAGGAGAAACGTCTAAAACTGGTTGTATTTCTAAGTCTTATGACTACTTACATGAATTGGGATTGCGAGCAGGCAAAGCGCAAAGAGGACAAAGTAGTAGCGGTCCACGGTACGGATCAGGTACTGTTCACATCCCTCAAAAAATAGATTTGTACAAAAGTATAAATGAATGGATGAATGCATAAATGGATGGAAAATATTCCTGGATCTCATATCTTAATTTGTATATTTAATCTGTTTAGGATTCGTCCCTAGTACCTCCTTCAACCCTCACAAAATATAGAAATTTATGTTTTAGTTCCCAGTTTAAATCCACCGTTTCATAATTTCATGCAAATGCTAATTGGATGTATATTTTGACTTCAATAAAACTAAAAGATAGCTGAAATTTTATCGAATTTTCATCTTAATTTTAAAAATTATAGAAATATGCCATTTAAAAGCCTTCTTCTTGTTCTTTCTCCCAAACTAAAAATTTTAAAATTTGGAGCATTTTATGCCAGGTTTCAGAACGTGATTGCCTGGGCAAATGCCGGGTGGTGGAGGCGAATAGGGGGAAAATGGCTCTCGAGCGGGGACCTACCCCTAAGCCCGAGATGTAGGTCGCGGACCCCCCAGTTTCCAACAGATGTAAGCCTGGTAGGTTTAAGAAAAATACACCGGTTCGCGTCAAAAATAAATGCTTTTAAGTTATAAAATAGACAACGAAAATAATAGGTTTTTGTTAAAATTGACAAACTACTTTAAAAAATCGAATTGCTCTTAAAACCGTAAAAAAAACTTTTTAAAAGTCCTTAAAGAACAATACTTTTCACGTAATAATGAAAGTATTATTTTTACAAATCTAGTTTTTATAAGATAAGTTCACTGATTTTCCTAAAATAATCCGTAACTCAAAAAGATACCCTATAATATATATTGCTGGGGTGATCATTGATTCCACATCCCGCTTTAATTGATTTGCAGCATGAATCCGGAACGTATTGAACTTTCATTCGGGTCTAAGATATCATTATTCAAGCTATGGCCTTAAACATTGTACCTGCGCTTCATATTCGTCATCTTCCTCTTCAACATTCCTCAAATAATCATCAAATCCTGAAGACCCGCAGCAATTACCCTGAAAATAAACCCTGATCAAACCTTTGAAAAATCATTACCGTCATTTGTATACTATCAATTGCATCTGTCAATTTGGTATCCTTCCCGTGCACTAATAGATCGCTTTTGAAATGTCGAACAGCGGTTTTCCGAGCCTCATTCCCCTCTTCGATTACCAAATACAGCAGAAAGAATTCGGCAGTTATAATCATCAGCAGTAAGAAAAGTGACTAAAAGCATTACATTTTTTGTAATTTAAGATCTTAAGCAAACCAGCCCTCGAAGTGTTCGATTCTTTGTGCCAAACATTGTGACAAGAACAACGGTCAAAGACAGTGTGCCAACGCCCAACACCATTCCACGAATATAATAATGAGAATCGGAATGAAGTATCGAGAATAGAGCATCATTATAATACCAAAAATGTACGGGAACCACAATCATTGCAGCAGCAATTAACTCAAAATTAGAATGCTATTATTAAGTCAAAACCTTCGTTACCATGGCCCCAGCCGATTGCATATAGAGAAAGCATTTCAAGCATTTGAGGCATGGATCGTAAGTGCTTTCCGGCGGAAGAACCATCATTTTAGAACGTCGATTTGAAACGTGAATATAAGAACATCTAAAATCAATGGTTAGAACAAAAAGGGAAAGGAAAGAGTAGGCCAAGAATTTCAACAAAGAAAAATCGATCATAGGAATATAGTGGAATTGAGAGGGAGATGGATACTGGGTGGAAATGAGGGTGAATACGAATGGGAATAATGGCAGCCGTTTTTTCCAAAGGTGAAGAAAAATAAACATTGGTGGAGGTGGAAAGTCAAGGGGCGGGGATGATTCAACCTGCATAATAGATCAGAGAAAATGGAATATCGGAGGATGTTAAATTATGCAAACCACCTTTGGACCTTGGAAACACAATGTAATGGACGAATCTATCAACAATATAGAAATTTAACTATGCAACTGTATCTTCGAGACAAAACGAATTTTTTCAAAGGTTGTCAAAGCATTTACAGCACGTAATTATTTAAGAGAAGTTGTATCTTAAATAGTAAACGCGCTTAAAGTCTGATCAAGAAAAGGGGCGACTCTATAAATATTTACAAGAACGCCCGAAAAATACCTAAATTATAATGGTTTTCGTTTCTTCTAGCTTACGAAAAAACGCCTTCAGCTATTAGGACATGAAACGAACGGAAATTCGTGTAATCAAAGTTAAATTTTCTAAGATCCTGATCGGAATAATTATGGGACGAGACTTTCAGAAGTATCCAAATTACAATATTATTTTAGAAGATTTGCATTTTACAACCGAAAAAGCGCTGTTAGCTAGCGTGATATCAAGCGAAACCAAATTCGCCCAATCGAAAGAGATCCATCCGGGTGCTCGAGATCAATAAATTATGCGGAATGGAAGGCAGAAATAGTCGGAGAAAGCCGGCGAGGATCTCCCGGGGGCAGGGCGAGAAATTGATAGGAAGATCCTCCCGGTGTGGGGGAGAAGGTGGCTGAAACTGATACGTCAGGGCCGCCTGGCCTCTCCTCCTCCTCCTCCTCCTCCTCTTCCTCCTCATCCTCCCCTTCTTCATCGAGTATCCACATCCGCTTCCAAAACACCTACCCCCACACGCATTACTCCAATTTATCCCCGTGTTTATTGCTACCTTCTATAAACCACAATTTTATTCTGCACAAAACCATTCATAGAACCGACACAAATCCACAAAAATACAGTTCTAAATACCTTAAAGCTGTCACCAAAGTCTCAGCGAATACAACTAAATAAATTGCACATTTCCCATCGCAATCAAAAAAGAACACACGACAAAGTATTATTGCCAATAAATGCAGCTCGACAGAATAAAGCTTCAAAGGTGAAAGAGGGAACGAGAAATGGAATATTTCATGCAGAGATTATTGATAAAGCTTCATCGATGGCTTAAAGCAATTTGTGACCACAATATGCACCCGGGGAGCTGACGAAGATGAGTGAGAAGATCGAAGGGAGGCGGTTTTTTTATTCTTCTGGCTCTTCTTCGTGGTCGACTTTTAATTCAGGTTCTGTTGAGATTGAGCGGGCAGGTGAGACGGAGGTGGTGGCTGTTGGCGTTGGAGAGCTCATTGGAGTGCTTCTCTAAAAAAACGAATTTTTTAATCTGAATTTTGGATTTAAAAGATGATCGACATTTTTGCGTTAGTTTTCTAGTGAGGCTCTATAAAAATAATAAGCTAATGCCAAGAATCGAATTCTAGCGATACGTTCACTAAAACTTTCTCTTCATATATTTTTCGCTTTTTCTATTTATTTCTCTCTCTCTCTCTCTCTCTCTCTCTCTCTCTCTCTCTCTCTCTCTCTCTCTCTCGCGCGCCCCTCTCCAGGTTGCCCCCCCATGGTCTCCATTCATCACGAATGCTAAAATACGGATAGCCCCAAATATTTCAAAATTTAATACAAAACAATTCTAGCTTGCTCTCCCGAAATTTCGAGCTCCTTCTACCCACCTTATCCAACGCACACTGAGAATGACCAAATCGATGCTGGGCCAGCGTACGCGATTGGCAAAAGCCTTTCCCACAGATCTCACATTTGAACGGCTTATCTTTCGAGTGGATGAAACTAGAAATCAATAGAAATACAGTTTGCGTTGATTTCAATTACCGATGATCCCTGAGATGGTCCTGTCTGCGGAAAGCTTTTCCGCATTGCTCGCAGGGATATGGCCGTTCGTCCGTATGGGTACGCTCATGGATGAGAAGGTTGTAAGATTTCGTGAATTGTCTAAAATAATAAATTTACATTAAAATTTATAAATGCTAAGATGTTTATAAGAGATCTTTAGAATTGCGTACCTATGACAATACTTGCAAATAAACTCCTTCTTGGGTCTCGTTGTTCGGCCACCAGTCCGTTTTCCAGGGAGCATGAACCTAAAAGAATACAGTAATAAGGAAATAAATAAATAATATATATATTAAGATGTATGAAATATGAAATAAATAATACCATGGCCGCTGGAAGGGGGCAGTCGGAATGGTTAGCTGTGGAGATGTGGTTGATTCGATAGGTGAAGCCAAAGCATCGGTTTTAACTTTAACCTCGTTTTCGATCGTTGTCGCCAGGCGGGCAAAGTCGAACTAAAAATATATAGAATCCATGGATAATCACCACACTACCTTCGGTTTTTTGGCTGCCGGCACTTCATCTTTCTCTGGGGTGTGGACGCTATTGAAGCGCTTCAGACTCTGAAATTATTCATTAAAATCGGAATACCCTTAATTTCGCAATCTGAATTTTCGGGGAGGCGACGCCCCGGATGGAGACAGGCTCAAATTGATAACTTTCACGCCTGGGCCAGGCGGGGGAATGTTTGTCTTTCTTCCGAAGCATTTATCAGGGCTTCCAGATGCCACCTAGGGCGCTAATGATTTCGGAAAGGGGTGGGAAAGGGACTGTCAAATCGGGGGGTCTGGGTTCTGTAGCCGGCCGGTGGCTGTGTATTAGAACGCCATTACGAGTGTTCGGTATGATTTAAAGTGAATCCAAAAATAGAGACATCTATTGAAAGACTTCGATGAAGAGGGGAATGTTGAGTTCGATTTTAGAAAAAGAAAAGTATTAAGTTTTCAAAATTTGCATCAGTAATTTAATACTGAATTCTTATGACCATATTCGATTGATAGATCCATCGAAATGGGCGTATATTTACCAAATGATTCACATAAATCGATCGAAAATGGATGATCGTGTATGGAGGTGTGAGATGGAAAGCAGCGTCCCGGCCTGACTTTTTGACAACAAAAAAGGATTATAGGATAATAAAAAATTAACTGGCAAACAATTATCGTACGTCGTTTGGAAAGTTGCTTAATTTCAGCCACGCAATTCTATTAGAACTGATACAAAATTAAAACTGCAACGTTCGAAAACAATTAAAAATTCAGATGAGCATACTGAATGCAAACCATGCAGTGGTAAATCCCGCCCCAATCCTTTTAGGCTTCGAAATTAGGGTAAAAACAAGGGGTCATCATTCCAGTTAAGTTTTAGAAATTAAGAAACCCCAAACAGAAAAGTGAATAGTAAACTGACCTGCATGGCGAGGTTGAGGGCTTGCTGCTGGTAGCAAAAGTTGATGAGCTGATGTAGGTTCGGCTGGGGAAAGATGGAGGACGAGCTTGGCGTCGCCGGATGGAGGAACGACGCGGGGAACATTCTGTAATGTTAATGCAAAGGATGCAGTTGTATAAAGGGTGCATGCGGTGGATTAGGAAAAATTAGGAAATCAGCATCAAGTTAACATTTAGAATTCAGAGTTGCATGTGTCGGATGGTTATTCACGAAAAAATCCGTGGAGAGGGGTGGATTTTTTGGGTCAAAGGGGGTTAGAAATCAGAACAAAGGACCGAAATCTCAAAAAAAATTAAGGCATAGACCATCTGTATTCGTGGATAATTCATTTAAAGTTCTTGACATACGAGTTTCGTGTAAATGAGTTAGGAAAAATCAACTGTACTTATGCCTGTACATATATAAAAAGCGTTTTAAGGGCAATTTCAACGCTAAATGTTTATAAAAAAGCTAAATATAGAAAAGCTACTCGGAGGAGGCTTTAAAAGTCGATGCGATCTACATGTGTGCTATTTGCAATGCGAAAAGGAAACCACCGATTAAGACGATGAAATAAATCAAAGAAGATATACCTAACAAACAAAAATTGGATCCATTCACAGTCCAAAAAATTCAGCGCTCTATGCTGACAGAGTCCCGTAGACAGACCGGGGCCCTTCTCGGAGCCTAGGTGGCTGGAATGGGAGCCGGTGGCCCCGGTAGATGGCTGTGGAAAGAAGGGGGAGGGCCCCGTATCGATGGTCCGGGGGCGGGTCCTACCGTACCCAACCAATCCAGCCACACCTCCTTTCATTCCCTTCCATACCCCCTTCCCATCCAGCCGGTGACGACTTCTGCTCACAACCACCCGCCCAGGCGTGTGTAAATTACCCCCGCAGCGCGGGCCAAACGCTGCCTAAAAGCTGCCCTTCGATTAGGGTAAACGGGCAGTTGGGGGGTGGGGTAGGGTAGGGTATATCCAAGGCAAAGCGTGTCTTGGTGTGGGGATGGGAGAACAAAATTGGGAGGGAGTACTTGGCGCCTAATTAACATATTTTCTGTAATATAAGCTTACTTAATAGGACTATTGAGAAAATAGACGCTGTTCCGATGATGAAATCTGTCAAAAATTAGTTTAGAGTCATCAAACTGTAACCAATAGTTCCGTCTATGGCTTTTCTTGGAATTAAAGTAGGTTTAAAGAATTTAAGACATTAAAAAGCTCGAAAAAATCATGGATCCGAGAAACGATTATATATAGGGATTACGGCGCCGAAGTTTATGGTGGAGCCCATCGAAAAACGATGAAACGGCGATAAAGCTTGAAAAGTTTAGGCTGTGATGGCTGTCGCCAGAAAAAAAAAACTTAATAACGACCTTTCGAACCCGTCGCGAAAATTTACAAACAAATCGCGAGTATTAAGACATTTTTGGAAGATATAGCTCATTAACAACTTCCAGAATTTCCAGAGATCCCAGGGGCAATCCCTTGAAAATGACCGCTTCCCAATTGCAAAACCTTTTTTATCAATTTCCCCCATATTAGGCTGCTCCCAAGCCCTAGCTATTTCTTTCACTCTCCATTCCTCTGCCCCCATTCCCTCCCTATCCAAATGTTTATCCAACAGGGTGTGATTCCTCTCCCCTTTTTCAGAAGACGAGGCATGCTTCGGGGTTGCGGCCCCCCTTGAAGTAGAAGACCCCCCTGATAAGCCCCGGAATCATTACCAACTGCAGCCCCTGGGCCGCTGCCCCCAAAGCACCCATAAACTTGTGATTTTAGAGCTTCCGTTCTTGACTCAAAGGGGAGCCGCCTTTTTATATAACCAAGCCGTTTTAGGAGGGAGTGAAAGGGGTGACTTGGATCGCACGGGTGGTGACAAGGCGCCGAAATTCGGTGGCTTCCTTTTTGGTATTTGCAGCTGTTGGTTGGGAAGGAGGTGGGGGGAGGATGGGGAGGCAATATGGATGAAAGGGATGGGGGAAGAAATGGCTATGAAAAGGTGCTAAAATACGATCGTTTCCGGGGGGAATGAAACGATGATTTTGGTTTCTGACGGTTGGGATGGTCATGGAATTTATGGTACGACCCAAACTTTTGACTACCGTATGACGGATTGGTATTCGTCTTAAGAGAGAGAGATGAGAGAGAGAGAGAGAGGTAGAGAGAGACGCGGTCTAAAGAGCGTGAAGGTGAAGGGGGCCCTTATCGTAATCAGCTACTCGAGGAGCCTGGGCCCTCGCACGACGGTTCGCCCCGGTTCCCCCATGCTTAAGCGAGTATTAGGCGGCTGCCTTGGATAAACCGTGGGCCTAATCCCGGGCGGAGCTGCAGCTGATAAGGGCTCCTGGTATTGTCAGAGGTCTGGAAGGAGTAAAGTTGCATTTTCGAAATGTAGAGAACTTTGATGGAGGGTGGAGGGTCGTATAAGGGCAGCCGAAAAAGAGGCCAATTGGCAGCTCACTTTGGTTGGGTTGCGCAATGGGTAGGTCTTTGATTGTGGTATTGGATTTCAAGGGATGGACCGGTCTATTGTTGGAAAGGAGCTTAGGATATTAAGACGATACTTTTCTTTGATATGGCTAGAGTTATTGTTGATCAAGGTATTTTTTTTATAATAGAATCTCTATAAATTACAACATTAAGGCGTTAGGAAATTCAAAACCTTCTTCAAGACTCTGAACTACCTCCCAACAAAAACTATAACATACAGATGCCGAATTTTTGGAGGTGTGAGACCTGGTGGCTGTCAGGAGGCAGGCTCCGGCGGCGGGAGAAGCAAGCGGCTGAGGCCATTCAAGGGCCTCGCCGCTATTTGGCTATTTGCGCATGAGCGATCGTCCACAGTTATCGTTCGGCGGAAGGCGGCACATGGGCCCGGCTCGAGAAAGGGGACCGCCAAAACTGTATAAGCATCCCAAACAAGGGCGGGAAGGAGAAGCTGGGAGGGATTGTGGATCGGCCAGGATGGGTAGGAAGTGTCAATCTGTCTTTCCGGATGGGTTGGGAAAACAAGGATACTGTAGATGGCTGGGTAGACTAAAAAATCATCAACCGGAAAGGCTTCTTGCGGTAAAAATTATCCCGAAAATTCGGGAAACGTACCTTAGGAAAATGGATACTTTATGCAAATTCGTTCTGAATGATGACTATAATTTTCGGGCTGGTCAGAACTACGAAAAAGCTAAACTACAGCAGCACGGATCCAAAACCAACATATACGAAAAAAATTCAATTCGGAAAACTCAAATAGTTTCACCCTAGTTTTTACAGCCTATACGCAAAACAACGAAATCCGTCCTAATTAACCTCTCAAAAACACCCCAAAATCGCTTATGCAACCCAACACCTCGGAAAATTGATAAAAATAAAGCATGCGGACGTGAAAACGTAATTCGAGGGGGTAACCCCCTGTCACCGTCACCCACACGGGATGAATCACAACCCCAAAAAGATGGGCACTTCACACATCCACCCCCGCAGGCCCTCTAATCCCGCCCACATTTTGCATACCGTTGCATAACAGTCTTATCACTCTCGATGGGGGCAAACAAGTTATGGGTCTATCTTCAGAGTCTCTATAATTCCAGGTTCCGAATCCGGACGTAGAACAGACACAGTTGAAAAGGTCTATCAATCGTTCGGAAATCAAGCTGACGAAAATTAACTGCTTGAAAACCATCTGGTTCGGGAGATTTGCTTATGGATGTACCTAGAACTAAGGCCCAAGAGAAGTTTTCTGGCAGTTGACCGCCCACCCAAAAATTCCTTTCACTTCCCTCCGTTTCTCCTACTTTCCTACTAAACTTAACAGTCGCCAACCGACCGAACTCAACATGTTTCCTCAGGAACCCATCCATGTGTCCCCCCCCAACAAATAGGCGGCCGCTTCCTAAGATGCCGCCGCAGCGCCTGAAAACGCAACCTAGTCATAATCGCGTTGAAAAGAACTCATTACTGGCAACCAACCCGTCGGTCTCGTCTCTCGGCGGAAAAAGCCTGACGCGTGGAGACCCCTTTGCATTCCCCGCTAAAAGAAGGCGAGACAATGAACTGTGTGAATAATGGCGCTTTTGCCGTTGCCGCCGGTTCAGATGCGATGGTAGTTGGAGAGTTGGGTTGTTTAGTGTGATTATTAAAGCTATGAGACGAGGAGGAGTATGATTATGGGCGGGAAAAATCTGAAATACTGGAAAGGATGGAAAAGAGCCGTGCGACGTACGAGAGGCGGGGCAGGTTTTTAAAGGTTGAAAAGCCGCGAAGCGGTGTCGCAAAACAGTTTATGCTAATTTTATAAATAAGCCCTTCTTGCTGCTATTCATGCGAGAATCAGCCGCAAAAAGAATGCCCGAATCCAGAGCATCTCCCCCAAATCCCACACTTCTCGCCATCATCCCTCCAATATACGACTCTCCCCAAGAAAACAATGTAATTGTGGCCACCATCTCTTTGTAGAAGCCGCTAACCGTCGTGAAGATGTGGGCGCCGTGAGGAGAAGCATAGCTTTGTCCTTCCCCCCGGAAGATCTGATGTGAAGCCATTGTCGGGGTCTATTTCCTGTATGCGTCACCATTTACGGGGCGATCATGTCGCCACGGGCGAGAGCGGCAGCTTTGATGTCGAGCCCCATCCCCTGGAAAGGCTTGGGCCGCCCATTTGGCACCTCTCTCTACACATTTGGCTCTAGAGGTGGCGGCGACCTGAGGGCCACACACACACCCACAACCCGCACAAGCCCAAGACAAATAGCTGGAGAAGAAGAAGAGAAGAGGAGGTAGGCATATCATCGCCCCGATTTGACGCTTCCTAGGGTAAATATCGGGGGGGGGGGATGGGTTGAGGGTTGTCATACTAGGGGGTAGAGTGCGGGGGACAAGTGGTTGGTTCGGTGTCTCTTGTGCGGTATCCTTAATGAGACCACAACTTCAAGGAGTGCACATCTTGCCCGTGTGGATTTCTGGCAATTAGCCAAGCTAATATACAGTACGCGGTTAGACTGTACTTTATCCCCCTGCCCCAGTCGGAATCCCAAAAGTTTTTCACATTAACTTTTTTGTATTACGATATTTTGAGCTAAAACAAAAATTCCGTGTAGATTTTTTGATGCTCTAATGAATGGCGCAGCCATAATCTCGACACAATCGCGGAAATGTCGAAAAATTTTGGGACTGCGGGCCGGAAGGGTAATACCTTCTAGCGAATATGCTTCTGACAACGTCTACAGGCGTTTTTAGGAAGCTCGGATCCGGATGATTTCATACCATTAGGAAACCCGACCCGCGTATTATTGAGCGTTCTCCTAAAAACTACTGTCTTTTTCCTCTTGACTCTTGAATGTGCACCGTCAATTATCACAACAAAAAACGCAACTACGACGAAACAAAAGTTTGAGCCGTCGCTTACAACAGCTGCCACCAGCCTACAGTACCCCCGCACCACCCTCGCCCAAACACCCATTACAGCCCCCAGCCCCCAAAGCAACCGCACCTTTCGGATCTCCCGCAAAACCGTTTTTCCACACATTCGTTCAACAAATTAGCCACGGCTCAAAGGCAATTAGCGAGCTAGGGAACGGTGTTGGCTAGACATCAAGGCGTCGTGCAGGTGGCTTCACTCAAAGGGTAACTTTAGGGCATTTTTCGGAATTTTTGGAGTGGAAAGGGGAGAGGGGCTAGATTTCATGAGATCTCTTGCTATCTTTATCGGAGCCTGACGGTATTGCTAGGGTGGGTGGAAATTTCCCCTATTGACGCTTCAAATGTACTTACACGACCGTTAACCCCCGATCTGACCCAGGTGCACAACCACATATATCCATTAGAGAACATGCGCAATCCCACCCCAACAAATTCCATCTATGAATACAACAATGACAGACACCAGCTGCCTCCCGGGCCAAAGTAATAAAAAAACTGAGCGCTGCGAACGGGCTGTCTCCCCACACCCATACCCAGCCCACCCCTTCCACCCAAATATACTGTTTTTCGATGGTATTCCGGTGGAGTAACAGTCCTGCGAATATTGCGCTGACACTCACATTCTCAGAAAAAATGGCACGCGCGACTCGGGGCGAGTTGCGCGGTTGATTTTTTGCGACACTCGGACTCGGCTGCATTAGTTTATTAATGATGAAACGGGATGGAGGGGAGGCGATGGAAAAATAGTGGGTCCATCTGGATTTGTTGTCATCTCAAGGAGTTATATCTTAGCGCATTTTTATCTCCCTGTATCTCAACTCATTGAATTTTCAACTTACCAAGATTAAAATTAGGTTATATGAAAATTCAGCCAATTTTAATTCGATCAAATGAAATTTGTTCAGATGCAAATTTTTCGATTCGTGATAGCCCAGTTCTGTCGATGGCAAATTCGAATCGAAAAGTAAGTAACGATTCGCGTTCCATACCCAGGAGAGCGCTATATGAACACCTTGTTTTTTGCAGCCCAACCTACCGTTAGGCGGGGGGTAGCCGAGGTGAACTCCACATTTCATCGCCATTCGCATTTCCTGCTCGGGCGCCCAGCCGGCTGTCTTTCCGAATCGCATTGCGGCCGCCGAAATATTGAAATCGCACCCTAAGTGGGCCCCACGTTCGGGTGAGGACATGTGTTCTCGGGGGAGAATGAGGGTGAGAATGGGTTCGAAGAAAACGGGAGGGACATGGAATTTTGTATTAGTTATATTTATATATACCAAACATTCAAAAGCACTTAAAAGTTATTAGCTTTTTTTCCAGGGCTCCAGGCCAACGTTTCTCAAAAAATTTCAATTGGTAGGCGGATTTCAACCTGATTCATATTGTCTAGCTCTTCAAAACAGCTAAAAAGACAATTATTTACGCTTGCTTTAAAGGAAACTCCTACTACAAAACTGCTATTGCTTCGCAACCATTGTCCCGAATAAAAAATCTCCCTCTTTGAAACCCCATTCTCCACCTAAGACCCTACCGCCACCCGCCATAACCTAACGGTCAAACCTATTGTCATCAGAGCAGCGTGGATTAGTACCCTCTTCTCCCCCTAAACGACGCGTCGACGATATTTACGGCCCAACACCCTCCGTATATGTGTCTCTCCTATCCTTCTTTGGCCCAATTTGGGGACAGAAAGATGCGTGTGCCCGGCATTACACACAGCAAGAAGGGGGATTGGGCGATGATCGGGGTTGGGTCCCGTTTGTCTGTGTGGCCCCCCTTCCTTCAAATCCTCCTCGCTTCCTTAAGCGCAATCGCAAGCAACCGGACCCATCCGCTCCCTCCAACCGGGGCAGATAACGGAGGAGTGGGAGGTTACGGTAGGGAGGGGAGGGAGAAGCCGGTCCTCGAAAGGCGGAATGGGCGCTTTGGACAGCACTTCCGGATACGGTATGTTAACGGTCTATGGCGGGTAGAGAAGCTGCTGTGATACGGGAGTCATGCAAGAGGGTTTTTGATGTGACGCCGGAGGACAGTATCGAAGAACTTTCAAAAGGTATCGAATTTTTTAGGGCAAGCATCTGATCGACACCTCGAAAATTCAAGGATATTTTAACGACCTAATGACGATATGAAATGAATACCGTATCTCTGCTAGTATGAGCCCCAATTTAATAAAAAGCGAAACTATAGCTCCCCGGCAATATCTGTAAAAATAGAATTTAGAATTAGAGAAGAAGCAGATATTTTTAGGAGCTCTATGGCGGTTTTGGGAGTTTCGGGGGTATTACGGGCGTAAATACCGAGGAATTAGCCAAAATCAATCAGGTTCACGTCCCATTTTCGGCCTCTTGGTGGAGTCAAAAAAAAGACTGTCTTTGCATTATAAATTCAATTTTACATTACATTTTATTACATTTTACTGCTACTAAACCAAGCTGTCTAAAAGCATAACTGTCAGATCCTAAAAGATGTCTACTCCTCTCCTTTCAAGCTTCCGATTACTTCGCGTACATACCCAAAGTAAACTATTACCAGACATACGACAACAATAAACCCCCCAAAAACCATTACCATCCCGACTTCACACGATAAACGCCGGCGGCATCATATCTAATAAAACGTGCCCCAGCCCAATGAATCGACCGGTAAGCGAACGATGCCCCAAGACCCAAGATGACCCACGCGATATTACTGTAGTTAATCTGTTTGACTATGGGGCCCCGATTGTTACAACGTGTCATGGGCCCTTCGCGATCAGGGCGGAAGATCAATGGATAGATTTGAGACTGAGGGGGGATATATGCGGGGGAATGTGTGGTGGCTGTGATATTTGCCATCAGGATCGTCCCGTCGCCACACTTAAAGGCCCGTCCGGCTGCATGTATCCCTTCTATCGCCCCTAATCGGCAAATATTATTGGCAGCGGGTGGCGGAAAGACCGCCAAAGGCAATCCCTGACCTCAGCCAACGTATCATGCGCAACTTGTTGGCCCTTCAAGAGTATTCGGGTTGGGGGTTGGCAAGTTTTTGAGGCAGAGAGAGGGGCTTAGGGAATTAGGATCAAAGTTCAGGATTTTTAGAAACCATATAGATAACAAAAATCGTACTATTCAAAACCAATTAGTGTCACTCTGCCACTTTGAATTCAAATTTCGTCGGGTTTATCTTGCGCGTTTCTTTTAGGGGACGGATTTTAAGGGATGCCTGATACGCGATTAGGTGTATAATGACTACAAGATGACTGCAAATTCATCAGATTTTTCGAAAAGTGTTATTTGAAAAATGAGATTGGAATAACGTATGTTAGAAAATATTAACATAGACCTGAAACGTGAAAAAGATCGAACAAAATATTTTGTGGGCAGTTTTCCCTTTTGTCGGTGAAACTGTCCCGTTCCTAAAGTCCCAGATGCGGCAAGGATTGAAAAAAGACGGAAAAGAAAGTAATGAAATAGCAAATGGAGAAAAACGGAACGCGATCAGAAGTCAAATCAGAATTAAAAAAGGACTCTGCTCCCGGATTCGCTTCGCACAATACCCCCAAACGTATTGCATCAAATTGGCTTAAAATTCCAGAAATTTATATCAAAATCTCCTCCCCCGAATGACGCATGTTTAAGCGCTGCTGATCCACTCTCCTCCCCGACAGAAATGAGCAACACAATAACTCGATCTACTTAGCAGGCGGAGGCCCACATTCGTCAGCTTCTCCAAACCCGGCTTCCTGTCTCCAACGCTTGAAAATAAGACTTTTATCGATAGGTGGAAGGGGGCTTAGTGACGATTATCGGCTAAAAGGAGGAGACGCACACTGCTGCTTACTGCTCACATTGGTTTTTGCGAAATATTCTGAGTTACTTCAAGGAATGGTTAGTATTTTGGGGCTAGTTTGGAACGATAGTAAAAGAAGTCCATCCTAACATGGTTAGATTAATGGAAGATCTAGCATTTCATTAAATCACAACGGAAAAAGCGTACAACAATACTGTAAAACATCTAAATAGTACTAGTATTAACCATCAAGCCCATTTTTGTAGCCTATAGTCCATTCCATTCCAATCCTCCCTATTACAAAATCATCAAGGTCAACGCGGCTCACCGACAAAGTGTCTCTACCGTTGCCCCCACATTTTTATTACCGCCACTCCATAACCATGAGGATATGTCGGCAAACATACCGGATGCCATGTTTCTCGTAGCCCAACGCCCGGCTTATCACAGCCCAATGGGAGGCCACCCGCTTCAGATCTAGCCGCCCCTGACACCCCCCGAGACTTATCACACCTATACCCCAACCCCCCTCATACGCCCCACAACTGATCACAACAAAACACCAATCACCCACCAACCACAAATCACCTACTGTATTAAAATCTGAAAGAATAAAATCTATATGCAAATCATTGAGCCTAAAAATAACAATAGAATATAACAACGAGAACCGTAGGCCTTATCGATGGCCGGGGGCTGGCTGGGCTTGCCGTTTCCTATCAGCTTAAGCACCTAGAACAGGTCACCGGGGGGGATTGCCGGGATTTTTGGGCCCGCGGGAGCGAACCTCCCAAACAAATCGGGAGGAGACGATCGCTGGGGGAGGAGTGGAGGCTGACTAACACATTTTTATGATAACGCAAGTGGTGGGTGTTCGTCAAGCTATATTTGGTAGTGAGGGATGGTGCTAACTTGGAGGTAAAACGGAAAAATCTGTATTTTTGGTATTGAAAGTAGGGCGAAAAATTAAGAAAAGTGGTGGTAGGCATTCAGCCTGAATATTTTTTTATCTGAATATTTTTACAGTATCGTGGTTTTTTTACTAACATAATTTTTCAATTTCTCTGTTAAGCCCCTTCATCCTGTACCACCAAACCCAATTCAGTGCATAAAACATTCAGATGCCAATGGTTTATTACCCTCCACACTGGAGGTGCCTTTACTTGGCCAGTTTGTTGAAATAACGGCCAGGGCAAGGGCAGTAACTGGCGTCGTGTCCTGGGAATCCATCGGTTCCAGGCTCTCCAGGGTTTCCATTGTCTCCAGGCTCTCCAGGTCCTCCACGAGATCCAGGGTTTCCGGGTTGTCCGGCTAAATATATGGGTCGTAATGGTATATAGTGGTGAATACTTACGATGCCCAGGGCTTCCAGGCTCTCCAGCTTCTCCAGAGTTTCCGGGGGGTCCACGAGGTCCAGGAGGTCCAGGGGGGCACGGGATGCAGCCTCCATCGTAGTGGTGGGTGACGGCCTATTTATTGTGGTTTAGTTTGGTAGTTCATGGAAGGTACTTCAAAGCGATACCCTTAGCTCCAGGCCTTCCATCATCTCCGGGCAGACCTTCCTCTCCAGGCTCGCCAGGAAGTCCAGGAGGTCCGGGGGGACCGGCGGGGCATCCACGGGATTGCATGCCACAGTTGCACTGCTCGTTGCTCCTCTTCTTGCGGCCGAACAAAGATTCGAAGTTGGGTGCGGCATCTGAACTGGGTTGTATTGTTTGTGATGATGAGATACCGGAGTTGCCAGCGGGGTAGACGTGGGCGCTGTAGACGCGAGACCAGGCGCTGTTGACCTCGACGTCAAAGTGGGCGAGGCCCTCTCGGATCTCGGCATCCATATCGTTGATGTCATTGACGATGACACCAATGGATGCTAGGGCTAGGAGAAGAGCGGCCAAAGAGGCCGCTGAAGCCACACCGACTTGCCACATCTGAGGGTTAGAAGTTATTTTTGAGGTATAGAACAAAACTTCTGAGTTGAGATCACACCAAATATTTAAAAGCTAGAATTACTGTACTAAAGCGCACGCTAAGGCAAAGGCCCGTATATAACGCAGGTTCTATATACTCGGAGAAAATAAGCCAAAAAGAGCGATTCAGGTGTTAATAGGAGCTCGTCGTTATATACGGTGCCCATGCCTAAGGTTGGCTATCTCTCTCAAAAACTCCTAGGGGTGAAGGAAACCGGAAGGCTTACCAAAACCGTATCCTATCTTCCCCGCCATCCACCACTCCTTATATACGGGTCTCGGCCAAGCTATCCCTTCAAATCTTATTTGGGGCCGGCTGCTGGAAAAGTTTTTTGCCGCTGTCGCCCCCCGACTCCCCCCGCCCGCATACCAGTTTCATTTTTATCGCGTCGCCCTGCCGTTGGACGCGAAAGTGTTTCAGCATAAATGTACTCTTTTACTCCCACTCACCCCATCCCCTTTCACTCCCCAAAGAATGCGGCGGTTATAGCTTTATTGAAAATCAAAATCCGTGTATTCCTACGTTGAGCAAATGTAGACAAAGAATGGTAAGACACGCGAGGAGGGGACATAAATACGCTACATCTAGATTCTGCATAAACAATGGAATATAATGGATTTTTAAAAGATTATCGTATAAACTGGTGTCGGTATGCATCAAATGTGGCTCATGAGGTATGAAATATCTGAAAAACCGTTCAATATCTCCGTTTGTACATACCGGAAATGTACCATCTCATTAAATGGAAACTTCAAAATCTCCTCGGTATATTCGGTAAATGGTGCATTAGTTTCCAATAAGTTGCAAGAATTGTTGTTCGCACACAGACATGTCGACGCTAATGGCGTTGTCTGTAAAACAGGATTCCTGCCTATTTTTGGAGAGGACTTACTTCACATAATTGCGTCGAGCCCAGCTGATTCTTTTCGGGCTTTAAATTATTAATATCGTATCTGACGGTTGAGAGCTCTTCACTTGTCAAGTTCAGACACCCGCAAGTGAATAACATAAACCCCTGGTTTTTATGCATTCCTAAAAGGTCAGGTTTTAATCGAAAATTTGTTGAGACACCTACGCATAAAGCAGGTATTGCCACGGCAACGCAACGGAGGTTTTGTTTCGCATCCTTTGATATTTATCGAATTGTAATTATTGTAATCAATGCAAAAAATGCATCTGAAAAGATTTAGTTTCCTAAAGGGACGTAAGATTACTCAATATAGCGATCCTGCGACCAATCTTGTAAGGAATCGATGCTTTCAGGAGATGTTGTTGAAACAGATGCACCGAGATCCGTCGCAATGTTCCCACCCGTTAATGGGAGAATAAAATTGGAGAGCAGAATCAATAACATCCAACGAGACACTCTGGACGTCAACGTAGGCGAATTCTGACCCAGCCTCTTCTAAAAATATAATTACCCGTGAATGGATAGCTTTCAATTTTGGGCTTCGTCGCCTCACATACTATAATTGAAAAAAGGCTTCGTCTGAAGAGGGGTTCTTGAATCGTGATTTCGTTTCCAAAAACGAAACGCTCAGCGTATTTCTAACCCTAGAAAATAGACGTAAAGGATGGAAGAATAGTTTATGCTCAAAGCTGGTCATAATTAGAGGCTGAAAAACCATCTGCTGGGCTATAATCCATAAAATAAGCTGCCCGAAAAACAGCCGGAACCATTACACCTGCAGCTAGGTGAGCAAGACTTTTTCCGAGTCGTTCCAAACATCCGTTGTTACCCTTAACACGCCCCATCGCGCTCAGAGACAAAAATAATGCACATGCTAGATTGGTTAATACGAAATGAAATAGCTGCACTCCCGAGGAAGGCTTGCTTTTATTATTCAGGGGCATTTTGAAATGTGGGAATTTCACGGGCACCCAAAACCTAGCCACGAAAAGACAGGCAGGAAAAGAAACTCCATTCATGGATGAATGAATGCTAGAGAAACGTTCAAATGTGGGGGGAGGGCGGGGGCTTTACGGGCGAAGATTCCCCTTTTTTGTGCTTCTCGTGTCGAGAGATCATCAGAAGTGACGCGCCCAGAATTCTTCAGACGAATTATAAGCAACCGCCATAAGGTAATTTTTAATAGTCACTTCATTGTACATCAACCTTGAAAGGTAGCTAGAAATACTACACTACAAAAAATACTAGCCACTGTCAAAAATAACGTACGCTTTATTTTTGAAGTGCATTCTTAAATTCAAGCAAAAATTCGACGAAATTTTGGCAATAATATAGTAGTTCATAAATTGAATTCAAGAGAGTGTAGTTGTAAACACGGCATGCCGTAATGACCGGCATGCTTAAAGAAAACCGAAAGGGTGTCTCCTATTCCCTGAAGGGAATTGACCCCCCAGAACAGCCGGCTTACCTAACCAAGAAATGGGCGGAACCCGGAGAAATAGGTGAAGCCACAACCCTTATTTCGAGCCTAATCCAAGGTATTGACTCCTGGTAGTTCAAATAACAGCGCTTTTTAGGCGGCACAGCAGGAGATAACAAAATGAAATGTGCTACCGGGCTTGTAGTTTCTGCAAATAGCGTTTGGCATTTGGAAGGAATGCACCGTCTGAGAATAATTGTTCAGAATTTGTCCAGTACAACAGCGAAGAGCAAAACTAGGCCGCCGAAGCTGACCGTCCTGGTCTTTTTGATCGACACAATTAGCTGAAATAAAATTTGTTGTTCTGAATTCGTGATTGGTGCACTCTTCCCGCACTTTTCTGGTCGACGCCTATGACCCGGCTTCTGTTATTTTTTATCTTGGAGAAGTTAAAACATACTGAACATGACATACTACTACGGCCTTGTACAGTCCTGTTACATCAATTTTTGACCACAGTTCAGCATTTTCCATTCCAGTCAGCTAACAATAAAATATCTAATTAATTTGCAATTGAAACCAATAACGGCCCCAAGCGATGCAACCGTAAAAGTGCGGGGGGGGGCAACCTGAAAACAAAATTAGCAAAATCATACTGTCATTTTTGCTTTTGTTGTTGCTTCGGGGGTCTTCATTAGCTGGTGGGGTTCTTGAGAATTTCCGGGGGGAGGGATGATTTTCAGGGCAGATCCAAATTAAGTTTAGGAATAGTGAAAAATAGCTTCGAAGAAAACTGAGATCCCGACCCCCGAAAATACTAACGAACCGCTGGTGACCGTTTCAAGATCATTCATAGCTCTTCGCGCATCGCCTGTTTCGCTATGCGTTGGTTGCAAGGTCCATTTATAACGGCAGTCGTAACATCGCGCATTTCTGACCTAAAAAAAAACTGGGTGCTAATGCACTTCGGGGGTTGTCCGAATTTTGACTGCGACGCGCTCCAAACGCCGTTTTTATACTCTAAGCATCTGGAAAAGCTAAGCTAACAGGGAGACGTTTTTGGGTGGGCACGGAATTTCGTCGGGATCATGCTCAGTTTTTCAAGCGCTTTCGAATGAGCTAGGTCTCGTTACGAAACTCCGTGCCCACCTAAAAACGTCTCCTTGTAACCCCGAAAAGACCCCATTATGACCCCCTAAAGCATTTTAAAGCTTCAGAGAAGGCTTAAGCTTGAGCAGAAACCTAAGCTAAGTATCGTAAAGCTAAGTTAAGCCTAGGCTTGCGATAAAAACAAGTAGCTTAAGCGGAACGCCTTGTAACCTGGTGCCATCAATTACGGACTCGCCTTCCCCCCCCCCCGCGCTAGGTGAATTAGCACCAAAAAACGGTTAGAATCTTAGATAGCTTCACTATTTTCCATTTTGTTGTTCTGGTTGGTTTGCGTGCCCTAGTATTTTCTTACGGGCTGGCTCGCTGCACGCTACTCGGATTTTTACCCTTTTTTCGATGCATTTACTGTCTTTTTTTCATACATTTTTGTTTTTTAGCATGGCTGACGACGAAGGCGAATGCCGACAGCACTCGACGCAGGACGAGCCGTGGTGCCACTACACGGTCGTCGATACATTCCCCGAGGAGATGGAATGGCTGAAGACTCAACTAAAGAAAACAGTCCCGGATGAGGTTGACCCCTCCTTCTTTTTTTAATCACTACCTTCAGGTCCAAGACATCCTGCCCGCGTTGGCGCTTGACTTCTCGCATCTGAAACTGCACACCATTCCCGACGAGACCCACAAGAGAGCGGAGAACACGGAAGAGGTTGGGGTTTTATATCACCGCTAATTTGAGTTTTAGAGCGGCACCTACGGTGAAAAGTTGGTCGGCTTTTTGGCGGCCTACCCGGATCCGGAGGAGTCGAAAAGCGCAGAAGAAGTCGCAGAAGCTGCCGGGCAATTGGTCGAAAAATTTGCGAGGTATTCTGCTTTTTTAATTGTACCTTCGAATTTAGTCAATTCTTCTCACTGCCTCAACACGACGCGGAGCGGCGCAAAGTATTCCATGGCATCCAGGTATCGCAATCTAGCCTTGTTGAGAAATCTTCTTTAGAAATCTGCTGTCGAGTTGACTGGCAGTTCGAGCGGAGCCCCAGGACCGGACGAACATTTCGAGTTGGCCGTTGGAGCACACCAATATAGGGTGCGTGGTTGTCGCTTCGCAAGTTTTTTGCTTTAGATTCTGCTGGGTCGCGGCGGCGAGGCAACGTATCTGGCAGCCAATGCGGTGGGCACCTCGCTGATCCTGGACAATCGGTCTTTACCCAAGGAGGAGGATTGTGTGAAAAGCACCGGTCTACATTCCGAAATTCAGCGCCGGTATCAGATCAAGGTATGCACTTTTTTTTCATCAACCATTCATTTCTAGTTCGCTCCCAATAGCGATCGCCCCTACACAATGGCTCATTTTGCGCACCCCGAGGACGCCGGCGAATATTCACGAAGACAGGAGCCATTCTCCACGTACAAATGTCCACCGGAACTCTTGCCGGGCCACGAGCAGACACCCGAAATCGAGACCGAACTTTCTCTACATTTGCGCTGGCCCCGAATCGAGATGGAAGACACCTGCACCGTTCAGGTATAATTTACCACTACATGCGTCGTATCCCTGATTTAGCTCAAAGACGCGCAGTTCTCCTACTATGCGTGCGAACTGCTGCAGGTGGCAAATGTGACTGCTAGTCCACGGCGCCGACTGATCGGAGAAAGAAGGGTATGCAAAAGGATTTCAGCACAAGATTTCCTTTCTCTTTCAGATCCAGGTGTCCGGTCTCCCAAAGACGATCAGAAACAGTAGGGAGCTCTGCACCTGGGCAAAGTCGATCTTGGATTATGGCGGGATCGAGTTCGATGAAGTGTCCGCGAATTGCAAGCCACCACAATTCATAACGTAAATCCCATCTCTTTATTTGAAATTTCCGTTTAGCGTTGCGGGCACGAAGGAGCGCATCGAGACGCTGTTGACCAAGGTCATTTTGGGCCACGCCATTGAGTTGGGCTTTTGGACTGACGCTGTCCCGTTGGACCCAATGTCTTACTTCGAGGTACTATTTCTCGTTTTCCGGAATTTTTTTGTTTCAGTATGCCAAGTCCGAATCCTTTCCCTGGTCGTATCGCTGGAGCTCAACTGCCGATTTTAATGAAGTGCAGGTGTGCAGTTCTCCTTCTACACAAAAAGCTCTCTAGGTGATTTTCGACAAAAACAACAAGCTGGACACGCAAGAATTTCTTGCCCAAATGGTCGTGAACGATGTCTGGCTGCGGTTCCCTCCTGCGCTGAATGGACGTGCCCCTCTCGAACATTTTGCCCAGTACAAGCTAGGATTATGGGTGCCGTCCGAGCTCAGACGGCTGTTCCAGCCGGAATTGGAAGCGTTCAACCAGAGGTAGTTCTTAATCTTATGGCATCATCGAGCCGTATGTATTTCTAGGCCATCGGAACATCGAGGTTACTGGCTTAGGGTGTCGGACTCTAACGACCTTGCTCACCTTCGGATGGATCTCATCAATGTCTCCGGCTGGCCGTTGGGGTATGTATTTGCTTGATGCGTTTAATTTTTTATTTTATTGTTTAGTAATGTGGAAGCAGCACATGATCGACTCGTCGCGTTGTTCGCCCCAACCACTTACAGCGTCCGCGATGCTGACCAAGATTGGCTGCTGCATGGGTTTGGAAACATTTGATTTGATATCCTTTATTTAGGTTTGGCGCGACCATTCTACAACAGAAATTGGACCGTTTCCGCGAAGAAAGCAACGCCAGATTCCTCATTGATGTCGACGCGACGCGCACGGAGTTTAATATTTTTGCCGGAGAAGCAGCAACCGTGCAGATAGTGGCCCTTATTGAGGCGTCTGTGGTCGATAGGTACTTTCTACCCGCCGTTTTATTTTATTTGGTTTAGGGATCTTGTCGCCATCACCGCAACCTTTGTCCTCGATCAGAAGCCATACTTTGATGATTTCTACGAGCTGGTTCGATGCTACGAAGGCTACAAGCAATGTATGCTCAATTTTGAGCGTCCAAATTTTCTCGTTTCAGACGGCGGGCATCGCACTGCCGAATCTTTGCCGTTTTATGCGAGCACTGGGCCACAGACGCTGGAATTTCACGGCACCTGGCAGCAATATCAAATGGCGGTGGCCTCACTAGCCAAACTTCGTGACGTGGTAACTTTTATTTGCTATCCCGATTGTGTTCTAGGCCCTCGAGTATTTCAAGCAATGCTGTGATGGTTTGCCGTCGCCACCGCCCCCCACGGCAGTGTGTCCGATCTGTCTGCACCCTACTCGGAGCGACTGCTACAAGTTGAAGGGATGTGGCCATGTGTTCTGCCGAATTTGTCTCAATCGGCAGGTTTCGTGTTTATATCTATTGTATCTTGTCGTATTTTTAGGTGCTCGCTTGCGAGACCAGCCGAGAGAAGGTTCCTTTTGCTTGTGCGGCATGCGAAGAGCCCTTCCGCCTGGTCGATATCCAGGTACAGATCCCTTGAAGATAATTATGTCGTTTTTAGCGCTTATTGCTCGGCTACAACCAGGGATACGGCGAGGGATTTCATGCGTGGTGGCTGGATGCGAGGAAGCTGCGGAACTTTACGAATGCGCGCCTCAACAACTTGCGGGCGCTGGCCGACCGCCCCTTCTTTTGCTGCCTGACGCCAGATTGTGATGGAATGTTCGAGGTACAAAATAGAGTTTTATGAAATAGATTTGTTTAGCCATCGCAATGGCCGACCCCGGTTTTCGTATGCGGAAAGTGCCGGCGCCGACACTGCCGCACTTGTGGGCTCGACGATCACGGCACCACGAGCTGTCAACAAGAAAATGTCGTGCGCAGTGAGTTTCTTTATTCGCTCACCAAAATCACAATCTAGATGACGCTTCATTCTCGCTACTTGTCTACCAGGAGAAATATGGCCTGGACATGGTTCGCGAATGCCCAAGAAGAGGTTGCCAAGCAATCATTGAGAAGGGCGTCGGCTGCCATCATATGCGCTGCCCAGAATGCTCGATCCACTTCTGTTGGATGTGCTATTACATGGTGAGCGGATTTGTTGTGTGTTTTTTATTTCGATTTCAGGATGACAATTTCGCGGAGATCTACAAACACTTGTCCGACGTTCACTCGAAGTCCACCGATAGACCGTTCGTTTTCGCAGAGGACGGCCCGGCTTTTGGGTAAGGCTGACGATCTATCATCTAACTCCTTTTCTAGAACACCCGCCCGACGATGAACGCGAATGGCACGCAGCGATGGAAACAATCTGGGGCATCTGATCGGTTGCCCCTCGAAATACTAAAATGAAAAATTCATTGATATTAGCCTTATTATTGGTTCGCTTGTTTTGTTTTAATTGTATGGGTGTTGATATTGTTGTTGTCACTGGATAAAATTTTGCTTGTCTACAAGTGCTTGCTAAAAGGCTACGCTGCCGTTTTTCATATTTCAATGCGCATCAGCGCCCAAAGGCTGTCTGTCTAGTTGTGGAACTTATCGGCAACTAACTACTCCTATGCACGGCGCGCTCTCCTTTTCATGACGTTGCAGTCTCGCCGTTCCAATTTGAAAAATTTTCTCATTTTGACTATTTTTACGTTTATCTTTTTATCTTCTGCTCTCAAAGCTTTAGTTGTACTGCGCATACATGCCGGTCTTTTCCAGGGTGATGATCAACCTATTCATATTGGCCTTTCTATTGATAGCTGCAAATTCCAAGGATGTGCGAATATCATTGAACGCTCCGTGGCCGTCCTCAACAATACTTTCTGAAGCTGTGTATGTTTTGTGAATTAGAGGGTTTTTCTCTCTTTACAAAGTCACTGCAACGATCTGTTTAGAGAACATTTCCGTCAATTGGAACCGGTGCTCGGTCAGCGTTTCGTTGAGCGACTGGTTGAATTTGATGGAGATTTTGGTATTTTGTCCCTTGTAGTAGTTACTTATCTGAATTTAGCAACTCCGGAGAAAGAATACGAGGCAGCTATTGCTATTTCGAGAGACTTAGCGGGCGATGGCGCCACTGAATTATTGAAGTTGGCGCTGTCTATCAGAAGTCATGCACCTCGGGTCGTTGCTTTCCACCAGGTATGCCGCTAGCCTTTGGAGTTATTATACCTGGCTTTTCTTTAGATCGCAGTGGAGCATGGTATCGATTGCGCAGCATTCTTCGAAATCAACGGGCAATTTTCGTGTGCGAAGGACCAGATGGCATCATATTTCGCGAAAGCTGACAAACAGTATTTACCCGTTTTCGGCTTAAACAACTTTTTAGGGCCACTCCGCTGATCACTGTGATGGATACTTGGTTCGTATCTGGTGAACCCGATGTTGTGGTTATCGTCTACGGTCGAGTTGGAACACCGGAATGGAAGGCACTGCATTTGGCCGCCCTCGAGCTTGCAAACAAACATTCCATTTCCTACACCTTCCGCCATTTCATCGTAAAGTTTCTTCAGCCATACTCAATGCCGTGGTTTAGAAAGATGAACAACCAGCAATCGGACTATCGGGCTACGGAGTGGAGCTTGCTATCAAGAATACGGAATATAAAGCTCAGGATGACTCAAACACCAAAAAGGTATGCCGACTTTCGCGCAAAAACGTTTTTTTAGGAAGTATTGGAAGATTCCGAGAACCTTCATGGCATCAACATCAAGCTTTTGAAGGAACAGAACCCAATCGTCGTTAACGAGCTAAATAACTTCCAGCAATACCTACGGTATTTTACATTATAACTCCCTGTAAAAATGATTTAGGGAGACCGAAGGCTTGATCCCCTTGAAACAATGGCAAGTGCAAGACCTTGGCTTCCAGGTGACCGGAATTTCGTTTCTTGGATATCTCTTTAGGCTGCGCAAAAGATCGTATCCACAGATGCCGATAACGTTCTTGCCACTTTGGTCGACCTCAGCCAGAATTTCCCATTGCATGCTCAGTATGATCACGTTAGTAGTCACAAAATGATCCTAGTTCGTTGACGCGTGAAACCGTGACTAACGAATTGCGTGGCGAGATAGCCGATAACCAGGAGGCACTTGGAAAGATCGAGCTGGCCGCTGGCGACAATGCTTTGTACATCAATGGTATCAAGTTTGAAGCCGAAGAGCTGGATTTGTTCCAGGTGAATACAAACGCGCTTTTGGTACATTTATTTAGTTGCTCGACACATTGAAACAAGAGGAAAAGCTGAGCACTGGCTTCTTCAACATGGGTCTCCGTCGCGAATATCTATCCATCCTCGTTTCGCTTGATGTCTCTGCTGAAGAGACCAACTATGGCGTTGATTACCGCGATGCCGTACCATTCTATCTGAACAACTTGGATACCGACAAGCGCTATAGGTATTTGTCTGTATTGGAATCGTAGGCAATCTTTTATTTTCAGGCAATGGGGCAATTCGGTGAAGCTGATGCTACAGCCTTACTATCCTGGCATGATTCGCCCGATCGCTCGCAACTTCTTTACCTTGATTATCGTTGCTGATCCCCAAGAAAATGAAAGTCGCAATTTGCTGAAGATCTCTGAAGCCTTCTTGCGACATGAGATCCCGCTTCGTATTGGCATCGTGTTCTCCGTCTCGCCGGATAAGGAGGTCGGCAGACTTTCCGCGATTGACCGTCCTGTTTTCTAGAATTCTGGGCTGACGGATGCTGGCGTCGCCGTCTTGAATTTCTTCAACTTCGTGATGGTGGACAGTTCGACAGAAGTGGCCCTTCAAGCTGTCAACAAGATGTACGCGTCGATCGCGAAGAGCGAAAATCTCACTGTAGAACATGTACACCAGCATTTCAAGAAAACCTTCAAGGTAGTTATAAGATTTGCAACTTATGTTCCCATTCAGGATGCTGATATCGATGAAGTTTTCGGTCCTAATTCCGACTACGATAAGGGCCGTACACAAGGAGCTGCCTTTTTGAAAAGGGCAGCCATTGGACAAGCGCCGAAGGTCCTCGTTAATGGATATCCATTGTCTGACGATGGAGTGAGTGATTATTTCACTAACTTAGATATGTTTTAAGATTACCGGAGATAAGTTCGAAGAAACGTTGATGATGGAGATTATGAAGCGTACCCCGAAAATCCAGAAGGCAATTATGGATGGAGCGCTCAAGGTTATTAATTAACCTGCATGTATTTATTGTGGACTTTCTCAGCCCGGTACCATTGTACTTCAACTTTTCAGGACAAGACTAACGTTCAAAACTGGCTGCTCGAGCAACCTGATATCATGCCACGGTTGAACAAGCGTATTCTCAAGCCCGCTGTCAAGGATTCGATTATCGATTTCACTGGTATATTTGTCTGTCTTTCTGTGATGAATTGCTCTAGATAATGCTCCATGCAAGGCACGCAAGCTCAACGAATTTTTGGAATTGACGAGTGCTGCAAAGAGTATCTGCGTCTTGGATAAACTCAGCTACTTGGCAAAGTCAGTCCTTCACGTGGATTGATATGATTTCTGTTTAGGAGCGAAGAGGACACCGTTCGTCCAGTCACGATATGGGTTGTTGGTGATTTCGAGACGGAACGTGGACGTGATCTTGCCTATTCTCACATCAAGCACATCAAGCATAGGTCCGTTTTACGCCTTTACTCGTAATTATCTGCTTTTAGCTCTAATGTCCGCATCGCTTTCCTGCCCAATCCAGAGGATTTGGATCAAGCCTGCCGAGCCGACTCTGTCTCTTCAAAGATTTTTGCGGCCCTGCGATTATTGCCACATAATCAAGCAAAACAGATGATTACCAAGTTCGTGAAGGTATCAAATTAGCTTGGCGCTCAAAACTTATAATTAGGAGGAAAACCAGGGGACGACAATCGCTGATCTCGCGGTCGGCGGTATGGATGTTGAGAAGTTCGAGAAGGATCGGGCGCTGCTTCCGCTTTGCGATCACATCAAAATGTATCAAAATTTTGTCAACGAGGTTTGTGTACCTTATTTTTTGAACCTAGATTTAGGTGGCTGGCATATCCGCCGGAAATGCAGCAATAATTGCAAATGGCGTGATTATCGGTCCACTGGAAAACGATGAGGCCTTGTCGGAAGATGATGTGGTTCTGCTTGAAAAGTTGCTTGTCGCGAAGGGGGCGAAGGTATTGTTGCTTTTTATCTGACCTAAACTCCTCTATCTCAGACCGTTGCTTCCCACATCAGCAATTGGGAATTGGACAAGACGAAGGGAAAAGCATCCAATTTGGTTCTACGCATGTACTCGATGATTGGTCGCTCGTCATCAACCCAGAAGAGAACCTGGGTCGTTCTTTCTGATGACAAACATAGCACCGTATCTTTGCACGCCGACGATCCGCTGAGGGCTACTATTGATGTGGTTGCTGTCATTGATCCACTCAGCAGGTTTGTATTTTAAGTTTCTATGGCATACAAAGGGGACCTGGAGGCGATGACTTACACTTTTCATTTAGAGAAGCGCAAAAGCTCTCGCCAATCCTTCAACTACTCCGCAAGAGCATCAACTGCGATTTGAAGCTTATCATGAATCCAAAGTCCAAGTTGAGCGAGCTGCCACTTAAGAGGTATTTGGCTAAAGTTCGTCCTACCCTGCTTCTAGGTTCTACCGCTATGTGGCCGATTTTGAGCTGCAATTTGATGCTGCCGGAAATATCGTGAACCGCATGGCACTATTCACCGATCTGCCTACTAAACAGCTCTTCGCTTTGAGGTAATTTTGACGTGATTTTTGCATTGCCTTTGAAGCGTTCACCCGCCCGAGGCCTGGATGATTGAAGCAACAGAAGCCGAATACGATTTGGATAATATTCAGTTGGATCAGGTTCATTAATAGTCACTCGATTTTCTTATGTGGTATTTAGGTGAACAAAAATGTTGAGGCAGTCTTTGAGCTCCAAAATATCCTTCTCGAGGGTCATTGCTTTGATGAGGTAATTGATCTACCATTCGTGGCTTTATTTTTGAGAATTCCAAGTTATGATTTTAGGTAACCGGTGGCCCTCCCCGTGGTCTACAGTTTGACATAGGAACCTTGTCTAAACCTACTATGTACGATACCATCGTCATGGCAAACCTTGGCTATTTCCAACTTAAGGTTAATTAAGCCTTTTTCGAAAACTATGATATTTTAGGCCAACCCTGGTGTCTGGATGTTGCAGCTCCGAGAAGGTCGTTCCCGGGATCTGTATGAGATTCGTTCCAATGTCAATGCTGATGGAGAGGCGGACGGTCGTGTGCGTGTCATCATAAAGTCTTTCAATGGTATACTTGGCGGTGAAATTAAACATCGGCAATAGGTAAAATTATTCGGCTTCGTGTTGCGAAGAGAGAAGGAAAGGAGGACGAAAAGTTACTGGAAAGTGGCGACGAGAACTCTGGCATTTGGGGATCGCTAAACAGCATTGGTCAGTTTTATTTCTGACACTTTTAGCCCAAAAGATTATTATCGACTCTTTGCCTTTTTAGTCGGCGAGAAACACGAGACTATCAACGTCTTCTCTTTGGCTTCTGGTCATTTATACGAGCGCTTCATGCGCATCATGATTTTGTCGGTGATGAAGAACACGAAAAGCCCTGTCAAGTTCTGGCTGTTGAAGAACTACTTGAGCCCGCAATTCAAGAAAAGCCTTCCGCTGCTAGCTGAACGCTACGGATTCCAATATCAACTTGTCGAGTATAAATGGCCTCGGTGGCTGCACCAACAGAAGGAGAAGCATAGGATTATGTGGGGCTATAAGGTATATTGTCTTGTTTTTTGGTGATTTGGCTCTTTAGATTCTGTTCCTCGATGTGCTCTTCCCATTGGATACGCAGAAGATTATCTTCGTTGATGCCGATCAAGTTGTCCGTTCGGATCTGCTAGAACTAATGAATTTCGACCTCGACGGAGCTCCATACGGGTTCGCGGTTATTCGGCTTTAGCTTATTTGGTTTCAGTTATGTTCCATTCTGCGACTCCCGCACGTCGATGGAAGGCTTCCGATTCTGGAACCAGGGCTACTGGAAAAACCATTTGGCCGGCCGCCGCTACCACATCAGGTACCTTTTCGTTTATTTGTTTCCCTTGCTTGGCACCATTCCCGGTGTGCTGACCAACATTTTACCTGGTTTAGTGCTCTCTACGTTGTCGACTTGAAGAAATTCCGCATGCATGCTGCTGGTGACCGACTACGTGGACAATACCAAAGTCTTTCCGCCGATCCGAACAGTCTCTCGAATCTGGATCAAGATTTGCCTAATAACATGATTCACCAGGTATTCAAAATGGACTTTGGGTAAATTGTGATTTTAGGTGCGCATCAAGTCCCTGCCGCAAGAGTGGCTATGGTGCGAGACATGGTGTGATGACGGGTCGAAGAGCTCTGCGAAAACGATTGATCTAGTATGAAAATCCTTTTTTTCATCCTGATCACTTATTTTAGTGCAACAATCCACAGACCAAGGAACCCAAGCTGGAATCGGCTCAACGTATCATTCCAGAATGGGTCTCCTATGATCAAGAAATCAAACGGGTGTGTTTTCTTAGATTTTTCTGGCAAATAACCAGTAACCTTACAAATTACTATTTCTAGGTTTTGAATCTGCACGTTGATGATTCGAGCTCAGCCGGCACGCGGGATGAACACAACGAACTCTAGGCTGTGATATCAATTGATACTTGAAATTCAGAAATCAGATGGGTTGTGTGTTTTTAGCCAAATAAAGGGTTGTTTTGGTATTTTTTTATTCTTGAAACTGAACACGCGAAATCCGATTTTTATTAAAGCGCTTCGGTACAATTGGCCCAGGTCTTTTGGTTTGGATTGATGATCTAGCTTTCAGAAACCAATTTTCCATAAAAAAACAACAGAGAGATACAATGATTCACAGCAAAATTGGAAGCTCAATAAAAACATGCTATATATTTGGCCTGAAATATGCATATCCGGTTCCGTATGGTATGACTTTGAACTGAGTGATAGGAGGTGTAGGGAGGAAAGTTGACAACGAATGTTAAAGCTGTGGAAGGGAAGCGGCAATCATTTGTGCGTAGATAAGTTGATTAAGAAAGAGGGGATTTGATGAAAGGGCAGGAAGGAGATGGGGAATTGCTAATGAAGGGGCTGGAAGTTGGCCTAATTGGCCGAGAATGCCCGGGTATAAAAGAAGAGCTGGAGACAATGGACCACTCGTCATCATATCCACATCTGATTTCCCGCTTAAGCTGATCGGGCTCGCCTGAAATATATTGTGAATTACAATTTTTACTTTGCTTTCGACGGTAGTCTTCGTTTACGTAATGATGCTACTCACCTTTTCAACAGGACTATGTTCAACGGAACTGAGGCTGGCATTACTCTTCGGCTTCTCCAGTTCATTACAAGTCCTCTTCCTCTTCCGTGGCCGGTAAACATAATTTGGATGCTCCTTGAACAATTCATCCCGCAATTCTTTTGCCTGAATTCCGATTCTTTTTGATCGTGATACGATGGGCCTACCTTTTGCACATATGGTAGCTTCTGGTCATCGCTCATAGTTTTCCACTCGATGCCTAGCGCCTTTGAGATCAGTGAATTGTGAACTTTTGTAGAATTTGCCGTGATTTCTGCTCTCCGCATCTGTGCCCATACCTAGATGAATACAGTAAATAGGAAAAAGGAATTCCTACCATAAACGCATTCATCGGTCGCTTAATTTTTTCTCCTTCTGGGGTACGGTCAGTGCCGAATTCGCGTCGTTCCGCGGCCGTCCACCTCGACGCTTCGGGTACGGAAGATGGGGGCGGAGTTGGAAATGAGCCGGCAGATGACGCCGACGAGACGTCAATCTGGATTGGTAGCGTGGGGTTTGGCTCGTATATTTATACCTTTAACTCCGCCATTAATGGTTGGGAAATCGTGATTGTGATGTTGATTTTTGGGGTACCCTGAAAAAGACATTTTTTTTTTGGAAAGGTTTGGCTCGGAAAGCCAGTGAATAAGAAAAAAAAATTGAAATATTTAATTAAGCAAAATGTTTTGAAATCTAAGAATTTGAATTTTGGGCGATTGTTAGGTCTGAAGATGTTCTATTTGGGTAGATGGGCCCTCCCCCCATTCTTTTCAGATGGCTTTCTATGGCTTTTGGGCTTTTCTCGATGGGCCGACCAGCCGTGTCCTCATCCTCCTCGCCCCCTCTCACTCGTCCATCCCGAGTATTGTCCCGTACAAAAGGTCCACAAAAGGAATTCAAGGTCGTGGATGTGCTCAAGTAGTCGGAAGGGCCGAACTCCTTTCCCGGAAAAACGCCTCGGCAGCAAGGGGGGCATGGATGAGTGAAAGAAACATCCTGGGTTGTGATTTGAGGTGTTGGTCGGCTCTCAATTAGGGAATTTTATTTTTCGGAGCAGACAGGATACTGGGCAAAATAAATATTAGATATATTTACTTAAAGGGGAACTTCGAAGAGGCTATTCGACAAAGCGCGCGAAAAATATATTATGGGAACTATTACAGCCCGAAAAATGAATGTAAATCAGTTTATTACACGAAAACTTTGATTTTTGAAAGCCATTGGTACCAATTGGTATTAAATTAAATAAAATCAAAGCCCAAAAAACATCAATATCTAATGCCCCTGAAAACAATATTTAAGGCCATTTTTATTGCGAAGAAGTTTCAGCTCCCCCTCCGTTATTTTTATCCCCAACCACTACTCTTTTCAAACCTCCGAAGAACCAAAAATAACAGAACAAAAACAAGAATAACATTAGAAAACGGGACTTGTGTGTTTCTCAGCTGCACAAATCAACATACGGATCAAGTAGATTCTGTTGAAGGAAGTAGAGAAGAATACGAACCGACCCCCCTGACAATACCTTCTTTCTACTACTATAAATGAAATCGCGTGGAGAGACTAATCTGCACACAAGACACCACATAACCATTCTGCGAGCGAACAATGCCGGTTCCCGTCCACCCCCATTCAGGAATGCCATCTTCCCCCCTTTCTATATTCCAAAGCTGTCCGCCCGTTTTACAAAGAACAACTGGGGCATCGGGGTATTTTAATGTAGGTGTCATATGGGGGGCTTACTGGTTTAAAATGGCGTTGAAGCGGACTAGGATGGCACAATTTTACGGTAAGCACACGCCGCTTTGGGTCGATTCCGATAAAGATATACCTATCAGAAAACCTAATTTTGCTTTGAGACCTTTAAAAATAATTCTAGTTACTATTCGGCTTCAAAAATTCCCCATTATTTCATAGAGTTTAATAGATTCATAGAGATTCTTTGCGTTCAGCTTCCTTCCGAATAAGGTAAATCCGTCGTAAAAAATTATGAAAGCATAAAATATTTTCACAAAATGAAAAATCAAGCTCGCCATTAACCCACCCAGAGAAAAGCGCGTTGATTGGACAAACTCACCCCCCACCAACATCAAAAATTCTTTCTTTCGAAATTCAAAGACCCCTTGATTGCGAATAGGTAAAGATGGCCCTATGACTCTAAAGTTTTCTTCTCCCCACCCACCCGCCCAAACCAACAACAAGAACCCGCAACTCAGAATGTTTCTGCGACTGTACTGTGTCACCATGCGGGTCATCCCGCTTTTCACCCACAATAACAGACAACAATTGGTGAAGACATTGCCGAAGAATTCGGCTTTTTACCTGGCACCGCTTTTGTCACATATGGAGGGTGTCTATAGATAAAAGAATTCCTATTATTTATGACCAAATCGAGGCGTGTGCCTGGAATAATAGAGAAAACTGGAAGGACTGCGGGTCGGAAGGCCAATTTTTGAGAAATCATGCAAAATCCAAGTTTCAGGACCCGATTGCTAATTCTTGAGTTTTTCAAAGGATACAGGTGCACCGGGGTGGGGGGCCGGAAATAAATTCCAGAACCCCGCGCTTCCTGCAAATAGGAAAATACCCAAATTAGCGTCAATGGAAAAGTAGTTGTTTCTAAAAATTGACAAATCCGTGGGTCGACTGCAGGTGGTGGGAGATGGGGGGGTTTTTGGGAAGGGGCAATGGAGAGGCACACATCCGGGAAATAAAGGATGCGAATGGATTTGTCATGGCAATGTTCGCATGCATTGTTGTGGATGGGGGGCGCGAGAGGGGGGTGGAGGGTTGTATTTTTATTGGGTTTAATAATGGTGGTTGTGGGTATGTATGTATGTATATTGAAAGGGAATTGATATATAAAAAAAAATGGAAGCGAGGAAGAGGGAATTTTTGATAAAAAAGGGTATCAGGTGGCTTTAATTGTTGGGTGTTTAACTAGAGCGAAAATTTTCAGGCTTAACGTGTAATGGAGAACATAAAAAAGCATAAATACACTCCCGAGAAAAGCCATAAAAATCAAAAGAAAAGCTTAAACTAGTGTGCTTTAAAGCTAGGTTTAACGTAATATGAAAGTTAGAGAAAAAGTCGTAATTAATTAGCATACATAGGTATAGAAAACAGGAGAAAAACCCTGGAGCATCAAGCTAAAGCCAGTACCACCCTCCCCTTGGAGTATACAAATTATAATGAATTCTCGAGACATCTGGAAAGGAACACCGGGTATTCGAGCCAACCCATCAATCTATGGTAGTCGTGTGAACGGCACCTGGGGGCACAAAAGTGTTGCTCGTCCACAATACCCCCGGAGTAAGGGAGGCGGTGCTTATTGGAGGGATGCCATGGTTAGTTAACGGAACAACAAGAAAAAGGGGCGGAGCGGAACGGGTCTCGACGCCCTAATTTGCATACCAATTAAGTACGTTTTACCGCCTGGTTATTGCATGAATACCGTATTGGCTATAATCGAACCCCGGGATTTGTGTCTCAAAATAGCAATAGAGTTCCTAAAACGAGCACAATTTTTTTGTTTTGGCTTTGCGCTGTGCCTTTAAAGGCCTTGAGCAGCTTGAACTGCAAAATACGTCTTTGTTGCTCAAAATGGCAAAAAATCCGATTTAGAAAATTAACGAATTTAAGTCCAATTTAAAGATTCAAAACGTAGCTGAAAAAGTTGCATTGTCCAAAAAAATTAGAATAATTTTTATAGGTCATAAACACAAAACCTCAAGCAATTGTGTGCAGAACAGTTCAAGTAGCATTTAGAATTCAGCTAAAAAGTTACGATTAAAAGCTATCATCCCCCGTCATCCGTCTAGAAGGACAAATGTTTCCACTGCAAAAACCAGCCCAAAATCCGTTGGCATAAACAGGCTCCCCTGGACGGCGGGAAAAATGGGAGAAATCCGTTCCTGGGCTTCATCCCGGCGCGAAAAATGAGAGCAGTAGCAAAGGTGGAAGAGGAGAGGGAGGTAGGTGGTGGAGGAGGAGGTTGAAGAGGAGGAGGATGAGCCGGGCATACATCCAGGAAAAGCTGTTTGGCATCCAGGGATATAAGGAGTTCGCGAATGGGTGTGACGATAATTTTAGGGAAAGGGAAAATGGGCGGATGGGGGGGGGGGGGGTGGATCAAAGGGAGTTTCAGTGTATTTCAGGGGAGGTGAAAGGGGTTAAAACGCAAAATAAACGATAAAATTTAAGTTATTTGATCTAAAATAGATGTTAATTAAAGTACTTAGTTAATATTTCTACATCCCAAAATATGAAGCCAATACAATTTTTATAGAATGGGAAGCGAAACCATAGAAAGAAAAAAGTTCCAATCGAAAGCACAAAACGAACGGACCCTATGGACAACCCCGAAATACCGTACCACACACACATCACGCCCGCCACCCAGGCAGAATTGCGGGAAAAAATGGAAACTGCGTGAAACGGTCAAGAGAATAGGTCGTTTCTTTGGAGTGTTTATGTTTGTAAGCCCTTTTCCAATGGACGTGAGGAGGGGGCCCGCGCGCCGCGAGCCCGAGACCGCCATTGTGTACAGAGGTAGCCAAATGAAAAGAAAAGAAACGAAAAAAGAAATGGGGGGAGGTTGAAGGGAAAGGGCCAAGGTTTCGAGGAAGGGCTGGCGGCGCGACAAAAAATAGAGTTTTGGCGAGCCGGTGGCCGAGAGTTTTGTGTCGAAGGGGGTTGAGGGGAGATGCCAAGTAGTCAAACAAGCCACAATGGGCCGCCGAGGTCGCACAAGGGATACCGCAGTCCTTCCACCCCTTCCTTCCATTCCTCAACACCCGAACGGACTATGCCACGCGCGCGCGAACAAACCCCCCCCCCCCAACGAGAGAAGAACAAATTCCCGAATTGCAAATCCCTTTTCTAAAACGGTTTTCAGCCCCGCCTTCGTCCCCAATGGGCGGCCGCTTCTTTTCGCTAACAAAACGCGAGGGACACATACATACAGACACATACAAACATCTACATGCCCACTTTCCATGCAGACACAAAAATCGACGGCCATTCGACGCCTCGGCTCTTGACAGTCGCTCCTTTACAAGTTTTCGGAAGGATTGAGGGATGGATGGTTGGATGGCAAAGTGTGATGAGAGAAAAATTGGATTGAGAACAGTACCGAGAACACCGATTCAGAAGAAATATGTAATTTGTTTTAACAATCTTTCGAGTCGAAATTCTATCACCTCACTTGTACGTACCGGCCCGCTGTCAAAGCTCAAAGAACGGCTGCGGTTTGTGCTTTAAACTTACCACGCCTAAGCTGCAGTGCTCCTTGGTACCGAATTCTACAGTAGCCCGTACCTTTGTAAGCAAGCTATATAACATCGCCAAAGTCAATTTTTGTCGAAAAAGACTTCTTGTATGGGGAAAAACGTTCGTTATACTAGAACCGAGTTTTTTACCGAAACTAGAGCTTCCTGCAGCTCCTTGGAAGTTCACAACTTTATTAGCTAGTTTTAATTCCCTTGCACGACCCATTAACCCCTCTATGATACCCCTCTTTTCATTGCACGAGGATATTGCGCGTTGTTAGAATAAAAGGGGGGTACTCGCGTGCATGAGCCGGATGCGCCAAACAGGCCGATTGATGCCCTCAGGGTGGGGTGGGGGCACTATGATGGACAAAGGATTAATTGGTTATTAGAGCCCCGCATCGAAGCTTGCACCCCATAACAACGCCAATCCTGCGTACGCGCCCCCCTTGCTGCAGATGCCTTATTAAAGGCCGCGCACGCCCCGGGGCCTGTAATATGAAGGGAGGCAGCTTAACGTGGTGCTAAATGAGGTTGGGGGGATGGGTTAGGGTTGGGATGCTAAAATGCGATGCTAAATGGCATACTTAAAGATGGTAGTTCGATTTTTTTTTCTTGTTAATGCATTAAACAATTATTCGTTTAGACTCAGTATTTTTTAAAGAGCTCTAAATCTCAGTTTGCAACGAGCAAAGGCAGACCTGTTTAAGGTATATACAGGCATAGGTCGAAGTACCGTAACCCGGTTCCGCATAGATACTATCTCTAATGTCATGTCTCGATTACCCCAAAATCCCTCAAAAACCACCCCAAGCCCCTCAAATATTCTTCTACCCCATTTTTTCAACCACCCCAAAAAACGACAACCCATTCTCTGGGTGGCCCCGTTTTTTCCCTCCCAACATCCCAGCCTACACCCACTAACAAAACTGCAATGGCAGACAAAAAGATTGCGGACCCATCCACCACCTGCCCATATCCCTCAAAATCCGTTGGCAGACGACGGCCGGAACAAGATCAATCCTTGAATCACTCCCGGACCCCCTCTTTCCACCCAGCTGAAACAGCGCGAGGGATTTCCTCCTCCGCCCCACAGTTTTTTTCCTTTCATCTCCATGTCGCGCTGCGGGACGGGGCCGCGACTTTGATAATGCTAACAATCGGCAAACACACGGGTCACAAGAAACGGGGCAATACAAGAATGGCCTCAACGGCTTTTTTACGACATGATACGCATCGCGCGGCCCAGATTTGGAGGTTAAAGTTTTTGAAAAAAAAATGGTTTGTTTGTGGGGGTTCAGGACCAGATAAGGGATTAGGGGGTTTGGGTTTTGTAACTTTTGAGTGGGTGAGTAAATGGGTTGTGAAACAGGGTGGTGGAAAATAGGAAAATCAACACTGGGTGAACGGTTGGTTGGAAAGCAGTGGAAAATACAGAGGTTGAGTCAGTTTCCAAGAATATGAGGCAGGGTTGGGTCGGGTTATAATTAGGAAAATTAGACTCTTAGATTTTGGAATATTGTTTTAAGCAATAAGGCATTCCATGATAAATTCAGATCAAATCATGAGAGCATAAATTGACAAAGCCAGCTGATATTCTTGGCAACAGATCTTTAAATCAAATTTTAAAATTCAATTTGCAACAATAAGGAAAAAATTAGTCGTAATCTGAAAAACATACCAGTTCTTTCCCCCCAAATACGGTACCGTTCCCACAACTACCCGGCTCTCAGGCTCTCACCTTAACTTATCGCGGCAACTTCAGAGCTCCCGAAGACAACCTGTACCGGCTGATTCGATCTGGACACGGTGCACAGATCCTTTAATATGCCTTGGCGGCTCTCGTTTGTCAGATATCGATGCCGATAAGCTGGTTGCCATCCAACACCCCCATGCCCTTTTTATGGGCCCACGGGACAAGGACGTTACAAATTTGGCACTTACTCGAGGTGGGGTTAGGTGTAAGGCACTGAAACTCGAAACACATACGAAAGAGTTAAAATATATTATGTATGCAAGAAATGTGGAGCCTTACGGTATAAGAATTAGAATTCCAGGAAAATCTAGGCACATCTTTTCAAGGACAATTGAGCTAAAATGCCCAAAAATCTTCAATTCTAAAATACTACGCCTAAAGATCACTTCTCGGTATCGTAACCCCAAGACGGCTACAATTCAAAGTGCCACAAAAAGGGCATCCGACCCCGTTGCCAAAAATGGGACGCCATTGCTTGCCCCCCTTATTGCCGGTTCTTGCTGCGCGAAAAATGGGTTTTGAACCGAAACGGGGCCATCACAATGGGCAGTGCGTGTTTGCGGCCAGCCACAACTGCCTTGGCAATCTGTGCAAACAGCATTGGAAAAGAGGGGGAAAAGAGACCCCCGAATCTGGGGCCACTACAAGTTTGTCGAAGCTGCGCGCGATCGGGGGGTTGGCGGGTGATGGTGGACGGATATGGAATGCTGTACACCGAGGATTAGCCCCCGTCATTAATGTGCTTGGATGAGGCGGAATTTAGGGAATATGGCTGGAAATTTTAAAAAAATTGGATTTTATCAAGTTGTGAAAAATTAAGATAAACATGCAATTTCGAGAGGAACTGAAAGGTAGCTGCAATATCTTTAAACGTTGCTCTTGATTGCCCCTTTAAACCCAAATTTACATGAAATAACATATCAGGTTAGAAGAATTAGTAATGATAGATTATTGAGGGGTTAAAGGTATCGTACGCAAATCACTCTACGCGAAGATACCTCGCCTCCTTTTTTCCGGCGAAACTTTCTGAGGCTGTACCGCAACTCCTATAAATTTTAGGTGCCAATACATAGAATCCCTACCAGATAAAGCGTCGCAAATTTATCAAACAATCAATAGATTGTGTAAATAGAACCTGTCGGCAGATTTTCAAGTGAATAAAAGATTTTACCGTCACTTTCTATCCGACCCGTTATTTTTAACCTAAAACAAAAACCACTCGTGTGACCGTCCACAAACAAATCCAAGATGCCAAATAGGTGGCAGATCGCCGTAATTTCCTGGTAGCGCCTCCAAGGCACACTGCGCACCCATATCCTGAATCTCCCCCCACCTACCCTCCAGATTTCGTTGCGTGTTTCCTGCCGGTCGAAAGGTGTCAGTGATGCAATGAGGTGTGCACATCGAGCTTCTCTCTCTCCCCTCTTTTCTCTCTCTCTTTTCCTCTACACCTATCAAGTAAAGGCATTCGTGTGAATATAGCCACACTTCCTCTCCACGACCCCCACATCGCCTTCACATTTTCCGAAAAAAAGCGGAAACTCCCCCCGGCCCTCTTATGGCTGGGTCAACATGTTTGTGACAAGCCCGAACATACCGGGTCAAAACTCAACCAATTCAATTTTTTGACCTAGCCTGTCGAACGAAAAATTAATGATACCAAGACCTTTCAGTAATAAAGAAAACATTGCAATAAACGATCGTCAAAAGTAGTCATTCATCGCCAGACGGGCACTGGCACTTTATCACCTGTTCAAATAGACCCTGAGCGTTTTTTAGGGAACGCCGTTCCGATTCAGAATATTTTTCCAATACTATATTTAGTTCTCAGACCTACATGCATGCAAGCTGGCTTCAAAGTTTTCGAAAATCCCCTGCGAAAATCGACTACCGTAACCTATATGGCACAGCCAATGTCCGATGGCCGCGATCTTGGCCCGAATTTTTCGGTGCGGTGGGTGGTGGAAAGGTTTTTCGTGGATTTTCTGTTTGGGCCGGAGTATTGTGGACGAGAGGGCCATCTTTTGTGAGGCGGCCAATGTCAAACAGACAGCTCGGACACGCCATCAGACACCGGCCACTCTCCCTTCAAACGGCCACCATCCACAAAACGGGGTCGAACGGGGATCGCCGCACTTTTCAAAATGGCACCCCTTGGTCAGAATTTGTGGCGGTTGAGGGGACTCATTTTAAAAGGTAGAAGTTAAGGTGGAAATAAAAAACTTGTAAATTTGCATGCAACTTCCCTCAGCATCAGGATATCTCGATAATGGTAGAAGTTTAAGGGGCGTGTGATAAGTCATTGGATGTGTAATGGCTCGGAGATATCTGCACGCTGACAAAAATATTAAAAACGCTCCACTTCCGGCGGACGCGGAATTTTAACTGTTTTTCCGTGCAAAATTAAATTTAAATGTCGAATACAGCTGTTTTTGCAAAGCTGACATATGTGCGGTCATTTTGGAACATAATACTAATTAAATTAGTAATTAAATTAAGTCGCGGGCAAAATCCACGCAGACAAACACAAACGCACGATCTTTGATATACGAAAGAAGATGGAAAATGAATCAACCGTGCACCCTTTGAATCTCGGCGGACCCTTTGTTCTTCCCCCGGAAATCCCTGATCGTGCTAACTGATTACATCCCTTCCCAATTAACAACCCTAAACCCGGATATGCCTAAGGCAACGCTGCAACCCGCAGACTTCCTTCCTTCCTCCCCTTCAACCACCCCCATACGGGATAATTGGAGGCCCGTGAAGGATGCCCGGGGCAGATCGGTATGCGCAACTCGGTAAACACCATCCGCCCTTTGACTTTGCACCGACAAGTCGGCTTTGCCCTTCCTGCCAAAGTAACCAAAAATGGGTGGATCTATTTGGATAAGCCACCGATTGCTTCATCTACTCGAGATGAGCGTGTCGCTTTTTGGACGGGATAGTTGGACCGGTAAACAATGTGGGGTCAAAGAAATGGTGACTGGAGAGTTTGGGGGTAAATAAGCCGCGGTAAAAATTGCTTTCTACGATCTCCTTATTTTAGATACGATCAAATCAGCTTGCAAGCGGGCAACTCTCAAATTTGAGAAAATTTCAGTTGCGTCGAACTTTGCAAAATAGCTAGCTCAAAATCTCGAAAAAAAAGACCCGATTAAAACTTTTATTGGTGTATTTTATTCACTTATTAAAGTGCGACTGTCAAGAAAACGGTGATTCTCCCGCCCGGCTGTGACTGAACGAATTGTGAGAATTATAAGCGTTTACAAACTAACAAATTTCAAATTAGGTACTATGACAATTTATTCCGAATTAGACTAGCTTCCTAGCTTTCTCCATAAATCGCTTAACCATATCAGCAGATAGTTCATTCCTCCAATGACGATCCTTCTTAAAATCTGTCCCAACAATGAAGGCATCTGCGGTCTTGTAGCGTTCCATGTTTTCGAACGAAACACCCGAACCGATCAAAATCGGCAGACTGCTGGCGGATCTGGCCTCTTAAAAATGGATAAAAGCTATTAAACAGTCTAACTTCTTACCCTCAACCTCTTCAACCTTTGCCGTCTGGCCTGTAGAAGTTCCAGTAACTATCAGGCCATTCGCTTCGAAAAATTCAGCGGCCTTTGCAGCCTCGCCGACACTTATGTCTGCAGTAACAGAGTGGGAGCTGAAATCTTGAAAATTGACTGAAATTGGAGCCAACCTGTGCTTCTTCTTAATATCACAGAATACTGCAACATCGTCGGCTCCAATCTTTTTACGGTATCGCAGGAGAGGTCCAGCACATCCATCGATCCATCCTTCGTCTGCTACACTTGCAAAGACGAACCCTTCTGCGCGAATCAAGTCAAAGCCTGAAAAAAATGTGTCAATTCGTTCTTATTACTGTATTGTGGTTTATTTAACTCCCTTACCCGTCGCATTTGCAACAGCAATTGCCTCCTCATTACATCCGGCCAAGATTTGAATTCCGAGTGACATTGCATCCCGTTTTGAGCCGAACACGTTTGTCACCTCTTCACACGATATAGCCATCGCGGCAACTACCTAACAATAAAAGGTTAACGATAAGTTTTTCAGCTTCAACTTTGGTACCTCCGGGCCGGAGGCTTCCTTCTTAACATACGGGATGTCCCACATATTCTCCACAATTATGCCATCCTTAAAAATATTTCAGAGGTACATTATTTGCTTACGATTCCGCTGTCTTTATAGATTTTTGCCTCATGTCGGACAATATTTCTAATTTCAGCTATGCCAAGTCGGTTTAAAGGGGCGCTAAAAAAGGACTGGAATTGATTTCTTTGGATACCCAGGTAATGCAGGTACATGTATCATCCCATAAACAAACGGCCGTTTTAGTTGCGAGATTAATTTTGTCGCGTGGCGTTGCATCCTGAAAAAATTAGCTATTAGGTGGGAAATGCATATTATTTAAAGTAGCAGTATTCGTGGAAGATACAAGAAGGTCTATAGATTCGTAATGTTGAAGCTTTCCCTTCATTTTGGTTACTTAAAGAAGATGTAAAATTATTTGCAAATCGTGACTCTCTAAACGGAATAATTTTAGCTAAGAAATAAAGCGCATATGGATATACATGGTGGTAGGAATTTCCATCGATTTTTAATCCCATAGTTTGACCTCCCAATTTCATTAATGGTAAATTCTTATCAAAAATAGACTATTCTCTTGCCCTCCAAATCCATATCATACCCCCAGGGTATCCTATTTGTTGCGCGATCCCGTAAGGGAAGTGGAGGGAATCGAGAGATATTCCGTCAAGTAGGGGTCATTTTCTGTTGTGTGTCTCTGATAGGCAACCAGAAAGGGTTCCGAAGTGGGTCACCCCATCGATTTCAAGGATTCCCCCCTCTTCCTAGCCACAACCGGCCCGCAATTTCCGCGAATCCGCGAACCGAACAGTCTTTTGCGCATAGTAGTAGGAATTACCCGCGAAGGATGTGGCTGCTCTATTTTTTTGCTACGTTATTATATTGTTCCATTATATGGCACTGTATATAGATAGCGTGCAGCATATTTTTACATTTAATATCGAATATCTAGCATCAACATCTATTTTGATAAACCTACGATTAAAACTGTAAAACTTGAAACTTAGAGGTAAAAATTCCCTTCTTTTCCAGTTACTAATTTTCACATCCTTTCTTATCAAGTACCCATATTAACCTACCTTAAAAAGCTTAAACCCCCGAAATGAAAAATGGCATCGTGTTTAACCGATTTTTACAAACCATTATCCAATTACTTGGTCTCTAACTTAACCCAATACACCCTGTTGTTTTTTGTGCAAACCGATTAATTACTGTGATCTACCCTGACACGTTGTCCTTATCTGTCGAACGGATCTTGTCACAAAGGCGTAGTCTAGTATACCGATCTTTTTATTCCCTTTCCTTGGGTTTCCCTTGTTGTTTTCTCTCGCAGAAATCGGGCCATCCCACGCCTTTCGCTCCTTCAAAACCCCCTCATCAGCACACCTTTCATTAAACCTTATGAAGTTATAGAAAGCTCTGTATCAAATAATGCCAATATTTAGAAGCGATGAGCCTTGAAGACAAATTCCAGGCGGCCGTTGATATCATTCAGAAATTGCCTAAGGATGGTAGGATAAGACTTTGAGCTTAGGAAATACAATTCAGGTCCTCTTGCCACATCGAACGAGGAGAAGCTGAAGTATTATGCTTACTTTAAGCAGGTGACCGTTGGCGATGTCAACACGGAGCGCCCAGGAATGTTCAGCTTTGTTGAAAAGGCCAAGTGGTGAGTGAAAAGTTGGACTCAGAATAATGAATTTGTGAATGTTCAGGGATGCCTGGAACGGCGTAAAGGGTACTTCCAAGGAAGAGGCCATGCAAAAATACATTGATTGCGTCAACCAGTCATTCGAAAAGGCTTCCGGCCAAATTGACGTCGATGAGTGGTTGTCTGGTGATGGACTCGACCCCTCTATCAAGGTATGCACTTTTAGCCTACCTTAAACACTTATACCTCTAGCTCAACCTCGCCAAAATCAATGGAAAATAAGAAATCGGCACCTAAATTCGCTCTTCAATCTAATAAATGATTTATTCGACAAGGAAAAGAAACACCGAGAATGAATGGGATGGCACAACCCGTGGAAATGAAACTGTTTCGAGATTGGAGGGGTAATTTAAATGATCAAAAATTATGCGATATGACCTGGCCGCCTTGTTCTTTTGCTTTGTCTTCTTTGTAGGCCAAGTAGTGAAAAGTACGGTAGACAATCTAACAAGGAGACGTTCTTGAGTGTCGTCGGGAATGCAGGACCATTCTTGTGAGATTTACGCTGATTCCGAATGTACCGTTTTTGCGGAATAGCCATTTCTCGAAAGTTATGAACGATTTAACCTCAACACCCAATGGCTACTTTCAATAGTCATAAAGGCTTTGGAATAGGTTTTAGACAAAACTTGAGAGTACATCTTGTTCAGTAAAAAATTCTCTGTAAATTAAGCTACTTAACTCAAAAATGCTGGAATTTTGAAAATTTTTGTAAAATTATGCATTTATCAAATTTTTCCAACTTTTCAATGATTTTGGAAAAGATGGTACATTTTATAGAGAATTCTTTTCTGAACAAGATGTACTATCTGGTTTTGTCTAAAACCTATTTTGAAGCCTTTTATGACTATTGAAAGTAGCCGATTTTGGGCTGTTTTGAGGTTTAAATCGTTCATAACTTTCGCGAAATAGCTATTCCGCAAAAACGGTTCACATATTCGGAATCAGCGTAAAATTCTGCACAAGATAGGCTTGGTCCCGTGCCAAAGTCCCGACGACACTCAAAAACGTCTCCTTGTAAGGAATTTTTATAAAATTGTCGCATATGCGCTTACCTGAACAAAAATGAAATCAACGACAATAAGTGAGGCTAGACCTGTCATTGCCAAAGCGGTCACTATACCGATGATGACTAAAAATCAGATAGAAAAATTAGCTTTTTAGGTATTCAAACTTGTATTATCATCCGATTTTCGAAATGATTCCTTAGCGCGGTCAAACTCTGACTGGCCCTTCATATGCTTCAGGTTCTTCCATAAATTCGCCGGCATATTGCCGCCCCGAATTAGCTGCCAGACACACATCAAAAATAATATACAAAGGCACACAGCCCAAATCGTCTGCAAAAGACTTTATAGTAGATTATTGAAAGCTTACATTGAAGAAAAGATATGGCTTCAAGAAGCCGGATCTCTTTCGAGAAAGGCCACAAAATAGCATGAAAATTGTGAACAGCTCGAAGATTAGGATTAGGATTTCTATCCACGTTGATACACCTAAAATCAGATTATCATACAACCTTATAAAACTACCAAATCTTGTGAAACCAAAAACATAAAGTATGCCATTCGCGATCACAGAAAGTAGACTCAAAATGGCAACCGCTCGGCAGCCTTTCTAAAATTGAAATATCTTCGAAACGGTTTTCAAGTACCATACCATAATATGAACTTTGCCACAACAGCAACTATCACTTGGCATCGGCTCATCTTCAAAATCATAGGTTTGTACAGATTGCTTCTGAGCGCCATCACCGTCTGAAAATTGGGTAGAGTAATAGCGTTAAATTTGTTTCCATACTTTTGACAGGTCTCAAAAAATAGAATGGCGTCCTAATGTGACGATACGGTCTTGTGTATCGGTGTTGACGCATACCCTTTTCGGATCATTTGGGTTGTGACTAGGGTTAGAGGGGGTGAGGCCGGGGTTCAATTTACGGAAAGTGTGAACGGGTCCCGGGTAGCCGGCGGATATTCACTTGTCTCCGAAAGCTCGATTTCCGCTAGCCTACCCCATCGTCGTTGTGTTCACCCCGGAACGATAGTACATTTTGTTCTGGATGTTGGGAATTAAAGAAGCTTGTAATGGTAGATAGGTTATACTAGAAGTACCACATCATTTGGCGACCTTACACACAATCGTCCCCAAAAGCGGATACAAAGCGTATTGAAACTACAAGAACAAAAATCCAGGACCGCCGCATAGCTACAATAGCTCCTAAATTATGACGAAAACACGGGTTTCCATAATTCAACAACCTTTTCCGGCTTGATTTTTGGATTTTGCATCGTTTTGCATGTAATTTTCCAAGGTGATCTCATTTCGCTTACGAATTTCGATGATTTTCTATACAGAAATTATTTAATTTTGGAACCCTGTATATCAGCCATCAATTTAAAAAAACCGCAAAAATTATTACAATTCGCATGCCCGTTTGCGTGGCCATTAGTTTGGGGCAGAACCGGAGAAGCAAGCGCACGGCTTGGAGGTCGACTCGTTTCGTGGCTATTCCAATAATATGGCGATCGTCTCCCATTCCCGACGCCATTCCCATCAAACTTCCGGCTTCTCCTCCCCGTATTTCCATTCCCAAGGATTCCATTAGTGTGCGCGGTCAACATTGGGGTCGATTCTTTCTCATCTTCTGCCGGAGCCTCGACGACTTGATCTTCCTCTTGATCCATTGCTAGAGGTATGTAAGTAGGCCGAATTTTTATAGCGCAAAAATAAATAGAAAAACAACCTGATTTGTGAGTATAAGAATGAGACATTTATGTGAATTGGGACGCAAAAGTTGGTTAGAAAGAAACAACTGATAAAAAGTTATTGATGAGGTTATCTTCTAAAACTGCCAAGACGAATAAGTAATTTTTATATCATAAAGGATTTAGAAATCCACGGTAATTCAGCCACTAACTAAAGAAAAATATCGCCAAAAACATTCCGAAAAATAGGAACAGCTCATTTCGACGCACTAGAGAGCCTAACCAACAAATCCAGAAGCCATCACAACCCCTCCTCAAAATTCCCCCTTTTACCGTAGCGTCCACATCCTCATCAATCATTAATTTCTCCTCACTTCTACCCAACTCCCCACTTTTTCAAGGTGCGTGCAACCCGTGCGCACGAAATATCGGCGCATGCGTAATGAGTTGAGCCCCCCGGGATGGCTCTGATTTTGGAATTTTCCGGTATTCAATGGACTCTAAAAAAGAAGCAAATCACATACTTGGGTGGTGTTGCTTCGAATGGTTGCGCAGGATGCCATTCTGGGGTAGTCTTGGCAGCTCATCATCTTGGGGGACACGTAATCGGATGCCGATGTCGCCGTTGGATTTTTTTAGCGGAGGTGGAGCTGCTTTGACCTGAAAATGTACGCTTATAGATAAATTAGATCCAGACATAGATATAGATACAGCTTACAAATTACATACGCATTTTTCACCAATTTTCCTTAAGCGGTTTTTAAGTGTGCCGATTTTTGTTGATTTATGCTAATCCTGAAATCACCAAAAAAGGAAAACATTTAGCGGTTACGATAGATATTCGATAAATTCTGCTGGTGTAATAATATTTATTTTCCATTTTTTTCCTATGAATCAATCGTAATTTGCTTGCAGAAATTAAAATTGTCAAAATACATATTCGAATCTTTAATCTCGATGGAAAGCGTAGGCAAAAAAAAATTGTTAAATTCTGAAACTCTAAATCATAATTAGCACAAATCAACATAATTAGATACGAAAAAAAGGTAAGTTCTTAAAACTATTTATATTCTATTATCTCAACAAAATTCTAACAGATGGTAGCTTTTTATATTATAAGCTCTAAGCCTTCAACCTAAAATAACTTAAAGTGTTTAAGTACTAACTTAAAGTACTCAATTACTTAATTATTTAAACATACCTGAAGCACCCCGTCAATGGCCTGCGACGTATTCGGCGCAATGGTTTCGTCAATAGAAGTGCTTGTAAGGTCAGATGACTTTGACGTTGTTGGAAGGGATCTAGAATTAGGACGCTCATCCATTTCTAATTGGCCTGCAAAATGTATCGGGCTGTACGACTGACCGGGATGGGACGAGCGGTGCTCGACGGGGTGCACTACCATTAGGCAATGGCCTCACATCGACTCGCTGTGGTCGAGCCACCTCCATACATGCATCCTAACTCACTCAACGTCTCCGGGGCTCTTCACGGGATTTTTGGACTCTAGAATTGTTAATTAATTAAGAGATACAGTCGTTTTTTGGCGACAATGGATCGAAAAAGAATCTAGAGCCAGGAATTTTTGCAAAGAGGTCTTTTGCATATCAAAATTTTTTTAGATAATTGCTGAACGTTGACGCGTTTTAATAAAGAGTTTTTTCTAGCTCACCAAGGGGTGAAAACCCGTGATAAAGCCCCTGAAAACGAATTGTCCGCAAAACCGTCCTCATTCCGTAATTTTCGAAAACAGCGTCGGCTTTTTTTCAGAATTGCAAACTTTTGAATTAATGAAATCATACTACATTTGGCATCATCTAGCACGACTCGATTTTTTCGTATTTCGTAGACGAAAACGAATTAAAATTTACATCAAGGTTCAAAAATTTCGTGAGAAAACTGAAATTAAAGAAATTTTTCCTTATAATTTTTTTGAAAACCAAAAATCTCAGAAAAACGCAACAGCAAATACCGCAAAAACCCAAAATTGACACCACCACCTCCCAAAAAAGGTCTCAAATGTTGCACCCCCGTTTATGTAAACATGTGACACGAACATAAACTAACAAGAATTGAAGCCCAAGGGATGTCCTCCCCCCTCCGAGCTTCATCCCCCGATCCTTTTGCCCGAAGTGGGCCACACAGCGTTGAGTGTGAGGTGGCACCGTTTAATGGCCACCATCAATTTGGGCCACTCAGCAAAAGACTGCCGCCCCGGTCTCTATAATAAACGAGTTTTCGCCCACCAAAAAATATCGACCACGACTGGCTGGTGGGGAGCAGCAGCTACCTGGTTGGGGTATACCTGTGAGGTGGGAGGTTTTGTTAAGGGGGAGGAGGGAGGAAGGAATGGAATGTACTGGTTGATGGGTGATTGGGAAGTGATTGGAAAAATGGGAGCTGGCCTTTCCGCCCTGGCAACTGACCAATCAGTGTACTTAAGGAAAGGGCAACGATAATCAATTATTTCCTGGGCAGCAATAACAGAGCATATTGAGCAGATATCCAGGGTGTCCCAATAAAAAAACAGCTTCCAGACATTTGGCCGTCTTCTACTCGATCGAGGCCAAAATTTTACCAGCGATGGGAGCCTCTAAAAACAATACGCAGCCGAGTTTTCTAAGCAAAATATTTTCAAAACAAAAACTTATAGCCAAAATGAAATTTGCTTTGCCGACTTTCCTGGGATTTTGATGGATTTCAATGCCGAAATATTTGGCAAAAATGTAGAGGGCGCTTTTGCCTACCTGACCAAATTTTTTTATTGACGAAAATGATAGTTAAAGTGGGAAGACGAAAAGCTGAGGGGCGGCTTTTTATTGGGACACCCTGTAGATGGCATGGAATGTGATGTGAGCTCTAACATGGACCTGAAAATTTATTTGAACAACTGATTTGCATCGCAAAGCCTCACTAAAATTTGTTTAATTCGTTCGCGAAAATATTAGAGTTTATGCGACATGAAATAAAAATTTAACAATTTTAAATAATATATATAAAAATCCTGTCAACGTCTCAACATCATTAAAATCCAAAAAAATGCTGTCGTGGTCAACTCGAGTCAGCTTTGTTTAAGGGGTCGGACAAGCTAGGTGGCTAGGTCGCTAGGTGCTACGATTCATATAGATTTATCTACACGTGCCGCTCTAGGCGCGTCGGCGCGACGAATCCATTTACGTGTGAAAAATAATACATACTTATATTAACAGAGCAAGTTTTTAATTTTTTGATCTACCAAGCTAGACCAAGAAGAACATGTTAACCTCACGTGCTAGCTGGCATTCAGTCATAATCATGAGAATTGACGAGGAACTCAAGGGCGTGACATCAATCATCCATTGGCGGATAGCGGTTGTTAGTGTGGTTCGGCTTGTTCGACTGGAAGGCAAGAGATCATGAGGATAGTACTAATTGGAGGTTGAAAGGGGACGATCGGGGTTTTGCCGGGAGTCAGGTTCCGCGACGCGAAGTGAAAGGCAAAAAAAGCAAAACGAATCAAATTGCTCCAGAAAAGCGTTGCTAAATTTAAAAAGCAGAAAAAATCAGCAAGCTTTAAGATTTTTTAGCAGTGCTGTTCTTTAAAATAATCTGGGTTTAAATGCTGCGCCAAGCAACAATTAAAAATTTAGGCTAAAGGATTAAAGGGCCCAATTTTCTTCGCCCTTTTTATTTGTGCTTGATCCGAGACCCTTGAGAAGAACAAAAGTGGATCTAATAAGGAGAATGATAGTTGTAGTAAAATGTAAACGCTAAAACAACTACGAATAGTTTGGCTCCACAGCTCGTGAGCATAGATCCAATTCCAGGTAAGCACCAAGCACCCAAGCAACAGCTCATCTAATTGGGCGTTGAGCCAACGCTGTCTCCAGCCAAATCCCGACTGAGACCCATCCCCCTCATCCTCCCCCCAATAGCACTCCTCCCCTCAAGCGATCGTGTGGAGAAAAATTAGCTGTGGAGAAGAAGGACGGCTCCTCCTGAGCACGAGCAATCTCGAGGCTCATAGAGCCGTTAGGGCACACACACAGATACCTGAACAGGCAGAGGAGGACCCACATAGCATTTCCCCCAATCGAGCAGCAGCTGGTCGATCCCCCGCCCTCATTCATCACCAACTCCCTCAAGCTCCTTCTTCCCCCATCCATGCTCAATCCACTCACCTCTTCCTCCCCTGCCCCGCCTATCAGACCGCAATAAATCCATTCATGATTTTGTTTTTCCAGGGCTGGTTGGCTGAATGGGTGGAGGTGGCTGACAGGTTTTTCTGGTATATATGTTTTTGACGGGTTATAGTGAAAAACAGGGTACCGAATCTTAATCTTATTAAGCATGGGTCTAGCTATAACTGTGAGAGGCCAAAACAAAGGCAGAGTGGGTGCTAGGCCGTAAAATACTATGTTCTAATTCCGGGTTAATACAGTATAGAAATTCCAAAATTCGGACGATTTTCGCTTTCCTTCTCAATGTGAATTATTTCCCAAAAAACTTTAAACCACAATATTCATGAAACCCACATTTACATGTCCAAATCAATGCGTCAAAAACGTCATTTACCAGTGGTTGCCCAGATATACATATAATTTCAAAACACACACAAAATTACGGTCAAGGTAACGCATCGCTTTTCAAAATCTTCCGCCGCTTCTCCTCATTTTCTTCCTCAAGGTCAGCAATATCAACCGGTAGCGGACCCACATCCATCAGTCCGCTCTCCACCCGTTGCGCTTCCGAAACCTTACCGACATCGAGTTCTTGAACAGCTGCAACGGCCTCTTTATGAAAATACTACATTATATATGTTTACAAGATTCAAAACCGATAAAATTGGCTAGTTTTTGAAAATTCTTGACACCATTCAAAAGCAAAAACACCCCCATGACGGCTATAAATAAAAAGGAAATTTTCGCGCCTACCTGGATTCGTTGGATCCCGCAAACTTTCGACTTGACCCGGAAGTGCGGCCGGCGGAGCCATGGGGACTCGAGACGGCATTGCGGAAGCCGAATTGAATGAGCCTGCAACCGTGAAACTAGAATGCGTCGATGCTCATGATGAAATAAGCCCCCTCAAACCAAACAAACACCTTCAAACACATACCACTTAAGGAAGAGCCAATCTTCTGACCAGTCAATAGTTTTATCGAAATTGCTTTGGAATGTAGCGCCTTTAACCGCTCGTTTTGCTTTAGAATTCTCTTAATTCTAAAGAAAAACTTGTTTAGATATCGAAATTCTAGACAAACTTCTCTTTCTTCGCCTTCCATACCAAATATAGTTTGTAGCACAAGTAGATTACGGGCATGAATAGGATTGAACAAATCAATATAATGAATAGCACCACATTCTCATTTTTGTGTGGATTCTCGGGGATTGGAGTGGATGTGGATGGGTCCGTCATCTGGAATTGCGGTGGGAAGGTGAGAAGAAAATAGCATGAGAAGCTTGCGAGCCGACCGGAAGAGGTGGGCAGGATAAACAAGTTGTTGAACAGACATGTAAACCGATTGCTACCAAAATATGATGTGAGTTCAGCATGTTTTTTTTTAGGTTTGGGCTGATCGAAAATTAGCATGGCTAGCATTGCATTTAAAAAAATTAGCATTTATCATAGGTTATTCATGTGTTTGTGAAATGCCTATATGATAACGTTTCGAATGTCGGAAAGGCCTGCTGGGTTCAACTTTTTGAACAAGATTAGTTAAAGGTTTATTTTACGCAAAGAAAATTCAGGACGGGGGTTACTGTAGGAAAGGAACGTCAAGAAATCTTACCGAAAGGGAAAAGAAGGGCAAACGAAGAATCGGTGCATTAAAATGATCCAAGGAATTTAGATGAATTAGAATAAATAGTTTTAATGAATACGATTGAGATCCAGATGTTTTCAATCACAAATTTTAATTATATAACCTAATACCAAACGAAGATCGATCGCCGATGGCGAAATTGTACCACAAGACTCCTGAATTTAAAAATATGCAACTAACAAAGGAAAGACTTGAATAGACATCCAAGAATGAGCAGCCTGGAAATGCATGGTTGCGGGAGTTTTCTTGAGGGTGGAGGAAAACATGGGCCTGGGGGAGCATAGCAGGGTGGATGGCCAATTTATTCGGGTGGCCACCCCGGAGGTGGAAGACTTTTTAGGAGGGCCATAAGCGAGGGGAGCAAGAGGGGTGGAAGGGAGCCATAAAACGAGAGGACTAGAGACACCCCCTTACACCTATGAGGGGGGCCGAAGTCTACGGGGCTTCTAGTACTTCCTGCCGTTGGTGGTGGTGGCCAAGTGTCCACTTTGTCGTGTAGATCCGCTTGAATATTGCCCCGAGGCACACGAAGCTGTGAAACCTAAAAAAGGTCAAAGCTATTTGTAAACGAAGGGGGAAGGAGGGAAGGAAATAATGGGGGCCCAGCTGAGGGGTCAAAGGGACCGCGCGTGCAAAGAAGGGGGGAATGTTACGTAGTTGAATTGGGTTACTACGTTGCAGGTTTCAAAATCGGTTTAGAAATGGATATTTAGGGAGTTATCTAGGCATTACTTATATATTTTTTGTTTTGTTTATCGTTATGTTTTGCGTATCGTTTTCACTATTATGGTAAAAGGGTTGTTTTCATTTTGTCGAAAATTAGACGGCGGAAATTCATTTTTCCAAAATTTAATCTTGATGGAAAAATAATATTGTCAATTTTTAATTTTATGGGAAGTTCAGTGCACCAAAATTCTAATTTTCTACATGTTTGAAATTAAAAAATTTCGGTAAAATGAAATCTGATAACGCGAAATTTCGACAAAAGGCAATATCGGCAAAATGAATTTCGGCATACTAATAGCAAATTCATAATAGCGTATCATTAAATCCGTAAGTAATTATTTGATTGTTTAGGTGTTTTGCTTAGTAGGAAACATACACCAATGATCTTCTGCGTCTCGCTTGGCCCCAGTCCCTCAGCAAAAATAATTGGATACTTAGTAAAGCCTTAATTTTAGGGTTTACTAATTTAGAATTAAGATAAATCTAATATTATATTATACTTTTAGATGTTTTGGTCCACTTCATAACGTAACTTACTTGAAATACACAACCAATGGCCCAATAGCATATATCACATATGGATACATTTCGCTCGATTCATATATCGGCAGATCCGTCTTCAAACTCTCATAAGAACTCAGCACAAACAGTGCCCCATTCGCAATCATCAAAAATATCACCGAATGCATCCCGGGAATCCCCCTATCGTCACGACGCTCGAATTTGAATAACCTAAACCCATTCTCATTTCCACCTCTGCATCCCCCACCTCGAGCTCAGAAGAATAAAAATGGCCTGGGCCACGTTGGCGGCGAGCCGGAAAATGTAGAGGAGAAGAAAATAAAAAGCTTTGAAGGGGGCATGCCTTGGATCGCTTCCGTTCACCGTCAACCAAAGGTCAAGCGCTGGAAGATATCGGGTAAATATGGGTAATATTTTGGACTTACCGATAATTGCATAAACGACTTCCCCAAGAAGGCCAATTATTAACAGCATTTCATCCAACAGTACCGACCCTTTTTTGTAGACATCCATACGGTAGTTTAATTCGCGCATCCTGAAGGGTTACGGCTACGTTTATGACGAAATACCTCCATAAACCAATTAAAACAACGGAGAGCAGCATTAAGTACAAAACTAAACTGACAACCCCGTAAAAGCAATATTTCTTTCCCGCGTCTTCATCCTGTAATCATTACATACATAATTACAGGTATGATTACCTTTTCATAAACCGCATGTATGATAATTAGGAAAAAGGACAGCACCATGAAAATGATACCGGAAAATATTCCAGCGCTGAATAAGCTAAAAAAGTTTATTTGATTATTGGTATCAAAGCGTTGTTTTACCTAGTGTCTACTTGAAGGCCAGAAATTTTGTTAAATTGTTGAATTTCCGAGTCTCTACCAATTTGCATCCACATTACCAATAACAGTGCTGAGCAGATTATGAAGAATTCCACTAAGATAAACAACTTATAGCGGTTAGAAACCTATAAACCTACCCAGACACGTCACCAAAATCGTTGTCGGCCCAGTACCTATATATCCTTCGACTTTCAAATTCAAATCGATAATAAAATCGGTAGAAATATTGGGAATATGCTTCTTTTGACTGTGAACCTGGATAAAAAAAAATCTCCAAATTTATTCAACCTAACCCCTTCCACAAAAATATATCGTATCCATGAATATACATTAACAGCCGTTACATGCATCAACCCAAAGCAATAAATGGCTTTTGAGCGTTCGACAATAATCTAGAAATAATACCTAGATGTCGAAAATAACGATACCTTTGAATGGGCAAAGATAAAATGCATTTGCACAAAAACGAAAATTATCGTTAGCACAAATTTAGTAATTTGTATAGCGTTTTCACCACCTCCTTCTTCTAGCCTTGCGATTATTTCTGAGGAAAGGAGCACGAGGCCAAGGAGCCCGAATGCTAAACATCACATAAATCGCTGAAAAAAAAAGCCAGAGTGATACCCAGCAGCCCAAATCTGAGATATAGACTAGCCGTCGAGTCTGGCTTCTTCGAGCATTTGGTTAACGTCCAATTCTAAAAAATTCAAATTCAACTAGAAAACTTACATTATCCTCTAAAACCCTCATGCTGATTAGGGCGCTTTGAAAATGTTCGAACCATCCGACATAAATATATCCCAGATAGCAATAGATAAAAAACAGGATTCCAACGCCATACATCCAAAAATAAAATATCTAGGTAAATATAGAAGCATAGGAGTTCAAATAACCATACCAATTCGCTGGTATTTAATTGATTGGTCCATGTAGGGGAGATTTCGATAAAAACTGCTGCTACAGTAAGTGTTAATCCATACAATAAACTCAACAATGAGCAGAAGAAACTACTAAACACACCCTTAAACATATTCCAGTTTTAGCAAACCATGCTTTCGGGTTGTTAACCCATTTCTGTGCCAAATAGCGCGCGGTGCTCTTCGGATCGTCAGCCGGTGGATTTCGCTCGGTGTCGACAAATTGTAGACGTTCAGGGTTAATTTCTGGAGCTGTAGTGTCCATCGTAAGGTATGGGGAATAATGGTTGGGTTGATGGTAGTGCCCTGATGTGGGCCAATGTTTGCAAATAGTGCAGGGAGGCGTCCGAAGGCTTCAGGTTGCCAGCGCCACATTAGTTGATTGCTTTCACTTTAATGTTGCAGACTCGAGGCTTATGTTTATAACAATGAAAGAAAACCTAAGAATTAGTAAAAATAATGGTAAAATATTTAGAAAACGAGGATACCAACAAAATAATAACGCATTAGTGAATTTGTCTACCAACTGCAACTACGAATTTTCGGTCATATGACCCATTGCATTTAATTTCCAAGCTTTCAGAAATGGCGTAGTATCCAAGGTGTTTGCGCTGAAATGAAATTAGTCAAGCACATAATATACAAATTTTTATACTTATTAATCCGTTTTATGGTAGTTGGCGCAGCAGAATTTTTCCCTGATTCTTCCCTTTTCCACTCACTCCGTTCCAACTCATCTCTATTTCCAGTAATTGACCAAAAAGGCAATGTAGATTCAGCATTTTCTCTACACCCGCTATCTGCTGACGATATTTATTTCGGCCTGGGTTGCCAGGCGCCGGCTGTCACGCGTTGCGGCTGTGAATAACCAGGCTTTTCTTTTCGTAGTTTCATTGCGTTATGCTTATTTTTTCTCGGCCTAATATCAATTCAGGGATTCCGGAAAATAGAATTTTTGTTCCATGGGGTCTGGAAATCGTCTTAGACAATTTCACAATAGTTGTTCCATTTCTTTATCAATATTTTCCTGATAATTGGGCATAACAGATTTTAACCTCGTCGTTGTTAATAGGAAATATATCTTAGATGTTTAAGAAACAGCAATTTTTATAGTCGGTTGTGCATTTCTGAAGAGAAAAATAATCTTGGGCAAAAGTAACAAACCTAAATTTTTCGCAGGTCGGATGCCCTTTTTAAAGTTTTTTTTTGTACGACGACTTTTCACCTTTTATGATTTTACTGATTTATCTCTAATACAAATTTTCGGTATTCGGAGAAAAACATTTTAATAGGTATGGAAATAGAAGCGATGGATGACGCACCGGATAACCCGGAGTCGCCGGAACCTGCGGAACCTTTCGACTTCTTGGATCTTCCCCTTCTAGCTCAAGAAGAAATCTTGGCAAATGTCGGCTTGATAGAGCGGGCTCGAATTTGCCAGACCTCGAAGGTAGTCCTTAGGCACACTTAGATCTTATAGAAATTCAATTAACCAAAATACCTTTCAGTATATGCATCATATGATCGAACAACATGGGTGTCTGCCAGAAAAGATGATTCGTGCTCACGTAGAGGCTAGGGCTGATGAGGTACCCGAGTCTGATTTTGTAAATTATTTCTGGAAAATTTTAGTTGCGTGTTAGTCTCTACGACGAATATCGTGATCGATACATTGCTATCCTCGACAAGAATTCTTTCAAATTTAAGATGGGGTTAGACTACATTATCTATCCGCTACCCAAAAGAACTTTTAGGCTTGAATCGACAAAGGTTTGGGAGGACAAGCCGAGTTATGAAACGGCTAACCGGATGTTGAAGCATGTTCGACCACGTTTTACGTATTTCACAAATTATGTCGATGATATGGTAGGAAGGATGCCCTAAAAGTTAACCTTTTTTTAGCCACCCGAGCCTTTAACGAAATTCGACCTGGTGCGACAATCGATATGCGTATCACTGAGTTTTATCTGTCTGGGAAGTCTGCTGGAACGGATGCGCGAGCGAGGGTTTTACAAAACTGAAGTGGTCAGTTATATTTGTTAATTTTTAAATAACTCTATTTTAGCTGAATTTCGTGTGGATTCGGAACGGGCGTTCTTGTTTTAATACAGCCCCTTGTAAAGACTGCGTGGGAGGCTATGAGCAGCTACTTGAATACGTTAGTTGAAGCTTGGTATTTACGAAAATTCGTGTATATAGTTGCCACAATGTCGGAAGATCTATCTACGTTCTCGGGTGGAGATTGATGAAGGACCGGTGGTGTTGGGGCCACGTTTTATGTGTCCCTGGAAGCCAACGGAAGACAGCATTTTGAATATTCTATTGGTAGGTTATAATAATAATAATAATAAATATTAGAAACCAACGGCTTAGATTTATAACATTTAAAACATTTCAGTTGCGCAAAAAAGAAGTTCTCTTCCAACCAAAACCCCGATTAGTCGCTATCGATTTGGAAAATTGCGATATTGAAGGGCTCTTCAGGATTATCGAAAAGTTGGAGGTATATAGCAAGATTAAAGCTATATAATACGATATAGTAACTGATTTTTGATCTTTTTTATAGTTTGTCGGGGACCCGGTCTACTCAAAAGAAGAAAACATGTACATCTATGTCCTCTGTCGCAGCACTTATGGCTACAACGCATTCATTATTATTCAGGTATAGATACCAAAATAGGTGTCACTGGTAATTTCAGAATTTCGAGCTTTGCTACATCGGACATCACTATCTAAATTATGAACATATGCTGTCAGAGCTGCGGGACACAAATCGACGATATCCAGTCGTTTGCCGCCCAAAATAATTTTGCATAATGTTATGTCAGGATTACGGGACCCCTTAATAGTCATAGTACCATAGTCAAGTTTAGTCAAAAATTCATGTAGTTATAGTCAATTCGTCTAGTTTGATTTTCTATGTGCAAATTATTTCTACACCGATGACATGACTTTGCAAGGTCGAATAACTGGGAAGATCCTCTATATCAAATTCATATTGAAGGTATTGCTCTCCATAGAAAATTGGAATTCCGGTTATTCGTCTTTTACACCTTATTATGAAAGATTCTTATGATATATACCTTCCAACCTTTGCTTGCTGTGCAGCGCTTGTTGGCAAAGCTCTACCATTCCTCCAATTCGATGCGATTCCCCGCATGTATGCATTCCAGCAATTTCCGCATAGATCTCTATTACGCAAAAGCCTGATAGGCGTCCGGTTTACTTGGTCATTAAAATATCACCCCGACACCGGTATGCAATGTTGGTGATTTGAGGTCAGTGCTCATCCCCCCATATTCTATTATATTTTTTAAAGAATTGTACCTTATTTACATAATTTTAATTCATAAAGTACCTCATTACATTACATATACCACACACGAGCATTGAGTTAAAGGGCGACAGACGGCTTACGTCGACCCCCCTTGGGCAAGGGGGCTCGACTTTTTGGCAAGTTGCCAACATGGGGAAGGCGCGGGCCCATTTTTTTCCCAACGTAACCGATTGACTAAAACGAAAAACGTCATTTGAACCATTTGCATCCAATCTATTTGGGGAATTAAAAAAAACCGCGGACTAGCACACTTTTTTCAAAACAAACATGTCTCACTTTCAAAAGTCAAACCGTTATTTGAATTGTCTTTTCTCGGCATCGTCGCTTTCAAAGTTCAAGTGCATCCGTGTGATGTCTGCCAAAAAATCAAACTGTCAACCCAGTTTTAGGCAAGCAAATATGAAACCTCGGGCAAAAACAGCAACCCCGGCTGTTTAGTTTGCAAACAATATCGACAGCTTTCGGAATCGTGGCGCGACTTCCGAAAAAGAGCATAAACTACATGTTAGGATGTATTTTGTTAAATTGGAAGCAATTTTATAAGCATGAGCGCTTTTTAAAACTAACCAAATGTCAATTATTTTGTGTGTATGGCGTTTTTTGGATCAACTTTAGGACATAAATTTTATTCACCAACCACAATAAAAACAACACAAAGAGATCCAAACGCAATTCAAAGTATTGGTCATTTCCACAAGGCACCCGATCAACACTCACAATTCGGCAACTAGCATGAAAAGTGCACATAAGAATAACGAAATTCCCGGCAGTAAGCACAAACAATCTACTCAAATAATATGTGTAAGTATAATTGGGAAGTATGAGATCCGGATTAACCGAATTTAAGGATTGCACAGACAATTTACAAGGTTTTCAAGGTTGTTAGTGGCCAGCGGTCGAGTCGATTGTCATTGTAAAAGAGGCGGAGGAAGAGCTGTCCCCAGCTTTTGTATTGTATGTCCTTTTGAAGATATCCACGAGGCACACCGAGCTGTGGAATCTAAATAAATAGGTATTCAGTGTAAGTCATTATGCGAGTTCTTACCTATAGAATACGACGAGTGGCGAGACACCATACATGATATAGGGATATGCTGCTGAAGAAGCAGACAATGGAAGAGTGCTCTTCATTGATTCATAAGTATGGAAGAAAAAGAGGGCCACGTTGGCCACTAGGAGGAAAGTGACGGACTGCTTTCCGGGCTTGATTTTTGCTTCTTCGGCTCCACGAGCTACCAGCCTGAAATGTTAAATTGCATTAACAATACGGTAACGTTTTACTACGAGAGTTGCTTATCGTTGTCTCAAAATATAACTATACAACAATTATGCAGTGCATGTTTCGACATTTGAAGTGCTGCTTCGAAGTTTTGCAACGCTTACCTCGAGCTAATCATGATAAAAATAGCTTGGAAAAACACGGCTAATAATCGGCATATATACACTGGTAGATCGTAGTTTGGCATGCGATGTTTCTTCATAGGATTTGTGGTAACCCAAAGGTCGATTGCTAAAAATTAGGCATAAATTTAAAGTTTGAAGCCTTGCACTTACCAATACAGCAATAGACGATCTCCCCAAATAACCCGAACACTAATAAAATCTCATCGAGCATCTCCCCACTATGATGGCTGTGATCTTTACGATATTGAAGAACACGCATTCTAAAATATGGGCATTAAAAAGTTCTAGCACTTTCAAGAGGATTAGTAGCAAGCCAGCAACCACAATTTACCTCCATGTTCCAAACATACAAACCAAGAGCAACCACCCGAACATCACCAGATCAACAATGCCAAAGCAGAGCACAGAATTCTTGGATTCGTGCAACTGAAATGGATCACTACAAAGGTAAGACGGCAACAACAAACACTGTCAAACACCGAATACACGCCAATCGACACAAACGCCAGGATCGTGAATAGAATGCCGCCAAAGAGGCCCGTTGATGAGCGGCTAAAAAAATTTTTATAATAAGATAGTGAAGATGTCGCGTAATTTGCTTTTGCGCGTATTTTTGAAAACTGAACTATGTTGTAGTCCTAGTCTCTAAAACAAATACCAGAATATTGCATGTTTAATAATTAGTAAAACGTATATTTAAAATTACCTGCAATCAATCCTCATGCGACTCTTCCTCTTCGCCCGCTGAGCCCCATGGCTAGGCGTATGATGCCCAGAGCCAATCGACAACCACATGATAAACATTACGGCCGCACCAATAAGCGAATATTCCACTAAAATAATCTTACAACTTTTGGAGAAGATTTCCTTACCAATGCAAGTTACAAAGAAGGTGGTGATATCCCCGAAAAAGCCCTCCGCATACAATTTTGATCTGACGTCTAACGAGCTTGTGGTTGTTTCGAGAATTTCTGCGACGGTGGTAGCCATCACATCATAGAGCTCCGTTTCATTGATTTCATGCTGTAATCAAATGATAATAATAATGCTCTTTACAGATCTTTAGGTTTGAATGTGACGTAGCTCAATGTAGACCATAAAATTTCTCCCAAACTTTGACCGTTTTATAAAAGCGCTACTACGTGGACATACTCTATTTACACTAGGTGTGCTCGCATAAAAAATTGCACCCATAAGTCCTGTGCTTTGGCACATGACTTTAGTTTTGTACTGACATTGGCTGGAGTAAGTCCGAGAAGATTTATAGAAACTGTTGCCTTTGATGGCGCCGTTGTTTAATTACTTGCCAGACAATACACACCCACCTTCTCCCGTATCACTTCCTCCTCAGATTGTGATGATGATGAGCGAAGCAGTTGAGCCTTCTTCTTGCTATGTTTACTCGCCTAAAATACTCCAATTGCCATCTACCCACCCCCACATACCGCCTTCACAATCACAAATCGCAACCAAGTAAACGCATTCACCGCCACCAAATGCATCATTCCAAATTTACTGATCGCCAACGAGGTGTTGAATGCCATCTGAAAAATCACACGATATTTATTTTAGACACCTTCCTCCCCTTAAGAGAAATTTCCTTTCCCGAACCTAACGGATAACTCTTTTTTTTTGACACAACCCCCACCGCGTCACGGGGGGACATTTCTAAAAACCATTGAAACAGCTACTTCCTCGGCAAACACGTCTGTTCGAATTTTATGTTTGGGTCAAGGATTGGGAGCACCCGAGCACATGGCCCATGATAGTTTGGGGGATGGAGAAAAAAAAGAGGGGAGAGACTATACCGTACCTTTGAATTGCAGAAAATGAAATGCATCTGCACGAAGATGAAGACGATCATCAGGATATATTGAACGATCGCGAAGCTTCCACCATCGTCGCGGATTAACAAGAATACTTCAAGGCCGAGAAGTACGATGCCGATCATTCCAAAAACTAAAAACATGCAATTTAGGCAATAGAATTTTAGAAAGGAACACTTACACATTGCTCCTAGTCTCAAGTATAAACTTCCAGCTCCTTCACCAGTGTGTGACGTTTTTTCGAGAAACCATTTCTGAAAAATCTTGATATAGAAAACCTTTGACCTTTACCTCTCCATCAATGATTCTCAGTTTACTCAAAAACTTTTGAAGCCATTTGAACCAGCCTGGATACAGCATGAATACATAGCAATATAGAAAGAACAAGCAGCCAAAGCCATACATCCAAATGTGAAAAAGCTTAACCATAATTGTGAGCTTTAGACTTCAAAAAATACCAATTCCCCGACTGCTAGACGATTCTTGACGGTGGGCGAGATTTCAATAACAATAGCGAATACCGTGATTATTAATGCGTAGAGGAGGCTCATCAACGAACATACAAATTGTCTACAAATACAAGTATTTGAGAACGTTAAGACAACGATACCTAGCATGCTGATTGTCAATCCATCGTCCATTCACTAGGTTCTCTGCTTCTTCTAGTGGGATAGTTTTTTCGTAGAAATTTGGGGGCATCCCTAGATAAATATAGGTTTTATTTAGGTATGATTTTCATACCAACTAAGGTGACCCTTCTTTCACGTTTTTCTTCCTCTGGGGCTTCTATTTCAGGGCCTGATTCTAAGATTGATAACGACGTCGATGGGTCGCACATCTGAAGATAGGAATAGCGAATCAATTGTTATTCAATATTGCATTAGAATGGAGAGATAATAACCAGCAAACGAAAGCCTTCAGTCACTCTAACACCGTATGCTGAAAAGAGTAATAACTCGTAAGTCAACTCCTAATTTAATGGCTTATCAGGGGAAAATTCGGACCCTTTTGTCAACATCCTGTTTCGGTACCATCAAGAGTCAACTAACAAGCCCTGTTTTTGGTCTAACCCCCCGTCAAAAGAACACAAATAGGGCCCGATTAGGTGGGGAAGACTGTTGTACAAAACCGATTATATAAGCCTAAACGTTAACAGTTGAGCGGGTTGTTGACCCATTGGTGCTAGTGGATTAGCAATGGCTTGGTCAGTTTCCGATCTGAAAAACGTGGTGCGTTTTAGCAAACTCAGGGGAGGATGGTAGGCAACAAGTTGCAGGTGCACGTGGCAAGGAATGCTGCGGAACGGCTATCCGAAAAGTTATAAACCCGAGGGGGTTGGAGGAGGAGCTGAGAGAAGGGGGAGGAGGCTACAGTATGCCGTAGAAAGGAGGCGGAGAACGGGTACCGCCCACCGTTTCGTTTTGGTGGATTCGGCATGAATTGAGTGCAGGGGGTTAGACTGCAAAAGGTTGGGAGGTGGGGCTGGAACAACATTTGTTTAGTTTTGACGCGCAATTTTGGGGAGGGTTTGGGCCTTCCTGTAAAAACATGGTTTTTAAAGTGAAAAGTGGGATGGAGTGATCAAGATTTTCGAGCGTTACAGGGAAATACTAGTCTGCAGACTTTTCATGAACAAAGACGAAAAAGAGCTTTTCGACTTGGATAAGATTGAGGTTCGATGGAGTCCGATAAATTATTTTACATGCTTTTTAAAAGCAAAGAAGTGTAATCCGCCATATCAACATTACAAGACGCTGAATACTTTTAGTTATAAAATCCGTTTTAGTCCTTATTAGCATAGCAGATCTTACATCGGTTAAAAAACCCTTACAAGGGAAGGTTGTTTGGGTCAGGTGTCAAATCGACTTGAAAATTTGCCAGTAGATAGAAAATCAAAAATAAAGTGGAGTTTCTTAATCTCATTTTTTGCACAATACCCCAAATTAAAAAGTTATAGGCCTCTGAAGTTACATAAAAAAAGCATGAGACGACCCGACAATTCTGACCTGGTCCTCTTTGGGCCTGCCCGCCTTTTCAAGCTCTTGCGTCGCCCGGACTGGCAAGCTGTTTGGCGCAGTAGGTAGTGCCGTAGAGTGCAAAACTTTTTAAATTTTTGTAATCGAGTTCAAGTCTTTGATGCGTCCAACTTTTTGCTTTTTGGATTTTACGCCAACTAACCCTAATTTGCAAGAGCAAAAAGCAAAAAGCAAAAAGATAGAAAAGTTTTAGTCTCGAACTTTGCCAAAATTTTTCAAAGATTGGAGTCAAGCGCACTACCGATTGCGCTAGAAGAGACGTGGGGAGCGGAGCAGAGAGGGTCAAGAAATCACGCATGAAGAAAATGTGGAAACGGTGCGGTATTGGTGCAAAGCCTGCGCAGAACTCATTTTTCAGACCACAAATTTAAAATGCTTATAACTTTTTAATTAGGGGTATTGTGCAGAAAACGACTTAGCGCACCTTGTTCCGTTTTCAATTTCCTATCCACTGGCCAATTTTCAGAAAGATTTGATACCTGACCCAAACAACCTTCCCTAGTTAAACTGTTATATATAGCTTTAATTTTTTTGGGATGATAGGGACGGATATACACACTTAAAAAAAACAACACCATATTAAGTTAATTTCCGGACTCGAATCTCGAAGAAGGAAAACAAGCTTTATTGGTGTGAATATGAAATCGAATCTAAATACGATAATAAACAGTCATTAGCTCTTAAGTATTAAAATAAAGATGTCGTTCTTGTTGAGAATGACAGAGAGATATATAGCGCTTAGCATAATTACATTATTTTATATTTAAAATTCTGAACTCGGATTAGAAAAATCAGCCTCAATCTCAAGTGGAGTGAATGCGATACCAGATCTTAATACCGGTAGGTTCAAATGAAATGGTGGGCTGGGGCGTGACCGGGCGATTTATAGCTGAACGGAGGCGGGTAGGGAGGAGTAGCTAGGTAAGTAAAAGAAGAAGCGCTTGGGGGGAGACCTCCATCAGCTCCACCCCAACACCTCGGCCCAATGCACGTTTGATCCCAACCCCCCAGAAGGCCCCCGCTAACCTGTACAGCCCCCCACCACCCAAATGACAATCACCTGTTGACTATTCCGCCTGTTGACTATCCACAGTTTCTCGCACCACACCCCCCTTGCCAATAGTTTTGTAATGGTGGCAGGGGAGACTCGATCCGGGACAGCTCTGTTTGGCTGAAGACTGGTTCCCTGCCAAGCTGCCGGCCCAAAGAAAAGAGTAGCTAAAAGCGGCCCCCCATCAACCCTTCTCAGCACCCCATTTCTATTTGAATACGATGAATTGAGGCCAAGAGTCCAGTGGCAATGCCCACACCATCCGAGACAATGATATTTTTGATCTGTTTGTGAAGGGTAAGAGGTTTCGTGATGGAAATGCGGAGCTATTTTAAGGTTTATGGGTCGATGAGGAGGGTATGAGAGGAAAGTTACTTATAATTAAGAACGAAAGACTTATAATAGCTTCCATAACAACAGCTAATTTCTAACTAAAGTATTTTAATAGTTCTTGATGTAAGAGTCTTCTTCTTCGCTCATTTATAAGCATCATAAGCATTACTTTGTGAAAGGTTTCGAGAGGGAAACCATATGCTGATCATTAAGGTAAAGAGGCTTATAATAGCTCCAATAACGGTATTTAATGCAGAATTGGTATATTTTAATGGCTCTTGCAAAAACGGCTTTGGGCCGCCAAAATCTGGTTTGTAAAGAGTAGAGAGGTTTATGGATAGAATTCAAAAGCGATTTCAAGCCGATCATTAAACAGGCAAAAATTTATACTTGTGACTAGAATTAAAAATTTAAGACACCTCCACTACAAGCATTTATTATAAATTTAGCATATATCGATAGCCGCTGCATAAAAACGGCGTTTCTCTCTATCACTTCAGCACATTTCTCGCAATCTTCCCGGATTTGGTCTTCGGTAGCTCTTCCCGGATAACAATCCCTCCGCGAAGCTGCTTGAACGGGGCAACATGCTCTGAAAAAAGTTCAAAAAAGTGTCGTAGGGGAAGCCGAAGGGCATACAGACTGACGTATGCGCAAAGAGCAGAGAGTTGCTGCAGTTTGGGGCACAAGGTGGGGTGCAAGGAAGGGTCAGGGAATTGATGCGTGTTTTTCGGGGTGGAAGTGTACGATGGAACCTTTTATAAAGATTGTGGAGTGGTGTGTTTGATTAGTAGTTCATGTTGTAGTCAGAAGTCAGACTTGGGGTATCGGACTGCAAATAGATCAAAAATTTAGGAAATTAGGAAGTTAGTGGGATAATTGATAGTGAATCATGAGTTGGTTTTGAAATATCGAAGTCGTAGTTCGATCTTGGTCTAATAGCCATTTTTAAGTTGGTAAATAACCAACCAGAAAGCCACGATATTACTCCAAAAAAAAACCATAAAAGCTAAGCTGAAAGTTCCATCTTTTTTGACATTTTCCCTTATTTACCTGTTAAGATCACACCTTTCAAAGTATGCAACATCTGCAACGTCCACAGCACCAGCTAGTTGCCAGACTACCCCATTATTGACACAGCAAACTGTTCGCCTATCTATAGAGAAAACGAAGGCCATTCGAAGGCCACTCTACCACTCTTCTACTACCTCTATCCCCTCAAACCCTCCACTTAATAACCTTCAAAATGTTACAGATATACCTCACGGCTCCACCGGGACACAGTTCACACACACTTTCTTGCGCGTTTGAACTCGCGGGCAGAGTGGTGCTGGTGGTGAGAATTTCTGGACAAACAGATAATCGGTACATGGACACACGGGGGCGACCTATGGCTTGGGATGGTGTGACGACAAAATTGAGGAACGGTGGGGTACGGTAGAGGGGGCAGGCTTTACCTTTCATGAAATCGTGGATTTCTTTTGGGTCTATGGAGCATCCATCGGTTGGCACGAGAAATGCTTTTGGTACTTCACCATATTGTTCATGGCTGGTTCTGATGACGGCGGCTTCAGCAATTTTTGGATGGGTGAGGAGGACGGATTCCTGAAAAGTAGAACCTTAATGTATATAAGAATTATACTGCCAACAACTATATTTTAGATTTAATTATTATAAAACGCTCAAGGCTTTAAATCACCTACCAACTGAACCGGAGCCACTTGCATACCGTTAACCTTTATCAAATCCTTCTTCCGATCAACGATATAAAATAGCCCATGAACATCCTGGTAAGCGATATCCCCTGTAACGATATTTAGATGCTTGTCTGCCAAATTTACCACTCGCTAACCACCCATCTTCATCCTTCCCAGAATCTTGACCGCCTTTATAACCCTTGAAAATGGCTTCCGACTTCAAAAACAACTCTCCCCAAGCACCACGCTCCTCAACTATCTCCCCATCGACATTGATCAGCTGAAATTGAAAAATCGACATAAATACAAGCTAATTAGTACCTTCGCCTCAAAACCTGGCAAAAGTTTGCCGCAACTTCCCCAAGCCTCCTTCTCAGTTTCCATCGGGAGAATATGAGACAAAACAACGATTTCCGTCATACCGTACCCTAAAAATTGTCTAGATAAAGACGAGTTTTCGCGTTACCTTGTACTAAAGCGGTAACTTGCGGGAATTTAGACATAAAAGCTTGGCACAGTTCTTTGCCAAGTGGAGCTGAACCGCAGAGGACGACTTCGAGGGATGAAAGGTCGAATGATTCATTTGGTAGTCGAACCAGCGCTGATACAATTGATGGAACCACGTTGATCACGTCCACCTAAAAATAAGGCTCCGGGGTTACAACAATCATTATAGCAATCGTTTACTACAGGTCCGTAGAATTTTTCAGACCAAATACCTGATGTTTTTCGATAGCTTCCAGCATCAATAATGGATGAAATTCCGACATTATAACGGAATGGTGACCAGCCAATAGGCAATAAACCAGCGCCCAAAACCCCGAGCCATGATAGAATGGTAAAAAGGCGAGTGTACATCTTCGACCCTTTCCGGTCAGCTTGGAAAATAATGCGCTGAATTTTTCAGATTTTAATGTCTTGAGATCCTTACTCTGAAAGTGCCTTCGTAGCAGCTATATAATTTTGATGAGTCAGCTGAACACATTTTGGGTGGCCGGTCGTCCCACTACTAAAAATAAATTAGCTAACATTAGTTTCCAGCATATTTTTACCTAAATGGTTCGATCAAAACATCCTGTAGGTCAGTATCGGGGTACATTAGAAATTCGTCAGATCTTGTTTCCGCCATTTCTTGCAATTCAGTTAATGTTATCACCTTAGAATTTAGATTCATTCAGAATTTTTTTCTTGTAAAACCTTTGTCTCAATCCCCAAATCGAGAGCCGCGTCCGTGATCACCAACCCAGAATCGGCCTCCTTGCATAAATATTTTATCTCTTCTGAAAGTTGAGATCTACAAGGTTCTCAAGTTCCATTACAATATGCCAGGTTGCAATCCAATATTTAGATTTGCTTACCAACAGTTAGATAGACACTCCCTCCAGATATTGTCGCGCCAAGCAATGCCGATCCCAGGAATATTAATGGATATTCTTTGCAATTTCCCAGGATCAATAGAACATTGCTTCCTTTGTTTATTCCAAGCGTTGAGAGGGCATTTGCATATCGATTTGCCAGTCCATTTAGCTCATCATAGGTGATTGTGCCCGAGTGGTCAGTTAATGCGTTGTCGTTACCATATTGTTTCGCATTTTGTAATATTTGTTGATGGAATGGGATCGTTGAAGATATTATTAAGTCGGACATGGTAGCTGGATGAATACTGTTGAGGGGGGAATGGGGCGAGAATTCACGGTTTTGGGCGGTAGTGGTATATTGGCTGCAATTTTATGTAGATGTTGGAGAGAAGAACGTGTCGGGGCCTGTGTTGCTAGGAAAGGCGATAACGTTTTTGAAGAAAATAAAAAATATAAGGGAATATATTCTTCGCCTGGTGCGTGTGTATGGGCAACTTGCAAAATTCGGAAAAATGGGGCTATCTGGCGAAAGTTCAAGAATCCTATTACCTAGTATAGAATGTATTTAGGGGTAACCGATGATCCATTTTACCACAACCAGACCAAAGTTTCGGAAAGGCTTGAAATTTATGATTTCTTTTATGACTTGAAAACATAGTAAAAATTCCTGATTTGCATGCAAGAGCTTTCAGCGGTGGTCTCATGTCTTGTTTCCCGTGCAGCTGGTTGTTCTTCGTTTGTTATCTAAATTCGTTCCAATCCTGCAAATTAAAATATACAAAGTGTGTGACAGGCAATAATGCTGCCAAAATTGGCGACGTGGCAAAGCGGTTAAAAACTGAAAGCTATAAAATATAAATAGCACACAAATTTCAATTTTATTTATCATAGATAGCGTTTGTGTATTTAATTTCTTTGTCCCTCCGATGATGGAAAGCGTCCTTGGCGCATCTGTCGTTGGGATTTGTGTGTACTCGGGGGTACTTGTAGTATTCAAAGAGTGTCGATGGATGGCTGGATGGATGGATGGATGTGTTTGGTGGATTGGAGGCTATTCGTGTCCCACTCACGACACAATCCAAGCCCCGAATGGCACCGTTTCGATTTCAGCTACCAGCCTCGCATGGTGTTTCCCTCTTCACAGCTAACACCGGGTCCATTTGTAACCGGAGACCGGAGCTTTTCTCGGGGTCTGGTGAACGCTGTGATTTTGTTGTTGCTGTATTTTAAAACGAGAATGCTGAATTTTGACGAATCCTATGTGATCCGAGGAATTCTGTAGTCTAAATTCAGTAGTTTTGTGCGCATTGGCTAGTTGCCTACGTCTATACATTTGCCATCGCGCTTCCAGACTCTTTGTTTCCAGTCCACCTTTTTTTTAGAAACCAATATCCCTTCAAAAAAACCCTTTTGGTTTCCATTTCAGCCTCCACATCCGCTGCCATATCCTCCTCCACTACCTGCCCCTATTTGTTCAGCGTGAAGCCCGATTTTTCGCGTCGGGCAAATAGCCGCGTTTTTCGGGCTCGGGAAAGCCGGCGGGAAAACCCTTGCCAAGATCCCAAACGAGCACTTCCTCAACCCATTACGTCCTTTGGATGAAACGATATATGGTTACGATCCTTTGAACAGCATGCAACAAGTAGAAATTCATTCCAGGTGCACCATGAAACGCAAAAATAGTCGAATTTACGCAACTTTTAGAGCTACATAGAATTGTGTGTTTATACCCTAAATCCTGTTTATCGAAGTCCTGAAAAATGACAGATTGGAAATGTTAAAGGTTTTTCTATCCACTCGAGAGTCTATTTTTGAAGATTTTTGTCTTCCAGGTTCTGGTTCTCAGCGTACTCGAAAGTGGAAGTCTTAGATTTCTCTGATTCCGAGAGGAGATTTTTGTGGTGTGGTCAGATAACAAAGTTTGTTGTCAGGTTGGTGCAGACGTGAGAGAAAAACCTGGTTATTGGGGGATTGCGGGCAGCTGGGCCCTTTGAGGGTACCCCCCCCCTTCTTGCCTCTTTGGGCCATTGTAAAGCGAATGGTGCGCGAGCGTGCCAGGCTTCATCTCCCCGCCACCCTTCTTCCACCCCCTGGAGGCACATTTTCCGGTGTCGATCCCGTTGCGACGTTTTTCTAGCACCCCTGGGGTATCAATACTGGTGTTTGACATTTCCTGGGATTGCAACGATTGGGTTATGTCGTTTTTAATGGCAAAAGAAAGGGGTATAGTCCCCCCTATTGGTCTAGAGTAGGCTTGGATCGGAATGATTTTGATACCATTTAGCGGCTCTCGCAAATGCGAGAAAAAAAGCATGTCTCGTTCTCTTACTGGGAAAGCGCAAATCAACCCGGACTCAGAATTGACTGAAAATTTACACCCGTATAGAATCCACCACGCTGACCTCGTTTACCGAATTTGCTACAGATTTTAAAATTCTAATAGCTAAACTTTCGCATAAAACCAATATTTTATTCAAAAAACATTAAACCATTACTGCGCACCCAATCCCCTCCGCTTTTACCCCACTAATAACTTGGTGGTGGGTTGAGAAAGAGTGTTGTGAATTGTGTATGAAGGATGTTTGGTGTAATCCATAACATTTCCACCGCCATCCTCCTCCTCCCCGTCCTGTTGTTCCTCCCCCACTAATGCAGTCGTTTATTCCATTTGGACGCCTTTGACAATCGGTGGCATGTCGGGAGCTATGCAGGGGATGCTTAAAGGTATAAAAATTTATATAAAATTTGGCAACATTGGATTGTTTGTTGTTGTATTGGCGTCCGTCCTACTGGCTTGTAAATTTTGTTTGTCTATGTAGCTAATTTTATAAAATATTAACTTTATTGCTGGCTCGCTCATACTAACACTTAACTCGAGAAGGAGCTGATGCATAGCTAAAGCTGTGCGTATGGAGGATTCTCCGTTATGTTTACAAATATGTTGAAAAATCGTTTTTTTTGCATGTAGGCATTGAATTTTTATCGATTTAATTTTTTGAATACTCATTTTTTTTACTTTTCTGGATAACGTTGAGTTTTACGCCGCCGAAGCAAAGGCATGAATTTATGCAAATTTGGAGCCACCCGATACGGTCGCCAGATAAGATCCAATCTGCTGACAGCTAATTATCTAGAACGTTTTGATTGGTGGGACTGGCAATGGCAGCGTCTCTATTCATTCCCCCTCCGTCTTCTTTCCTACCAAACCAACCAACCAACCGGGCAGAGGTTGACCCTGGACTAACATCCCTCTAGACCTGCCTCTAGACCCTGCCCTCCTCCTCCCCTTACCCTGTGAATATCGATCAACCAACTGACCAGCCACCCCCCTTCTGGTCAGCGTCTTTTTTGGCCCCCTTTACCCACAGAAAGAAAGAAAGACCGACTTACAGTCAGCACGTACCTTTTCAACCTGTCCAGCCACATCTTTTGACAGGTTTACCACCACCCCCGGCGAGCAGACCATCCTCCGTCGGTTAGGTTTCGAAATTTTTGGCGATTTCCTGCCCCTTTCCCGCTCATTTTATTGTTTAAAATTTAAAATGTATTTTTGGTAGTCCAATAGTATTATCTACCGTAAAAACTACAGAAGACCATGTTGAATTTCTAGTGATTTTTTGTCCGTTTCTTGATTGCGTTATTGTTAAAAAATCGGCATTGTTTTTATGCAGTTCAGAATTATTAGAAAAAACTCTAATACAAAACCAAATGACGGGTTTATCTGTTCTGTGATTTCTATCCCGTTCCCGTTCATTTTCTCCTGTGAAAAATCAAAGATTAATTTTTTATCTAATGAAAGCTATTCGCAAAAAAAGGCGCTTGAAAAATAATGAAATTTAATTAAATGAAATGTTTGAATTTCTAGCCATTTTTACTACCCTTCGATGCTTTTGTGATTCAACAGCTGTTCAATTTGTTTGCTCGGCGTCATCTGATAAGAGAAAACTGATTTTTACGCTTCCTCGGTTACCCGAAATAATCAAAAATACTGGTGCAGTAAAGATTTTTCGAACTTGTCTTATTGTCACTTTCGAGCTTTCCCGCTTTGCTCCGGCTTTTCCGCCCCTGCCCAAACCACACGACACTTGTTTCTCCAAAAATGATCTATCACCCCTTCCACCCCATGTCTCATTACTAATCCTCATCCCCTTTACCCCCTCCAACATCATACTTGTGCTGTAAACCGCGCTCCCTCCAAGACCAGTGGTTTCCCCCCTTCAAAACTCCTCGTTCTACCACCCTCCAGCCAGTACAATCGACCACGAAATGCTCCACTTGCCACCACCACCACCCCATCCAAACGCCGCATAAACCCTCCATTAATCCCCAAAAACAATGCCTCTTTTGTCGAAGCTTGTGTAACCCGATGGCCGTTCCCAAACCTCCTCTCGTCCTCCCAAGCAGCTGTTATTTGGGCTCGGGTTCCTCGTCGGCAGCTTCTCGCTTTTTTGGTCTTTTTGAGGTTTTCAAGGTTCAGCCGGGGACATGCAGTCGAGGGTCTGCTATCGGGACGGCTCATCTTCACGCTGGGTTCGGGTCGGCCTTCGGCTTTTGTCTCTTACCGTAGAACATTTTTTATCGGCGGAGGGTTGAAGGAAAGACGGTGTTTTCGATCGACTGTGTTGAGTCACTAAGCTGGCGGGCTTTGAAGTGACGAAAGGGCTAGGAATATTATAGATTTTTGAGGTGTAAGCTGTCTATTGCTTAATTATCAAATTTATATTTATTAAGTGGGTTTTGCACCACTTCTAAATTATTCCAATCAAGTTTTTCGAATAGAATTTCTTTTTTTCTTATCTGCTACTATCTAGTTTTCCTTACGCTTTTAAGGGTGAGTAAAAATGTAATTCTTTTTTTTTCATTCCATTAACTATCACTGTTCTAATGATTATCGAAGTCGACTCTTCTAATTTGCATGAATGGTAAGCACTTTTTCTAACTCTTTCTTTCCTTTTTTATAGCCACACCACGTCTAAGGAAAGCAGTGACCGTGCCCCAAGTATTTAGAGCAAATAACTATGCTTGCACTGGCTACGCTGCAGCCTTTGTTACGGTGCCAAGCTTTATTTGCCGCGTTAGACGATACCTTTCCGCCACCGCGCCAGCTTCTCCTCCCCGTGGAACACTGTAGCGTGGCCATATTTTATACCCTTCGCTTGAAGAATTGTCCGTCATCATCCGTTAAAGCTCCCTGAAACCATAAATTAGCCCGATTTTAATTCGAACCACCCTCATTATACTGGCCTGCCACCGCTTCTCTAATGGCCCATTCATGCTAATGAGTCGGTTGGGCCCCAAAAAATAGATAAATTTAGCTGTCGCGGACGACGTCGCCCCGGAAATAGGTGCATTTGCTCCATCTGTCCTCCGCTTTCGCTGCGGGAAGACGAGCCAGGACAGCTGTGTATACCGCCGAATGGGGGTTCCAGCCTGTTTGCGCTTTGTTAGCAAAAAATGGGAGTGAGACTTGCGTTTTTTGGGGTAAAAGCTCTTGATTTTTAGAGACTACTACTTTCTGGAAAATTCCAATTTTAAGGTACATTTCTGTACTATTGAAAGTCCCCTACCAAACCTCGGCTCTCGCAGAATCTTCATTTTTCGAGCCTTGCATTTTCTTTATCTACCTGTTCGATCATTTTCGATCCTCCCACTGCCTCCCAACATCCCAAAATTGCTCTGTTTTGATTTTCATGTCTAGATCGGGATCTCGAACTGCTTCTGGTGAACCACAAAATTCTAAAATGCCTCTCCATCGCCGTCCCTCCCCTCCTCAAATTCCGGCCAAATCCAATTTACGGGCGGTGGCCCACCTGAGTGTTCGCGTTCCCCCTTTTGCGGAGTGCTAACTGGCCAATTTGGAGGTCCAAGCGGCTGGCCAATTGGCATCGTCTTCCGTCTATACAAACCCCTTCCACAGCGCTATAGTCTTGTTAATTATCTTATGGATTTATAGTACCGTAAGTTAGCGTCGACCTGCCACGTAAGCATACGTAATCCGTTTATCGACCTATGGGCGTCTACTGTACGCTGGTCTCCCCCGTTTGCCCCGCGGACATGTTAATCGAATCTGACCGGCGCTGTACGAATCGGGGTTGATCTTTAATGAGTGTTTCCCAGCGGCAAAGTTATTTTGCAATGGTGTTAGTAAAGTTGGGCTGGTTTGCAATATTCCCAGCGTTCCCAGCCCGCGTTTTTTTGGGACTAGCGCCGCGGCCGGCGTGGCTACTCATCACTTTTTCAGGTTTGGGTGGGGGGGGGCGTAGCTTGAAGCATTTGGAGTTGTCAGTTCTGATCGCATGGAGAGTTTGTTAGCAGGGAAATTTGCTACGGGTTTTTGGTAGCATTAACAGGATAAACGGACCGAATAGCAAATGATACCATCCCGTAAAGAAAAGGGTGCTATTTTTCTATGCAAAATATTATAATATGTTGCGTGCGGGAGAGTGTTTTTCAGCATCGGAATTTTTTAGGATAATGTTTTTCAAGATATATCCAACATCCTCTTAATAGAAATTGAGCTACTTTGTTGGTTTTGCAACCCTGCTAGGAAACATTGTTGTTTACACCCCCCTTTTTATGCTCTCCGCCCTGTGTAAGACCAAAATGATCTGGACAACTTCCAACGCCAACCCTACACTCCTCATGCTCGACCGCAATCTCGGTTCGAAAAAATGAGAAACAGATGCGGACCGACACGCCGGGCACGCCACCAGGCCCATTATCGTCGAATGTGCTGTCGGGCCGGCCGGGGCGGTGGAGGGCGGCGGCGGGGGTGCTTGGATGCTCTTTTTGAATTCCTTCAGCGATGCGGGTGGATGGGAAGGGGGTGGTGAAGCTTGGACTCGCAGGGGGGCGCCACCAGATATTTGCATACGCGTCGCTCAGCGTCTGCTCCCACACACGCCTCGTGCTAAAGGAATTCGGGGCTGGGCTCTCGCAAGGAGCGGGGCTTGCAGGGCAAACTTGGGGCTGTTTTGTATTAAATCTGGGGTGTTTTGTTTGGATGTAAGGTGTTGGATTTCATCCTGCACGTCGACTTGGAGTAGTATACTGTAATTTTCCCAGCTATCCTTTGTCGGTCTAAAGCAATTTTTCTGTTTGCTATTTTTAAAATTATTTTGTACAAAAGCTTTGCGGACCGTTTTGAATATTTTCCCATTTTTTCGTTATATATTTTACTTGAGGTATTTATTCTCACTTTCTATTTTTTCGAAAAGCTTCTAAATCCCTGTACAACCCTTTATGCCAAGTTTAACCCGCATCTTATACTTCAGATCCAGAAGTGTTCTATTGTACGATAAACCATCCACTATACTAAACGTATTACATAGGCCATCTCCCCCACCCCGACACCTCATTTCCCATCCTCCAATTTCCACTTATAACATCACCTATCCATCCCTATTCATCTCCTCTCATCTCCTTCTCCATCTCACCCTCCCCTCTCCATTGTTTACCACATCCGTATCCCCCTCGAAGCCAGCATTAGTTCTTTATAGTTTTCCCCTTGCCGCATATCAAATTCATTCATCCAAAAACTCCAAAAGGCTACTCCGTTTCCATCCACTTCACCGTTCCCCCTCCCTTTACCCCCGGAGGCTATAGGTGCCTATTTTGGAAAATGGATTAGCGACGGGCGCCCATAAATTTTCTCCCTAACTGGCCGGGAATTTCGGGGTGGGGGCTAGGCTGGGAGAGGACCAAGAGGTAGACGAAGGAGGGCCGTTTCTCGTGGATCAAAAAAAAAGGAAGGGCCCTGCTTCGGAAGAGGGGTAGACACCGTCATCTTCTTTTCCGAAGAAGAAGGCTGGAGACGTTAGTTCCTTGCAGAGGAGGAGCAGAGGGGGCACACCTGTCCGATTTCGGGGGGAGTGGTCGTCTTGACGGCTCTGCGGCAATATTGTTAGCTCTGCTCGATCTAGAATTTTTCAAAAGCCATCAGATCGCCTAATTATTTTATTCTTACAACGATAACAGTAATGAATGTTAATTGATGCCAGGTGCATAGGGGAGCGTTCAAGTTGCCCTCCCTTAAACTTGCGTTTTTTCAAGAGAAAATGAGTTTTTGGGCGTTGTTTTTCATGTCAATATTTCCATGCGGTGCACTTATTTAACATTGTTTCTCAAAAATGTCCATGGCTTTTGTTCATTAAATTCGAGACATTTTCTTTCAATTTTGAACCCTGGGTTTGTTTATAAATGCATCTTTCTTTTCAAAAAACGTGTTCATAAAAAGTGTTGCGGGGAAGAGAGTAAACAACGTCACTATAGCCTCGTAAAATCTCGAAAGCCGGCGGCTTTAAATTTATATATCGCCAAATTTGCACACGTTCGATTCGATCGAGCACGACTAATCTGCTTTGTGTCTAGGTGTGTACCGGTGAGGCACCTTTCTCTCTCTCTTTCTCTCTCTCTCTCTCACCCTATGTAGTCAGTAATCCGTCCCTCGCTGGCCGTTCGGTTTGTCCGCAACAAAGGGCGGAAATTTGCTATTCCACAGCACTTCTCCGAACGCCCCTTGAGTGGCGGCTACCCAGTACGAATTACGGTCGCAAAATGTTAGCCGCTGCTGTTTGCAACCGATTGCAGCACTTTTAACGTCCGCTATAAAGTGTCCATTAACTAGGTGGGGAGTGGGAGAGAGTGGTGCATTAAAACACGCTCCTCTCGACGACAGGCGTTTACGGTGCCTTTAAACGAGGCTACCGGATGGGTTTACCGCCTGACAAATTGGACCGGGATCTGGGGGAAGAGGGAGAAGCTGTTTTTCGAGTGAAAACCCGGGGGATTGAGGGTGGGCGAAGTGGTTTTAGATGTTTTTTTGGTTAGGTCCAAGACGGAATTGGGTTACAAGGAGGGTTTTTAGTATTTTTCAGGAGGTCTCACAGGATTTTTTTGTTATCTACCTAAGTTCAACCGCGTAGAATTTTGAAAATTTCCATTTTTAAAAATAATGTGTTCTTAATGTGTATTCTTAATTATCTATAAATCTATTTAAGTCGACCAGAATTTACAGTGTTTTTTAAAGTCATGAAGCTCCTCAATTTGGCTCATTTTGTTCCACGACCAGTTCATCGGCAGCCGGAAACTAAAGTCATCACTACCATCCCTTCCATAGCGTCCCCGCAGCGAACAGTGCACACCTGGTCGGCCTAGGCGCGAAAATAGCCCAGTGGGGGTGAGGCAATATGAAACCGACATTCAATGACACCCCCGCCACAACCCCCCACCAAGCACACCTAGCACGCAGACCAGCATGTATCTATTTTTTTCACCGCGCCCTGCAAAGCCACCGAACGGATTTTAGTCATAATCCCGACAGTTAAAATTACTACAGACAAACTACCGACAGGAAATTATGTTAATCATAATTTCGACATGCCGTAAGCTGATCTCAGTTCGAAATTCAGTAAATCATTATCTAGATCCATACTAATCATACATACATCTTTAATCCCTTTGCATTATGTACGTTAGTTTGAATTCCACTTCCCTTTAAACCTCTAATTTGCATTCTGGGATTTTTACTGTCGGGATTTTGACGTTTCGCCTAAGCAACTTAGCTTGGACCTATAAAAAATGTTCATCACCTGGAATTCACGATGGCGGCTAATTATTTTGCGACCCTAATCGGATTTCCCATGTTTTTCTCCGCAAACCCAATCGCTGCGTCCAAGGGAATGGCCGCGAATATTTTTGCGGGGCTTCCGGGCAAAAACTGGGGGCATTGCCGTCTAATGGACGTGTGTCTGCGGTTGTTTCCGATTTTGCGATTGATTTTCTTTTGATTTTTATTGTTGGGATTTTGATCTTTTATGAGCATACTAATATGTGTTTAGATTATAGAAACCCTGGATCAGAAAAGTAGGGAAAACGCGATTTTATATAGAAAGTTCTGATAAAGTACAAAAAGAGAGTTTTTGTGCTCTCAGGCTTCAGAATTTTTGCACACATTTAGAGCTCGACGAGCTGATTTCAGAAATGTACATAATTTTGTTGAGGTATAAACAGCTCTGACGTATTAATAAAGCTCATGCGGCTTTTGATGGGCGATAAGTCCGTAAACCATCTTTTTCAGTTTAAGTTTCCGTAAGTTAAGGATACGAAAAGACCCTAACACATGCACCAGGCATTGATAGTGTCTGAGTATATGCCAACATTTGTCCCTATCCTCCTTCCCTCCTTCCCATGGGTCCCGGGAGTGTCGCAACCCATTAATCCAAGCGTCATCCCGATTCGCGAGAAATGTCGACGCGCTCCGCGTGCATCCCTGCCATCTTTTTGGTACGGATCGGCGACTTCTGCCCCCACGCCGCGCAACAAAGGGTGATGGGTGTCCCTTTTTGGCCCTCCCGGCCTCTTAAATCCCTAGGGCCCATTTCTTGGACCTTGGCCCTCCTCCTTTAGGCCACCCATCTCCTGCTCCTCTTTCTCCTTCACAACCTCAAGTCGATACCCAATCCTATATCTCTGCACCTCTTCACCCGCATTTTTGATTACTTGGAAAAATAAGCGGGTGCCGGAGAGGCCCTGGCGCCGACCTCCCTGAAAAGGGCCCATAAAAATGCGCGCGCTTGCCACGCCGGCCACTCCCTTCACTTTTTTGATGCCCGGCCCCAATCTCAAGGGATTTTCGGTTTCATCCAAAACTTCTTTGCTTCTTGTAACGTGGAACCGTGTCTAATAAAAGAAGTGCTGGAGCAGAATTTCAAAAATAAAACCCCGAGCCAAAGTGAAGCCCAAAAACTCCTTGAGCCTTTTTTGATGATGACTTGTGATGCTCGTCAAGGCCGCCCGTCCCAAGAGGCCCTGAAAAATTAATTTTGATCTCCATTATGGACCAGCAAATTCGAAAAAATGAGAAAGCCTTGGGAACGCGGAATTGATTTGCATTTGAATTTTCTCGATGCTAAGATATGATTGAAAACCACTAACAATTCCATTATGACACTTTGGTATGCCGGTATTTTGGACCTTTTCGGTATCTGTGACATCAGTTTTACAAATTCTTATTACAGATTACATAATGTCGGGTACATGGTCACGGAAGCGGAGGAGTGGAAACAATCGGGATAAGCCTATCATCGGTAGTAGCACTTCACAAGTTGCCACAATGATATTTTTTAGGTGCTCCACAGCCAGCCACTTCTTCCAATTCGTGGGATCCACTACGGGAATATCAAATACTGCCACCACCGCTTCAAAAGCAACAACAGGTAATCAACATTACCAACATTCTCACAGCAATTTTCAATTTTTCCTTTTTACTTTACGATTTGCTAGCTTTAGACAATATTTGTCAACGAAGAGCGATGGGAGTAGCTGGGTCGAATTTTATGTTTACCCCCCACCAAAAAAGAGTGTTCCCCCGGAGGCTTTTTCTAACAAAATTTGGGTGGCAACAGCCAGGGGAGGGGGCTAGGGGAGGCTGCGAATCTGGGCTGGGGGAGACCCTATTTCCGGCCGCATGGGCACACACTGAATCGCCACAATTTTTTGCTAAGGGTATAGAAATCGGGCGTCGACCCTAGTGGACGTCATTATAGAAGTTTTCCCTTGCTGTGATTTTATTTTTTTCCTACTTTGAATTCATTTCGTACTAGAAAAACGTTCCAATTTTGTTTCATGCATGACCCTGCAATATTTTAATTCCAGCCAGAATCCCGGAAACTATAATGCCGATATATTCTTGATGCTAGTTTAAAAAGCACTTCTTTTTGAAAATGCTATTTTCCATCTCGGCGTTTTTCCTGTCGGGATTTTTGCTGTCGTGTTCTTGTCAGCTTGTCGAGATCCTCGTGTTTCCCCTAAATGATATTTACCTACCACAGTTTCAATTAATCAAATTCGCATAAAAAACCCAGCTTTTGATCCCACCCCTTCCTCCAGAAACCCCCAGGTGTAGATCCCTTTCAACCCTTCCCCACTCCACTATTTGCAAGTTGCATGCAACAAGGACCCACAACCCCCCAAAACCACATCCCCTCGTTTCCGGCCCACTACGTTGCCCACTTTTTTGGGAGCCCTCCTCCTTTTTCTCGAGCTCTACCCCCCGCAAAGTATAGAAAATCTCAGGGACCCTGGGGGCCCAGATTTATTCGCCCTCCCCACCAGGCGGTTGCCCTTCTTCTTCTCCATTTCCGTCTCGCGCGTCTCGCCGTCTAAAAAGGCCACAACTTTAGTTAGTCCCCGTTGAGTGGGTCGGCATGGCTGAAAGCCGCCATTTTGGTTACCCGCGTCTGTTTACGTGCAGACGCCTGAGCAGCGGCTTTTACCATTTTTTTGGCAGGCCTTGATTAGCTGGGCGGTTTTCGGGGCGGATGGGTTGGGAGAAGGGGGGATAGTGGTGCAATTTGGACCCTAGAGGCGTTCTTTAGGGTTTTTTGGGGGGTTAAGGGGCTAGATGTTCTAGCAATATAGTATTTTTCGAAAGGCCAAGGCAATGGGTTTCAGGGCCCACAAAGTAATGACTTATTTATGAATCGGAAATTCACCTGCAATACCGCGGGGCAAGAGATTGTTATAGTCCGTAAAAATTGATACCAGTTCATTTTTCAAAAGAAATATGCTTTAGTTGATAGATTTTAGCAGCTTTGTCAGGTCATTTGCTCATGGAATAAATGTCGAAACCGGGCAAATGCAAAGTTCAACTTAAATTCTTGTCCAACTGACGCAAATAAATTAGAATTTAAAATAACGTTAATACTTAAAGTTTTCCACTACCCTTCCCATTTTCAAAAACCCACTTAAAACCCCTGAAATATAAAACTTCATTTAATCCCGACTCGGTAGTACTCCTCTCCTACTTTCGCCTACGACTTTTTCATTCTCTTCCGGGAGTTAGATTAGAAAGCACTCGGTAGAGGGGTGGGCAACAAGATTGGATGGGTGCAAGACAGGAGGGGATGTTGGGTGAAAGGGGGGTTGTGGGTCTCTATTATTAGATGTATGTATGTATGTATGTGTGTGGTTGGAGGCAGATTGGGATGGCCATGTGTGGGACACGACCCTCAGCAAGGAGGAGAAGGAGGGCCTCTAATTGATCCTATCCTTCGACAACACCGCACACATCCACTACCCCCCATTTCCTGCATTTAGCTCATCCACTGGCGGAAGTAGATGATTTAGCGCATTTTAATAAAAAAAATAGTTTTTCTTTGATTTCTAAATATTATAATAAGCCAGGATCAATTAGTACTTCATTTGAAGGCGCAAAGCCCTGTTTTTGCTTCGGTTTCGAGAGCTTTCCAGGAAACATCGTAAAAATCTCAGATTTTTCAGCACCTTTTAATTTTTTTTACATAGGTTGACTTCATAGTTTTCTGAATAGCTGTTCTCATATCCCGAGACTTGACATAATCCATCCATCCCCTTCTCCCTCCTCTAAACCACTCTTTTTTTGCAGCTCCTCTCCCGCTCGACCGACCGCATGTTTGATGAGGCCCAGGTCACCGGCATATTGAATTTGGCGGGCCGAAAACTGAAAGAGTTCCCCCAGGGCCTCGCCAACAAATACGATATCACCGATGCTGTATCGGCTGGTGGGTGAAGGGGAGAAATTTCCAATTTTGCTCTAGATATCAGCAACAATCGGTTGCTCGAGTTACCCGCCGGAATCTGCGAGTTGCGATCCCTTGAATCGCTGCGAGTGAAGGCAAATGTATTGAGAAGAGTACCTTCTGATATTGCTCTCCTCGATAGGTTGACGTTTTTGGATTTTAGGTAAGTACACGTTTTACGCACCAGAGTTTAAAACCCCCATTTTTAGCAACAATCATCTAACCACCCTGCCAACCGAACTCTTCGATCTACCCATCGAAATCTTAATCCTATCCGGAAATTGGTTTGAGCATATCCCGAGGGAAATTCGTCAGCTCTCCTGCACCCTATATGAATTGGTAATTCACTGCAAATTTCAAATTTTAAAACTTCATTTAGGATATAAGCTGCAACAACCTGAAATCAATCCCGTCTGAAGTTGCACTGCTGAAATGCCTGCGTATCCTGAATTTACGCAAGAATTGCTTGGACCAATTCCCTGCCGGTTAGTTAAAGTGAAAAAACTATGAAGTTTTTAGAACTATGTCGGCTGCCACTCCAGAATTTGGACCTCTCCAGCAACCAATTTACCCATCTTCCGCTCCAAATCTGCAAAATGAAGACGCTGGTTGAATTCCGTATTGAGGATAATCCATTGGTAGCTCCCCCGGCAAAGATCGTATCAAAGGTGAGATTCAATAGAAAGGATTGAAAATGATGGTCTTTAGGGGCGACAACATATTTTCAAATGGATGGAGATTGAGAGTGGCGGTGGGCTTGGACCGAAGTATTCCTATGCTTCTGGCACGCTGAGGCCACGTAATTATGGCAGAACGCACGTACCTAGGTTCGTTCTTATCCAAATAAAATAGATAATCATATTTCAGCTCGGATGATGCTACCCTACGACGACAACCAATTGACACTTCATCCGCCTATAACGTCAAACAGCGTGTCCCAAAACAACCAACCACAATGGCACAAAGCCAAAGAAGCGATAGCGGATATGCCAGCACAATTGACGAACATCGCATCTCCAGCGAGGTACCGTATCCCCGTTATTTCATGAATGCCTATGAATCTTTCACAGGCTTATTATATCTGATGCTCTCGTCAACAAGTATCAATATAACCCAGGCGTCGACCGTATAAAAAGAAGTAAACACCCCCGGTTTCTGTCCAAATTTTTTATATACTTAGCTATGCCAACCGTAGCCTCCCCCACTATCTGTTTCACGCGTTGACACCCGTCCCCCAATATTTCCCAAACAAACATTCTTTCGAATTCTTTATTGATCTCTACTTTTTGGTTAGGCGGGCACCTAGTGCATGGACACCGAGTTTTGAACTGAATTTTTCCGAATACCCAAGCTGCAAAGCAAAATTGAACGCTATTTTTAGTTGCCGTCGCATGGTCTGGAAAATATCAATGAGACCACCATCGCCAGTCGGAAAGTTAATGGGTTTGCGGATAAATCCAAAGGTAAATGAAAATTAGAACTCTTCGATAACAACAATTCCAGGAAGCCCCACAAGCATGTCTTTGACATCTTCTGTCGATTCGAATTCCTCTACTTCAAGCCGTACGCATCCACCGGCTCAACCCAAACTTCCAACTGCTCAGCCACCTAAAAAGGCATCGGTATTACATTTACTTGAAAGCTAATTTAAATTTTTTAGCCGACTACAAAGCCTAACGAAGTGATCGGTACTACAAAAGCGGCGGACAAGAATGCAAATACCATCAATAACAATGTGCCAATGAAGACCACAACCATTGAGAGGAAAACGACAGAAATTATTAGAAAGAATTCGACAATCACATCGAATACAACAAAGCCCGTATCAAAAGTGGCTCCATTGATGAAGAAGCAAGAAAATGATAATGGGAATATTATAAAGACAACTACAACTACCACAAAGGTTTGTGGTTTTTACGAATCTACACGCCCTAGATTTTCTCCTCGAATATACGTAAATAGAGAAAATGTCCGCTTTTCCAGATAACACGCCCAGCCACAAAACCATTGGGCAGTGCTCGTGCTGTGCATCCTGCTCCGCAGCCTCAACCAGCCGTCAAAAAACCTGCAGCTCCTGCTCCAACAAGTTGGTCATGTTCCCCAAGTCTAATCTCATTTTAGGACCTATCATACAATCCGCGCCGAGCCGAACAAATCTCTCGTCAACATTGACTCGTCCTACTGTAAAGCCACCAACACCCCCAGTCGACACCAAAACGTCCACCTCAACCCCGCCCCCACAAAAATCTGATGTTCTCGAAAATCTCAGAACGATCTTCAAGAGTCGGCTTGGTCTCGAGTAAGTTTTGCTATTATTATGCTATTACTATTACACTCACTATTTTTATTACTATTTTTAGCCTGAATTCAAAGCAAGATGAACTGGCGGCTCAACTCTGCGATGGGATCCATCTATGCAATTTCACGAATGCTCTGAAAGTTAAAGTTGTTGGTTCGGTCTACACTCCCACTGACGATAAGGTAATTTAATAGCTGAAAAAACAACATGAAAAACAAATGGGACCTACGGTAAATTATATATATCAATAACTTCAGCCGCTTCCTTCTCCAAAAGCCAAGCGGAATGTTGAAAACTTCATCATTGCTTGTCGAAAATTGGGTGTTCCAGAGGTAAATTTAATTCAAAGAAACTAAAACGCCATTCCATAGTCTTACATCTGCTCGGCGGCTGATATCACCTCAAAGAAAAATCTGCAAATGACAGCCAAAACGATCCTCGTGCTGAACAAAAAATATCCAGTTTAAACGATCAGTTAATTCCCCCCACATTTACTGCTTTAATCCATGAATTCTTGTGATCTCACCTGATTTTTAGGCAATTCCCCACCATGCAAATCTCTATTCCTTCCTTCCCACTCGATCCGGTTAATTCTCTGCGTACAGCTACTGTTTAGTGTTATGGGTGCGTGCAACGCCAACTGTCTCTACTTGTAAACCGCTCATTTAGGGCAATGTTTCTTTTCGAATAAAAATTTAATAACTGTTTATTGATGCTTTTATGCCACTAAATGGGGGTCTTTGCTGTTAAAATGCAAACACACAAAAATTGGCATCGCAATAAAAAATCTCTTATTTTTATTGATCCGGAAAGCGATCAAAGCATAATTTTTCTCAGATAAATCAGCTTGCAGAAGCCTCAAGCCGAACCCTACCTAATTAAATCACCTCATTTTGCATCCCAATTGTCTCTTTTTCCAAGAAAGCCACATAAAAGACCCTTCAAAATGCTAATTTCCTATATGCGAACCACAGCGGTCTAGCTAATTTCATTTTCACCAGCCTTTCCATACAGCGCTGTAAAACGAAGATGCGCAAAGAGTCTATGTTCCTCGTCATCATTGTGCTTTTCGCCTTTGGAGCTATGATACTGTAGGTTCTTCATTTTAAAAAAGACCAACTGTGGTTTTGTAGCCATGCCATCGAAGTATTTTTGGCGACTAGTCATGTCAAGACAAATGGACAGCAATTCCACCCGAAATATTTGTAGGTTTCAATTTATATTCCAACAACCTTTCTTTCAATCTATTCGTAATTAAATTTTAGGCGCTTTGAGATCACTATGAATTAATTTATTTTAGGAACATCACTGCTATAATTGCCAACCGCGCAAAAGCGCTGCAGGCCGAGTGAGCAATTCAAGTCTCTGCGATGTCGTCTGGAAATGTTGGGCACGTAGTCTTCACCAATAAATGTATTATTCAGTAAAAAATCAATTAGCATATCAAATTCATTGTGACGCATTCAGGCATCGTTGGGCTTGCGCTCGGTGAACGAGAACTCGTCGTGGTAGAGCTTGATCTTTCCACTGTCGCGAATCCAGATCTGAAAATAATCAATCATAAAAATGCGGGAAATGTCGAAAAACCTGAAGATATGGGCCGGTAAGGGTCTCATTTCCATTGTTGAGGGTCCAGGTGTTACGGTAGAGGAAGACATCACCGCCTCCAGAGAAACGCTCGTTGGTCGTCTATGGTAAAAAATTGGAATTCCAGTGAATTTAAGCTATAAAATCCTAATTTCTAATATTAATGCATACCACGGTCTGGAATTTAGGTCAGGTTGGCTTTATTTTTGACAATGACTGAAAAATAAAAAGTAAAAAGTAATTTATACGAATTTTTCTTTACAAATAACGAAACGATACAAACTCTATTTTTACCTTCCGGTGTATGGTGGAGCGTCTTACCGCTGTCGATGAGCAACGCCTCGGGGTGGTAATAGGCGGCCACTTCATCCCACCTTAAAAAAATAGATTTAATTGTTTGTTAAAGGCTAACTTTTTGTCGTAGACGGCCTTCTTGTAACCATCGACGTATGGACGGAGTACCTTTTCCGCTACTGAAAATAGATTAAAACGGTTATTTTTGGAGGATGCTCGATCGTATGGGACAGTAAAAGCTGGTAGGGATCGATCCTGCGTAGCGTTCTACCATTATTTCATCACAGGGCCCCCTATTTGATTTCTGGCCCCACAACCTGGGTGGGCCAAGATGTGTTACACCCCAGGGCCAGCAATAAATTTCACGATTGTCGTCAATTCCCGGGTGGTGGCTGAAATCTCGGGATGCTGAAATGGCCTTCGAAATCGACAAAGGCTGGCGAGATGCAAGATTGAGTTGCACAGCGAGCACTTTTTGTGTGTATCTCCGTTCAACCAGCTGAGATGATTGATCGGGGGTGGGTTTCACAGGGGAACGGTGATGATAAACGTTTTTGGTCGGTTCCGACAGTAGAACTGTTCGAGGTAAATGGGTTTCAGTTAATCGATCGATTAAAGAGGGCTAGGTATTGATTTAAACAACACTATAGGGTTGATTATCTACTACGATATTTTTCCACCTGACAAAATCAGCGCTACGCTCGGCTTCGGATTTGCTCTACATGGATCGTATGAGCTTGATGACCGGTATGTTTTTGCTGCCTTTGCGCACCATATAGCCCTTATAAACACCTATGCGCCCTAATGAAAAGTTATTTTTGGCGGGAAACGGCACTAACAGCGTTGCAAGTTCAATTCTTGCCGCCAGCAAAACATTGTTTGTACCTCACAGTTTTTTAGACTCACTAACCTTGATAATACATATCTAACCACACCAAAACCTACGCTTTTCGAGCTCAAAATCTTCCTTCGTCTTGGAATCATCAGCATCAGTCTTCAGATCCGATTGAATGGAGATCGAGAAGCATAGAGCAAGGGCGAACACCTTCAGCATCCTTCCACTCCGTGTTCTGTTCGAGAAATGGCCACCACCGTCCCGTCCAAAATGACCAAACATACGATCAGATCATTGGGCGGGCTCAAAAGGACCGCCCTTCCTGCTCCTTTTTCTTTTGCCTCAACCTCCTCCTCCTTTTCCACCCGATCCCCCCAATTTTCCGCCCAGCTTATCAGGGTCAGTGGCCAAAAAAGTCGACGGATATCCGCGCATCGGTCATCTCCACCGTGTTGTGATCGGCCATTGCCGGGGTTTTTTAAAAAACTTTTTGAAACGTTGGGTGGTACGATTGGGGTACTGCAACGACAGCAAAGTATTTTGACCTGATCCCAGACAGAACGCGACCGAAAATTGTGTTCTCGACGACGTGGAAGGGGTCGGGAGGGTGGAAAAACGGTCGGTACCAAAATGAGATCTCAAGGCCGATAGGGAGACATTCATTTTGAGTGCTTTTGAAAGGGGTTTGTTGAGATATTGAAAGTGACCACTGTCTGCCATAGAGCGAATTGAACGGGGATATTGGGTTCGGGAGCGCCTTTTGTTGTTGTTGTTCTTTGGTGAAGAGATTGGTTTTATGGTAGTTATAATTTTAAAAGGACTCATTGGTGAGATACAAATTTTTATTACAATACAAATTTATTCGATATAAATAGTAATTGAAAAATTCTAATCATCCTTATGGCGTTGCGCGTAAATCACTCCAAACATTGACAAAAGTGACAGCAGCATCAGTAGACCTACAAATCCCTATAGCTGGGACAAAAGAGCTTACCTCCAAGTCCCACCACCGAATAGCAGATAATTTTGTAAAGTTTGACTTGATTGATCAAATCACTCTTAATGTCATGCACCGTTCCTTGGTCGGCATAGAATGATTCGTTTAGCCAATAGATTGGGTACGCACCAGGCATAAATACGCTCATCGTACTGTAACATCACCATTAACGAATTCGATACCCAACGACCTGATATTCGGGAACTGATTAGCCATGACATTAATTTGCATCCTTTTGTGTGCCATCAAAATCGTCCCGGTTTGCTAAATAAATGCTTAAAATGAATGAAATATATCGTTACGGGTTCCACATCCATAATAATATTATCATCCTCGCTGGCCTTTGATCGAAGCCTTGGTACAAAATTCCGGACGATATCGGAAGCCTGGTAGAAGTGCGGCTTTGAAATGGCAATCGGAGCGCCTAGAAATGTTCGTTTTATTTGCTACTTTTCGCACCATCTTGGCATCCGCTGAGGTCCATAATTCCGTCTGGGTAGCATGCGTCACCGGCGTTCTTATCGTAAAAATCGTACTGCAACGGGAAGCAGAAGCCACAGTTTTCACGGGGTCTGACAGGTGGGTGAAAATTGCGATTAAGAAGTGAGGCTTACCCCCAATTGAACTCGGTAGCTGGTAGTTCAAAACGGTAGCAGTCGATACCTTCGTAGGTACATTTTTTCTGATAAGTCATGTCGATTGATCTGAAAAGGGGTATCTCAGAGCTTTAACGTCAAAAATAAATACAGATTTTTTTAATGTTATTAACCTGCAGATAGAATCAACATAAATTGGCACGACATCGGTTGTTTTTAGAAATGATGGGAAGAAGTCGCCAGCTGTAAAAATTTTCTAAATAACTTCTAGAGCCCTCTTACTATTTCCACGGATCGTTCGTGCATGCAAGCTGGCTTGGATGTCGCCACCGCAGTCTGACCACCTGAATCGAAACTTCTATTCTTATTCTGGCGCATTAAAATTAAATTAGAAAACAATTGTCATACCATGCAGCCGGTAACAAGGTGCCATTTGTGATCCACGGTTGAGACTCGTTATACTGATTCTCCATCGTAAAACTCTGGATAAATCCGACGCGCTGGTAGTCACCTTTGCCCGACAATATGGTGTAATGCGGACTCGTGTAGTTCAACGTTTGCTAAAATTACAAATATAGATTAGCTGTATTCCTCGTCGTTTCCTATTTGGGAATTTTATTTGGTGTCTGCAACATGTCAGGCCCAAAAATAGACCTTTAACCTTTGTGAATAGGGCCCGGCTCGCGCCCATAAAAGAGTCATAATATTGACATTATTCTGGGTAGCATGCGTCAACTTACTCCATAGCTAACATTCTGCGGACTCGAAACAACGCATTGACTTGGAGGAGTCTGCAGTAATAAACAAATAAAATCGGCAACGTTTTGGATGAATCTGGTGTAAAATGGTGGTTCATAGCCAGAGATCAGCAATTTATCGATTGTCTAAATTGGGGGTAATTGGGATACAAACATACATCAAAACTTACCACTTCGATGAATGGTCCGGCCTTGAATGCAGCCAATGCGTCATCGATTAATGATAGAATTACCGTTTCATATTCTTCTTCGATTACTGTAATGCTTAGTGGGTTTTGTGAGCATTATAAAAACTAACATTCACAAGGAAGAGTCGGGAATAGCTGTTGGCAAAGAGCCCCCAATGGCAATTCAGTCAGTGTTTGCATGGCTACCTATAAGCCCAAATTCATCCTGCATACCTACGACTCCACTTACAAAATAGCTAACATCCGGAACGAGAACTTTATCGACCAACGGATCACACCCCAAACACGATTGGGTCGGATCGAACACATATTTTATGTGCTAAAATAAATTCATAACCAAAATATCTATTCAAAACCTGAGTATAGGTAAGCATCCTATCGTCGTCCTGCATACCGTCAATATCATTTGTAGTTGTTTCCCTAAACACCACATAAATAACATGAGAAAATGAACACACACATAAGTATACGGGCCCTTTTCGTCCATATCGGGTAGTTGGCCGCGGTTTATGATGGAAATTGGGTTCTTGTAGTCGTACACCCAATACTGGATCCTCGAAATGTATTTCGGGTTTGCCCAATCTTTTGTGTAATCGTTGTACGTTCCATTTTTATATTTGATAAGTTGCTTTTGCTGTAATGAAGTAAATTATAACACTGAATAACTAGGGGCCACACCTCTTTAATGGTCTTTTTCGTTTGATCTGGCACTACTTTTAGCACGACGACCAGGCCAGCAATTATCAAAAGGACACCGATCACGAACGTCACAACCGAGACGGCACCGCATGCAAAGCGGACCGTTTTACCCATCCTAAAAATGAGAAATGAAAGTGGAAAACTCAGTAATTATGCCAAAATCAATAAATGGGCACCGCTATCAAATGGGCGAGTCGGGAAACCAAAGAATTCCATGGCTTATCTTCACGTTGTTCTGCTCTCCAACAAGGCAACCCAATCTCCGAATAAATTCTGGAATGCGGGTATTAGTTTATTGGCTTTTTGATTGGGGGAAGGGTTTAGAAAATGGTTTTAGCTCGGTTCTAAAATAGGCAAGATCTAAATCTCATAATATAATAGTTGGTTAAAATCCATAGTTCAGTTCGAATGCTTAAATCCACTCCAAAAATATATCTCATTATTTTGTTTCTGTTTAATTTGATTAAACCTACTTTAAGCCCGTTTCGAAGACAAGTTTTTCAAAGGTTTGCTGTCTCAAATTTAATCCGCCCCATTTAACGTAACGGTCTCTAAACTCTCAAAAACCTTCACGGCTTGCCCTGTCTCCACAACTGTTATCCAAACAGAACCGTATTTGTATAACTGTAGTAACGCTTTATCACCCGTCTCCAAATTGACATCACTGAAGACCGAACACGCCCCTCCATGGCTGCAATATGCCAGCCAGCTGACTAATCACCCCCCTCCCCCAGCTTGGCTTAATTTTAAAATATTGTACACATCCTTATCACCTCACTCCCCACCGTCCCAAATACCTAAATCGGTCAAGCCTTTGGAACGTGGACAGAGAAAAATACCGTGTAAAAGGGAGGGAACAGACCAGGTGGGTGACCGAGGGAAACAGTATTATGAAAAAAGCGGCTGCACGTGCCGCGTTGAACAAACAAATAGAGGGTGGGGGAGTGTTTTGCCCACCATGCCGAAGCAGTACATAAGGCTGCTGAAGTGGCCAGATGAACAGATTTCGAGTTGCGAAACTAAACCCACTATTCAAATCTATTCAAAGATGGCCTTTGTTCCGTTCGACTATTTGCAGCCGGGATGGCCGATGGCAAGCACTTGGTGAGATTTTCATCAAGCTTGCGTTAGGCTTTCAAAGCTAATTCGCACTTAATTTTGACAAAAACTTATTCAGTTGTGAATAATCTTAATTTTCTTCAGGATTGTCCCTCAAATGAAAGATGCGCCGGATATGCACTACCATGAAGTACACAAGGCCCATGTTGGAAAGGGAAATGTAAGAAGCTACACAAAGAATAGCGTGGCCGTGTGCAATAGCAAAATTTTATTCGATTATTATTATCATTATATTTTTAAGGTCACCGAAACCCCTCGCCGATATTCGGTTTCTCTTGACGTGCACGAATTCGCTCCATCTGAATTGGAGGTAACAAACCTTCTTAGAACCATTTTAATTGTTGATTTTCAGGTAAAAACCGAGGGCCGCAAGGTTGTCGTCAAGGGGACGCATCTCGAAGCCGAAGACAAATATGGCCGTGTGACAAAGTGGGCTTAACATCCCCAAAGATTATCTGATTCCTAGGGAATTCAAACGAAAATACAAGCTACCGAGGAGCTGCGAGCTTGAATCGATTGAATCCCACATAAACCCAGAAGGCGTGCTGATGATTGAGACAAAGAAGAGGGATCGATCGGTAATAACTACTAATAATTAGTGTAATTAACGATTGAGTAACCGAAAGCTAAGCTAATTCGTAATTTTAGAACTCCACCAACGTCCCTATCATTCGCGAAACTCGCACTCAAGGAAGGATAATCGAACACTTCTAATTTTTCTGAAACCCATTGATTCGCCAATTCTGTGTAAATTGTAAATAAATTCTTTCAATACAACTAGTCAAACGGTTTATAATGTATATTTCATAAATAAGCGAAGAGCTAAAGCTTGAGCCGAGCAATCAGAGAAAGTAAGGCTGCGCACCATCGACCAGATTTTGAAATTCATGCACGATCTTTTTACCCGGGCACTCTAAAGAAGGCTTAAATAGGGGGAAGGCAATATGGTTGATTCAGAAGCAAGGCAGATAAATTAGCAAATATCGGAGACGGTGGTGACAAGCTTTCCGTTTTGGAAGACGGTCTTGAACTGCTCGGGGACGGGGAGCTCGATGAAATCGCCATCGGGACCAGGGACCAGAACGTTCATTTCGGAGCTCTGAATAAAAAAGGATGAATTTTCAGTGGCCATTTGAAACTTGGTAACTAAAGCTGTATTAAGGGTTCGAAGCTTACCTTTGAAGTGACGATCTCGGCACCCTTCGACGCCTCCGACAAATAGATCTGGCATCCATCAGTCTTCTGCACCGAAACCGTAGGCATCTCACCCATCGTCTAAAAATTTATCTTTATTTATTAACACTTTCTTCTAACCTGGATTTGCAGCGATTGACAATTGATGGTCTCGACCTGGGCCACAATGGCGTCGAACACGATGGCCACCTTCTTACACTGATCCAGTGTCACTGAGTTGCACTTGCCGGCCACCCTAGATGATTATTCATATAAAAAAATTGAGACCATACTTGATCGTAGCATTTTCACACTTGAAGACGTAGACGGTCTGTTTTTTGTCCGTCACGTTGACAACCACTGGCTCGGAGGTACCCTTGTAGTATTCCTAAAACATTTGAATAATTTCTAAAGTCTGTACGACTCAGAAATTCAATAAATCAACTTCATTTGAATGGCTTACCACATTCCATTGCTTGCCATCCTGGAGCTCCATCTTAGGCGGCTTCTGGACAGCAGGGGCTGGTCGAGCCGCCGGTCCACCCGGAACCGGGGGAGGCGCATTCTTGGCGGGCACGGTGCTCTAAAGCAAAAGATATTTGTCTAGGTAGAAGCACATACAGTCGCGCGAAGTTCGGGATTTTTGTGGGTCTGCATATCGGATGTGACCTTCCTGAGGCTGGACGTGATGCCCTCTCCCTGATTCAGCGCCGCAAACAAAGCATCGCGCTTCGTGCGCTCGGCATCACCAGTGCTGGCGGCCGGGGCAAAGAGGTCTGAAATAATCGATAAAGTTTATATTCTAGCAATAAGAGTCTAAATTTTGCCTCAAGTGCCCACCGGTAGGCATTGGCGGGGGAGGTGGAGGAGGAGGACCACCAGGGACAGGTGGATGAGCAGAAGCAGAAGCCGTCGGGGCGGTCGGCGCTGGGGGCGTGTAAGGTCCCTATAAACAAAAACTGACCAAATAATCATAAAGCTTACCGGTGCGGAGTTCCAAACAAGTCCGGTGGTGTGCACCTTCCGGATGAATTCATTAAGGTTAGTCATCAGACCCTCAAGGGCATTCACCCATTCGATGTGGTTTTCGTTCGTTTTCTGGAATTGAAAAACAAAACGTAAGTGTTGTGGGGTTATCTACCTTGTAGGCGAGGCGAATGCGGTTCGTGTAGAATTTAGCGGCTTCAAGGATTTCCTTAACCAGCGGGGCCGGCTTGGGCTTCTGAAATGCAGTAATGAGGTTGTCCATGAGCTTCGAGACGGTATAATTTCGCTATAATTAAAAATGGTACCTCCTTCACCCATCCGACCGCAGCGCTAGCCTCAGCGAGAGCATTAAAGTGGTTGACGAGATCATTGTTGCGATTCTTATCCTTGAGCCCGTGGATTTCTTGGACGGCTTGCTAAATTGAAATTCAAATTAGTAACTAGTGAAGAAACCAACAATAAGTTTCTGCATGGGGATCGACTTGTCGATGCCGGCCGCGTCCAGCTCCTTGTTGCGTGCGGCAAAGAACAGAAACTCGCGCTGGCGATCGAACAATCCTTTATAGGCATTTGCCTAAAAATCTTTATTGGTTGATTCCCACAGAAAGAGAATTATCATAGTTTGTAACAACGCACCACGGCAGCCAGATCTCCGCCGATCACCGATGAAACGGTGACGAACTTGTGCAGATTCTCGGAGATTGCCTCATCGTAATCTTGCACATGCTTCGGCTCACCGGAATCCGAACCAGCGCTTCCGGAATCACCTATAATTTATGGATTAAAACCGCTAAAAGCTTCTTTGTTGCTACAATTAGTTTTGAGTTAGTTTTCCCATAGCACCTCCACCATACCCCGGTAACCATTTGTTCCATCCGAATGGTAAATAGCAAGTTCCGCATCAGCTTGCTTCAACTGATTTTGTCGAATCGATTCTTCATCACTGTCGTCAACATCAAAGACCACTTTTTTGCTAGCTTTATTGCCCTCCAGCTTATTCCCCTTAACGAGAATGCTATGTGGTCTGGGAGCACGACCCTGTTTCCAGGGCGGGGATGGTGATCGATAATGCTGGCGAGCAAGATTTCTGGCCCTCATCTCTTCTTCTTGATTATCGTATACAGATCCAATGGGTGAAGCTGACATTTGTGCCGGTGAACGTATTCTTTCTTCTGTTGGTGAAGAAAGAGCCTTCGGCATTGGAGGAGCAGCTTCACGGCGTGGAATCTCATTTGGTATTTGTGCCGATTCATAATAAGCATTGCTGATAGACGGGGATAGTTTGACGATTGAGTTGTGAACTATCGGCTTTTCAAGTACAGGTTGAATTGGTTGTACCGGTTGTACGATTGTAGCTTGAGGAGAGAAGGACGACAGATTGCGAATGATCGGTTCAGACTGCTGTTTAACGCAGGCGGTTGCTGACCAGATTTATTGTTGTAATACCCAAGTTCGGTGACAGTCCCCAACGGTACAACTCGATTTCGTTGTGGCCCTTCTACTTGTTGTGGTAAAGGGTCTTCAGGAGGAGCTGGCAAATTATAAACGCGCTGGAAATCAGCTGGGAGAACGGGCTGAAGATTTCGAGCAATAACAGGTGGATGCCGAATGGTTGGTGATTGATCATTGGAAGCTGGGAAGGATACCATTTCAGAGTATCCATTTGTCCGGTCGGGTTGATTCTGAGCATGATGGATCGGAACCTGCGGCCCAATATAGTTGACTGGAGGCGGTGGAATCGGTGGTGGAAGATTTACAGGCTCCGGAGATCGCACCCATTCTTGCCTATGGTAGTCGTTATATCTTGACCCAATCGGAGGTGGAGAAAATGCATTCCGCTCGAACTGACGATTAGGTGTAAAATTCAGCTGCGGCGTCGAATGGAACATTCTGTTCTCATGGTGATAACTAGGCTCTTGTCGAAATTGCTGATGCGCGAAGTCGTTATGGAAATTTTGGTGTACCGGGGAAATTAGGGCTTGTGCCTGGTTATTTCCATAGTTGTTGTTGTTTTCTGGGACACTTATCCGAATCGGGACAGTCCTAGCTTGGACAGGTTGTTGCACTTGTGATTGGCCGAAATAATTATCATTAGCTGATGGAAAGTGTCTGGCTGATTGGTTTTGAATATTGGCCCTAGCAGGGTGTCGCCCAAAATTAACAGAATTGCCGAGATCTTGAAATACGTAAGAGTCAGAACGGGTTTTGTGCAAGGCACGGTTGTAAGCTCTTTCAAGGGTGGATCCATCATCTAGCTGTGAGGGAATGGGTGAATGAATTTCATTAGCTTTGTATTCCCATGGATCAAAATCTTCGTGATAAGATTGGTTGGCGGGGAAAGCGCGCTGAATTTGAATCGGACGATTTGGTACCGATTCATGATAGCTAGCTGATTGATAAGGAGCAACAAGCGACTCAGCCTGAAGTCGTTGTTGTTTTAGGCGTTGTAGAAAGCCCTCTTCCCGGGTAGCCAAAGGGGATCCAGGTGGGTCATAGTCATAGCTATTCGAATGGTATCGATCAGGGCTGGCAATACCCTGCCGAAAGGAATCACCAGGGAAATAGACACGACCAGATGTAGGTGGTTGACGGCTCATGTTCTGAGGAGATTGAGCCCGAGACGATAGTTGACTATCGACAGAGAATTGATCGAAGGTTCGAGGGGAGGAGGGGCCCCCAGTTGGTGAGTGAACGGGATGGCGGCTGGCCCTGTCGAGTAAAGTAGACCCGGAAGGAGGGCCACGGCCCGAAAAGAAGCCCCCTGCAGCTGAGGTGACCAACTCGGATCGGGTACTCGAGGCTAGTGATGCTAGTTCGTCGTCCAATTCTCCCGTATTTAGGGCATTCAGGCTACCGTATCCATTTAAGGGTCGGGATTCGACATATGTTAGGGAACGGTAGCTACGTGGGAATCGGGAGAACGGCCTTGGGGTATAAATCGTGCGCTCCATCGTGTCCACCAAGTTCAGCTCAACTTTTGGGCATGCCTAAAACTCATAGAGAGTTTGAAACTCAAATGGGAAAATGGAATCTGAAGAAAGCTTCAGTTCCCCAAAATCTACGCGAAAAATCTCATGGAGAAGGTTTTTCCGCAATTTCTATTTTTTTTATCGCACCGAATTTCACGAAGTTATAGTAACGTAAACCTTTAGCGTAAACTATTTTCGCATGGCTACTTTTGATAACAAAATCTCAAATAAATAAAAAATAAATAAATGTAAATTTAGAACCGGTTTAATGGAAAAGCCAAGCCAATTTACTAATAAGTTTACCAGGGAAAAAATTTTAATAACCCAATTGATTGCGCAATACCATCACCCGCCCTCGCCGCTAATTCAAAACCCATAAACGCGCAAATGTTTTGACAACTCATTAGAGGTTTTCAGCGATCCGGTAACCAGTAAAAAAAGTGGGACATGTGTCGTGCGGGGAGGGAGACCGGTATAAAAAAGGAAGGGAGGGGGAAGAAACAAGGTGTGGAGGGGCAGTCAGAGGTCCAGGATCTGGCTCGCAAGCAGTTCACAACAGATTGCCGACAGCTGTGTGGGATGGACGGCCGGAGGGTCTCTGGCTAGTCCGGGGCCATACGCTGTGTACGATGTTGAAACGAGTAGATGTTCTCTTCGGCTTGGTCTTTAGCACCCAATCTTTGGGGGAACGATAATTTTGGTTCGTTTACGAGTGTGGAGGGGAGAGATTTGGATAGGGAGGAATAGGCGGAGGGTCCAAGGCGTGATTGCAAGCTCCTTTTAATGTAAATCAGGTGTAATAGTTTCTTTATTGTAAGCTAGGACCTCTATGTATTTACTTAAAGGGATAAGGAAGGCCCACGTAGATCAGGGCTCATCTACAATTGGCAAGTTGCCAACCTGAAATGCTAATGCAAAATACGGGGTAGAGCGTGGGTCTAGGCGAGACGGAGCAGAGACGAGTTATGCTAATTTTGAAGTTAAAACCGACTTTATGCCTAATTTATCCGGGTTTTTCTGACTCCTTTAATAAGCTATAATTCGCCATTTACATGTACATTTGATTTAGATTATTTTTCGTTTGTCCGAAATGGATAAAATTCTTCGCTTTCAACAATTTCCATCGGTTTTTAGAGCTTGAAAACTATTAAAACAGCTTTAATATTACGAAAAATTATAATAAAACTTTTGGTAAGTTCCTCTGAATCATCAACACACTTTTTTCCAAGATTTTCGCAAAACCGCGGCCTTATATTTTCGATATAGCTATTTTTTGAGTAGAAAGGAAGTTGTAATAAAGCGCGTATACTAAAGAAAATACAGTCCCGAAAAATTACCATTGACAATATGCACAGTCACGGTAGCATTGCCCGAACTAGCCGCAGAAACGTCATAATTCTTCGATTTCTTGAAGTGCTGTATCTGGACTCGGACGAATGATGCAATCTTCGAAGTGCGAGATTTCTTCTTTGGAGTTGATGCCGTATCAGTAGACGACATTTTCAGAAGCAGCTGGTGGTGGCTGGTGAATCGACCACCTCACCGTCCCCCCTCGGTTGCTCTATGTTTTGGGGTGGCGAAGCACAATAACGGCGGGGCCCCACCGAATTCCATTTGACTCGCCACGATGACGAGGGGAATCGTAATAAAAACTTTGGCGTAGATGGGGGATGGTGGAGGGCGGAACGTAGAAACTGACGGAATTGTTTTTGACCCCGGAAACTATGTCCGGACGCATTTACACATAGCGGATTTAGACTAAATTTCATGGTGTAATAGGTTAGTTTTGCCAAAAAAGGATTTAGGTTTAGGTATTGAATAGGGTTATAGGTTTTTGCTAGTGTGGCCGGTTGGCGGAAGGGATACAGCGTTATCTAATTATTTTGAGAAAGAGACACATGGGATCGATGGAGATTTAACTATTTTCCTAGCTTAACTAGATATATCCTGATAATTGAAAAATTTATAAACAATACCTGCCAGAGCAGCGGGCTTCGGCGGCGCCACCGGCTTCGACGATGACAAAGCCTCCAAGCGCGTGACCGCCTTCTCAAAACGCTCCACAAGAGGGCCTAGCTGAGCACTATCCATACTCCGCTAAAGAAAAAATATATTTATCCATAAAAAATTATTGAACCAAACACCAAAACAAGAAACTAAAGATCTCAAACAGCACGAAAAACACCAAGGACTTACATTAGCCAGCCCTTGCTCAATACTAGATCTCAAATCGAGCACCAGCTCCTCAGTGTTGAGCTGATCATCATTTTTAGCGCGCGGCCAGCAACAAGGCATCGTTGTTTGGGCGAAAATAAAGTGGGAGCCAGCATGTGGTGGGCGATGTTTGGGGGCGCTGGTCCGCAGATTGAGATTTACATTATTCATTACACCCCATACGGGTCTAAGATCCGCACCCTATGCAGCCCTTGTCAAAAAGTAGGGGATTTTCTAAGCGGGAGTAGCTATTTATATTAAATTTGAGTTAAAGGACGAAGATGGCAAATAATCTTTTATATTTTTTACAGGTAGGTTTTTTAAATGGACCTGTTATTGTACAAAGAATTCTGTTTGTAGGCCTCCATTAATTATGACTCAGCGGCAGCAAGGAGGGGGTATTCACGTGAGGGGAGAAGGATGATGATATCGAAACCAGATGGAGACACGTGAACCTAGACGATCCGGATTTCAAACAAATAGCGAAAAATTGTTATGTTAAGGGTCAAATATTTAGTATCCGTTATGAAGCGCTGATTTGAGGGACTAGGAAAGCAACGATCAAGTGACTGGACTTTTCGGGAAAAGACAAATTGGTGCATACCTTATAAAAATGATTATGCTGAAATTAAAGTTTGGCTAGACTCTACATCATGCAGCGGTAGACTAACGAGTCAAAATATGGACGATGAAAAGCAACCAATCTGGCTTTCAAATCCCTTTAATGTTCTGCATCTCCATCGTAAACTATCCATAAACTACCACATTTGTACTGATATAGGATCGAGGAGCTTTAGAAAACCGCGAAAATAATTTAAAGAAGTTATAGGAAGGATAATAACATAAAAGAAGCTGATCATGGAAATCACGCAATATTAGAAATGGCGGAGAAACCCAAGGAAATTCGGTTTTGCTGTGTTTAATAGTAAATATCTATGAGGTAGTCAAAAAGGAATCGATTCGACGAATCGCCCCAACACAGCGATGAGAAATTTCAAAAACATGGCTGCGTCATGCCGAGGCAGTGGCTTTTTCGGGTAGCTCCCGATGGTTGGGGGTGGCCAATAGGGAGGGACAGCTGACACCACGGAACATCGGTTGACCAAAAAACCCGAATAGGTAAACAAGAAAAACAATGGGACTTTTTGACTAAAAATCGCGATTTTTGTAACAATCCGAATGACTGTAATGGAAACAGTCAGCCAGATTTGAGAGGGTGAGTAATCAGTACGCTCCTATCGACAGCACCGGGAATCGGGACTATATGAAATTTCGGTTGGACTGTATTTTAGCATCGTAAAAATATGGAAATAATTGTAGTGTAAGGAGAAAGTGTGTATCGTTCGAGAGGTCAAGGGGTAGGGGGTCCTCTGAGCAATTGGGACTTGACCGATCGATATTCGGAGAGGCCAGAGGTCTACACACCACCTGCTTACCCAGTTGACCATAGGGTCCTCCCCCCCCCCTCACCATGCCCAATTTATGGCTTAACCGGCTGGAAATACGGGTTTAAAAAGGGAGAAGACGACGCTGTAAATCCGTTGAACTCTCTGGGGAAGTATTCGCAAGTCCCGAGAAAACCTGACAGCTAAAGAGAGAAGAGAGAGAGAGAGAGAGAGAGAGACAGGAAATAAATTTTTTGGTTATAGGTGAGTCAAATTTATATGGATATGTAATTTTTAGCTAAAATTGCGTTAATTTTCATTAGTCTGAAAAGGAATATTAGGCTAGCTGAGACGAGACGTTGGAATAACAGGCCAATTAAGCTGCACAGCGTTGGAGAAAAAACACATTTAATTTGCCGACTTTTCATAGCACTAGCACTAGCACTAGCCTAATAATCCGAATATCGAAATTTCATAGTGCCGAAATTTTAACATGTCGTAATTTTTAGCATACTATTTTAGAAGTTTTCCTTTAAATTTTTTCTTAACTTTTAACTTAGTGACATTCAACATCATGGAATGTCGACATGACTAATTATGAAAAAAAAACCTTTTAAAGTGATCTCGTCTGTATGCGTAAAATCTCTAATTTTAAAGCAAAGCAAACTTACCTCTCCAACACAACGCTTTAATCTTCTGTCTTTTTAGCCATCTATTTTGCAGGATTTCCACCCCAAAACTTGCACATATTTATTACATATCACCGGTAATAATATGACTGATGCGTAAACTCAATACGGAGGATAATGATCATTCTCATAATACATATGCTTTGGTTCAGGATAATGTTGGGGATAGGGGTAGTTGGGAGGTCGGGGTTGGGGCTGGGTTCTACGGTATTCACGACCGATACTTGCTGTTCGATAATCATAATATACCGGGTCATAGTGTTCCATTTGTCGATGTTGTGGAATGTAGGTGCTATGGGGTGATGGTAATGGTCTTTGATAATAATGAGGGTGTGGTAGGGGTGGATGGCCAATATCAGGGCCACCGCCAGTGTCCATGGGTTGTTGAGGGTAGTATGGGATGTCGGGTGCTAAAATGTGTATACAATACCGTTATTTGTTAGCATAAACCCCCAAGTAAAAGTTCGCTAAGCCGAAAAAATCATAATTAGGAAAATGGTAAAATCCCTGGCAAAATTCGAAACTTGGATTCAAATTTAGCTGTATTTAGCATGCAGAAAAAAATTAAATAGCGGTTTGTTCTAAGATTAGTAGAGGATAATTTTGTTCTAAATCAAGCTTGAAACTTACGTTGATATGCAGCCGGTTGTTCATTTCCACAGAAAACGTTTACAAATGGATTCAACGTATCATGAACGTCGTTCAGGTCCTAAAATCCAATAAACAGTCTTTTTCGTATTCCTTACATCAGGCCAGTTGTCGTTGCTCAAATTTTCCATAGTACCCATTTCCGGTCCAGCCGCTCGTCGTGGCGTTTCCGTAAGAGGACTAAGACCGTAGTCGGCGAGTTGCTGTAAATAACCTTTTCAATCTCGAATTCAGCAGCAAACCTCATGACTAGGTCCAGGTGGTGGTGATGCTTGATGACTGGCCACATATTGTTGCAAAGAATCAAGCGGTCGAATCGGAGAACCGTGTCGTCTACCAGAGAAATAGTTAAGGTAAATTCTAGATACCTCTGCGGACGGCTTGTTTTCGGTTCTTCGAGTTGCATACGGTATTCGGTTCCTTGGATCAATGAAAGGACTCGTGAAGCATACGTTTCTAAACAAAAAATCATGAAAAGCCAAGCCATAACTTACCAATCGCTTGATTTTGACTTTGTTTGTGTTGAGAAACGACCTTGACAAAGTGTGGATTCAATGCAAGGAGTGTTGCCATCTAAAAATAGCAGCAGATTCGTTTAATGATTTAGTAACATACCTCTGGTAAGGTGACGAGATAAGTATGGAGTCCGAGAGCACTTCGGATAATAGGTTCCTCCCGGAATTGTTGGACTACAACGTATACCGGCAAAATGACGTTCGAGATCTGGTGCTTTGGCATGGCAAGGTAGGTACAGATCTTAAACCCAAGCTTCGTAAAGGCTAAAATAATGTTAAATACCTCATTTAATAAATGTTTGTCCCTGGCGAGTTGTTGAAGAGTCGCCATCGCATAGTGAATCAAGTCCGGGAGGGAGACGTTTTCAACAATCTTGTTCTGAAATAAGTGTTACAATATCGTTCATTAAGTACCTCTGGGTATTGCTTGCAAGAGATGTGCAGTACGTAGATGATCAGCGAGACAAACGTGATCGGTTGACGATTCGGGTATTGGTATTGCCGAACGTTGATGAACTTTGGCAAGTTTGCGTCGTTTTTTGCTGCATGGATCAACACCTGAAAAAACAGCTTTGAATTCAAAATTATGTTTACTTGTAGAGTTTTCTTTAAAACAGCTGGTCGCAATTGGGCAAGTTTTTGAAGGTATATATCCGGATTTTCGAACAACATCACTTGAACGTCTTGCACTTTTTCGTGTCCCAAGCTCAATGATCGGAGCAAGTCAAGAACTTCGCACTAAAACGGCGTATGTATTAAGATTCAAAATTCTAAAATCGCTTACATGACACTCTTCTTCCAAGGGCGGATGATTTGATGGCATGCACAGTTGACGTAGCAAAAGATTAACCGCATTCATCTGGACTAGATGTTCCTAGAAAGCGATAACTTACAAAACATCAAATAAATTTTACCTTTCTGAGCTTATTATTCGCGCACATGTTCCCAATAATCTGCACTCCATACAAAACTATCTTTAAATTGTCGTTTCCAAGGAATCGCAAAAGCGTTTCGAGAAGTGGTAGACAATCAACGTCTTCGCACGCAACATCACTAAAAAATAGCTTTATTTCGATTAGATTTGGATTTTTACCTTATATTCCTTAAGCATTCGAGCGCACTATTCAATACCCGCGGTGACCCGTGTAATAACATTCGACATAAGATTTTATGCGCACCACAGCCGACCAATGAACCCGGATCCTAAAGGGAAGGTTCGCAGGCTTTCGAAAACTTACATAGTTGGAAAAATAATTTAATAATTGAGTCGTCCGCCAGAGGAGGTTTTCATATTGGCAGGAGCTGAGCATGCGGAGGAGCTTTGGGATACCGCCAAGCTCCAGGAAGTTATGCTAAAATTGAAGAAGCTGCCTATTGTCGTATTTTTGAAGCTTACCTTCGATTCCAAATCTTTGTCGACCACTAACCGACAAAGTTCAACAACGACGGAGAGTAGTTTTTCACTGTGATTTGGCACCAGCTTTGAAGCCAACGCCCGAAGAGCACCTAGTCTGGAAAGAAATCGTTCTTGATGATATCGATGAAAATATCCACTCACTTTCTAGCTTGTATCAAAGCCTCGATGCCAACATTTTTTTCGGAGACGATGCTGTGCAGGATCAGCGTGGCATATCTCCAGCAGGAATTCTCCTCCTGGCCGATAAAAGCAATCAAATCGGTGAGCAACGCCCAATTTTGTTCCTCGGAAATCCGAATAACATGTCGCAGCGCTTCCTGGTCTTGGCTTCGACCGCAGAGATGGAACAGCGTACAAAGACACGTTCGAACGATTTTCTGAACTAAGAAATTAGGGTCTGTTTCAGTTTTCCTACCTGTTTACTTCTCCATCGTACCATAACTTCACGGAGTACTTCCGGGACCTCGGGGCCCTGGATGACGGGCGGTACACGGCGCTCATTATCGTCTTGTCTTGCAATGTTCTGCACTATTCCGACGGCTTTGAGCACGACTACCTGAATAAAGTGGTTACCTGCACGGGTATTTTAATAATATAAACGTTTAACTCGAACTAGAGTCGTTTTATTAGAATCAAAAAATCTTGATTATGCTTATAATTAGTAAAAATCTATAAATCTCTCGCATATGAATTACGTTCGAAGCGAATTTAAGCGCTTAAAAAGTAAAAATACAAGCAAAATAGATGCATACTGTTTAACAAACAAAAAATTGGAAATTTTAATAGAGTCTAATAAAACGGGAATAAGAATCTTGATAAAATTTACCGATTTGAGTGGGGATACGATTTGGTGAATACAATTATCGGAGTTAAAATACAAGTTTAAGTATATATTATTACCTCGTCCGTGTCTTTCATTAGTTGAATTAACGATGGCATGGCTGATAAAGCCTTTGAAGAATCTTGACGATAGCCAAGTGGCAAATTCTCGAATCGCTGTTGTTGCTGGTCAGTCAATTCGGTGCGGGCAAGTTCATCAGCCATCGACGAAACTCCTGACATCATTGATGGGGCATTCAATGAAGCCATTGACATCACCGAAGGCACCTAAAAATCAACGATCTCGCCAAAAATTTGTGCATATTTTACCTGGCTATGGTTCATCGTCTGCACGCCGCTGTCAAAATTTTTATTCTGCCATTGACTGACTTTGAACTGTGCCATCGATCCCATTTGAGGGGAGAAGCTTGTCTAAAAAGGTTCCCTATAGTTTTATTGAATGTCAGAGCGCTTCCGCACCAATATCCCGTTAGAAATCATTCAAAATATCAAAAAATTAAAAGTTAGCCCCTGGGCGCGGTTATTCTTACAACATTTTGGAGGGAATGATTTTGAGTAAACGTTTGTAGTTGCTAAAATTTTGAAGTAAAGTTAGAATTTTAGGTTACCTGGATTGACAATGGACTATTGGCTATTGGGTGGGTCGATTGGGTATTTGGGCTGTTCATGGTAGGTCGATAAGAAGATGAGGTGCCGCGTTCGTCTTCGATTTCCATATTGTTGTATGGATCTACAGATGAAGGATGGCCTGGAAAAGGTTTTTGTAGGACGTGATTAAAATAATCGCAAGATTATTTTAAAGGGGCGGTGACACGAATGGATCTATGGGTGGGGGATGGCCTCGAAAAGCTCTTTTAGAGATATTTTTAGACCATTTTTGCAAGGGGAATTGGCAAAAATTCGCTAGATATGATCTCAAAGAAAATCTTAAAATTTTAAAGAAGCTATATTCCATAGCAACGATTTGTATGAAATTAAAATACTCACCAAATTCCGCCGGGCTTGGTGGTATTTGCGGCTCAAGCGTCGACACTGGTGGAAGACTGCTCCCATAGCCATATTGGTCACCACTGACGCCCTGAAAATCTTGTTTAATTTTATATTAAAATTATTTATGATAATTTTTACGTAATAAATTTCCGCAAAAACTATGCTTCACTTTACAGTCTAAAAACTTACCGGCGATTGGTGGTGCATCCCAATATACCGACCGGACGGCAGGCTACTACCACTTCCTTGAGCTCGTAGACGACCCTAAAGTTTAAAAATATACATATAAAGTGTACCTAGTTTTTTTTAAAATAAAATAAATTAATTAAACAATTTTCAACCTAAACAAAGGTCTGCTATTTAAAGAATAGTTTCCTAAAGAATCCCAAATCACGAATGCATTGCCAATTGTTTTTGGGGAACGATCTCAAAGCCACTCCATCATTTCAGAGTCTCGAACTGGCAAAGTGTTTATTGATAGCACAGATAGGGCCTTCCCTGCGATGCAGGTTATGGCTTTCCGGGGCGTGGGCGGATGCCTTTCCGGTTTTGATTACAGCTAGGCGTCGTGCAAATGGATGGTCAAAAATAGAATGAGATTTGGGCATTAAATGTAGAAAGAACCGTTTTATAACGTGAAGCGGTAGGAAAAGGGTTTTAAAGTGTGTAAATTACAAGTGGGAATTTTGAGAATAGTTGACAGCTGTGGGCCGGTGCACTAATGATATAGGGATATGGTGGAAAAGGGTTGCCTGGGGGTAAAAGGGGTTGCCTGGGGGTATAACGTAATAACGAAAGAGGTAATCGATGATAAGATATAGAAAGAGACAGGGATTAAACAATAGTAATAATATTATTAAAAGGCGAGAATGAAACCCGGGCCGAAGACTATAAGTTTTATTTGATCGCCCAGTTTCCCAAAGAAATTTCCTCTGAATTCAATACCTAACCAAAATCAGTGTATTAAATTCTGTCGGTAGCAAAGATTCCATTAAATATACATTGACAGCTTGTTGTGCAACAAAATTCGGTAGTCCATGATCTGGGGGGCTTTGTCGAAAAAGGTGCCGAACAGGTGGACGAGAAGCCCCGATGTGTCCGGGTCGAGAATGAAGTACAAACCGAAGAGAAGGTGGTGCTCTTTTGCCGGAAAGGCATTGTAATGTGTGGCTGTGAGAGCGAGAGGAGCATTCGGCTGCCTGTTGGGCCTTTCTATCCCTCGCTTTCGCTCTATCTCCCTCGCTCTCTATGTAGCTCTACCTCTGATCCCTGGGCCCTAGGGAGGTTATTGGGGCCCTCTTTCTCTGTCTGATCGTCTAGGCTAATTTCAGCTATCACAACAACCCATCATCTCGAAGGAACGGGGGGCATGGATGTTCGGGAATGGGTTGGAGACGCTATAAAAGTGAGACCCCTGAAGGGATGGTTACGGGAAGATATTGAATTCAATCTTTATTTGGTAGAACTTAAACGCAATTCCTTCTACCAATTTTTTATACGGCCTTTCAAGGATAGATTAAAATTCAGCAAGATTTATCAAATTCTGCAAACTAAGGGTAAACTAATAACCGGATTTCTAAGAAAAAAAAATAAACTACTAAATTTAAATGCAATTAAAGCCAATGCACGAAATTCAAAGTTTATTCTATAAAGTTAACCAAGGGTTGCTAGTTCCTTTAAAGGACCGTCCAAAACTGATATTTAAGGTTACACCCCCAATATTTATCTGGTTGCAAAATAATACTTGAAATACTGACAAATACGTATAAAAAATCATAAACATATACTTACAATATTTTGAGACAAAATCGAAATGAACAAAACCAATAATTGTACTTTCAAGAATATGTTCACCAAAACCAGTCACTATGCGAATATACACCACCGATGGGAGCAACAGTCCATTTCCAAGGGCAGATTGATGACCCAAATGGACAATTTATGCCTTTTTCGTCGGTACTGACGGAATTTGGCGCGCGCCCCCAAGTCAACCATATGGGGCAAAATGGAACTGTCTTTCTATCTATACATACATACATTCCCCCCATCCCTTTCTTGCCATTCGCCCGCCACAAACCCAGCTGGCGGCACCGCAAATCGCCGGGTGGTTTTTAATAAAATACGCGCTGTATTTCTTGGATTATGTGTTGGGAATGCGGCAGATGCCGTCTGTTTCCTATCTAGGAATAAGGTTTGAATGGGTTACAAAGCATGCAATAAGGGTTTGCTTTCTGTTTTGCCCTAGTAGTATGGGTATATTAGATACAAACTAATCGAGAAAACCCCGATGGAATGACTCAAAACAATCGATTTTATACACAATTTACCAGATTTTTGTCCATAGAAAAATTAGCTTAATAAACTACGACTGTTTAAGTGGATTTATTGCTTGCCGTGTTCATAGGCTTACGCTTGGGATTTTGCTTAGGCTTACAAGGGAAGTGCACGACCGGCCCACGAGAAATCGACACGAGACATAGTGGATCCGATAGAATCGGACACACGGAGATTCCTAATCTGTAATCAGAATTTGCTAAATAAAACCGAGAAAAAAGTTATGAAGCATCAAAGTTGGCCAAATCGCCAAAAACGGCACCTTTAAGGGCCCGTAAAAACCGGGGGAACGGAATTGAGGAGAAAAGAATTAGTACATCTTGTTCGGCAGAAAAAGCGCTTTCGAATGAGCTGTAATACGTAGCATTTGCAAACAATTCACTGAAAAAAGTTTTTTTGGATTCACGGGCAAGGGTATGGCCTGTCAAGTTCATAGAAGAGATTTTCGCGAAATCATCGTAAATTTGAAGTAAGATAGCTCATTCGAAAGCGCTTTTTTTACTGAACAAGATGCACTAATGGGTTGTGGCAAATTTCCATTCCCTGGGCCTTTACAGGCCCATAAAGTCCGATTTTGGGCGATTTTGCCAACTTTGAAGCTTCGTAACTTTTTTCTCCGTTTTATTTAGCAAATTCTGATTACAGATTCGGAATCCCCGTGTCCGATTCTATCAGATCCACTATGTCGCGTGTCGATTTCTCGTGGGCCGGTCGTGCACTTCCCTTGTTAGGCATCGCGTTTGGCCTAAGCTTAACTGATCGTGTCATTAAATAACGCAAAACTAAATCTAGTATTTAATTTAGAATCTAGTAAATTTGATCTGCGGGGACGTAATGATACTTTATTTCATTTATTTATTTTCAAAAAGCATTCAGGCTTATCAACTTAGCCATCAATTAAGGAAAATTACATCACTAAATTTTAATATTGTTGAGACAACTTATAATTTTTGAAAGGCACTCAAGCTTGCCAACACAAAATAATTAATTCCTAGAAAAGAGTGGCCAAAATGCGGGAAATGGATCAATGGGTAGTCCTTTTGGGGAAGGCTGGAAAGCCGAGACAGGAAGGCCTATCTTTAGGCTACATCGACGATCGGGACATCCAACGTAGCGGTGCCGAGAACGGCATAACCTGGCTACTCAAGGAAATTCCATCAAGTTCAGTCTGATTTAAGAACTAATGAAGCTTAAAATTGCAATTATCAAGGAGGTAGGCAATTAAACAATGAAGCAAAAATAACAAAATAATGTGATGGTAAAATCTGCACATCATCAGTGTCAAAAACTTTCGCCTAGCGTTCAATAAAATCTGGGAAGCTAGCGTCCGACAAAGTTATTTTACGACCAGCTCGCTGCGGACTACCGTGGGAATCTTTGGCACGCGCCACCCTCCTAGACACCTACTGTAGATGATTCTAAACCTCAAAAACAAAAATAACCCAATTTGAATTAACTTATGCACTCAAGCCCCCCTGTCTTCTTTCACAACAAAAAAAAACCGAATATTAATTCCACGGCGGTCGTTGGGGCGGGAGATGACCGCTGCCCTGTGCTGCCAGATGGAAATAGAATGAATCAGGCTGGACGGGGCGGCAGCTTTGAGGTGGGAGATGAGATGCGGGAGGGCCCACAAATCCACAATCCACCATCTCCTCCTCTTCCTCCTACTCAACCACTCAATTTGGACCTCCGGGAAATACCGTAGGATTCTGATTCTTGAAAATGGTAGAAAAATAAATTAAGATCGATTGATAAGTTGGAAAAATGTTTATTAAAATTAGGGAAAAGTGGAACTACTCCTAAAAATAAAAATTTGCATTGTGACTCAGTAAATTGGATTGCCGTTTTTGGTATCGACTTTTAGGGAGGGGACGGCCGGGTGGTTGTGATAAGCAGAAGGGAGGAGCCGGGCGCTTAGCGCCCCCCCATCCAGTAAAACACTGATTTCCTGCTTGGAAATGATAACAGTTCTATGCAGAGCTTTTCTGGATTTTGATAGAAGTTTACGTCGGGGAAAAACATATTCACACATTATACTTAAAAGTTTCGTAATGTTGAAATCGTCCGAAAACTGTCCGAAAATGTCCGAAAACCGTAAAAAACGTTAATTATAAATCAGATTTAAATTTTAATTGCCGAAATTATAAAAAGTATAAATTGTTGTCAAAACACACGAAAAAATGACAACTTACATTCGGATGCCTAGGTGGTTTATGCAGATTTGCCATGATGGCCAGCCCAAAAACTCAGTGAATATCGTGATTGTAGCTATGGCCTGGACTGGGAATGGCGAAGAATTAGGTGATTCTCGCCCCTTTCCTCCCCCCAATATCTTTCCATTCCCCCCACCACACAAGTCTCGAGAGTATCCCCATATATCAGATAGATGCGACAATTTATGGGGTTCTTGCAGCTATTTCCGACCGCACTTCATCCGTCCAATTCCCCCTTTCCCATACTTTTTCTGCCATCTCAGAGCCCGGCCGCTGACCAGCCATTAGGAAGTTCTTAATTCGGGTTGTTCGATCAGCCGCTTTGAAGCCTCGAAACATTTATAAGATATGACAGCGGTGAGGGGGACACGGATTTTTTGGCTAATTGGAGCTGACGGGTTTGGGTGGACTTGGATATCTTGGTGTTTTGAGGTCAACTTTCGGAAAGTTGCAATAGCAAAATCGGGTAGTAATAAAAAGCGTTCGGCGGCGGCTGATGATATTGTTTTCTAAGTTTTTCGTCACCTTTCGAGTTTATTTTTGCCAAAATTTGTGTATTGTGATCCACAAAGGAGCATCAGCAATTTGGAGCACATTGTTCAATTTTGACCAACTCCATCGGTTTTGTTACCTTAGGCTGCCTAAAGGCCTAATTATTCCAGGACGTCAAAAGCAGGAACTCGTATCCGCATTTTTTGAGTCCTAAAAACAATTTTGCGTGGTTTTCACAAGCTTCGAGGTTCAAATAAATGGTCTTCAGTTTTTATTAAACACTCTGAAAGTGGGATTCTAACAGTGCGGGTCTTATAATAGCGTGGGGCTTATAGATGTTCTCCCTCCTGGTGCAACCCTAGCTACGAACCCATTCAACCAACTCTCAAATTCCTCAAATGCACCGAGCGCGCGAACGGAGGAAATGCTCTGGGAGCCGGCTTGTTGTTTTAGAGAGGTGCGGGATGACGGCGATTACAATCGGCCACTGTGAACGGCCCCGGGTTGGAAACTCTCTTCATTTCACAGTCTCACAAAAAGTCGTGTAGGTCGCTGGGAGGATGTTCTCGGCAGAGGGGGGTAGAGAGAATTTGCGCAGGAGCAGGAGGGTAGGGCTCATGTCCGATCGGGGATCCGGATAGGGAGGGCTCGATTTATGGGCCGCGGGGGACAACCAGAAGGGTGGAGGAGGGCCCCTTCTAGACATTCCCCAGTTCGAATCCCTTCCACCTCGAAATGGGGCCGCCGACGGGGTGTCAGGATAATAAATGACATGGCAAGTGTTCATCTGTTCCTTTTTGGTTCTTGTGCAACCCATAGGGGAAGATATCGTTATGAAGTATCTTCGAGAATTTAGGTCAACGTTGGCTTTTGGTGTCAGGCACTTTTTTAAATTGGTGTTGACTGGGGCCCGGCTTTTAAAACTAAAAGCAATCTGAGGATTTGAGTAAGCCGCCGGTTCTTATTAAAACTTCCGAATTTTTGTCTGCAAAACTTGTTTGAAATACTGGGAAGCGGAAAACGCGGCAAGCGAATGATGCTTATCTGAAGATCGACATGCAAAAATTGTTGACTACGTAACACAACTTGGCAGACTGCTGCCTAAATTCTCAAAAATTCTTGGTAGCTAAACTCTCTCACCAGCTATAGCCTAGCTAGTTACATACTACATACCAGCTAGACTCGGATATGGCAATACCCCAACCATCATCTCTCCTCTTCATCTCTCCATCATCTCCCATGACCGTCTGGCAACTGACAGACGGCAAGGCTTTGGGTCTCATCGAAACTACCGCATTCTCATGGCCACCCTAAACTTATTGTCGGAAGATAGCCGCCGTACCCCCGGATGGGTCAAAGAGGGTAGAGGAAGACATCTGGAAGGTATTAAAGGGGTAGGTGAGGTTGATAGTAGACACCGCTCACATAGACACCAACTGACTGAAACGCATCGGCCCGCAAGCCACTCAAGCACACGAATCCAGGATTTGTGGCGCGTTTTCGAGAAAAGTATGGAAATGAATATGGTGGTGGATAGTAAACGAGAATTTAAAGACGAACCAGACAAGGAATAAGTTTAGTGTGCCAGGTGCCAGGCTCCCAGATAAAAAGGAATTTTACAAAATTAGAGGGCTGTCGAAAAGACGAAAAATAAGAGGCTTTCGTTACCCAAAAAATTTATTTAGCGCTAGCTAATAACGTTCCTAGAAGCAAGTTTCTTTTTAGGATAAAATCAGAAAATAAAGTTTCATGATGTTGGCTCATGAAAACGTGAGCTAAGCCCAGGACCTTGCTCGCCTTTTCGATAAATCCTTCAATTACCAAAATTAGGTAGACCTCCTAACCGTATGAACGGCTACCAACTCTCGGTTCAGATCTAAATTACATAAAATCGCCAAACCTAGATAAAACAAAACTAAGCTTCAGAGCCCATAAAAACTGGCTAACCCTCAAAACCCATTCTAAAAACCAAAAACCCATTCATGAAGCTTAAAATGCAACTGAATGGGTGTTCAACCCCCAGAAGAAGACTAGGGCCAATGGCCCAAGAGCCGCCCCTGGGCCACTGGGTCCCATTTGTCAAATCTGAGCCTGGAAGCGGGCACGATGGGCTACCGCCAACCCAACAACACCCACAACCCCCCCCCCCCCCTCCTCCTCAATACTTGAAGGCAAAAAGGCGGCAGGGGAGGATGAGGCGCGACGGATGGATGGTTGTACTTGAGGTTGGGTCGAGCCACTTTTTCTGCCCACCACCACCATCTTTCTTTCTTCTTTGCTTTTCGGTAATTGAGCCGACACATGCAAATAAGGGGGGCGAATGGGGGGACCCATGGGCCGGAACGATGGTCAATCTTCAGGCCGGAATTGACGCAGGCATGGTGGTGGGGGAGGGAATATCCAGCTGCTTGATCGGGCTGATGGATTGTGAGGGTTAAAAAGGTTAGGATGACCGGGAGTGGCTATCATCCTATACGTCTGTAAAAATAAATAGTTTTGTATGGATGAATTCGCATCCAACTTCCGAGACCGTAACGGGTATTCTAATGAAAGGATATTTCGGGTATATTTTTTTACGTGGTTAAGCGCGTGAGAGCTTCGAAATAATTTGATTTAATTCAAATTTTTGAAGGTATACGAAAATCATTTATTGTTGCGAACATCCGTAGTTAACTCCGCAAACTACGAAGTTTTTAATGCCTCGGTAAGTATTATATATGATTAGATACCGTTAAAAACTGTTGGCAAGAAACAAAAAACATAGAATAAAGGAGGCGGTAACTGCTTAAAAGGAGCGCAAGGTCGGCTGGAAATGGGTGATGGACGAGTATTCTCCATGCGCGTGGCGCCTTGCTGCGAAATCAACGGCTGCATAGCCTCGGATTGACCACAAAGGAACACCTAATCAACACGCTCAATGCCAAGTTTTAGAGGAGTCGGTCGTTGCCAGTTGGCCTCAGATTTCTTCATTTTGGCTCTGTTCATTGAAAGGTAAAAAAAGTAGTTTCAAAGCCACATCACAGGAGCCGTATTGTCTAATTTTACGACGGAAACCATGAAAACAGCCGATTTAGGCGAGATCTGCACGTTAAATGCTGACTCCCGTTGAAAAACTCTTTTGTACGCATACGCTTTTAATATCGAGCGAAAGCATAAATTTTTGGAAAGTGGGTGCGAACGTGAGAGAATTCATCTCAATTCGCTAGAGGAAGTACTTTTTCGGACATCCGTTAGTGTAAGAGAGTCAAGGAAAATAATATTAATAACCTTGTACGTTTAATAGGAACCAGATTGGAATAACTGGCTAGTAACGGGCACCATTTTAGGGTAGCGAAATGGCAAGAACAAAGGGCGTCCTTGAATGGATGCTCGATGGTTGATCCCATTTGAGGAGTTCGGGCCATCTGCGTGGGATTTTGCGGCCCAGTCGCATATTAGACAGCGCGTTGACACATGCAAATCTCGCTGCGCCACCCAAAATCTCGACCAAATACTGTCATTATTAAATTAAATTCAAGAAAGTGTTTGACAATATCTGGTTACACGCGCACTTTGAAGTTTTCGATTTAATGCTGGTTCATGGAAATAAATTTTATTCAACAATTGATCTAAAAAATACGTCGCATCGTAAAGAGCCCTCCCGGGAAAAATAGCATCGGTAATAAAAATAATAAAATAGAAAATGTGTATACTAACCAGCAACGTCGACGTTATCATCGACCAACAAAAGATGTTGGTTGTGCTGATTTTTGCTATATTGCTGGTCCCTTCGTCGTTTTTCGGAAAATCTGAAACAGGCAAAGTGAGGAAGAAGAAGGTATCTGAAAGACTCGTTCGATAAGAGTTATATCTCCACGGACAGAAACTGCTAAAACGTTAAAAGTCTATTAATCCCTGGAGCCAATCGAATCATGTATTTTTGGAAGGACCAATAATGGTTTATCATCCTATCAAAAGCCTTTTATACGCGAACTGTTGCATTTTACACGGCGAATGAATAATCGCCTCTCGTCCAAATTTTTGGGTTTAGCTTTTGGTTTCCACATTTTCATCTCTGCCCAAATTTCACCCCGGGAAGCCAATCAAAACGAAATCTTGCATCGCCTTCTAAATGTATCCTCGGAGTCTCTGGATTAATTCAGGTTCCCGTTAAAAAAGTGGACGGATTCAGTTTTTCAATCTCGGGGCGGGTTAATCCGAGAAGACTCGGATAATGCGCAAGTTGCTTGATCCGCCTTCGAACCCCTCACCGTTTTCCCAATTTTTCTCGTTGTGCCTCAAGGCTTTCGTTTAGATTGGATGGGGGGGGGGGTTTGGGGCGGGTGAAAACCAAAGGCTTTCGGAGTTACCTGGCTGCAACTCCCACATCGGAATCGACGCTGTTATTGCCATAGTTGCGGGATTGGGGCGGAAATTAGAATATCAGTGACCGCAATTAATCTCTGCCACTACGAACGCCATAGTCTCTTTTCATTGTTTGCTTTCATGGAATGGGTTTCCTATTTTACAATTGCTAAAGAAGAATTACAAGGATTTTTTAGCGTAAATGCCACAACCGACGGAGGTTGTTAACCCAGTAGAGGCCAACCCAACAACTGGTGTTCGGATTCCGGCCTTTTTGAAGAGTGTGGCGCCAGAGGGCCATGTTCAATGGGCACAAACGCACCTCATCCAGTTGTTCGGCACTTTCCCCGATAGCTCGGCCGCCACAGGAGATGGCAAACACGGTACATCGGCCAAACCTATGGCACCGACCCGTCAACGTTCGCACCCACCACTTCGGCGTCTCTCCTGCCCAAACCAAAACCGTGATCGTCCCCTTCCGGCCAAACTCCAGAATGTATTTCGGTAGGTACTCCTATTGTTCATCAGTTTACTCCATGCCAACCCTAACTTTATTTAGTACCACCTCCGAACAAAACCTTCGGATCATACACGAACATCTCGCCACCTACAATTCCCTCCCCATAGCTGGAAAGAGCAAAATGGCGGTTGATTTGGCCCTCGAGATCATGGAGCGGCTACATGCCGAGAATCTCAGGTATCACAAGCTTAATAAGTAATAACCCCAAAGTTCAGCCCGAACTACGATCAGCTGTTCCCGGAGGTCGGCCAGGCCCGCATCAGGAGCTCGGCCAGGTCCGCGAGGCTCTGGAGTTTAAAGATCGCATCTACCTCTCCATCGACATCTTCAAGCAGTTCATCGGGCAACTTGAGGTCCTTGCCAACAGGCCCGTAAGAGGGGCGAGGGGGGCGAGCCGCCCCCCCGAAATCGGCCGAAGGCCGAAAAGTTCATAGGGGGACCCTTATGATTTAATTTTTCCAAAAATTTTTTTGCCTGCGGCGCTGTTTTTGGCTATTTTTAACACTAGTTTTAATGTTATAAACCCTATGTTTTCAAAAATTTTGCCTGCGGCGCTGTAGTTTTAGTCATATTAGTAAAAAATTTTTGGGGTCGCCCCCCCCGAAATTTGGGTTTGTTACGGCCCTGCTTGCACCATATCTAGTTTTTATTTAATTTCTTATTTTCGTATTTCCCAAAGCTTGCCCTTTCCTGTCCATTTTCCATCCATCTCATTTCAGGTTTCCCACAATTCCTCAATGTGCAAGCCTCAATCGTTGTTTTACAATAAATATTAAAGTCTGGAAATGAAAACATCAAACTCAAAACACTTGGGTTATTGGGGGGAGGTGAATGATAAAGAGCGAGACGCTTTAAAAAAATAGGAATTTTATCTGGGTGCCGATCTATCCGTCGCGGGGTTAGACGAACAAGGTTACGCAATGATACGTATCTCAATGTTTCGTCTCAGGGCTATTTTTGTGGGCCTGGTTCCTAAGATTTAGCAGTTTATTAGAGGCCTTATCATTATTTGAAGGTTTTTTGGAATTTACCGAAGGGGATCAAACTTTAGTAATCAAGCCGCTCGCAAATTTTGCAAATCCTCTCTACAGTATTTTTCTACGTGTGATATTAAATATTAAGTAGCATGATATTCTAATTGGTCCTGCCTAATTCTCGATCTACTGCTTATTTTTCAATCTTTCCTTTACCTTTTCGCTGGCCCTGAGCTTTTCCTGGCACCCCCCAAAAGTGCAGATAGTTTTTGCGTCAACACCTCTGGGGGACGGTGCGGAGAAGGCAACACGATGTGGTGGCATATCGTCTTTGTCAAGGAAACCTCCCGCTTCCCCCATCCCATATATCCAAACAGGCTCTCTCTCTCTCTCTCTCTTTCCCTCTCCGAAATCTTTGGAATCCGGAACTATCCTTGCATTACTGGTAGCAGCTAGTCCTCCGGTTGGACCTTGGCCATGGTACCTCTCACTCCCGGATTGCCAGATGTTTTGCCCCGCCGAACTGTTTTTGATGTCGATCCGACTTGTTTATGCCACGCCTTTCAGATCGGTGACCTTTTTTCGGCAATCTCAGTACGCTTCTCTTCTCTGAAATGACGGCTGACGGAACGCTTCGAGATGCTGAGGGGAATCTGCGCGGGAATGGTGCTGTGAATGGTAGTTGGTAGGTGGTTTCGATTATGTAGTAAGGAACCGTTTTTGGTCATCCGGAAAACTGTTTGTGATTACGTTTATGATAGAGAATGCAGTTCTGGACGACACGCGGTGTTTCATTTTCATCAATTGGCTGCTTCAGGCACTATAAAATTGAAACGAAGCGTTGGGAGCCCCGCTTGGCTTTAGGCTCTGCTTATGTTTTACAAGTTTTCGAAACAAGACAATTTTTTTGCTGTCTAGAATTTTTTCTTATAGGAATCACACACATGGCCGTGCCGGGAATGAGCGCTTTGGCGGAGCGGACCCGGACTGTTCGGAGTCTCGAATTGTTGGGCACTATGTCTCGTAAGAAATTAGAAAGTTTGTGCTTTCTAAAGCATTGGAAAATAAGGCTTTAGGTTAGAGCAGCAATTAGTGCTATAAAGTGATAGTAGTACAAATAGCACTACTACTTTCACGTATCTTTTTAGGACCCGGACCCACGCCCCTCCCTACCGCGGCGCACACCTCGTCTACTGGCCGTATCGTGGTGGAAACAGGTAGAAATTGAAATCCAAAATCAAAACATCGGATCTTTACAGTAGCAACTCAACCACCGAGGAGTCTTCCAGCCCCTTCTCCTCCTCTACTAAATAAGATAAATTTTACTGCAGTAACCGACTATTCTGCCGCTCCCTCCCTGTTCTTTCTGTCCCGTGCTATTTTTCAAGAAACTTGTGGACCAAGCTTCCCCTTTGACCCGTCCTTAAAATCCGTATAATTTTCAAATCACCATGTTCCCATTCGATTCTTACCAACATCACCTACTGCCATAATATTATCTCTCGTGACCTCATTTTTGTGCAACAAATAAAGCTTTATTCTTTTTATTGCTTTCGAACCTCGACGCTCATCGCAAAAAATCATTCTCGCTGCGATGTTTTCCTCACGGGTTGCGCAACAAAAAAAAAGATCGTCGCCGTAGGGCCTGTTATGCCGGGAGAAGAGGCAGCAAATAAAAAAATCACCTCACATAAACAGGTGGGGTCGGAGGGGGGAAATGGAAATTGAATGACTAGTCATAGATATCGACCAATCTGGGCATTCAGGAGGCGCTTCATTTCTGATGAGTTTGCTCTTATTTTACTAGTTTTATTAGATTGTTTTTATTGCTTTTGCGAATTTCTTTGGTGCATTACGTTCAGGCAATACGGTAAGGTTTAGCACCGTAACGATTGCCCACAATTGTTAGACAGCTCATTAAATTTGATCTTCAATTTTCGAAAGAGTGATGTGAGCAATTTGCCAATAGAAATCGGGTTCAAAACACGACTAAAACGGTCCATCTCTTTACCAGCAACAAAATTCACGTTGAAACTTGTCAAAACAACAATCTTAAAACCCAGTATTAAAAATACCATCTCCCGATACCGCATAAATATGCACATTTGCCTTCCCATCTATTGCCATGAAACTCACCAGCATCCTGAACATGTGGCGTTTATGGGCCTGTCGTTTTCGGCCTCACCTAACCGATCAAAGGGCTTGTTTATATAAGAGTTTATTTGTAAATGTGTTGGATGACCCCACCATGAAAATAGTTGCCCGCCCGGTAATGAGACTGGGTGGCCACCATCTGGAGGGTCGTCACTTGATCCGCGAAAAACGTCTAAAACTTTGGCTTGTATTGCCGGAACTGGCCACTCACCGGCTCGTGTTTTACGCCTTAAAAATTTCAATGTCTTCCAATTGAAGACTCAAGATATATTCGTGTTTTAGTACTGGTTTTTAGCGGTTAGGACGAAATGGCACCCTCTGCAACAGGGTCACCCAAGGGTGTTGTAGCGACCGAGATCCCATTTACCATCCAGGACGCAGCATGCGAGGAGAAAATGTAAGCAAGCCTCCTTATATTTGGAAAATGTAGGCTATGGCACTGCTTTAGACTGGTCCCAGCGCCCAAAACCCGCTTCGCGGGTCTTGCGTGCTGTGATGCGATCTTTGCATGAGATTGGCTTGCCGAGGGCTTGGGTTCTGCGGATGCTCCCACCCCCACCCCCCCCCCCCCCGAACCAATTCGCAAGAAAGAGGAAATGCGTATTTTTTCACATTATGCAAATTAGCCCGCCCGGAACCCTAAAAATCGGCTCGAGATTTGTAGGATTTGTAAGATTTATGATGATCGAGACTTGTATTTTATCGAAATTTCGAGAACGCCCACGTAAAGAAGAGGGTCGATTCCCCGTAGTGACGGAGAATTAGGGCATTTTATACACATCAGGGCCCAAATTGGGCCTTGACAGTGGCATCCACACACAAAGACGAAAATACGCGCCAAAACGATATAAGGTAGAATTTTAAATTTTAGCGACACCGATCAAAACATGAGAGCTCCGGTCAATCGCCCAGCATATCGTGGTCATCGCCGTTGTCCTTCTGGGTTGGTTCCCTGATCTATTGAAAATTTAATCGCGGTGCTTTCAGTACTTTTTCCATTCGTAATGGGCTACCGATATTTCCGAAGGAATATGCGCGCGAGGCGCAAGGACACTGCGCATCGAAAATTTCTAGGTAGAACCCAACGATCACCTAAAGGATGCTTTCAGAAAGCATGAACATAAAATCGATATTTTAGGCAAGCAAGCACACCAGGCGCCGAAAATCAAGACCCGGATTCCACCCCAAAAGATGGAACGCACGCTCTATGCAAGGTAGGTGTCGAATCCGGAAACAAGTCGAATTTTTGTGTTTCAGAAGCCAACAAGCCGCAACCTGTTGACCCGGATTCTGGCTAGGCTGAAGCTTAGCCCGCCCTCACCCGGGATGCTTCTCTCCGAGGATCTTGAAACATTGGAAGAAGAGGATCGGCATTTTGGGCCTTCCACGACTTCCATCGATAACGCGACATTAATGACCCCTATTATACCCTGAATAGGCCAGAAATCTCTTGGGGATTGGAAATAATTCCGGGGGTTGGGATGCGGAGTATTCGATAAGTTACCGCACCTTTTCGCTTATGTCTTTGTAACCTTGTAGGTTTCATCTTCCAACTCGCAGCCTAGTTATGATTTGCATGCCATGGCTCTCCATTCCCCCGTTATCCACATTTTATCCTGGCTGGGCCCTCTCCGCCCGCTGACTGTACCGTTGAATAAATTCCTTCCCTCTTGATCGATCCGTCCCAATACGGCCGTCGTCCATACGGCTGGGGCCTATGCCCCTTATTTCAAACGTTTTGAGATGTTTTTGATGCTCTTTTCTTTTCCGTAATTATGTAATTTTTCCGAGAACTATGATGAAAATGGCCTCTTCAAAGCCTGGTCCCCCTTATTTTTAAGAATGTTTCCTAGGCGCGTTGGTCTGATAGAACCGTTCACCGCCTATCAGATCTCAAAATCTACCCGACTGGTTCATTTTTGTTTTGTCTTCCTTCTGGGCGGCTCGCCCCGGGTTGTACTGTCTGAAAAACATTGGGCCCTCCCTGGGACTCGATTGGGTGAGTCACTCCCCCGCCCACAAAAGATACCATCATAGCCCGGTTTCCATTTGCTCATTTGCATCCAGCCCCTCACTTCTCGCTCATCCCAGGGCCACCATCCACCTCGGATTCCCCACCCAGTTCACAAAAACTCTGACGGGTGTCTTGTCGCCCTAGCCTATGCTCATGGTGCCCTGAATACTAAGCAAAATATGGATGCTATGCAGATCTATTTGTGGGAAGCAAGCGTGCGATCATAGGCGTGTTAGGTTCAAAACGTTGTCCCAGGGCAGTTGTTTTGAATTTTAGTGGTGGCTACAAACGGTTCCCTGCTCAAAATGTTGACAACAGTTACTATGAAAAATTATCGACCCGTTAGCCGAGGCCCGGGCCTAAGCTACGCATCAGCCTGACCCTAAATGTCCATTCAGTACGCAATGGGTAAAAGTCATGGGTTCCTTTACTTTCCGTGTAGTGAGTCCCGCCGCTCTTACCCATTTAATTTTGTATACCCTCTTTATCTATTTCGGCAATATTTTATATATACATATTTTTACGCTTTTTGCATATATGTTGGATCGTAACCCAGCGTTTTTAAAACGGCTTCTCCCGAAACGACTCCGCCCCACAGAGACCACGCCCCGTGTTTTTCCCTATGGATTTTTTTACCTTAAATTTACTGCAGAATTTGACCCTGACTTAACCTCTGTTTACTAGAATTTGGCGCAGTCATTATTTTACCTATTTCCAGCTTAAAATTAGATCTTTAAGTGGTCCTTGTCCCTCCAATCACATCTGGGTTTTATAGGCTTGCTGGTCGAACTTGACGTACTATTTTTGCACAAGAACGGCCAGAAGTCGGCGGCCATGGAGCGCGATGACAATTTCGGCAATAACTGGCGGTAAGGAATAGAAAATCAGGCAAAAATAACGTTGAGAACACTTGAGAACACTATTTCCCTTGAGACGAACCCTTGAGAACACTATTTAATCCTTTGATTTCAGTCGCGACGGACAGCCACCACCAGATATGAATCGTGGATACGGGCAAGGCTGGAACGATGCAATGAGTGCAAGATACTCATGGTACGGACAAATCCCTCCACAGCTACAAATGCCGCTGGCCCCTAATGGACTACTGCCACCTCTTCTCCCTGGAGTGTACGCGAATCCAATGGCTGGTCGTCTTCCACCACCGATGGCTGCCGGCTTCTTTCCGCATCAAATGCCGGCACTGATGCAGAACCAAATGCAAATTGGACCGAATCCCAATATGATGACAGCCTTAAATGCTCCGGGAATTGCCATGTTTGCTCAGCAACCCCAGCCCTTTCGCACCTTCGGCCCGAACAGCGTTATCCCTGCGCCACCTACTCTTCCTTACGCTTCGATGCTAGCTGCTCCTCAGCAACCGTACCCAGGGTTGTCGCCACAGATTCAGGGTCGTACTTCGTCGACGTCAGGCCGTCACGGAGCATTTCGACGGCCGAGGACACTTCCCGCCCCTCCGAGCCATCCATATTCGAAATCGCGCCAGAAGCGTGGGAATCAGTCCATGCCAGTCTTGACTCCTCAGCAGCCAATTCAGGAGCAGCCGGAGCAACCACAAACTGTTCAAGTACAGCAGCAGCCCCTCGTACAGCAGCAAGCTGCCCCGACCGGCGAAGAAATTCTGGTTGCTCGCATGTTGGCCCACCTTTCAATGCTCAATCTTAATCCTCGGCCCAACAATAACACTCAAAATGTCGTTGCTGTATCGACTCCAGCGCCTCGATGTCCATGGCGGTGGGTTCATTCATTTTTCTCGAGTTTCCCGTGTAAGTTATCATTTTGACGCTTTAAAAAATTATTCATTATGAACTTTTAGCAGCGCCACCCCTCCGATGATTGATGGTCAGCCCGGGTACACCACGGCCCTCCCGATCTGTAGCCAACCGTAAGCCGTTTGCAAATATTTTTTTCAAATTTGGTATAGTTCCGAAAATTTACTCAAGACTCAAGAAAATTCAATGTTGTTCTTTAAATAATTTTTTCAGCGCTCTCAACCCCAGCTTGTGGCCAGCCTCTCAGGCGCAGTGGATGCGGTAGGTCGGGCCAAAAAATCAACTGTATCTATAAAATAAGTATCTCGCCCGCCTGTCAGAACATAATAGCTACTTACCGTCAGTTTTAGCGCTTTCAACCAAAACAACCCGCTACCAGAGGCGAATTCAATTGTCAACACTACACCGACTGCTTGGCCTCTGGCGTAGGTTTTCCTAAAATAGTCAAATGGAATAGTCAAAAGCGTTAAGCTAGAAATCTTTATCCTACTATAGACTAGGCTACTATTTTTTGTCATCAGAATGGAGGATAATTATGCAAAAGTTCAGAATAAAATGGGACCAGACGGGGCCGGGGTTCAAAAGCCGTTTTGCGACTTTTCAACCCTGGTATCCTTTAACTTTTTAATTTGAGTGGTGCTCAGCTTCCGCCGTTGATGAACAACGCCGTTCAGCAGGTGAATGGCCTGGAGGAATTCCTCAATGGACTCAAGTAGGGCTTTTCGCAACGCCAAAAGAAAACTCAAGCTTTATCAGACTAATTTCTCTTTAGTAACGGCGCTTCATCGATAGGGAACAGCAGCAACTTTGCCGCGAACCACATAAGGCAAGCGATCCCGAAGTAACTACTTTTATCTGCTCAAGGGTTTCTTAGACCTGAAATAACATAAAAATCTCAATATTCGTCATTGCGACCTGAATTTTCAAGAAATTATTATAGAGCGCCCCGAAATGACACGGACGAAGAGGACGAATAGGATGCAAGCAGTTCCAGGTTTTTTTAAATTCTCGATTTCTTTAGCTTTTTTCATTCGCGCCGGTCTACCGAAGAAAATTGAATTTTAGTGACCAGATGTGCAGATGACGTAAACCCTGAGGGTTGCGATTCGCCGCCTGATTTTTTTTGCCGCTACCGTAGCCTTGTCAGAAGTTTGGTTCTGGTTCGTTAGCGGGAGCAGGGTATATCCGGAGGGGGGGGGAAGGTTTAATGTGTAGAGTTTTCAATAGGTAACTGTTTTTCGGGAATCGCGACCCGGTAGGACATCATAAAATACATTATTATTTTAATTTTCGATTAAACACTGTGACTTAAGAAAGTTGTAAGAAAGGCAAAAAAATTTTGAAAAATGGGGTTGGTAAGCTATTTTTCGGGAATTCCGATATTTTTCGATATTCTGTTAACGCTATTGAATAGAACATCAGAAATATATAAACAAAGAGTTTAATATGCAGCTCGAAATAATGTAATTTATTAAAGAGAAACTACTTACAAAAATTGCTCCCTCGATAAACTTCACCCCCGCTAGCCAACCAGAACCAAAGTTTCAATTTTATAAATTATTCCGATGACATAGTATTCGCTAGACCCTTGGTAGCAATGCTCCCCAAATTCATAATTCGGTCAAGCCCTTTGTTTCTTACGAGGGAAGTGCACGACCGGCCCACGAGAAATCGACACGAGACATAGTGGATCTGATAGAATCGGACACGGGGATTCTGAATCTGTAATCAGAATTTGCTAAATAAAACGGAGAAAAAAGTTATGAAGCTTCAAAGTTGGCAAAATCGCCCAAAATCGGACTTTTATGGGCCTGTAAAGGCCCAGGGAATGGAAATTTGCCATAACCCATTAGTGCATCTTGTTCAGCAGAAAAAGCTCTTTCGAATGAGCTATCTTACTTTAAGTTTACGATGATTTCGCGAAAATCTCTTCTATGAACTTGGCAGGTCATACCCTTGCCCGTGAATCCAAAAAAACTTTTTTTCAGTGAATTGTTTGCAAATGCTACGTATTACAGTTCATTCGAAAGCGCTTTTTCTGCTGAACAAGATGCACTAATTCTTTTCTCCTCAATTCCGTTCCCCCGGTTTTTACGGGCCCTTAAAGGTACGCTTTTTGGCGATTTGGCCAACTTTGAAGCTTCATAACTTTTTTCTCCGTTTTATTTAGCAAATTCTGATTATAGATTCGGAATCCCCATGTCCGATTCTATCAGATCCACTATGTCTCGTGTCGATTTCTCGTGGGCCGGTCGTGCACTTCCCTTGTTAGCTAAAATCTGGCCTAAAATCGACAATAACCCTCTGGTTTTTTCCGAATTTACTGTGGTTGTCCTAGATCGGTGCCTTAAGCGATTTAGTCAATCATTTCTGTGGTTTTGTCCTGGCAGGTTTAGCTTTCCCGAAAAACTCTTCGAAAAATGTTGCAGCATTGTTTGCACTACGATGGAAAGCTGAACTTGCGCTTTTTTCTGCCGCTTTGTACTTTCCGATTCTTTAAATTATGATTGTTTCACAAATTTCCGATGATAATCCCGAAAATCGGGTTCCCATAAGCCCGTTTCCCGAAAAATTAGATTCCCGAGGATATGAATTGCGAAACTATAGACAGACGCTTGAGGTATTTAAAGGAGCCGGAAGCTTAAAAATCGGTAGTCAAATTTTCTGAACCCACATTTCGGGAATTTGATTTTTCGGGAGACCGTTATTTGGAAGTATCAGCAAACTCCTTTGGCCTAGTCGCAATCGCCTAGTATTGGAAATGTCGCATCCTTCTGATATAACCTTATCCGGTGCGGATTCAAGAACACCATGGATAGAACGGGAGATAGAGAAAGAAAAAAAAGAGAGAGAGAGAGAGAGAGAGAGAGAGACCGAAGTCGCGAAGCAGAACATGTTCACCTGCCGCTAATCCCGTTCAGTATTGATTTCAACCGTTCGTTTTGATTTTATTCATTGTCTACATACTTCCGACATTCCATGAAGACGAATAGAGTCCTATTCGCAATACATTGCTCGTCGTCGATCCCGAAAAGACCGACTTTCAATGACTTTCATGTGTTCTTTTTATGTGTCTGATATGCCTTCACGTGTTTTCGGTGATCATTTCGCGGCCGAAATTAAGGGAATAGTGTCATCTTTTCGTTCTCCTAGGAGTCCCTAGGAAATAGCCTGCAATTCCCTTTATAAGCCAGCACCTCTTCCCCCATTAGCCATTTTTCCAATGTATTTTCCGAATTCTTCACGTTTTTTTCCTTTAGCCCCTTCTCGGAAAAATTTTGTTCCTCCTCCGATCTATTGCTTTTGAGCTGATTAAGCAGAAGCCTTTCCCCCATTCTCTACCGCTCCACTCACTTTGCTGTTTCCATTCCATAATCTATTGCCTGCCCCTTGATTCTTCGACATTAACAATGGATGCCGCATTTTTTCTTTGTCTAATCTTTCTCTCGTTAAATTTACGCTTTGGAAGCGCCTAATAGTTTTCATATGCTCGAGTCAAACTGTATCCGAGTTGTCGGGGGAGAAGGATCAAATCAGCGCATTTTCGAAAAAGTCGGTCAGTATTACTTTCCAAAAATGCTACGACCCTTCTAACCTTGTTTTCACTAATTCACTCCTTTGAATAAATCTTGTAAAACAATTGATCAAATTGCATCTTCGAAGCCATCTGTTGGTCAGTCCGAACATGGAAGCAATTCTTTACAAATAAAAAAATTTATTCAATAACGAAAACGGCCCTTTGATACCCTGAATGAAATCGTGGTTCTACGGGAGAAGAGACCAAAGGAATTTTATTTCCCGTATAAGCATTAGAATGGTCCATGAAACAAAAATAAAAAGATAAATTTTGGTAAATTTTGGAAAACGAGAGACGCGTCGATATTCAAAGAGCAAAAATTATTCCTTGAGCGGCTTGACGACTGTGTTCTCGTCCGGCAGTGAGTGGATTTTCTTCTCTTCCAGAGCAAGCTCCTTCTCCTGAAAAATCGAGGTTGTTTGCGAAAAGGACACAAAAACTTCGTAATTTCCAAGCATTAAAAATCGAATGCGGGGCAAAAAAAGACTACTCTATGGGGATAGGAGATACAAGCAAGAGTTTCACACCACCGCAACTTACAGCTTATGTTAAAAGTCATCCTGCACCGCAAAAAGCAGGGTGGGAAAAGACAAGAGGCTCACCTTGTCTCCACGAGCGCGATTCGTGTTCTCGGCCTCCATACGGCGGTAGATGGGGCGGAAGAAAGCAATAAGGACAACGGCGAGCACAAAGGCGACGGCCTAAAATGAAAGTTTAGTACTCAATCTCCTTGAGGAAAGAAAGGCAGTAAAACTAAACCAACCGAAAAGACCATGATCGAGATCGTAGCGTCGTTAGGGACGTTGTCCAAATCAGTGGCGCTGGTGCGGCAAACCTGCAAAGAGATTATTATACAGAGAAAAAGCTAGTAACTTTTACTGGTGTGCTAGAACCCGCATTAAGCAAATCTGTCTTCTCAATCTGATCGAAAACACACCTGAACATTCTCCCTATCGACGCCTAGCGGGCGGTACAGCTTACGCATCATCATGACGTAAATGATCGATTGAACCTAAAAATTGTAATAATTGGAGCAGTAATAATTCATTATACCTGTCCAACAAGAACGATGAGCCCAGTCGAGGTCTCTTCAGAAACTGGATAAGTGCATTCAGACGAGAGCTGTAGTCCAACAGGGTAAGTGGCCAGTCCCATAATGCCGAAAGCGAGCACCGTCGGGATGATCCATAGCTTCAGGTCGGCGCGCAAGGTTAACTAAAATGAAAATTTGTAGATGAGAAATTAAAAGTTATACAAATGTGAAAGAGGTTAAACACACCTGCAAGAAGATCAGTCCAAAAATTACAGCCACGCCCATCGCAATCTTAATCGTCTCCGCATAACGCTTTGTGCGATCAACGATGATTCCTAAAAAATTCGATTGAAAAACGATGACCAATTTACCAGAGCAGGTTGCTCCAACCAGACCACCGACGATCATTAGTGCGGAGCAAATGCCGGCAAACGTATTGCTGAAATCAAAGTATCTTTAACCTATATAAAAAAATCATACCTGTAGCCAGATGGACATAGCAGTTCGGACAGGACAGTGTACAAGCAGTTAAACATGCCAATACCACCGCTCATCACGAAAAGAAGGACCAGATAGGGACCGTTTGTGAAACAAGCCTTCATTCCTAAAATGGAAATTTTCAGCCATAGACCGATAGGAAACGCTCTACTCTATCAGTACACTGACACCGTGCAGCTTTTCAAAAATTAATAGCAAATGTTCCTCACCCGACACGAAATCCATAGGCTTCTGGGCTGCGGAAAAGGTTGGAGGAATCTTCGGCTCTGATCGGTTGACAAACAACGTCGCCAGAATCGCGGCGCCGATGGAAGGAAAGAAGGTGAAGGCATTGAGGTAGACGACATGGCTGGCTTGAGTGACCTGGAAATCAGGGTGATAAGGCTGAAAATAGACTACAAACCATTGCCGGTGAAATAAGGCTGGGAAGGAAGACGCCGAGTGGGTTAGCCATCACGCCAATTGTCGTCGCCAATCCACGCTCGGTGTCGGGGAACCACGCACCAGCAACCTGAAAGCAGTTAGATAACACACCGAAAACGGGGTAATTTCCTTCGAAAACGTTCCAGAAAACATATTTTAGAAAAAAACTACCTTCGTTGGCAAGAACATGATGAACGGATAGGCGATGGCGGCGATTCCCTGGCCAATCAGTGCAACATAGACGCGCGAAGGGTTAGCCAGGAAGGAAGCCGCAAAACGGATGAACGCGCCGATACCGTTGGCCCATCCTAAAAAAAACATTTTAGATGTTAATCATTGATAAAGTGCGCAATAATTTGCATATATAACTACGCTCACCAGCGATCAGGATAGCCGAGCGAAGACCGAGACGACCGCTGAGGTACATCGCCACGAAACCAACCGGAATCGTAACCGCCATGTAGACGAGTGAGAAACTGAAAACTCGTGGAAATCTGAAACTGTCTTACCGGCCGGCCCATGGTCCACCAAAGAACGTGTTGACGTGATTCGATACAGGGGCGTAGGCGATCCAGGAGATTGTGTTCGTGTTGTTCAACAAAGCGACGATCAGCAAAATCAACCAGCGTCGACGGTACACCCTAAAGAATAACAATTCATCGGTACATCAGCAAAAAAATCTCGGAATCAGAAAAATACCATACCTCAACTGCATAACATCTTCCTCCTCTTCTTTGCCTTCCTTCAGGCTCTAAAAACAAACAAGCAGAAAAATTGCAAATTATACCTTAATCGAAGCCTGTCTTTCGCATGCCTTGTAGGGATTCTCTTCCTGAAAATCAATGCTCATCGCAGGAATGGAAATGCGTTAGAAATAGGCCGGCGAATGCTTCTTTTGACTACTGATTGTGGGGGCAATGCTCGTGCTTTCAGCGGAGGGCGCTTTTTTCTTTTGAATGGCCATGTGCTGGGGGTTTCGGACAACTGTTCTCGAAGTGGCAGGTCGGCCTCAAAAATACCCGCGACCACGATAACTTTTAGCCGCATGATTTTTCTCATTTCTATTCGCAACCACAAAAAATCTATTTTGTCTTAGCAAGGCCTCGTGCTTAGGTGACACCGGAATTTTTGTGATGTGATGTAGCTCATTCGACAGCGCTTAAAATTAAAGTTTCAGCTTTCGAACATTGATCAACGATAGCGATTTTCGCGAAAATTTGCGTCGAAAGGGGTGCGTTTGCCCATTTTGGTTTCCTGCTTACAGCGTGCTACTTTGAGTAATTTTATCTCGAATAGCGTTACTGCCTAGCAATCTGTGGAGCATGGATCCTATTCAGAACTTGGTGTTCTATCGAATGACTATATCACTTAACACCGGCAACCGCCTAAAATAAACATAGAAAAATGAACCTTGCTTTCATCAACGACGGGTTTCACTTCTTCCAGCTGCATCGCTTCAGCATCCTTTCCCTCAGCCATTGCCTTCAAGTTTGGAGACGACTGAGCGTCGACGCTAAAACGATTTGTTAGTTGGAGTCGACAGAAAACAGAAGAAAGCAAGATTTCAAAAAAAAGCGACAGTCGATAGGCACCCGGGCCAGAGGTCGCCGCAGCCTCAGGGAATTGTCTTTCTGATGCGAGTGGCCCGCGGGCTGGGGACAGAAAAAAAGGAATATTCACCGAGGCCCAACCGGGAGAAGGGTTGTTTGTGACGACGAATTGAATCTATCGACGTCGGGTAAACAGCGCGCGCGGAGGAATGAGTCAAAACCCAACACTGCGAGGCTGGGCAATTGCATTAGAGGGGTAGAAAAAACGGCGATTGTGAAACCTATCAACTATACGAAATAACTCACGCCTTCTATTCGGAAAATTAACGCTTTGTTTAGCCAAAATTACCGCCTGACACGTAATTGTAAAAAACTAACCCAAAAACTATAGAACGTAACGACAAGGTGCAACACTAATTTACGTCATTGACGAATTGGGAACAGTGGTTGCGATGGGAGATCGCTATCGGTTAGAAATGGCGAAAAACGACTAGCGACCAAAGTTGTTCATCGCGTCCCCGGGCCAAAACTTTCGAAGTCTCTATCTCGGCGGGCAAAGTACCTAGCGGGATGAAAAATTGTGGAGTTGTAGAGCAAAGGGAGAAGAACGTTCACGCAAAATTTCAAGGCGGTAGCGGCTAAGGGACGCACGGGGACGCAGGGTGACGCAGGGGACGGGTGACAGCCCTGTCCCCCGTCCCCTGCGTCCCCCTACGTCACCGGGCTTCTACATGCCGCTACGACTTTCAAATTTTGTGAGGGCGTTCCTCTCCCTTTACTCTACAACTTCACAAATTCATCCGCTGGTCTGCCGCCGAGATGACTGGTTGGCCCGGGCCGATAATTCTAGCGACACATGGGTCGGTGAGAAGGAATGCAATGCGGCACACCGGGCCCGCGTTCCGCATATGCTAGAGAAAACTGAGTCATCATCTGTATACGACTTGGTCAAAAGTGAGGAATCAATAAGAGGCTGTGGTGGAAAGTGTTATTGAAAGAAGCAGTGGCTCAGGAGACGGTCAAACAGTGAGCGACTGTAAATATAGTTAAAAAATGAATGCCACTCGGTAGGGGCCGTCGTTGTCGTTTGCTAAAAATTAAATGGCGCCGTTTAGCCATAGAAATGAGGGATGGTCGTTTTCCGAATTCAAAACCTAAAACCGCCTAAACCAAGCCAAAAATTACGCGTGCTATTTTTATCGAAATTCAACGGCCCAACAAGACAATTTTGACAGCTCGATCCAAAATTTATCGGACTTCTTCTCATGCCGCGCCAGGAAATGGGATCCTGTTTGCGGAAATGCATTTAGCGCGGCCATGGCAACCTTTAAAAACCGCATTCTCCGAACGCCTAGCTTTGTCCATCATCAGGAGAAATCTTATTGAGCTAAACTTAAAGTTGATAGACTATATTCTTTGCTATTTTCGATGGTAAAGCAATTAGTAGCAGGAAATCAAAAGCTTGGTAGCGAAATACGCGCAGACCTTGTTGGGTGGCTATTCAAATAGGTCGGGTGCCCGGGCAAATCTGGGCAAAAAGCAGCACACGCACAGACAGAGCCAAAGGGCCGAATCGATATACATACAAACCGAGCACCGGGGCGTTGTTCGTTATCGCTGTATAGCGAACGGGCATCCGTTAGGTTGAAGCTGTGCCTTCAGGGAATTAGCATCTTGTCTAGCATTTGGGATGATTGGTCGAATAAACAAACGCCGGATAACCTCGGAAATGCATCTGGTTGACCGAAAATGACCTGGGTGGGGTTCTGGACAATGCAGGAGAAGTTGAAAACACGCGACTTGTTTACCCTGCTCTTGACAGCGGTGAGCTAAAAGAAATCAGCCTGACTAGGAAAGCCCATGAAAATTAAGGATAGGGTCAATTTTAAATTTATAGAAGGGTTAGTGTAAGTTACTTGTCAGTTACCATTATAAAGTTTCTTTTGAAAGTGTGGCTCCCAATTTGGAGATTTGCTGTAACGATAAGAGCGAGTGCCCGGGAATTTGCTCTTTGAACCCGAGAAAACTTAATGCAGACAAGGGAAGCCGCTTTCTAACCAGAGTTAACATTCTCAGCTTCCTGACCGTGAATATTCAAGGATGAGTTATTCTTTCCCAAATCCGAATCTCAATTGTTTATACCAAACATAACAATAAAGTTCTTAACAACTAAAACAACGTAATAGATCTAAGGGGTCAACCCTAGCGCATAAACAATGAAAACAAGCAGAATTTGAACATTCTGTAAGCTAAACCACTGACGGGGCTTGGTCTCCCTTCGCCTCTGCCTCCGGGTCCACCGAAGTGACGACCTCTGGCGGGGCCAAAGCTGTCTTGGTTTCCAGATCAAAGGCTTCGTCGGCCATCGCATCCGGGTGCTCCTGCTTCTTGGCGTCCAGGTTGTCGAGGAGCGAAAGCAGGTGCTAAACGATAAATTTTTGATGCATTTCACAAAGACTAAAATAAAAAATAAACAAATTAAAGCTCACCTCGCCGTCCAATGGCTTGTAGTCGCTCGGGCGTCCGGTGAACATGCTGGTGTCGACCGGGTCTAAAAAAAAAATAGAATCCATCTTATTTTAGCAAACTACCGAGCTCCTGTGCAGCCATGTAAGCCCGTATGTTTTCCAGCATTTCTTTCGGCGTCAGTGGCTCGTGGTCGAACCTATCGCTGTAAAGTAAATATATGTAACTTCAGCGAGCAATAAGTTATAAATCAAATTGCTTAAAGAAGAATGTAATCAACTAAACTATTGGAATCATCTTAAAATTCATATCTTTCAGCTGATTAGAGGAATGATCTAAGGGAAACGAATAGTTGGGATGTCCAACACTTTTGGGAGGGAAAAACTCGGCAAACCGCTCGAAAACCCTAATTAGTAAAGCCGAACCCTGGTTAGGAATCGAAGAGTTTTTAAAAGAAAACTCAGTACAGTTAGAAAAGTAAACGTAACAGTAAACCTCGGGATTTACAGAAAAGAAATTTAAAAGCATTAGAAGGGCAAGGGAAGACGTAAGGTTTAGACCAAAAGATGAATGAGAATTTATTACCACTCTAGGAGACAAAAATGGGGAGAAAAAAAAATCGGTCTCTCTCCGGGAAAGGGGCGAATTCTTGCTTTCTAACCAGAGTTAGCAGCATCATTCGTAGCTACGTGATCGTGAATATTCAAGGATGAGTTATTCTTTCCCAAATCCGAATTTCAATTGTTTCTAAACGGGATCAATATGAAGTTCCGAACAACTAAAATATCCTATTATATCTAAGATGTCAACCCCAGCGCAGAAGCAATCTTTCGAACGAAAATAAACAGAATTTGAACATTCTGATAGCAAAGAAGAACCACTGACGGGAATTGGTCTTCATTCGCCTCCTCATCCTCCTTCTCCTCCGGGTCCACCGAAGTGACGACCTCTGGCCGGGCCAGAGCTGTCTTGGATTCCAGATCAAGGGCTTTGTCGGCCATCGCATCCGGGTGCTCCTGCTTCTTGGCTTCTTGCTTTTCGATGAGCGAAATCAGGTGCTAAAAAGACAAATTTTTTCATACATTTCATAAAGACTAAAATACAAAATCAACAAATTAAAGCTCACCTCGCCTTGCAAAGGCTTGTAGTCACTCGGACGGCCGGTGAACCTGCTGGTGTCGACCGGGTCTAAACAAAAGAATCCATTTTATTTTAGCAAACTACCGAGTTTTTGTGAAGCCATGTAGGCCCGTACGTTTTCCTGCATTTCTTCAAGCGTCATTGGCTTGTTGTCGGACATAGCGCTGTAAAGTAAATATAGGTAACTTCAGAGAGCAATAAGTTATAAATCAAATTGCTTAAAGAAGAATGTAATCAACTAAACTATTGGAAACATCTTAGAATTCATATCTTTCAGCTGATTAGAGGAATGATCTAAGGGAAACGAATAGTTGGGATGTCCACCACTAAAGCCGAACCCTGGTTATGAATTGAAGAGTTTTTAAAAGAAAACCCAGGACAAGTAAACAAGTAAACGTAACAATAAACCAAGGGATTTACAGAAAAGAAATGTAAAAGCTTTAGAAAGGCAAGGGAAAAAAGTAAGATTTAGGCCAAAAGATGAATGGGAATTTATTACTATACACTAGGAGACAAAAATTGGGAGAAAGGGGCGAATTCTTTTGGCGGCGCCCTGGGGGCGCGCGGTCTGTCTTCGGCATTTGTATTCCTGCGTATTCGTGTCCAAAGGGCCTGTCAGTTGAACCTATTACCTCTAGGTTTATGTCCTATCGCTATATTCAATCTGCCGCTAACGGGTTGCGTGAAGGAAAAGATACTATTCTGATTCAAAAAGCGAATCTAAACTCCTGGTTCAAACCGCTAATATGTAGCTTCGAATACTATTGGCTTTATAAGGTAGTTTGCTAGAGAATTGTATCAAATGTAGAAGTGTGTATGGAGAACTACAGAATGAGTCAGTTCAGAAAATGACCTGAAACGCCCATTTTGATAATATTACAGGGTGTCCCAAAAAAAACGAACCATCTGGTATTTCGCCGTGTTACATCCAATCGGCCCAAAATTTGGACCAGAAGTGTATCAGACCCTAAATAACAACAATCCTGACTTACAGCGCCGTAGCTACAGTTGTTCTAGAGTTATGACGAAAATACTGTTTTTCCCGGAATTCTGAACGGTTTTTTCGGCTATCTTTTTGGACTTTGCATTGATTTGCATCGACTTCCGGCTGCGAATCCCTAATTTCGCTGAAGAACTTGGGTAATTTTGCGTTGTAAAAATCGCTTAAATCCAAGCTTATTTAATAAATTTGCTCTGGGAAAAATTCCTTAAGGTAAAGAACGCCTTCCGGATCATTTTCACTTAATGTTTAGGGGGTCTAATTCCACCAAAACCCTATGAAAACTGGAAATTAAAGTTCATTTTTGTTATAACTTTAAAACTACTGGAGCAATGGGGCTAAAAGTCAGGATTGTTCTTATTTAGGGTATGATACACCTCTGGTCCAAATTTGGGGCCGATCGGATGTAACATGGCGAAATGCCAGATGGTTCGTTTTTTTTGGGACACCCTGTATACTGTCCGAATCTACGCAAGTAAAGGCCCTAGCTGGCAATAGTTGACGATTTTCAGCCAAAAATTGACCGCATGCCTTCAAAAAATGATTTCAGCACCAAATCGCGTCGCATTTTGGGTCGCGATTTATATGAATGGTTTATTTAACCGGGTCATATAACGCAGGCGAAAAATGCTGGATAAAAAAATTTGCAACGTAAAGAGAAAAAAATGGGTGAAAGACGAGGGACGGTGATAATAGGGTTTTTGCTTAGGAGAGATTATGGGCTAGCGGGAAGGGTTTCAAGACTTTTCCTAGAGCGTTTCGCGCTGGTCGCAGGGTTTAAGAGGAGAGGTGGCGGAAGTGAATTCCATAGTTTTACGATGCGTGGTGAAAACATAGGGGTATCTCCTACGCTATTAAATCTAGCGAGCTGAAATCTGTGGGAACTCCTAGATCGTCGCGTGGCAAGTTTAAGGAATTTGAGTGGATAGCTCTGCTGGAAAATATTCGATAGCACAGGACGAGGTCCGTTTGGTTTCGGCGTGTTTCGAGGGTGGGGATTTCAAAAAATGTTAGCCTCTCTTCCTACGGATTGACGGGACACCATGGGCAAAGTTTGGAGTAGGCATGAAAGGTAAATCTTTTCTGGACATTTTCGATCTTCTGAATCAGATATTTGCGGGATGGAGAATCATATACTGTTGGTATGTTCCTTTCTCAACAGCATGCTTTTTTCAGTCTTTATTCATCTCAAAATTTGTCTCTCAAATTTTCTTTAAATTTGAATTTTTTTTCATTTGATTTTAGAAATTGACATGGACGAGGGCGTCGTGGAGGCAGTGGACCCTATCGAGCAGCAGATGGAGCAAAATCTCCCGATTGGTACGTTCAAATGTTTATTTTATTATTAATTTTTAGATCGAAATCTCATCGAGCTCGGAGACAACAACGAGAAGAAATCATCCGAAGAAAACACAGAAGCTCTTCAGCCGCGAAACGAACGCGCGGATACACGCCTGAGAGCCACATTGGTATGCTAGTAGTTGAGGTCGGATCGTATTTTTTTAGACGAACTTCAAGTTCAAATTTGCCAAACTGGAAGCGGATATGCTGGGCATGCGACCTTATATGGCCCTCATGGTATGAAATTGAACGGCTTTCTTTCTCGGCTTTCACTCGGTATTTGACCTGCTATGCATTTTATTTTAGGAAGACCTCGCGGCGGCCGGAAGTGCCGAAAACGAACGTTTGAAGCAGGAACTGGGAGACGAAATCAGCCGCCTCAAGCGCGAGAACGACCAGGTACTTTAATTTCACATTTTGAAATGTTTGTTTTTCAAGATGGCTAGGCAGATTCGGATGCTTCGTCGCGAAGTTGCCGGTCTAAAGGATGAACTCGGCCTTGAGTGATGGGGGACGAGCGGCCGCGCATTTTGAAGGCATTTCTTGTTATATTTAATTTCTATTTTGAAACTGTTGAATACTGTTATTTTAAATAAACTGTTATTTGCAAAAAAATAAGCTTGTTCTGATTTCGCCGGTTATTTAGCCGCTTGTTTGTCGCCATCGTTGAACATTTTGTAAATCTTGTGTGATCCGCGGTGGCGCCACTTCGAGCAGTTGTCAAATCAGTCCGATGCGGGGATATCTATGCTGGTATCATCTTTGATTTTCTCGTGCCTGAATCGTATCGCACAGCAGCTAGCAGGTGAATCGTGAAATGAACCAGATGCGCGGATTTCGGCTCTTCTAGTTTTGGGAGAAAAGAGCGCGTGTTTGATGAAATCTGCCAGTTCCGAGCCGAAGAAGCGCGTGCTCAAATCAGCAGTTTTCCGGATTTTCTCGGGAGCAAATCCTACCTTATATAATTTTGGCGTGTATGTATTTCTGTTGGAAAAATGGATGCTAGCGAAGTCGGTCTCCCCGATAATGCCAAAGCTCCTCGGCTTCTTTAGCGATTTTTTCGGGGCTTAACATTTTTTAATTTAGATATTTCGGCTTTTATTCTTTAAATATTTCCCCGGCATTTATTTATGCTTTTCTAGAGGGCGTTGGTTTTTTGGTGCATCTTTCGGCCCTAGCGTTCCCGAAAACTGGGAAATGGGGCAAAATTTATTTATTCCCAAGAACAGGCAAGCGAGTGGAAGCGCACACACATTTTTACGGAGCAACACCTTTCTGGGGGGACAAGGAGATCGAGGATGAGATGGTTTTGTTTTTAGAGAGTCGGTGAGTCCGCAAGGCGACTAATTACACTTTGTACGGGGCGTATTTTGGGCCATTAGCCGTTTTTAGGGTGCTGGCCGGCCTTGTTGTTTTCAATTCCTCCTCAGGTCGGCATCTGGCATTGGACAGGCGACAGGAAGCAGGTCCGAGACGTTTGTCGCTGCACGAATGGGGCCGTCTTCCTGCAATAGGCAGTGTTTTTTGGCTGTTCTTTCGCATTATCGGGTGGACAGCTTCTTTTTATTTTTTATTTGTTTTCCGAACGTGGGATTTTTCCTATAAGTTCCGCCGAAATTCCTACAAATTTTTTTATCAGTTTGTTTTGCATGAATTAGGCATCTTTCAGGCGGCAAAAGTATTGCGAAAACCTAGTAAAATACGCAAAAATTTTCAATTTGACCTGAAAACGCTACTTCGTTATTTTTGACAAAACTTTTGAATCTTTTTACGGTTACAAATAGTGTTTTTTATTAAATTAGTCATATTTCAGCGGATCAGCTATTTCGAGGACTTTAAAAATGTACCAAACTTTCAAATTTGCCCCGAAACATTCGTATTTTTGTAGCTTTTTCTAAAAATTTATGAAGTTTTTAGAGTCAATTCTAGTAAAAAACCAATAAGTAAATTTAGGAAAAATTGGATACTGGTAAAAAGCGATCCACCCGATGTTGCGAAAGTACCCGAAGCGTCAAATCGATCCTTACATTGGCTAGGTCTCGACAGCACGCCACACTCAAACCACGCTTTTGGGTTTTACGCCCAGTTTCCGATGTAATTGCGCCTTTTAGGGATAATCCATAGGTATATGGTAGGCATTGCATGCGTATTTTTCCGAGAAAAAGACCCAATTCGTCATGCCTGACGAAGCCGAGATCCGTTCGGTCTGGAAAAACACCAAGAAGCAAAACGCTGCGCAATGCGTGTAATTGGAGTGCCGTGTATCGAATGAATAAAGTTTTTATTTAATCATTGATGCTTAGATGACAAGTTTTCGACGCAGATTCCTAGCCTGCTCGCACTTGCTCACACGAACTGGGGTTTGCTGAAAAGGTTGAATTAAAAGGCCGTCCGCGGGTCACCCGAACAAGGCTTGGTACAGTTTTTCGACCCTGTTTTTTTGACGTCATCTGGAAGAGCAGGGTCGAATTGGTAGGGTGGCACTATTTTGAGATGTTAAAAGTTTATTTTCCTAGTTAAATTTGGCTCTAAAGTTGCAAACCTCAAAAAATTATCTCGAAACTACCGGAACGAATAGGCTCAAATTTTGTGAGTAAACCTAATTTGGGATGGGGATAATTTTCTAATAAATTGCGGCGCACGAAAATGGCCGGAACATAGGTATATTGCGTACTAAAAACAGTTTTTTGCAGTTTTCGACTTGATGGGTGTTCGGCCGCATCATGAGACTAGCATAGAAAGATGCGCCATTTTTTCTGCATCGATTGATGTATCGTTTATCAGTCGGCCACCACACATTTGCTGGAATATTCCATTAATAGTACGCTCAAAACGCACCAAAAATGTACCCGAAAAATGCATAACAAAAATTTTTGGATTTTGAAGCATGAAAACACATCTATAAGACGAGCTGAAGCTATTGCAAAAAAGAACAAAACGAAATTCAGCTTTTTGGAGGGGGCTGGGATTGAACTGGCGGCAGCTCTGGATTGGCACGCCGACGCTCTACTCATTGCGCCACAGGGCTGCCAGGCACGCGACCCGGGTTCGATTCCTGCCGGATTTCAGACCCCTTTTAAAAATCGTATGTCTACGGGGCGCGGCTTGTAGGAAGAGTAGGTGTCCATCTTATAGGACCACACGATGCGAGTGTCGAGTCCAAAGAACGCGAGGATGTGGTTGATCATCTCTCGATCTAATCCACGACGCACGTCCGGGATAACCAGCGGGTCTGGGCGGACTTCCGGTAGGCCTTCTAATACAAGTTGATAATCAGGATTGTTACATTTGGCATCATCTGGGTCCTCGGTCCAAGTTGGTGGTGGGCGCGGAGGGAGGGGGAGTGGATGACATTCGTGAGGAGGGCTTGGGCGGCACTTCGGGTATCCACGAGTGACTTGGGCGTAGGTGGGCTGGCCAGTTGTTGGATCACGGTTGGACATCTTCATCGAAAACCATTTAGCATCCACTAAGTGTCGGGCTGGGGCGCTGCCGTGGCGGCTGCTATCGGTGCCGGGCTCTTGAAGGCGGATGACCTCGAGATGAAGCAGACGGTAGCGCGCCTCTCAAACTTGGGAAATTAAACCTTGGGTAAAGATTTGGTTGTGATTTTTGTCAAAAATTCTTTTCGGCGCTATTTTTCGAATTTTAATGCTTACTCCCTAGTTTCCTTTGGCTTACTGCCTTCTACGGGCTTTGTGATACTATTGGAGCAAAAAAAAACCAAAAGGATTATCAGGAAAATGGCAGGGATTGTGCTGTAGAGGAACCGAACCCGGGTGGTGTGAGGGTCTCGCCCCGGGAGTTATAGGGATACCGACGACAAAGGTCGATCAGCCTGATCGACTTTTTGACAAATAGCCAACAGGCCAGAGAACATGCCCAGTGGCGAGGCGCAGATACATTTTCTTTACCTCACGTCTCCGATTGCTTATGCCGTCGTGATCCCTTTAACCCACTATCCGCGGGGAGCCCACCACCCCATCCGATCCTATCTCTTCCACTCAATAACCATCAAAACTCATCGCCCGATGTAAACTGCAAAATCCCGTAGTCTGCTCGCGTCTCACTTGAGAAAATAAATTTATTATCTCTCACACCTTTTTACAAGGCGAACCAAAGATAGAGAAAAAGAAACAGGAGAGACATGAAAGCAAAGTGAAAGAGAAGATGGCCACCCAACAGAGAGAGAGAATGCTTGCACATATCGCAGAGAGTTGATCAAGCAATGAAAATACCCGAATCGGAAAGGATGGAAATGAGGAAATTGAAGCAAAGTCGCATCATGAAGCAAAGAGCTGCTTTTCCTGAGTTCTAAAGTCGGTTTTATAGGGTTGTGGGCAGAAGCTTACCGCCACATTTTCATTACGAACATATAAACAACCATTGAGGTTAGAAGAAGTAGCATTATAGTTAGGCTTGTAGCCAATACAGTGAATAGGCCGATACCAATGCATACGCCGTCTCTATCACCAGACAAAGGTGAAGCCGAGATCAGGTCTCCGTTTTCGTCTACTAAATCCCACTTGAAGGTGCTTGTTCAAACTCACCGTTGTTATTATCATCTGCCTCAAAAACGTAAACAGTCTGTGAAATTAGGTCAGCATCTTTTACAACGGCTCCGGCTTTTCTTCGTTTTCTCGTGATCTAAGAACGCAAACTTCGTAAAGAGTGCCATCTCTACCGTATTATTCTGAAGTTCCGGTACGAATTCACTAACATGTCTGTGCTGCATATCAAAGCAGATTGGCGGCTGAAAAGTGATCATTTTCTAAAAATGAATAGATTACCGTAATCCCCTCACATCCGCCTTCCTCCTTCAAACAAAGCCGGATTTCACATTGAAATCGCACGGCCACTCGGTCCGCGAATTTGAAAACAAATGATTCACGGTAGGCCATATTCAAAGCTTCGACATATGTCGGATCCCCGAGTAGAATTCGATCAGTATGACAACTTAATAATAATACTAGGGTCCCGGAAAGCGAAAAACAAACCCATTCTCATCAATAATTTGTTGTTTTTCGCCTTGTCCATCTTCCACGTAGCAACTATGGACGAGTACACCGTAGCTTTCTTGAGAAAATAATAGTATATACATTTTTTTTTCTTATTGCTTACCCGAATCACATTCCCAACGATGTACCACCTGATCACCAACTCGCGCATATTTTAATACAGGGCCGTCAAGGGTATCTTTCCGAATCGTATACGTGCATGTTGGCATCGGCATATCCATATGTAGCGGTTCCGTTGGTAGAGAACTAAAAAGATGGTCACTTAATAGGATTAAAATTATTTTATACCCTGTAATGCAAATTAATACAGTAAATATTAGCATATCCTGCCAGGCCATTTTTATGCTAGGGTGGGGGCGACATCTCGCCCATATTCCCGAATCCCGTTGGGGAGGTATAAGCCGGTAATGGGCGACAAAATAACGGTCGGGGGAGGGGCACGGTTTAGTCTTTTTACTATAGAATCGATGAGGACTAGTGGTGCCGTGGCAGGAGGGTGAGTATTTTGCGGGGGGTGCCGCGCGAAATCGGGGGCCTGCGGAACCGGACTTGTGCCAACGCATTTTTGGTACGGTCATATAGAGATCGGGGGAATGGGGTGGCATTGAAAAGCAATTAAATCCGACAAAACGCGCGGGAGAGGTAATTTTGGGAACTTTTAGCAATATATAATAATCTTGATAGGCATAAATACGCTATGGATATTCATCACTCCGAAATACCCTAAATTCCATTAACTCGAAATACTATTTCGAATCGGCCCAAGCCATAAAATACGTAAAAAGCTGTTCAAGTCTTTGGTTGGTGATCAAATTACATTCAAAATCAAATTAAATTAAAATTATTTGTTACGAAAAATTCGCTCAAATCTCACGTTCCTTTAAAACCCATACAACCCACCTCACATCCAATGAAGCGGTTACAGTATGCGTCATCTCCTTATACATACATTTAATGTTGTAAGCCCGGTCCACTTTGGTAACAAAAAGCTGAAAAAGAATAATGTGATACCATAATAGGTTGTACCGGGTGAAAACTAATAACGAGAACTGTCGAGAACATCATCCCATCCGGGGTAATCTAAAAATGGTAATGGGGCTATTTTCAATATTGTATGTTACCAATCTTTGCCGATCCATGTTACAAGCTCCATGGTTTAACCGTATTCCACCAGTCGGTCGTCCATCTTTTGTCCGTTTACTGTAATCCACCCGACATTCCGGCTTGTTGTAGTTGCCTTTTACGTAAACTTTTCCTAAAGAGCTCCTACTTCTTTTTTTATTGATTTAGACACCTGTGAATTGTCTTAAAGACTCAAATTCCAATTCGATATCCTCTGCATTACAGTTGATCTTTGGGGTGCCAAGTATCTGATTATCGAGGTAGGAATAGGACCAGGTTAGGTGTGAAAATATTAAAATCAGAAGCGGTCGATCTAACAGTCGCATCAATGCCTATAAACCGTAGAGTTTTTCAAGAAAATGTTGGTGGCATTGAAGACATAAAAAAAAAGAAATGTTCCGGTAGTTTCAATGTGGAAGGTCAAGGTTTGGAAGGGCGGATGGAGGTGAGGTGCGGGGGGTTCAGAATGGCCTCCTCCTTTTAGGGGTGAAGACATGAAATCATTCGAGCGTGTTGGGATGAGGGATCGAATAACGAACGCCCTCCAGCCAGCCACCAATTCGGGTTATTGTTATTGAAGAGGTGGAGAGAACTATTGCTATGATACATTTGGGCTATGACATTTTGGAGAGATCCTAGGGTTGAAAATAGATTTTTGTTTTTCAAACCTGAATGCAGCTAGGGTCTAGGATGACAGTCACTTTACATAGCCAATCCAAACACCCACAGAGAATCGAAAAAAATCACGCATCTGGCTCGTGATCAAAGTTAGAGCCGGTTCCGGCCGATACTACCAAAGAAGAAGCCCGATATTGTTGCAAAGACTTAAATTTAGTAGCGAAAAATCCTGATTATCGTTAGCTGATGTCAAGTATTTGTACGGTCATCTCAAGAACACTGCGAAATTACGTTTGCCTATTGAAAACATACGCACCGATCCACACAAATAGACAAACACTCAGCTATTTAAATATAGTAGGATGTAAGGTGCATGGTACTGTTCACTAAGTCGATATTTGCGGTAGGGCTATGAATTTCATTTGCGACATTTCAACGCGTATGTTATTTGACCACCTTGAACCACCTTGTGGTCTTCCAATAGGCGATGGGGAAAACGGACGCAACTCGATAGGGTTTTTTAGCTAGCAAAGCCAACTTCTTGTCGTCTCTTAAAGGGCTGGTTCAACTTCTAGAGCTTGGGCTGGTACCTTGGGACACTATGGACGTAGGCAGGCCTGGGAAAGGGCCGGCCCGGGCCGGCAGCCGGCCTAAACCAAATTTTGGCCCCGGCCCGGCCCTACCGCCAAAATCTGGGCCCGGGCCGGCTCGGCCCCGGGCCGGCCCGGGCCGGCCCAGGGCCGGCCCTGCTTTCTGACCTTAACTAAAGCCATGGATCAGAGGAGTTCTGACATCAGCTGGGAGTACGTTTTAATGTCTCAGGTCATGCCAAATGGCATTGCAGTTATTTCAGATTGTTTCCGGTAGAAAAAAGCAAAAAGCAAAAAATTGACCTCGGGCGGGGTCGAACCCGGGTCGTTTTCCTGGTAAGTGATTTTGATCAAAAATGCTTTTTTGTTTGTTTAAGCTGTGTAGATAAATAGAGTAATCCCTATACCTGCGGAAATAGTAAAGATTAGCTTTATATAACCACATTTAAATTGATTTCTAATTCGTTCAGGAAGGTCGGGCCGGCCCGGGCCGGCCCTACCTTTCCCATGGTCGGCCCCGGCCCGGCCCGGCCCGCCAAAACCGCCAAAATCTCGGCCCGGGCCGACCCTAAAAATTCCCAGGCCTGGACGTAGGCACAGTGCGCCCGAACAGTCCCCATTACGGCAGCTATTAGAGATTGGGGAAAAGGGGAGAGGCGCAGACACAAAAACGCAGAGAGGGTTCGACTCCTGACCGCGGAAATTCTTTTGTTTTATTGGCTGAACTAGCCCTTTAAAGGGTTTTTTGGAGCTACAATTAAAAGATTTTGTTCTACAAAATGTGAAGCCAACGATAAATGAGATAAGGTGTCATAATAAAGTAACAGCCAAATGGCGAGACTCGAAAATTCGATAGAAGCCCGAGGCCTTCCAGTAATGCCGGCCGAGCGAACATCTCCCCGGATCCTACCGGAATTGAGAACACTGAGTAGCCACCAGCCGTCTTAATTGAGTGCCATCTCCAACAAAAGTCGTCCCCCATTTAATACACAAAGTGTCGTGTCCTGTTGTAGGCAATGTCCATTCCAAAAAATGGAGCAATTTGGTAGTGAAGGGCCGGTGGAAAGAGGAGAGGAAGGGGGAAGGCTCTGGCAAATCGGTAACAAAGGGTGCCTGTAGGCGGAAGACATTGTCGCCCAGTCAGCTTGCTCTTCGCCCTAGCGCCTCTTTGCTTTTCTTATTCTAGCCGGGGCAAATTTCCATGTATGGCTGACCGTCTGACGCTTTTCAGGAGAGGGGCGGAAAGGTCGGGGTTGTATAGCAAAAAGTGTTGGGGAGTGGGGGAGGGTATTGTTTTGGTAGTGAAATTGGCATTACTATGGAATGTTCCAAAAAGTGTAGTTGCATAAGAAAAAGCTTAGTTTTTAAAACAGCCAATCAAAACACCTAAAAACTGGTGGCTACATTGAATAAAACGGGGGGGGCAGGGTACAGGATAAGAAAACAGCGGTGCGCGAATAATTAACGTAATTCTCCGATTCAAGCTTGCTACATTTTGACTCGGGAGAGATCAAATAAAAAAATGATTTGGTATGGTCGGCTTCAATTTCAATAAAATAAGACTAAAATAATTCAAAATTCAAAATCATCAAATTCAGATCGAATTGAAAATCAATTTCAACACTTTCATGTATCCCTCGCTGGTAGGAATTTAGAGGTGGAATCAAGCATTGAAGCTAATTCACGTATGGGCAAGACAAGACCAATCTAAGAGTCGATTGGCCAAGATTAACGCCTCCAAAAAACAACTCTCCAATTTCGCCTTCAGCCATATAGGGCCCAACCATGCCCGGCCAAGCGAAAGAAGCGCCAGCTGGTGACTGTGTCCCAATCTGGGCCACAACCTAAACTGTGGTCTCGCACCGGGCCCAACCCCAAAATCGTATCCCGTCCCCCCTCATGACTCTACTGTGGGTAGGCCCGACCCACGATGTCTCACATAACATATCGCTTTCAATTCCGCCTTCTGAACGTTCCTTGCGAGACCAAACAATGGGCTTCCTTTATCGTGTCAACACCCAAAGCCCACAACATCTTCTTCGGTTTCACAGTTGCCGCTGATGGCTTCCTACCGGGTCGCCTGGGGTAATGTTTGTCGGCGTTTAATGCGTTCCTGACAGCGCTACGTGAAGCAGTATAAAATTTTCACGGTAAAACGAAAAAGGCACCTCGGCCCGTCTATATATAGGTATCCCACTTCCGGTTGATGATGAATACCTAGTTTTCTAATAGCAAACCACAGTTTTCGAAAACCTGTCATGTGTGGTCATCTGCAGTCTATTACGCGTCTAATGACATTAAAAATAGCGTAACATTTTTTCCGATATCGAAAATATACCCCAGACAACCAGACGGAAATCGCAGGACTCTGATTAATGGACTCTGATTTACACGTAAATTATTTTTTTATAGTGTAGAATCCTTAAGGCTACTTGAAGTTTAAGGGCATTTCAGGCCGAAGGTGCAAACCATAGCGCTACAACCAAAGAATATGCATACAAGGTCGAAATTCTGTCCAATCGAGAAACACATTATTCACTCGAAGCCTGGCATTATCCCATAATATAGGTTGTTGAATAAATCGACCTTGAACCCCACAAAACCATAGCATCCCGGTATCCAACAGCCATAGAAATGTATACTAAACAAAGATTGGAAATTTTGGAACTGTCACAACAAGGGGTGAAAGTTTAAAAAAGGAAGGAAGGCGCCGGGCCGAGACCGCCATGGGTTTCTGGGTCAAAAACGGCCATTGTATACATTGGGAGGACAGCCGGCTCTCGTCCTGGTTATGCAATAAGTAGTCGTGCTCTTCGGGGAGGATGGGCACTTGAACAACCTCAGGTTAAAGGTGAAACTTTCGAAAACGGCTGTAACTGTCAGGTAGAGGGTTGCTTAAAAATTCCAAAAACAGAAAATCGCTCAGTTTCTTAGAAATACTCTAGAAATTCATTGTGCTTTAAAAACCAGAAGGTTGGAAATTCACAATAAAAAATAATCTAACGCCTGTAACTGTCATGTATACATGCCGTCGCTTAAATTGTCTTGCGCTTTTTACATCAGACAATCACAATATAAAATTGTTCGGTTCCTCAAAAATTCCTAGAACTTCATTGTGCCCACTTAAAAGCCGGGAAGTCACAAGGCAAATAAATTACTTTAAATCTAATCTACTCAGAGGTGTTGAATATCAATGACAAATCATGAATCCCATCAGAATCAATACCCCAGACACTTGTAAGTCGGTAAGAAGAGAAAGAAAGGGCTGGGATGTGCCGAATAATGGAGATGACCATTGTTTGGATGCCCTTGAGGCACCTATACCCCCCCGGGGATACTTGGAAACTAACCCTATTATGGAAGATCTGTAATTACAGTGAACACAAGGAAGATTGGAATAACTATTTTAAGATGCTACTGCGAAAATAGACACCCAAAATATACAGTAAATAAGTTTTAACAGAACCATTTCCACGCATGAACTCTTTACGCGTTTCCTTTTTCGGCCCGTCAGCCAGCTGTATTGGGCCCAGGGCGGCCGGGGCGGGCAAGGTGTGCGCGCTAAAAAGTGACCCAATCCCTTTGACAATGCCCGTGCGATGGCCTTTCGGATGGACAGCCGGAAACCCGGGAATTATTCTTCGCCTGCAGACACCCGCACCACGGTCAACGCCAACTTTTTTTGGTGTTTCTAAAAACCAAGGCTGTGCGCGAAAAGTTGGATTGAGCGTGAAAATTGAAATACAAGCGATCAATCTAGCGAACAATTCATAGGGTAGAAAAATAAAATAATAAAATAGGGCGAAAATTTTAGAGGCAACCTAGGTACCACAAAAAAGTGTAGCCTAAAGAAACGGTCGCATAAAGTGGGGCAAAACCCCCCTTTTTCATATAGGTGGCACCGATACTGGTAAACGTTCTTGACACGATTACAAATCTCAAGTGTGGAACGGGATACCCGGAGGGGAATGGAAGTGCGGAAATGGCCCCGAAATGAGCCGGTGCTTGAATATCAAGACCGTTCATTGTACTGTTGCGTCGTTGAGGAGTCGGCATTTGTAAATAGACCTAAGAGGTAGTGCTGTGCTGGGTGGAAACTCCTGGAGAAATGGAAAGTCATGCAGAACAAGGAGTTAAATATTTGAATTTATAAAAATTAATTAAAGCGAAGGTCGTCGATCGGAGTTCAGTTTTCGTTCGGAAAAACACAAGAGTAGGTGTTAAAATAAGAGGTATAAGTTTAAGTCGGAAAAACATAGAAAAGTTCATGCGTCAGTGGTCTAAATAAAAAATTCCAGATCTTTAAAGGAGTAGAATCAAGAAAAATCTGCCGCTACCCAGCCGGCAAGACTGGTTTCAAGACATCGAACAGCTTATCCACCCACCACAATCCAATAATCCACTAACCTAGGCGCCAGACGGGGAGAGAAAACGGTCTGCCTGCCTTGGCACATTTTTAAAAACGCGTGCCAAGCCGGTGTTGAGGGTGAGAGCGGAGAGAAAGTCCTTTGTACGGGACGATACTCCTTCCCGAGGTACGACTAATTGCGGTCGACCGCCACGCCGCTTAGGAGACGGCTTTGGCCAAGAACGGCGGGCGCTCAGCCTTCTGTACGGCTGCTACTGAAGGATGGAAAGTGTTCTGTTCTTCTAGGGAGGGGAATACGTGACATTACGTGACCCCTGGCACATTTCGATTGGGGTTAAAACACCGATCAAAGTGTTCAAAATTTTGAGTTGTCAGAGAAGAAGGATGGATTGAAAAGATGGATTCTAGAAGGGGCCAGGGTTAAAATGCCGCGAAGCGCTTTTTTAACCAAATAAATATACGTAGAGCTTAGGCTTAGGCTTCGGCGTAGCTTAGGCTTAGGCTTAGGACAAAAATAATGAACAGCCTTTTTTGGAATTTCCCCACGTCCCGGTCTCTTCAACCTCCAGCAACCGCTTACATCATTTTCCTCGAGCCTCCAAACCGGGACGCTGATGATTCACAGTCGATCGTCATTTTATGAGTTGATTAGGGAGATTTCTCCCCCCTCCCCCATAGCAAGATTCTCCGGGGGGGCTCCACCCAATATGTGCGAGGAGGATATGCAAGGAATCGCCTTTGGGTTATCACTCGTTCATCTCTGAAGGTCAGCTACAGATATTTGTACCCGCACCCCCCGCATAGCCGTAACCATTTTTCGTGACAACTTTTTCTATATATTGAAAAGCCAATATTTATATTGCAAAAATTGATAATCTTCTCAAAAATGTCTCAATCTCATCTATCTCAAGTTTCTCAAAAATCCTCTCTGGATTTTGAGCTCCCAAATTTCTTGATCGGCTTCAGATCTTTACAAGCGATGGGCTCATAAAAATTATCTTCTGACAAAATTTCAGGCCAACCTATTAGAGCAAGATCTTAGTTTTGTGTTTTACTTTGATTTTAAACGATTTGAACACTCTTATGCTTAATAAAAATGAAGAGGTACTCGTTCCTCCATAGAGTTTTTTTGCAAACAAATTGCTCGTTGTACACAAATTTTTATGAACTTTTTATTATCTCACTCAGCGGAACTTGACCAGAAAACGACGAGTTTGTCAAATTACCAAATTTAACGTTTATAAAAGTTTCCAAAAACAAGTTTCCGCTTAACTTATTAATTTCGCCTTAAAATCATCGTCGCCATAGGTTTTATGGGTGTGCTTCGCTGTGAAAAATTGAATCCGAGATCAAACACTAGGATTTTTTTGGTATCGAGATAATTTTTAATTTTATTCAGCCTGGACAAAACCATATCTCAATTTCCCACCCCCATCGAGTCAGTCGGTTGATAAATGGTGTTGATTTGCATTTCCTGTTCCACCGGATGGCGGCACCATAGCAGGGGGTGCAGCCCCGAATTCTGGGATTTGGGGTGGGAAACCGGGCGTCGGCGCTGCTTTTCAACCCGATATCGGCGTGTGGCTGTATGGCCGGATGGGGCATTTGCATACTGCATGCCCTCGGGGCGGGTGTTGGTCCGTATGTTCGATGGTTGGGGTTGATAGCCATTTGGTCGGCACGGGTCACAACTTTTGTGATGCGGGCCTTATGGTGTGCTGGCTGGATGAATTCGTTAAGGCACTACTTTGGCAACTATATTGACTGGTTGGATTTGATGAATGTGGACCGGGTTAGATTAGGTTAGGCTATTTAGGCCCATACGGAGACTTTTGCTAGTCGATACCAAACGCATCGTATGCAAATTCTCCGAATTTGTTTTTGGAATTTTTTAACCTTTAAAAAAAAGTTGCAAAACAGTTTCGTCTCAGATATGCCAAAAATTGTCTAGCTTGGCCCTCGTGAAAAATTTCCGATACAATACCCCTTCCACTTTCTACTCAACCTCCAACCAACCAGTTGTAGGCTATCGGGTCCCCCGTAGATGCATATCTAATTTTCTCGGGTCCCACATCACCCTCTTTCTCTCGGTCCACTGTCCCAATTTGGCAACCCCGAAATCCTAAAGGCCGTTGCTCGGCTCACCGCCCCGCGCGCGGGTTGTGCATAATTTCCTTTAGGGCTGCGCGATCCCCCGAAATTAGAAGAATAGAGCCGGACGTGTCGTGGCGGTAATCCTTGGCTCGCGTCGTGTCCTTTAGAAAGGGGGAGGGATGGGTTGACAATGCATTGCATTAGCGCCGTTCACATCGAATAAAGTCTCCGATGTTCCGATGGGGTTCAATGACGAGCCGGGGTTTTCACTTTGGGATGGACATCCTGGAGGTGGACTTCCAGGTGCTCTGCGCGTTTCTTAATTTTACCGTTTTAACGATTTTTTTTGTCTATCAGCTTTTGATCCATAGCTCCTATCGCAATTCAATCCAGTCCAATCAACCCCTCCCCCTTCGAAAGTGACATTCAAATTACCCCAAAAAATGACCGGCACCCGGACCTAATGGGGCTTTGTGCCGCGGTGAAGACAAGAACACCTCCGAAAACATGGCCTTTCTCTAAAAAGTTCAATTTTCTCAAGGTCGGTTGCTTGCGATTTTGCGATCTTTTATATCTATTTTTTTTTTCTAAGGTGTTAGCAGCAGGCTAAGAAGATAGCTTCATGGCTCTGCGGGCCAGGAAACATCTTAGCATAGTTAGCATGTTTATAGGGCTTCCGAAATAAGATAAGGAAAAATATTAAAACCCGTAGCTATGCCTGCATATAGGCTATCCCCAGAAACTCTTATTTATTTTTGAAAAAGACCCTTACGCCCCTATAACACATCAAGAATATTTTAAACGGCTTTTTTTTGTATTTAGGTGAGATTCGAACATAATGAGGAAAGTCTCGTGAGCCTCTATGTTCGTTAAATATCGTAGAATTACTCGGACGACTCGACCCCGCATATTTTCTTAATTAACTGGCAGAAGCTGTCGGTTCGTTTCCGCCCTCTTTTTTGGGCCCTCCGACTGCTGTTGGGTCTACTACACGTACACGCCAGAGGGGAGGCCATAAAGTTTTGGGAGATGGTGTGCTGTGAACGGCTTTCAGCCCCTGTGGCAAGATGACTCATACGGTGCCTACCAAAAGGGATGGAAGGGTAGAGCGTCGATTGATTGCCGGGATTTGTTGTCTTTCGGACTGGTGAACAACTTTTGGGGGGTGGTCATTTATCACGTAGTGTCTAGGGGCGGGGTCGGGGTTAGGTTTAATTTTAGTCATTCACCCCGCCTTCTCGACGATAAGCTGGGCTTTAAAGGCACCCTGAAGTCAGAAAACGAAGTCATTTATAGCTTTAAAGGCAATTCCATTTTTCCAGGGAAATTTCGCACACAAAATTAACAATGAATGAAATACCGGGGAATCAATGTCTCGGTGCGATGAAAGCAGCTTTAAATATGATCTTTTTTGGGTTTTAAAAAGCGCTTAGTACATTTTTAGATGCTTTATTTTACGACGTTGTAAAATAACTGACATACAAAAAAATTCGAGTTTGTCTTTCTCCCTAAGTGGGACCCAAACTTTTCATTTACATATTCTCGGGCCGAAATTCATATTTTTGAAAGTTTTTTTACGTCCTCTTGATTGAATTTACGAAATCTTAAGGGTATTCCATTCTAGAGCTATTTTGTGCTTATTTTATAGGTCTATATACTTTTTTGAAGTCTTACCAACTTTGTCCCTCAAGAACACCTCCAGAGGATAGGTCACCAAGTACAACTTTCCTCCACCGGCATTTACACCCGACACCTCACATGCTCGTTCTCTTCTTTTTCCAAGAATTATCTAAACGCTAATCGCCCATCTCCCCGCCCCTCATTTCTCATTTTGCGGCCCTAAACCCGCTTCCTGTATGCAAGCTGGCAATAAGCCCTAAACCCCGGGGGTGCCAATCAACGCGCCTTGATTAGGTGTTGGCTGTATACGAGGGGTCAGCCCCCCTCAAAACACTCGAATACCCTACTTGCCCCCACATCGGACGATTAGGGAAATCCGATACAGAGCCCCACCCCGCCTGGGCCACGGCTCACCGAATTTCCAGCCTAGTTGGGGCCATAATTGCCCGGGCCACCGGAAGGCGGCTGATTAGTCAACGGGCCAGTGCCTGAAGATTTAGGGTCCCCCTCCCCCTACTCCCTCAATTGCTCACACCAGCTTGACCCGTTGGACGAGACACTTCCCGTCGCCTTTCCGGTCAGCCATGGATCATGCTGGAATTTCGTAATTGGCGCTGTTGAACCAATTTTCGGGCATAGTATTTAATCGGAATGGGGTTAGATTACCGTATTTTCTGCAATATGGCTCGTATGGCTTGTTTGGTGGTTCAAGCCGTAGGCCCATTTACGATAGCTAGAATACAAATTGACTTCATTCGATTGGGCTTGACTTCGGGTCGGTTAGTCACTGGCACAGCGTTCGGCTCGGCGTCTTCCCACGGGCCCTCCGCTCTACGACCCGATAAAAGATACCAGGGGCGGACCCTAAAAACATTTTAAAGTGTTTTGTCTATAGTATTGAAAGGGAGCTGTAGCTATAGCCGATATTACGACTTTTGTATTCTAGGGTAAGGTATACGACCTTTATGAAAATTGTGCATTTTTTGAACATCGTTGGACCGGTTAACTCTAATTGCACGTCAGATTTTAATTTTGAGTACCGATCTTCGGGTCTGTAAAATTTTACCATGTCATGTATAACTCTTTAAAAAATGAAGAAAGAACCGGTTGCGAATGCGGTGAGAGAAAAAAATATTCGATTCCGAACCTTTAAATGCTTAACCCCCCCCCTAGCACCACCACTCCTCAAGTACCAGTCGGTTATGAGACAATTGAACCCTAGTGCTTCATTAGAGCCCTTGTGGCCCCAGTGGCCCAAAAGAGAAGGCCCCCTTGGCACAGAACTATGCGCCAGACGGTCATCCTCCCGCCCACAAATCGCCTCCCTCCCGTACTCTACCACCATTTGCCAGCCACCATCCATCCTGACTAGCTCTACATCTATACCCCCCTCTCTCTCACGCGCTCTCTCACGCTCACTGCAGTCGACCACTTTATGACGCGGTCGTAAAATTGGTTGAATCCTTAGTAGCTGGCCGCGGAGTGTGCCCTTTGGCGGATGGCCAATCATGGGTGATTTCAAGGTTTTTCGAAAATTTTGGAGATTGTTTTCTTTGTTTTGAAATTACCTACAGCTTCTTAGATAAAAGACTTTTGGGTGCATTTGCCCTTGGCGCTGGTTTACCCCTGACACCTTCTCAAATTTTAGATACAACGGCCAGTATAGTGCAATAACAATTGACCTTGATTTACATTCCCTAAAGGTCTAGCCAATTCATCTCCTCCCAGAAACGATTTGTTTTCCATGGATGAATCCATTCCATTCCAGTCCACACCCATATCCATCCCCCTCCACCTCCTCCGGATTCCAGCCATTTTTCTTATTTTCCCCTTTCCCCCAGCGGCAATCTCCTTGGGGGGCACACCCAAATGATGCATTGGTGCGCACCATGGATATGCAGGCACGCGTTTTCCCACTCTTCCTCCGCCGGCTCTTCCTCCCCTTCCCGCAAGATCTTATCCCCCAAAATTGCGGCAGCCAAGCCACCGAAGAAGAGCGCGGTTTAGAACGCTTACTCCCTAGGCTGCTGCAGCTAGCCATACATCATTCAAACCCTACCCCCCAAGCAGGGTAATCCTTGAAGCGCTTGAAATGGACCAGTTTTTTTGCTCGCATATGTTTTGGCTAAAGAAATTGCGCCCGGCAAATCTGGGCCGTCTAAACGTTTAGCGGATGTGTGGCTGCATTTAGCTTTCTCTTTGGACAAAAAGTGTCATAGCAAATAGGGCTATCTTATCGGTGAATTCTGAGAGAAGGGGTCTCTGGAGGTAAGTTTGACTCGCCTAAGGAGCTCTAAGGTATTGATTGTTGTGATTCCGGGTTTGGCTTTATAAAGGTGTTATCCTTGACTTTATCAGAGATTACGGATAGCGTTTCCGTTTGGAAATATCATTTGTGAAAAAGCATTTTTTCGCTATTTCTTTACATTTTTCTGAAATGGCTTTTGAGGACAATTTTTCGAGCTGTTTTTCCGGAATGGTGCCTATTGAGGACGCGTTTCTAAAATTTTACTAGTGCGTTGAAGGAATAAAAATAGAATTCCGTGCCTTCAAAAAATTCTGCAACTTTTAACATTTCCGGCACCACCCAAAACATCTTTCCACTTGCAACCATGTGACCTCAGCCTCATTTCATATTCAGTTTACCCAAGACCGCCCTTCCTTTCCAACCCCCCAAATCGCAACCCTAACCCCCGGTCGAAAAGATGATTCAGAGGGCGTTCCAACCCCGGGGTATTGCCGGCGGATCCCATTTCAAGGCTTTTCTCGCCTTTCCTCGCCCTCAATTTGCATACCCCAGACCCGCGCGGACACAGCCCGCCCATCCGGAAAAGGCGCGCCCGCCCTGAAAAAGGGCCCAAGATTGCGGGCATTTCAGGGGCTCGTCTCGCGCAATGAGAAGTGTCCGTATTCCCCCTAGCTTCATGTCACATTGAGGGACCGCCTGCAGCTGTTTCCGGATTTCTTACAGCTGGGGGAGTGCCAGTCCGGGAGGGGGGATTGCGTTTGCATTTTAAGAACAATGGGCCTTTCCCGCACGTCGGGGGTTACGTTTACTTTGGAGGGGCTATTTAAGTTAAGGGTGTAGATTCATCAAAAATATTGCCTAGGACAAAATTGATAGCCGGTCTCTACCGTATACTTTCCACTTCATTAATTCTCGACCGTTTGCATTCGACGTACCTAGAATAGATTTTTCTCCACTTTCTTCAATTGCAAGTTTTGGCGAAACAACCCGACTATACAATTCTTATTCACAAAATTTTGATATATTTTTGAGATATCCTATTGATTGAGATTTTTTTCGATTCGCCAAAATGCCGTAACAGGAGGTAAAATGGTTGGGTAACACCAATTAACACCAATCAAATTGACCGATTTCATTAGGAAGCCTTATATTATAGAAATACACTATGATCTTTATATTGTCCTCCTCCTCCTCAATTGGTACCAAATCCAAGATGGCACTAACGCGAAAACCAACCACCCATGCATACATAGTGACCAACCAGAGGGCTAGAAGAGAGAGAGAGGAAATGAGGGAGGATGGCCCATTTTGGGGCATCTGTTGGTTCTTCCCTAGTGATCGTAGGGCTATGGCCATTTGTGGGGGGTTGTGGGGCTCCTTATGAGATTTATTTGGTGCCCTCCGGGAGAAACGGCCGGGTTGAGGGCGAGAGCTGGAGCCACTGACTAGTGGCGGGTATTTGTCTTTGTTCCTAGTCGACTCCGCCCGACTACTTCCTACAACCCGCTGTTTGCACTTCTAGGAGCTTCTGACGATTTGTCGCTGGGTGTTCGATGCTCTTTATGTAAATTTTATGGTTTGCGAGGTCTTTGTTGCTAGAACGCTTGAATTTTGTGGGCTTTGTCCCAATTAAGATGTATATTTATTCTTTATTGGTATATTTGTTGCATAGATCAACGCAATCACAATTAAAATTACAATGTTGTTGGTAAATCTCAAATATGCAATTATGGAAAAAGCGGCAGATTCAATTATTTAACTACTCATTTTTTCGGCATTTGCAATTTTAAACAATTCTCTCTCTCTCTCTCTCTCTCTCTCTCTCTCTGTATGTCTTCTCTCTTTTTCTCTCTCTCTATCTCTTTCTCTCTCTTTCTCTTACTTTCTCTCTCTTTCTCTCTCTCTCTCTCGCTCTCTCTTTCTCTCTCTCTCTCTCTCTCGCTCTCTCTTTCGCTCTCTCTCTCTCTCCCTCTATTTTTATCTCACCGTTAAAGTACTACCTTCCCCCTGTAATTTAATAAGAAAATTTTTAAAGCTCCTTCCAACGTTAGAACAATATGATCCCCTCACAGATTCCACACCTCCACACACCAATATTTGCCCTCTCAGGAGCCAAGATTCCCGAATAACTACCCTTATCTCAAACCATCCCTGCCCCCTCTTTCCATTCCTCTTGATCCCAAACCGCCCCCCATCATTCTCAGTTTCTTCGCCGCAACTTAATTCCCTTCAACTTCTGTACACGAAAACATCCATTCTTACGTTACTTCCATCCAAAACTCTCTGACTCAGGCGATGCCCAAAAATTTGGCGTTTGTATGCGGGCGTGCCCGACAAAGATATGAGTCAGAAATGCAAAGTTCTCACGTTTAAGGCTCTGCCCAGAGCGTCTGATTTAGAATTTTCGATCGGCGTCAGCTTCCACGGTTTGTATGGATTTTGATGTATCTATTTTCGTTTCATAATTCGCGCCCTTTTGCACGCTCTGACAACAATTCCTTACCTAATATTTCCAGAATGGATGACTATGACGACCCAATGGGGTCCGCGCGGGCCCAGATGCTTCAGCAACCCTATTACCATGGGAAAATCACGCGCGTTCGGTCTGAAGATTTGGTCAAGAAGAATGGGGACTATTTGGTGGGTTTATTTTTTTGAATTTTTGGAACGTGGCTGGCGTTTGTTAGTCATCGGGTCGGCTTGTGGGGGCTTATCTGAAGTTTTGGCGTTGGGGTAGATTTGAAATTTTTGTGGAGGAAGCTGGGGATTTGACCGGAAGTGATGGTGGTAACTGGTTGTAAAAACCGCTAGAGCCATACTTTTTTGCTGGAAAAACAGACGAAATTTTCTTGACCTAATCCTTTTGAACGATCGAAAAATATTAATGCAAGTTCAGAGCTGATATTCAAAAAAAAAATACGTAATTATCAGCTGCTCCGGATGCGCCCAAGGTCGTTACCGTCACTTTCAAATATGGGCCAACATAAGCTTCTCGTTAGCTTGGAAACCAATGGTTGCCCCGACCACCCATCCCCCACAATGGTTTAACCACCTTTTGCTATTTCAATACAAGGCCAAGCACCAAACCCAGAGCCCTCCCTACCATTGTCTCCCCCAGGTTGATGTTTGTCAATGTTGGTGCACCTCCCCGGGGCCTCGACTCCGGGGTTGGTGGACAGCAACACAAACATCAGCCCCCTAGGGTATACGTTCATCGATACTTCGTCTGTGCTTGTTCGTTAGCGGGGGGTAACAAGGCACCAAATCTTGGTCGGTAGTTTTTCTTTTAATTGTTCTTATCTCTTCTCAAGTTAGATAGAATTATTTTGCATTGCTTAAAAGACTTGGATATTTTTTGATGCTCTATCAAATTTAGGAAAGTAGCTCAGGTATAGATAACCCTAAAAATATTCAAACAACAGCGAAAAATGCCTTTATCCCCCGGCTACCAAACCAGCACCCGATGCGCTACTACGTCACCATAGAGGGGGAGTGTGGAGTAGTGAAGTAGTGGTGGACAGCTTTACACCCTTTGCCAGCTTGGTACCCCAGTGAGTGATCGTGCCGCGTGCACACAGCCGTTTGCCCTCACAATGGTGGCCCGAGGAGGGGGGAGTTACACAATTCGACGAACAAGTGCCCTGCGGCGTATCGAAAACACTACCGGGTAGCGAACACTTGGGGTCAGGTAGAAATGGATTAGGATAGTGGGGTTAGGAGGTGTTGAGGGCTTTAAAATGCTAAAAGAAAAGAAAGTCAAGCACTCATTCCCCGTCACTTTAGGGAATCGATCCTTCTCTTTCGGATGGCGATTTCAGAATTACAAAAAATACAAGTTGACAAGGTTAAATATAAGCTGAATAACCTCTAAAATCCCTAAATAAACTAGGCGCAAAAAACGCCACACAATCTTTGGCTGGCAAAAAAACTTCGAAAAAACAAAGTCGAAATATCACCTAGTAACTACTCTCGATTTCCAGGTCCGTGATTCAATCTCGAAGCCCGGTGACTACGTCCTAACTGCCTGCCACAATGAAAAACCTCTTCACTTCCAAATCAACACCACCCGAACACCGACCGGACGTACCGTCTACCATGTGGGTCCTCCAAAAGTAGAACGGGAACCTGCGAGACCCGCGGAAAAGCAATAACCGTGAAATGCGCACCTGGCCCATGGCGGCGACAGTCTAATTGACGGGTCATCCAATCAAAGGCATTGCCGGCGGCTGCCCAGAAGCCATCCACCAACCCTTAGACCAACCACATACCGCCAATTAGATCTGGAGAACCTAGGGCCAGATGTGAAAAGAATCACAAAATACAGAATTTTTGGCGAGAAATTCTTGACAGTGTTCCATGAAAAAAAACTAAAGAAACTTATTTAACTTTTTAGTTCGAAGAAGAGCAATTCGCCTCCATCCCAATCTTGCTCCAATTCTACCAAAATCACAGAAAACCTGTGACAATGTTGAGTCGGTGTATCATCACGACCCCTCTTGAGCCATCTGGCGCTCCTTCTCAGCCGCAGGTAATACCGGTTTTGAACTTAATATTCTTTTTTGTCAGCCAGTAGAAGCTCGCGAAATTGAAGCTGCTTACGCGAGAATGCTCAACCCGAATGCTGGCTCAACAAGTAGTGGTAGTTCCAGGAAAAACATAAAAACACTTTAATTTTAGCCCATGCGAAGCCGCTAGCGAAACAAGCTATACTGAATCGTGTAATGCAAAGCCGCCCTCAATCGCCTGTCACTTTTGAGAAAAGTATGTAACTAAAATTTATCCAAATGATCGATTTAGAAGTGCCGATCCCGGCTTTACCAACCGCCCTTGCCAATCGTCCATTACCCCTTCCAATCTCTGCTCCACGCCCTGCTTACGAACCAGAAGATGATGTTTGTTAAACTTTTTTGCCCGTTTCAAACATTTCTAGTATGCCGATATGGACTATGATTCTATGGAAGAAGTCCTAAATGCTGCCTCATCCTCCGCCACCTTTGCCAAATATGGAAAATCGCATTCAATCCAATGTCTGCCAAGTACAAACATTTTTCTCAATAATCATTTTGTATTTAGACACTTCTTTGAGCCGTGACTTCTCATCGTGTTTGAGCTTGAGTACAAAAGTGAATCTGAAAGCTCCGCCACCAATCCCTCCGAAACCACTTGCTTTGAAAAGACCACCCGTCCGTGAACCAAAGCCCGAAGATGATTATGACGAACCGAAGTCAAGAATTCCGGTTTGCCAAAATTTCACCCCAGTTTATTCAATACGTTAAGGTAAAAGAAACAGAATATGATCAATTGCCGCTCAGAAAATCTGAAGACACCCAAATCGATTCCCAAGCGTCTAAACTACGGTAACTTGCGTCCAGAGTCCAAAGAGAACCCTCAATTTTAGGGACTCTGGTATCAGCCTGAAAGCTTCGCCAGTTTTCCATCTTTTGGAAAGCCTAAACAAGAAAATGAAAGAACTGGGGGTTGCCGAGGTTGCTGCGGAAATCGGCAAAGAAGACGCCGAACTATGTGGAGTTTATGGCGCTAGGACAGTGGTAATTTCTAAAGGATTTTCATATCTATTCCATTCTAGCGGTCTGACAATGCACTTCGTCAAATCGTTCTCCCGCATGGTGATGATTTAAGAGAAACAATGAGCATTCGGTAGGCAGGCTACAATCGGGAATCCATAAATTCCTATTTCAGAAGCCGTTCGATGCAGCTTGTGGTCGTTCTGACCGTGCTGTACGAGAAAAAGCAAGCAGCTGCTGTGTTCAGTTTATGGAACAGCATTGCTAGCGAGCTGATCTACAAACTCGGCGATCTATTTGGTTTTGTGAATGTGATGCAGGGGTTGAAGACGCGAGTTGTAAGTCGTTTCGGAAATCCGGCATGAGCTATTTTTAGCTGGCCGGGCAGCCATGGATTTGGCCGTTGCTTTCGAGGAAAGATCAGTCATCGCATCAGAACCTTGAGACAGTGAGTAGTACAGCATTTTTTTATATCTAATTCATTAATTTTATGTTTTTCAACAACTGCGGGCAAGCGGGTTTCCCCCAACGACGGCCGCAGAATGTATGGTGCCGTTCATGCATCCGGTTTTGGAGCTGTTCGGGTCGTATAAGACCAATAATAACAACAACAATAAGGATTTGTTTTCAAAAGAAATAGGTGAGATACATTACAATAAAAACCACAGTTTTGTCTATAGTCTATATTCCTATTTTTACTAGAATTTGGAAATACATTACTCATTCACTGATTTGAATCTCCTCCTAAACAATCAATATAATTAATTTCAGAATCCGATTGGCGTTGGATGAAACAAGCACGAGTCTGGGCAGCCGATCTACAAAAAATGCGCGCTCAAGCCAGCCTCCACTTCGGCAAGCAGCCAGAATACGACCGCTATGCGGACCCTCGACTCTTATCCCAATCCCACCTGCTACCCCTTCTAACAGACCAAGAAAAAGCCCTAGAAACCTCATACGCCCCAGCCCTAGAAGCAATTGAAATTCTTCTGCAGGATTTCAAGACCACCGACTCGTGATACCACCCGGTTTTATCGTTGACCACGATCGTCGAGACTTTCGTTGTAAAGACCCCCCCCCCCTTGCATTCTTGTCGATGATACATTGGTCGTTCCATTGCAAAAAACTTTCTATTCCTTATCCATCCAACTGACGACCCATACCAAACTTTTTAATGTTGCCCATGCCTCGATACTTCGATGCGGCCATTTGAAGCAAAGGGGCTACGTGTTCGTGCGGGAACCTTTTGTTTGCTCCCCCGTTTTCCATTGCTCGCTGATTCACAAAATCGTGGCCCATTCAAACTGTTTTTGATTGATTTGATCCCTGTTTTGCATAGATTTCTCCACACCCATTTGCATATACTTTCAGGTTTAATTAGAATGACAAGAAGGCTTCGAAATTTGTGGCTGTTTTCGGCAAGGGGGCAATTAGATTCCCAGCCATGTGCCGACCCCTTTTTACAGGGATGTTTTTAGGGAGAGGCGAATTAATTTATATAAGGTTTCCGTCTTCGCCCATACCAGTTTTCCGAGTTGTCATGTCCGTCCCGTTTTTTTCCATCTTCCGGTGCCATTTCCATCCGATGCGCAATTAATAGCAAAATGCATAGTAGCCATAGCCATCCATCCAAATGCCTCGTCTCTTCGGCTTCAGTCGCTCTTCTCTCAATTTACCCATTACACGGGTCTGTACCCTGCTCCTTTTGCGATGCATTCTCCATGTTTTTGGAGGTTTAATAAACTATCCTATATAAAAAAGAACACAATCTAATTACGTAAATATACCAATTTTTCTGAAGAAAATTCTTTTAATTTTCCTGAATTTGTTCTTAAAACTTACCTAATATTATCAAACAATTTTACCGGAATCGCCTAGGTGCAAAAAAAGTTTAAAGAAGCTGGTGCGAAAATTAACGCCGAGAAAACAGGAACGTAGGTGTTTAAAAAAAATTAGTTAAACAATAATGTAGGCCCTCGAAGAGGAATACGACAAAAAATTTTTAATGCAATTTTCAAAATAAGATATTGAATTTTTTTCTACTTGACGAATACTACACTACAGACCTTCACTGAACTCAGCCTGCAAAAAAAACGCCAAAAAATGCAACAACACAACCCCCACTGTTTTCTCCCGTTTAAAAGGCAAACAATTTCTCGGCGCACGATTACGATCAGCACACAACGACACCTTAGACCACTCAAACTGAATCAAGTTTGTCGAAACCCCGGAAAAAATATTATGCCTACTTGCCGGCGAACTCTGGTGACTCCGGGTTACCTGGGGGAGGCTTTTTCGTACCACCCCAGCCACTGTGATATAATTTTCTGTCCATTCTCTACGTGGCCCTGCTCTTTTTTCCGTGCAGACTGACCACACCAGCCGAAAGTTCATTAGCGGCCCTTTCTGCGTAGCCAAGGGGGGGGGGGCAGAAATCGGTGGGGTGTGGCCTAATTATGAGTCTTTCCCGTGAAATTGCTAGTGCTTGCTTGCTTGTTTGTCAAAGGTTTTTTAGGTAAGGTGAAGTTTGTATAGCAGAATGATTTTTATACAATTGATTTTGCATTCTTAAGCTATTTAAAGGTACCAGCAAGCCGTTACTGTACAGGGTGTCTCAAAAAGCCCTCGCCATTTGGCCGCCGTATTCTCGATGGTGCTTGAATTTATAGCAGAGGTGTAGAAGATCAACAACTATACAACGTGCTAGCTTAGAAAGCTTTAGGCAGAAAAATCGGCGATAAGACGCAGAGAATCGTTCCATTCGTAAAATAAGGCTCGATTTACGCGTTTCCTGTCACTCTATGGTTCGCGATACGCAACGCACTAGCCCGAAATTCCATTCCAGAAGGGAACACAACCGGTTAACGGCGGCCCAGCCCAGGAGCCAATAAAATACATAGTTCTGCCTTGCCGATCCCTTTAATTTTCTCTTCTGAAATTACCGAACATCACTGTCCAGCCGCCCTTTCAAAATCAAACGACACCGATACAGGCTTCCCTCCTTCTCGCGTAGGGCTGCTACCCAGCCATGCCGAGGTGTGCTGTTTGTGCGATGGGGCCTCTGATTGTGGCCCTCCATACGGCAACGATATTTGCATGCGGACGGCCCATCGCTGACGCTATTCCCGGAAATTTCTCTCCTACCCGACTCCCTCTTTTGCAACTGACCCGCTTTTTGACGTCGGCTCGGGATGGTCTTTCTACCTTCAAAATCGTCTACTCTCACTTTTTCCATAGCCAAAGTCGGACAGTGAAGCGTTTTCCTCATATTCTGATTTTTAATTGAGAGAAAATCTATGTAGAAAAATTCCTCTTTTTACTGCATTGCTAGCGTCTATATTGTCGTGTGCTTTTTGAATACCGTAATTCCGCGATTTTTCAAAATTTCCAAAAAAAACAAAAATGTTATTAAAATGACGAATAAGGATTATTTCAAAGCCCCACTATGAGGGCTTTTTAGACCTTCACGCTTCCCTCTTCCTTCTCCGCATAAAAGTACAACTTTTCTGACTACTTCTGACCCAGGTGTGAAACATTCTATTTGCAAATTAGTCAACCCTTTCCCTAAAAACCGTTCACCATATACCACAAATCACATTGTTAGCTAACATGGAAAACCTCTCATTCCCCGGCTGGACCACATACCCTATGACTCACCCAACACATTCTCTATTCAGCCCCCTTTCCATATTTTCCTCACCTTCCATTTGATATCAATCCACCTCTTCACATTGACGTCAACGGGAAATTCACATACTTACCGGGCCTTATTTTGGCCGCCCGCCCGGAATTAGCGCAATTTGCAACTTTCTCAGGCTGTTATTTCGGGCCCTTCGGCTGGGCACCGAGGTTTTGGGGAAGCCGGGAAGAACGGCTGCCTTTTGCAATGTCCAACCTTTTCTGAGAGGTTTGACACAGAAAAAAAAAGCATTCGGCGGGCCGGGGTGAGGTCAATAGGAAATTGAAAACGGCAAGGTCGTGGAAATGGGGTCATTTGAATAGGGAGACAAATTATGCCTGGGTTTAGAGCATGTACAACTTTAGTTTTGAGTGCGTTTCAACGATCATATTTTGTGGAAATTTAAGGGGAGCGTGCCCTCAACGGTTATTCTGAATATCATATTTTGAATTTAGTAAGGTTAATAAATTTTTCCTGTTATGCTACGGGTGATATCCCCTCTAAAAATGCGATAATTTGGATACAGACCCAAATCACAAACTATGCATGGATTTAGAGCATCATTCAGCTGCAAAATCGTCCTCTAATCTAAAGGGAGCGGACCGGCAAAAATTGTGCTTTATGTGATATTTATAATATACTGAATTTTAGTGATTTTTATTTAATGTGGCCTGCTCTATGCATTCAAAAACCGAATCAAGTTCGAGATAAAAATGTAGGAAGTAACCTCACGTACCATCCCCTCCAACTTTGCACCACCGATCTCGTCGATAGGCGTCTCACGTAGCCGATACCAAGCTAGCTGCAATCTGTTTCCACCCGTTAGCAATCTACACCCAAAATCTTGTCGGATTCCTAGCATCTCCCCCTCTTGCGCACCCACCGTCCGCCAGACCCACTTCCCCCCCGTTTTCTCTTCAAATTACCTTTTTTATTCCCCTGCGGTAGATAATTCACTTTCATAAAATAGAATTTCGAAAATCGGCGCTGTTGACTGATAGAATTACCTTCTTGCCGCCAAAATAATTAGCATATACAGAAAAACAGAGAGAATTTACCATTTTTTATCGGTCCCTAAGGATCGTCATTCTGGGGACTCCTTTCTTTCCCTGGGTCCACAGTACAGAATGGATTCCTTTAAATGTTTGCAGATCAAATGTGTCAATCGAGATTTGATAGAATCTCTGAGTGCTTCCGGCCATTCCTCAGATCGAAATGTTCAGTTCCCTTGTCTACTTAACGTTTCCACAGCATATTTCCCGTCGTCTTTTCTGATTGCGACATTATGCCAAATAAAAATAAGTGTGACCTGTGCCCAAATCCCCTTTTATGCCCAACAATAGGCCCGGACCACTCCCAGAATTGCATCTAGCAAAAGAAACCAGAAAAACTCTTGGCAACCGAGGGATGCACATTTTTGGCGTTGGCCTCCGACATCATAAAACGAATTTTGTAGTGCTTTTTTGTCTGGTAGTGTTGCCCAGGGTGCTTTTTAGGCCAATTTCCCCCCGGGTCTCGCTTCCTCATTCCATCAAGAAAGCAGGCTCTTTGCGCCTTATAATCTTGATCTCACTCTCCATTCGAAGATTTATATCTTTCATCGTCTCCGTTCTCGTCTTTCGAGTCAAGGCGGAAGGTTGAGATAGTTGTGAAAAATATACTTTTGTTGGATCATGTGATCAGGAAATCGTGATTTTTGCCCTTAGAAAATGTCGCGATAGCAGGGTTTTGTTTTCATCCGTTTTTTGAATCATGTGAGCCTACAAAAAACATAGCCGCCCTCCTTTGAATTCCAGGAAGCAAAAGGTTGGATTGTATTCTGGTCGTAGTGGACCCGAGATTTCATGGCTGTGCGCCACTTTTTAAAATTTGAGGCTAGTACTATTATTTTCAGCCTGAAAACGAAGCGTTGTTCCACTGATTCTCTAGACCATCTTCACACCCCCCGCCCAACCTTTATGAAAAAACCAAATTTGCTTAAAGGGTCACGCGTCGACCTGCCAAAAACCCGACTCGACCCTGGGTGGCCTATTTGCCAGTGTTTCTTGCAGACGAAGTCGACTACTATTTGCCAATGGTCCAACGGTGGGGCCTAGAGCAAGGCCAAATTCTTCCTTTCGCAACAGAATGCCTTCCCGAGAACATTTAGTCACTGTTCAAACAGCGATTCGGAGCCCCTGGGGGTTTATTCAATTGACTTTAAAGATAATTTATTTGCGCTGCTTGATCTGTGAGCTTCTCCTAATTGCGAAATGAGGGCGCGTCGACTATAAAGATCGGGCTGCATCCAGGTGCGCAGGTGGAGTTCGAAATCTTTAAGTTTAGAGTTTGAAGTTGAAGACAACAGCCATTTTGCAACTGTCATTTCTAAATTCATGCATTACAAATTCAGCATAGAATAGAAATACCTTCGATCAGCAAAATTCATTTATCTATATCCGCAGCTCCTTATTTTTCTCATATTCCATAACGTATCATCGTACAGCCAATTCATTCCATCAATGCTCAGACGCCGTCTGCAGCAACCCCCCAAAAAATGACAAAGAAAATGGATCTATTTGAGGAGAAACCCGAGCCGTGTGCAACATTCTATCTGATGGGCGGAACATAGGTGGCCCCCGGCTCGTTCCTTGTTCTCCCCCCTTTTATTCCTCTCATATAGTCTCACCACTACACGCAAATTTTTAATAAAATCTGCCCTTCCCAGACTTTCCACCCGCTTTCAAAAACCTATCAAAACATGATATTTTTGCCGTGAAAAGCTGCCAAAAACAGGCGAACAATGTTTTTTTTCCGGGGGCGCCTGCCCAGGCTTCATTTGATTCAATGATTCACACGGACACCTCATGCCCCAGGAATTCTTTATTTCTTATACTGCTTCGATTCCTGGTGGTTGGATGTTATGTAATTTCTTTTTTTTTCAGGTTTTATTTGTTCAGCCACCAGCTTTGGTCCCTCGCCGTCTCGACCGTCATTTTCATCCTGGACTCTGGGTTAGGGTATGTTTTAGCGATTCATTGATCTTGTTGGTCCCGCCTTGCTGCCATACTCTTCTATTTTCCTCCTTCTTTCCCCGCGATGTTTTGTTGTTATGAGGGTTGTGTTTGAGGAAAGTCGATTTTTGGCGGCGACACAGAGAGTCTCGCCTGGAAACAGAGACCATTCAGCGCCTAAATACTAGCCGGAGACTTTTTTCTCGTTTTGTGGCCACCTTGTTGGCCCTCCCTTGTGCTTCGCCGTTCTTTTACGAGGTTGGCACCTGTGGCCTCTGGTGTCAAAAATGATTAATTCTATTCCGGACCTCCATCTTGCTTTCTCTCTCCCCCTATTTTCTACCCCAATCCCCAATGTCATTTTGTGCCCAAATGAGCAGACACAACCCAAGAGGAACTGGATAGCATTTAATGACGTTCCCGACCGCGCCGCCTTTTCCATTAACTTGCAAATTTTTAACGGGTATTTCCGGATTTCAGATTTTTCCGCCTCTTTCATTGGATTTCCCTGAATTAAACATGAAAAGATACAGGGTTAGGCGCGAGGATTTGAGTTTCTTAGGAGATTTCGGGGGATTCGAGCGAGGGCCACATTGGCTGATCCAAAAATGAGGTCGACCTAGGGCTAGGAGAACCGGAAATTCGTTGTTCCTCCCCGTTTCCCCCAACCCTCCTCTCGCGATCAATGTGCAGTTTGAGTGTGTGGACAGCATAAAAAGCGAACAACAACAAAGGGGGTTGCAAAAATTGTTTTCAATGCGTTGAGCGGTTGATTCAATTCGCATTATATTTTAATAACCATATTTTATCTAAAGACCTTGTGTGGCTATTTGTAAAGGTTAGCGGTTGTCCTTTCGAAAGGCGACATGTGTTTTGCTACGTAAATCGGCAGGTGTCAGGTATTTCTGTATGGCAAAACGGGCAGCCGGTTGCGCTGATTTTTACGTGACTTCATGCGATTTTGGGTTTAATCCGAATAGGAAGTGAACTAGTTTTTAGTATGTTTTTCGGTCTGGGGTTGGAAAGCTTTCTTCAAAACGCTTACTGGATATACGATATTTATTTGTCTACAATTGCCAGAACTAATCGTTATATTTCAGATTTGATATCTATGAGTTTGGGTGTAAATAGCTAGTCAAGTGTTATATTGTGGGTTGCAATGTGTTGCAGGTCGAGTGGAATGTGTGGGGGAAGCAAGCAATGACTAGCGGGGGGGGGCCCTTGGGCCACAGCTGTATGTCGGGTTGTCCGTTTGTCTGTCTGTCTCTCTTTCTATGTGTATGTATGTGTGGGTCTCTCTCTTCTACCCTCCAGCTCGGAGGCCCATTTTTGGGCCTTTCGGGTGGTCGCCCCCCGTCGTTCTCCTAGGGCCCCTCCAGGCTCTCCCTCCTTCCTTATCCCAAGCATCGCTCTCCTCTTTTTGCCATTCTCTTTTCGACATCATCCATTTCGACATCCATGCGTCGGCTCATCTGAAATCTCGCCCCTCGAAACAGCTCTTCCTCCCTTTCCATTCCCCCACCTAGCCCTTCCCAAAACATCCAATTTATCATGCTCCTCTGCAACCAGGGTAGTTCCGCGTTGGGACAGCTTACCATTCGAAATTATTTACTTGGATTGCTAATGAATTCAGGGCGTTTTTGCTAAAGATCAACCACTCTGCGTTATTCTTAGGGAAATAAAGCAAAAACAAACACAATAAATGCCTTTTTTGGGATTGATCATTCGCCCTCAAGCCTAAACGCAAATGCGCGTTTTTAATAATAATTAATTCTATTATAGCCCTAATAAAGCCTCAATTTTCACCAATTTTTATGCAGACAGGCAACTTCATCATTGTTTTTAGACTTTTTTAAACAGTTGATCAACTGCCTTGACGCTCTCATTCCTATTCGTTCTGTCAAAAATAGTTCCTGGTTTGCTTCGTCGTCTCCCGACATCCAACCTCTTCCTCATGTCCAATGAACCACAATAATGCCCTTGCTATTTACCAAAATATAGCCCATGGCACTGGCGCCATTTCCGCTCGCCGCCCTGCCAAATCTGCTGGTTCTTCCATGAAAAACCTCCCCTACTTTGAAGCCCTAAAAAAATCGACGAAATCGGGGCCCTGGGCCAAAGGAAACGGGTGCTGCTTTTGGAGGGGGCCTCGGGAGACGGATATTGAGCAATTAGTCTAACGGAAATGGGCAGCTAGGCCGTTTGACTGGTTCCTTGACTGGCATTAGCCACCACCCCGTCCCTTCCTACTACCCTAAAACAGCCGGAGACACCCATTATTCCATTTTGGGCCCCAAGAACGGGAGGAGGTGGCCCATTCGATTCTTGCCAAACCAGACGAAGCCGCCTTGTTATGGAGATTCCTTCCGCTCGATACCCAATTCCCCTCGCTCACCCCTTCCATCTATTGGCTTCCATTTAGCGAAACCCTATTTCCCGCATTCCGTTATCCTATAACTTTTTTAATATCGCCCCCAAAAAACTTGTTGGCTTCTCTAGTTAATAGGCTTCCAAAGCCACACTACGGCAATCGCTCCCTTTTTCGTTGCTCCTTTTTTGTTGGGTGCGGCTTAGCGCCCGCAGAAGAGCGAGCATGAAAAACAAAGCTTTTGCGCCTCCTGCACAGGTCATGGTTGTTTTGGCTTGGCGACTACCTTTTGAATCCCGCATGCCACTGTAGATTTCGATGTATTTGTGGTGGTGGGGTAATCGGGGGTAGCGGGCGTAGCCCGCTAACCCCTTTTGGTTTGAGGTACCCCCCCATACGACTCTTTTGGGGTCCTTTTCCGGATTTAAAAAAGAACCATGCATCGGATCGTGAAACTGAATACAGCATCGGAACCGGCGACACTTTTTGCCTACTATAAGCTTTTAAAATTTGAAAAAAAGTTAAATTTCGAATTTTAACAGCCGATTTAAATTGCGTTTCGAGGGGGGGGTCTGCGTTTGTATGTCTGTATGTTTGTACGCAAAACCTATGTAGTCGTCAAAAAGTGCCTTCCCATGGTCCGTTTTGGCTGAAATTTTCCACATATATCGACTTGATGTAAATGAAGGTGAGGAAGAAGCGTTTTTTTTCAAAATAGGCTTTTAAAAAATTTATATTTAATTTTTAAGTTTAAAAGCTAAATTGCGGCCAAAACAAGGGTTAGTGATGTCCGTTTGCGATGAAACTTTGCTCAAATATGCATTAGACCCTGCCTGATAAAGTAAAGAAGAAATTACATCGAAAGAATGCTTCTCCTTTGAGATATTACAACTTTAAACCTTCGCCATACGGGGGCGCCACCCTCCCCTTTCTCGGCCCCCGGTCCACGGTCAGCAGGGCGGGTCTAGGTCCCCGAAGACAGGCCTCCAGTCTCCCGGTTGGCCTAGTGGTTAGCACGCTGTACTGGGAAGACTTTGCTCCCGAGTTCGAACCCCGCCCGCAACATCGTTTTTGCCGATTGGCCCGAAAGCATCGTTAAGGTTTTTAGTACCGTTACAAATGGCCGCAGGCAAATTTTTTGAAGTATTGCGTACAAGGGTTCAGCTAAATAAATATCCCTCGACTTATTCTATGATCTTAACAATAGAATTGAGGCAAAAAGGGCTAAATTCTCTCTAAGGCTAAAAAGATTCTTTTCAAAAAAGGGCTTTTGGTTTTCGCAAAAAGAGATTAATTCTCGTGGCAACAAAAGTGCTAAATTCCTTTAAAACTCTGAAAAATGCCACAAAATGTGGGATCAACCAAAAGTTGCTGGCACCTTATTAAAAGGGACAGACTGGTTTTTAACCGTTTCGGCTTATGAATAAATTTCTGTATTATGATCCGTTTTCTTGAAATTAATCTGTAGACCTGACCTGTAATCTAACACAGTCCCAAGTTTATTAAGATTTTAATTAGCCAGCAGCTTTTTGTTGTTCCCCATTTTGTGGCATTTTTCGGAGTTTTAAAGGAATTTAGCACTTTTGTTGCCACGAGAATTAATCTCTTTTTGCGAAAACCAAAAGCCCTTTTTTGAAAAGAATCTTTTTAGCCTTAGAGTGTTTAGTATGGTTGACTTCATAGTGGGGTTTCTGGTCCTTTAGCCTGTTGTTTTGGTCTTCATGTGGTTTCATTAGGTTTGAGTGGTCCTATGAAATCTGAAAGAATTTAAGAAGAGCATGAAACTAAGTAGTTTCGAAAAATTAGAAAATGAGCCGTTATTTGTATTTTTTTTATCGGTTCTTTTCCCCATGGCATTTTATTGAATTCTTAGTCTGTAATACTATAATTTTTTAATAAATCTTAGCGATAGACTAAATCTTCACTTTCTACCATTTGTTTCCATAGATCGATTTTGCTAAATTTAGAGGTATGTGTCTAATCTATGTGTAGGTTCATTTTTATTTATCCCTTCTAGTCCCTTTAACTATTTTTGGCTTGCATTCCAACCTTTAATCTCTCCGCCTTTTTATTGCCATCCCAACCTCTCTAAGAACCCAATTTGCCGAATCACCACCCATTTTTTACATGCCCATCCAAGCAATAATCCGACCATCACGAGCCACCTCATCAGATGGCGTGACGTGGCCACGGCCCTAACCATGCCTCCCACTCCTAACTATTCCCAGCGGCTTCTTATCTCGCTTTGGCATTGTTAGCACAAAGCCCTGCTCGTTTCAAACGGTCATAAAAAGAGGCGAAGCCGGGTCCGCCCAACCAGAAGCTCAAGAAATCAAAGCCGGGTTTAGGCGCCGGTGATTATAAATTCAGCTTCATTATCCTTGGTCCGGTTCTCTCTGATTTTTGCTCCCATTGTGCGGCGCTACCATTAGAGTGCTTTCAATATTATACCTGTAATTGAATTTTTTCTTTCCAGGCATGTCATGTGGCACTCCAACCGGGCACCCACAGACAACCCATTTCGCCTCACACTCTTCATCCTCATCTTTCTTATATATGGGTGTAAGTTATTGCCATTTTTCGATGGAATGATAGTGATTTCAATCTCAACCTAGTTTTTCTCAACTTGAAACGTCTTGAAAGTGAAAAGAATTCTGGACATTTTTCTTAAACGGGTGAAAACATGTTTTTGAAAGAGTTAAAAATCATAGCTATGAATCTTTTTTTCAGCATTACCGGTCGTAAAGGCGGATTGTGTACTCTACGACACGTGCCATACGGTAAAGCATGGGACGGAAAAATTGAGCCTGCCCTGTACAAAAAGCCCGGCATCCCCGTCGAAGCCTCTCGATGGTGCCAGCCAGAAGAAGCTTGCCGCCCTGTGTCCTCACCTGTTTTCTGGTACGCTGATAACAAAACGACAAGGGGGGGGGGTTGCCCTTTTGGCACGCGTCTTAAAAAACCTATTTGCGGAGTGATATTTTCAACAAAGGGTCCAGTGGGGTTTGAGAAATCAAAATCCAAGAAGTGCTAACATTTTGGCTTGTAAACAAAAAAAAACGGAAAAAAGTAATAAAGGCTATGTATTAAGGTACACAAGGGCTCATACTAGAGAAAATCACGGCAGTGAAAAAAGCTAACTAAGTTTCTGGCCATTTGCGATGATTTTCCTTTCCGGAAGTGACGCGCTAGCCCATTTGACCTAATACTTCCTGGTTCAGATGGCCCCAATCCATCCCTTTGCTGCTCGTCGACTCAAGTGGATGTGCTGGTCAACCAGATGAGCATGCCATCCCAAATATTGCAGCGATGCGACTCGTGCGCCGACAATTTCATCAAAATGTGGTGCGATTTCACGTGTCACCCACGACAACACGAATTTATACAGGTGCTCCGAAAGTTGCAGCCCCTAATATTTTGTTTTAGGTGTTAAAAACGAACTCAAGTCAGCCGGGTAACGCGTCATATGTGGATACGGTTAAATTCGAGCTGCCGGCTGATTTTGGGCACGGGATGTTCGAGTCGTGCAAAAATGTGAGAGACGTTTTTAATTAACATCCTTCAAACGCGCGGCGTCATCACTCAATATTGAATTCCAAGAATTTAATTCCGCACGCCGCAAACCAAGAAAAAATGAAGAACTCATTTCCGGGGCGAAAATAGCAAAAGCAGACTAGGTTTTTGTTATTTCGCATTTTCCAGGTACGTTTTATGCAAAGCCGAGCCCTCGATCTAATGTGCGGAAGTGGCGATGGCGATTGTACCCTCAACAAATGGCTGGATTTTATGGGAACCAAAGATCACACCAACCATATCCCCTTCAACATTAAATTTCAATTAAGTGTAAGCCAACCCCATAATATCTAATTCCCCCTTTAGCGCAACGCATCCGTCCCCTCAACCAAAACAACACCTTGCAACAAAAAAGCCCGGGCTGGCAAACGGCCATGCTCATGTACAGACTGTGAACAATCTTGCCAAGCAAAAAACACTGATCTCAACTGGATTTTTAGGGAACAATCAAAGGTATGAGTTTCCCTCTTACAACTTCATTAGCGTACAATTCCTTTAGCGATGCTTCGAGATGATTCCGCTCGAATGTTACCCACTGGCAGCAGCTTTTGTGGCTGTATTAATCCTGTTGTTTTTCGTTATTGTTATCCTATGCAACAAATGGCTTCCATTCCTCAGGGCTCGTAAGGGCATCCAAGAGGTAACGAATTCGAACGCCAAACACGCCAATTAATTTCCAGGAGCCAATCATGGAAGCCAGCTATTCGTGTCTACCGTATATGGGCAAATATCTGGAGGATTATTTGGAGAATAAGGCCAGAGAATATGGAAGGGTAGGGACGAAATTCTTTTTTGATAGTTGATTTTAGACTGCCTATCATAAGCCACTACGGATACTAACTTTTGGCGGTCTAGTTGCCTTGTTATTCATCGTCCCCATCTATCGTCTCAGCTTTTCGGAAGAGCTTGTCGATCTCTGGTCGGTCCCACAAAGCCGAGCGCGTCTCGAGAAGGAATATTACGACACTAAATTCGGGTACTATAGTTTAAGTAGTGGATTAATATTTTTAGTCCTTTCATGCGAACAGCACAGTTGAGCATCTACCCTCAGAAATTCCCAGCCGATCAAGCTGCCGGGCAAAACCTTCGGGCCGCTAACGGAGAGATGTTCGGTCCAGCCTTTCGGAGACCTTTCTTAGAATATGTGGGATCCAATCTTTCAATTGAACCATCTCTTTACTTTAGGCTTTCAAACTTGTTGCGGGTATCCATGAAATCTCAGCTGAAATCTGTCTGGATACCGAGGCCGAGCAAGCCAAGAACGGGTTTATCTGCAAGAATCCAGTCAATGTAACATTGAATGATGTCTGCATCAAGCCAATGGGCCCCACCGGGAACTGTCTGATCATGGGCCCTACTTCGTATTTCCAGGTATATTATATCAAAAACCATTCTATTTATATACAATGTCCAGAATGACATCGCGAAATTGGACCACAAACCACCAGTAGCCACTACCATCGCCCCGGCAGATGATACGTGGGATTACTATGACGACGAGCCAGCAAAAGCCCAGGAATTTTCTTATTTGGATCATATCCAGGATTGCATACGGTAACGAAAGTCCCTTGTAATACTATTAAAAATTAGGAACCCAATGAATCTTCGCACTCGATTCGGCTTATCCTGCTTTGGGGAATATGGAGGTCCGATTCAGCCGGAATTCGTCTTCGGGCATGATGATGTAAGCAAATCCCCTAAAATACAAAAATACCGATTCCAGAAATCACTAAACACCTCCTTTGCGTTGGCCATGTTGATCAACTTCCCATTAATGAGTGAGAAGCATAATCTGCCCAAAGTGTTGGCATGGGAGAGGGAATATTTGCGATACATGCAGCAGACGCCACACGATTCTTACACAATCTCCTTTATGGCAGAGCGATCTATTCAGGTTGGTAATACCTTAAGGGCTTGTCCTCCTTTTTTCAATGTCTTCATACACATATTTCCAGGACGAGATCGAAGCTGAGACTCGCTCGGATGCCGTTTTGATTGTAATGGCTTATATCCTAATCATTGCTTATGCCTGCTTTGTCCTTGGCCAGGTAAGGAAACCTAAAAAAACCCTGAAATATTTTTAGTATGACGTGACAAACAACCAGCTAAGCTCGCTGATGAATCAATCGCGTATGCTGATGGGATTCCTTGGGCTATTTCTGGCCGTCCTTTCGGTTGTCAGGTAGGGAATGGTATGAAGGCAAAAACCCTTTTTTTTAGTTCAATGGGTCTATTCGCCATGTTTGGAGTGAAACCAACCAGATTGTTGCTCTTGATCGTGCCATTCATCGTCATAATCATTGCATATAATAATATTTTTGTGTTTGTTCGTGCATACCAGGTGGGAATTATTTTTTATGCTCTAAATGCCATTTTAGCGCACTCGCTTCGAACATAAAGAACTGGAAATTCGGATCATCAACCTTTGTGGCTACTTAATTCCATCTTTCGTCTCCAGCACAGCTTCAACTGTAGCATGTTTTGGATTGGGTACTAAATCCATTCACTCATTTTTACGTTCGTTAAGGTTATCTATCCGGGGTCGCGACAGTATCAAATTTCTCAACTTGCTGTGCAATTGCGCTCGTCTTGAACCTTTACTTCCAAGGCACCATCTTTTTGGTGCTTTTCATTTGGGACAGCAAGCGAGCTGAAGTGGGTTCAAAAAGCTTGTGAAAACTTCCAATATTCAGGCCGGTCGTCCTGAATTTTGTTGCTGGCAGAAGATGTTCCCGAATCGCTTAATTCACAACGGCTATACCATTCTGTTGTTCAGAAACTTCTGGTCGAAGGTTTTGCTGTTCGGCTGGGTGCGAGGGCTTGTGGTAGGCTCTCTTTGAAAAAATCTAGTTGTCATTAGATAACCCTTTTTGCCATCTGGACACTGGCATCAGTGTACGCAATGCAGTTTATGGTAATTGGGATGGATCCGCGAATTCCGCTGCCTGACGGTTCATATGTCGTCCGACATTTCGATGCAATGGAACGATTCCAATCGTTCGGACCACCAGTGTATTTTGTTGTGAAAGGAGAGGTAATATCATACGAAAAAAAACCGGATACTAATTTTAATCTCTAGTTGGACTATTCTGATCCAAAAGTACAATCGGCTCTTTGCACCGCTGGCGGCTGCGATCCTCAATCGTTAGGAAATCTGTTGAGAGATGCCAGTCAACTTCCTGCAAGGTAATTAATTTCAGCAAAGTTTTATAATGCCCTTTAGTACCCTAATACCATTTGGTGGACTGAACTGGGTGGACGATTTCATGGACTGGCAAGATGTCGTGGGAGATCCACCATGTTGTCGAAAAGACGAGTACGGGCACTTTTGTCCAGCGTCGAGCACAAATCCGAATTGCACATACTGTGGAGCCGGGGAGGATCAGTTCTATGAACGCGTCAGCTACTTCAAGACTGACATCCCGGGAGAGAAGTGTCCTAGGGGGTAAGTTTTGGTCTTTTAAGGAAACTAGCACTTTAATCCAAATTTTCTATCCTCAACCAGTAGGCTTTCTCTAGAAAATGCAGCCCTAAATTAGGATATTTCAGTGGAGCAGCCGCACACGGTGGTTCGATTTCTATGAAACGCCCGGGCGGCCGTCGTCACATCGATGCTTCTCATTTCATGGCATTCCACAAGAATCTCGCCACTAGCGCCGACTTCATCGAGGTACCTTGGCCCATAACCACTTCACGAATTTCTAGGCGGTCTCGGCTTCACGAAAACTGGCCAACACGCTCGAGTCCAATCTTCGAGTTGCAACCGGAAACTATGAAGTTGAAGTGTTCCCATACAGCATCTTCTACGTGTTCTACGACATGTATCCAGAGCTTGTCTCCGATGCAGTCAGTCGGATCATTGCGGCGATGGTTGGCATCTGGCTGGTTATGTATATAATTCTAGGTATGTTTGTAAATAATAAGAGCTGTAACTATATAATGCGTCATTCCAAACTAAATAAATATTTTTTAGGATTCGACTTCACCACAGCCACGTCGGTATTGATCTCTATCATGGCGGCTACAATCAATGTATTCGGTGCCATGAGTATCTTCCAAGTCGAGCTGAACCCATTATCGCTGGCAAATATTTTCATGGTAATATCTTTACTCCATAACACACTTCCGATTTAGTCAATTGCTGTCGCCGTTGAATTCTCCGCACCCGTGGCTAGAGCTTATAAGCACAGCAAACAGAAGAAGCGTAATGAGCGAGTTGAAGAAGCCATAGTCAACGCGGGGAGCTCGGTAGGAATTCCCTCTCAAAGTTATACCTTTTTTTCAGCTATTCTCTGGTCTATTTCTTTGTATGTTCGGAGGTAGCATTGTACTCGCATTCGCTCATGCGCAAATCTTCCGGGTAAGTCACTAAAAAAAAAGACCTAATAATGTTGCTCTTTACAGATATATTACTTCCGTATGTTCTCAACAATTGTCTTTGTCGGGATGCTCCATGGGCTCGTGCTTCTGCCCGTCATTCTCTCATTTGTCGGCTCCAATCACAAGCCTTTCGTCAGCAGTCCGCGTTTCGGCCAGGAATGTTTCGATTTCCTTACCACGCATCTACGCAAGAAAGAACAAGGTACATTGCGTTGCCCAATAATTTACTATTACTATTTTAGCCATGCATACATCCAGCTCGACTAGGCATTCTACCTCCCCCACCCCACATTCCTTCCGCAACGATCAAAACCGACGGGTTGTCGCCGCTATGCCAATCGAGTAGGTTCCCAACTACATAAATTAGCCGCTAAACAATTCAAATAACATCACTGAAAACAATAAACAATGTGGTTTAGAGAAGCTCGCCCGTTGATCAACTACGCCTTGTTGCCGCCCCTCGCCCCATCGACACACTTGCCGCATAGCAGCAAAGACATGTAAAACTTCCATTTACATACATATAACTGAACATTTTAGTTTCAGACAGACCCCTCAGGGCAACCAATCTCCAATCACCGAAGTACACCGGTCTCTGCCACATATCATTCAATGATTTCTGCATAGTGTTGTGCTCTTTCTCACACGGGTTTTCTTTCAGTTGTGTTCCTGTTCTTTTGTTGCTAGCCATACTGGATCATTTCAAAGCTTTTCGGGTAAAATACAATTTGGGTACCTCTCCACGTGCCTTTCCTGTAACTTATTGCTAATCATTGGGATGTTCTTTTCGTGTAAGTAAACGTGTTTTACGTATAAAACTATTCCGCCACTTCGATTCCCCGCCGGGCCGATGGAATCCATCCGAAAAAGGCCAATAACAAAGAAATTGCGCCATTCGTTTTCAAATCACCTGTTTATTCAACACACGGATACATATTAAACACCGAGATCTAATGACACATAAGCACGAATCAAAAAAGTTTCTAGTTCCAAAATTAAGGATTCGCACAGGAAAGTATTTAGACATGGGGTTCATATCGAAAGGGACATTATAACAACAAAAAAGTGAAAGACTACCCGGTTAAAGATATTTCTTCTCCGTTCCGTGGCCGAACCGTGTTCCCAAGCCCGCAGCATGCTCCTTCAGTTCAGCAGCCGAAAGATCTTTGAGGCCAACCACCTAAAGCAAAAATAATAATAAGAACTATTCCGATTACCTTCATCTCGGTTTCTCGGTCCCATTCCTTCCGGCCGCTAGGTCCTGACACTACAGAACCAGCTGCGGTACCTCCGGCCTTTTTCGAATGTTGCACAATCAATGACTCTCCCCGAACAGCCTATAAAGCGACAGAATAAATAAAGCAATGATCAAATAACTTACATTCATTTGACGGACAATCTCCTCCTGTGCTAAATCTTGAGCAGATTTCGGCTTGACCGAGGGCGTAGCAACCTCCCCGCGTTCCTCCTTCCGACGCTTGTCTTCAGGAGTCTCTAGCCAATCGTCAGAGACTTTCGCAATTCCACGCTTAGAAAACTAAATGATCGTGAAAATAAAGACAATCAATAATCACAAAATACCGTTTTGGCCCCGAAGCCGTAGTGCGTATTTTCCGGAAGGCTCAGCATCCACTCGTCTCGTTTTCCCTTGGCATCCTGAAAAATCAGTTTCGAATCGAAAAACTACAACACATTTTTTATACGCGCCTCGAAAACAAAAAATGAGGTTGAAAAACACACCTTACTGGCTTGTTCTTGCTCGAAGTTGTGACGTCGTTCATAATAAGAAAGTTCTTCGAGCTCCTTATTCGAACCAGGAAGCTGTGGCCCAATACAATCGTCATCATCATAGTCATCGTTTGTCTAAAAAACTAATTAGAAAGATTTGCAAGAGCTACCTGCCGGGGAGGGGCCGACGATGATGCCTTCACGTCTGGAAGAGAATCTTCGGCCGTTGAGGGCGTCGTGAGAGGAGCAGAGAAGTTCGCGGGGAGAGAAGGTCCGATCACGGGTACATCACCTTCATCATCTAAAAAAGAGAGTGGGAAAACGCAAAATATGTCTACCAGACTGTGTTGTATCCGGAGAGGAACGGGCTTCAGCCACCAGATGACTCGGCAAGCTTGGCCCGATCATACCCAAGCCTGAAAAAAAATTGTTGCGAAAAAGCACAGCGTTTGAGAAAGAAAAAGGAAACGAAAAGTCAGAATGGAAAAAAGGAAAAGCCTTTTTGGAAATAACGGGCCACGAAAGAAAGGCGGAAGAGCAGCAGCAGAACCTTATCGGCATCTGCATGTGCGCGGAAAACAAGGTTCCGCACTAATGAATATGAATAAGTGATAATATACTACAAATAAGGGATAAATTGATTATATACAATGTTTAGCTAGTTGCCTGAAAAAATCAGCGAAAAACTAGATTTTCAAATTCAAATTTGGAAGATTTCCCAATGCAGAAAGAAATCCGTGAATTCTAAGAGGTAAACGAAACACGGCCGAGCAAATTACAATGAATCTTCTTTCAAAAATAGCAATTAAAAGGATTTTCCCTTGGATGTTGCAAAAAAAGGTGTCGTTCGTCGAAAATGTTTTCTTTTCTTATAGGCAGCACACATTCTCCATACATTGAGAATGATTCAATTCGCTTGATTGGCTCGGATGCCGCCTGGCGTCCAAAAGACGAAAAAAGGTTGATTTGGGCGACGCAGTTGCTAGATTGGGGGCCCGGGCAGCCCTAAAAAGACACACGCATGGCAGGGGCAACGACATCCGAAACGGGGGAACGCATGGAGAACACGCGGCGCGATACGCCGTCGCATGAAGAGAACAGAACAAATGAGGAGGGAGGTACCCTACCACAAGGTTCGTGTAGTCAAGATCGACGCGAATCGACAGGGCCGCGGAGTCGCTGATTCGCCGGGCCGCCCCTTCCTAAAGTGCCCGTCTTTCCCCGCACCAGCAGCTCAGCCCTCTTTCCGTTGCGCTCCTCTGTGGCCTGTTTCCGTGCGTCTCTGTGCCCTCTAATCAATCAGCTGCGGAGTGTGACCGGCGGCGAATGAACGGCTCGTTCCCGCCCCTCCTCCTTGTGGACATTATTCGCTCGGCCTTCTCCAACCTTATAAACGGCCCCACCCCGGCGACGGCCTCGACGACAACGTCGGCCGCTAACGCCACCATGGCGCCCACCGTCGACCAGGCCCGCGACGCTCCCGAGCCGTCCACGTAAGCTTACGTTTTCTAATTCTTTTTTTTTATAGCTCTATGGTAATCCTTAGTTCATTTCATCATTGGTCAAAAAACTGGGTGCTGGTAGGGAAACTTGACAGCACCTTGACAACGAAATCTCAACCCGGGTAACAGCTGTTGACCCCAATGCCCTTCTTGCAAACGGGTGTCCGGGGCAAAGTTTAGGCAAAATGTCAGTGACCCCTGGGTGCGTACGTGCTAGATGCAACCCTAAATAAAAGGAATCAGCTTGCAAATACCGAAAGCGCAAATGTCGTTAATTTGGAGTTACAAACTGTAAACTTTACTGCAAAGATAACCAATATTTGAAGGCCCGAAATCAGCATTTTTTTTTTCAGAGACACCTTTACCCTATTGCCAGCCGATCTGAACAAGCAACCGGAAGAGGTGTTCGATATAGTGTGCAAGCTCGGGGAGGGGTAAGTCAGCAATCTAACCTTCGTTCAACACTTATTGTTCAGTTCTTATGGCGCCGTCCACATGGCAATACATAAGACGACCAACCACACTTTAGCCATCAAGAAAGTACCTGTCGACACTGATTTACAGGTGATAAAATCCCCTATTTAATCCCTTTCTCGACACCAAACACAACATCAGAAGAGCTCATATAAGTTCGCTGTTCATTTAGGAAATCATCAAAGAAATCAGCATCATGCAACAATGTGATAGCAGATATGTAGTCAAATACTACGGGTCATACTTCAAAAATTCGGATTTATGGGTGGGTCTATAAATTACTACAAATCACCTAAGAATGGATACAGATCGTGATGGAATATTGCGGGGCTGGCTCTGTCTCTGACATCATGCGACTACGCCGCAAAACATTGAACGAAATGGAAATTTCCTCGGTCCTGAGGGATACGTTGAAAGGTTAGAACTTAAAGTTGAAACTATAGCTCTTGACCTAGGGCTGCAATATCTCCACGGCTTGAAGAAGATCCATCGAGATATCAAGGCTGGAAATATCCTATTGACGATCGACGGGCACGCGAAATTGGCCGATTTTGGGGTGGCTGGACAGCTGACGGTAAATGCGCAAGGATTATTGTTATTGCCTTCAGGATACGATGGCCAAGCGGAATACGGTAATCGGGACACCATTTTGGATGGCTCCGGAAGTTATCGAGGAAATTGGTTATGACACGAAGGCTGATATGTGGTCGTTGGGAATTACGGCTATTGAAGCTGCTGAGGGGAGGCCACCATATGCTGAAATCCATCCAATGAGGGTACGTCAGAAAGTTTTAGATGTAATCCTACTATGTATAAAAATGTCTGTGGGTGCGCATTTGCATACAACTTCCGTGACTAGGGCCACAGGGAAGCCTTTTTTCGGATAAGGAAGAACGTCATTAGGTGTAGAATGAACCGGGGACGTGTGCCGACATATCAGATTTTCATTTTACAAAAACAAAATACCATTTTCGCTATTAAAATTAGATTTTTGTAGGGCCCTCTGGTCAGGACAAATTAGCATACACCGAAAGGGGATAACCTATATAAAGGAACAGGCCTTTTTCACTATTTACTTGAAAAGGCGTGAAGCGGTTCTTCAACCCTGGTTTGATGTAAAATTTTTCAATAGTAATGTATTAGAAGCAACCTTTTGCAGGCGATCTTCATGATTCCTACAAAACCACCACCAACCCTCAAAGAACCAAGCGATTGGTCTCATGAATTCAACGACTTCGTCCTCCGCTGTCTTGTCAAAAAACCGGATGAGCGGGCAACAGCTGCCGAACTACTCAAACATCCGTTCATCGGTTTGTGCACCAACGTATGATTCACCATCCCGCATCCTTTTTCAGTAAACGCTGAGGGTCCAGGAATCCTAGAAGAAATGATCCAAGACGCCAAGGACATTGCCGAGGCAAATAATGCAGCTGCCGCACATATGGGCCTGGTTTGTAGATGAGGAAGGGTTTTGAAGGTTGCTTTTTAGGATGACAGCGAGTCGGGTACGATGTTGCGGAACGAGGATGCTACTATGATATCGTTAGGTGATGATGGGACTTTAGTTCAACATCCAACTATGGCTGGTATGTTGGAATTGTCTTTAGTTACAAAATGTTTAGCTTATCAAACTGCCGAATCGTTGAAGACACAGCTGCAGTTGTTATGGGTTGGCGGAAGGGTGCCTATTAGCGCACGAGGTAAGATGAGCGTTAAATTATTCCGCATCGGCTTTTACTTTGATTTCTTCTTGTTTTGACACCTCAATTTTGCAAATACGCGCGCATACGACTCGTTGTAAATCACCATGTCAAAAGGGCACGACTCAAAGGAATGTAAACCCTGCTGGTACACACCTGTTGCTTTTTAGTGCCACAAGCACAATATGGCAACGGCAATGGCCCCCCGCCCCAATACAACGAAGCCCTCGATGTCCTCCACCAAAACCAGGAGACACTCGTCAATTATGCAGACAAAACATACTCTGCGGTTGGCGATCAGAATGACACCATGCCCTCATCACATACATCTCAGACGAGTAAGTGGTTCTTTAAAAATACAATCTCTATATAAGCTCGGCCTTAAAAGATATGAAAATTAACGTGAATATTTTTAGTGCACCCAGCCGCATACCACCAAGCTGTTCCTTCAGGAGAAAACTTCGAATTCGTAAGTCGCATCATAATATGCAGTTGACCTCTAAAATTCAGCTCCGTGCTCTACCGCTGCAGGACCTGATCGCCAAGCGCGATAACCTAGAAAAAGAGATGGATAAGGAGCTGGAAGAGCTCCGTCACAGGTAAAAACTGCCCTCTTTAATCACGATATTTAATTGATTCTTTATATTAATATATTACAAATACTGATTTAGGTACCAAATCAAGCGACAACCGATCCTCGATGCAATCAATGCGAAAAACCAAATGACCATATAATTAAGAAATGTTATTGCGTAGTAATTACTTTCCCTATTCTTCGATACGGCTCCCCTTCCTCGACTCTCTAACCCTACCCTTTGCTCATTTGCCGGAAGATTACATGTGCACCCCCCTCAAAAGCTCATCCACCCCCTGGCTTTTTGCCTAGCTGCTAGCGGCTACTCCATTTTCAGTTCCATTTCCGCTTGCCATTTTGGGTTCTCATTCCCCCCAAAAAATGGGTAACTGATGACCGAAACTTTTTGGTATTCGACCGAAAGCAAAATTCAGGGCGTAACTGATCGTTATAGATCAACGTTAACTCAACACTTTGACCCCTTTGACCAGTAATTTTGTAACAAGTCTTTGTACACCTTGCATAGCCAGCCCTTTTCTTTTCTTTTCATAAAACTTGTATCCACTATTTGGTGCTGTCGCAAGCAATTAGTCCATAATTTAGCATACCCAACACCCTGCACCCTCTTCACTTTACCTAGTTGAAAACGAAAAATGATCGAAATGTGATACTTCTTTTTAATTGGTCCGTGCTTTCCGCGTTTCTCGTTCTTTTTTCGGCACAATAAAATGATGACAATCCGTGGGGTGGTGCGCAATATGGGTGGTGGTTCATTCGGGCGTGGAAAAGGGGGGAGAGCTGAAAAATAAACAGTGCCAATGCCCGGGCCTATTGAAAAGGGGCCCGTTATTAAATAGACAGTTTTTGGTTATGCGCCGTGGCAAAATCAGTGTTGTGGTGGAGACAAGTTTAGGCGGGCAGCATCCGGTCGTTTTTTATTGGTAAACCAGTTTTCCCTGCCTTCGCGAGACGCACAGGGTTCAATTTGATCCCATTAGAGCGCCGAGTAATTTTTGAAACCGCAAAAATCTACGAAATTCCTATCTAACATCGTTTTCCACGCCCCAAAATGTACCTTTTACTCAACACCCATGTACGTTAATTAAAATTGCTACCCTGCCGCTCAATCCAATTCAGCGGGTCTACCACAAGATGAATTTCCATTTGGTGACGCAACAGATTTCCATTTTCCGTTTGTTCTTCCCAAAAAATCCCCTTTTTGGGTCGTCCCCTAATCTTTCGTGGCCCGGGTTAGGGTTTCGAGCCCTCCTAGGGCCTTTTCTCGTATTCCCGCGTATGCAGAATGGGCCCCCTCCTCCCACATTTGGTCTCCCCCTAGGGATTTTTCAGGTTGCTTTTCGATGCCGTTGTTGTCTCCAAGATCTTATCGAGTATCGTCACCGATTTTTTGGTTGTGTGGGAGGGAAGGCTTCTGAAATTTTGGATGATTTGGATTTCGTGTGAATCGGCTTTGGTTCGTTTTGGTCTATTGTTTTGGGTGCTGGTCCAGGATTCAGGTCCTTCTGAGATTTTTGAAATCGTGATAAAAAGTGCGAAATTAAATTGCCCTTTACTGTTGGGTATCTACTCGTTTTTATGCGCTATCTTATATTTGCCCTGAATTTAACTTTTAATATTGAAATTGATACCAAAATATAGTTGGCCTCATAAAGGATATTTTGGTGATTTCCTACCCAGTATTGCCCGCACTACCACGGTAACCATAAAAATATTGCCTTTTAAATATATAAACGTTTTATATCATCCTTAGATCCATTTCCCTAGCCTTGTTCTACTCTGACTTCCCCATCCCTTTAATACGCCTACCCCAATCCGTTCTAGGTAAAGAAAAAGTTTTAAGGGCCCTCTCGGGCGTTCTTTGTCCTTTCCCCTGCTCCTTTATTCATTTTTTATGCTATGGAATGGGGAGTGGGGGCCTTATCGGCGGGTTGGGCCCTCGAGGGAGGTGGCCCAGGGACCAGGGCCCTGTGTGTGAAGGGGCAGGGGAGCTGGCCCGAGGTGCGTGGGACTGGCCCTAGCGGGCATTGATTCTCAATAGGCTCCTCTCTGCCCGTCCCTCTCCCCCCACATACGGGCCACAACTTTTTTCTCGGCTTCTTTTTTTGTGCTCCCCCACCACAGCAGAGAGGCCCTGGGCCCCTGGACCAAGGCCCTGAACCCAAACGAGGGGCCCTCTCCTGCTGCTGCTGCGAGGAGCTAGAGGCCCACTAGGGGAGGGGGGCCCCCAAGTTATCTGCTTCCGCCACACGGCCTCGAGGCCATCCAATCCACCCAACAGGGCCAACCAGGCTTCTCCACACATGTCCACACAAATGCACATTTTCTTTTCTGAATTCTAGAAATGACATTCAAACCTGAGCTGTGTACACGTTGAATTTTGGGTTTACCGTAAGCTTGGTCTTCTCTATTTTCTTCTGAATATATAAGCGGGCCAGAGGGACTTTAGAAGTCCTTGAAAACTTCCGAATTTTGAAGACATAAGGAGGCATTCATTGCATTAAAATATATTACGCCGGAAACCACCCTAGAGCTCTTTTCCTAGGTCGGAATTTCACGATAAAATTTGAATGTCGAATAATTGTTTCCGGTGCGATGAAAAGTTCAAAGAACCGAACAAATTTTTTAATAAAAATTACAATATTAAATTTTGAGGATATGCAAATATCGATGTAATGATTTTTTTGCTTCCTTCGAACAAGAAGTGATACTTCCCTACGCAGATAAACGGGTCTAGAGTGAAACCAAACCGGTGTGCATGACTCTACTTTTATCACTCATCAACTTTTTAAATCCTATACTTAAACCCCCCCGCCCCTTAACCCCAAGATTTCGGCTTGTGAAAACTCACTTGAAGCCGTCGAGAACCCCGCGCCTCCACCCCTCAAGCCCCATCAAAAAGCCGTCGCCCTCAATTATTCATCGCCCTCAGAAAAGTCGCAAAAGAGCGTCACGCCCCTAACTTATTCCGGTCTTTTACGTGGTCGTCATTTTTTTTCTCCCCGGCTGTCATGCTAGTTCTTTGCTTGCTATTCCAGGGTTGTTGATTGGGGGTCGAGATGGTCATATAAATTTCAAAATAATTTATTTATATATCATAAATCCTGATTTTGAAACAGTTTCAACCCTGACCTCCGGTCTGTTAGTCAGAACGCCCGTTACACATGGTGCCGTTTCTGATGAATTCCGAGAATAAAAGTGAATATACCCTCCGAGCCCTGACATATATGCAAATTTTTTAGAAAAAATAAAGTTGAGCATCGAAAAGGGCTGACTTTGTAAAATCTGATAAATGCAGAGCCGTTCCAAATCCTTACGGATCTAATAATGTATGAAATTTGCCTTCACCATCCTTCACATCTAGGTGCTATCGCGGTACACTAACGGAAGTGCACGCTGACAAACAATTAAAACCTGGTATTTTCTTATTTAAAATGGGATTTACCCGGATTTCCAAAGAAAAGTTTGTTCGGAAACGTGTCCAAATTTCTTATCGACTCGTCGAATCATCAGACACGAAAATCCAATTCGTCACCGAAACCTATCCTCGCTGTTCGGCCCGTCCCCCCCCCCCCGTTTTGGCTGGCTCGTTCGTCTCGGCCAATATTATTGTTTATCGGGAGTGCGTCACCCGGTCCTCCTCTCTCTTTCTCCCTCTATGGCCAGCAGCAAGCATCAGGAGTGACTGTTTGCATATAACCAGACTAGTGACGCCATTGATCCAATTTTAGCCCGAAAATTTAATTTTGACTTTAATCTATGTTTTTATTTAATAAAAGAAATAAGTGCAGATGGTGATTCACCAGATTAATCCGATCTTTTGATTGATTTGCATCTGGTTGGCATACTAATAAAGGTAGAAGCATAAAAAGCCTAAGAACCCGCGAGATAATCTGATCCTAATTTTAAACCCAATTAGCATAGTTCAAATACCATCTAGTGACTCCTTATCTATCCCCTCCATCTGCCACTCGTCACCTTCCCCCAATTCCGTCGCGTGTTTCCTTGTATCGGTGCGCACTAACCACTGTCCATAGGCTCACCATGTATCTCACCCACTGGTGCTTCCCCCACTCCCTCCAACCCCTCGCTGACTCATCATCACCCCCACGATATTTTCTTGCTATGACTAAATGTGATTTGTACCCGGGCTATTTCTCAACACAATATACAAACAGACCCACCCTAGATCGATCCTTTTTTGCCCCCTCACACCGCCCGACCGCTTCCAGGCCCTTTCCACTGACTGCACCTCTTCTTTTTTTTGTCTGGCTTTTCCATGCTCTCCGGCTTTTCTCCGCCCGAAGCCTTCCGCCCATCCTCCCCGCTCTCGCGCCACGCATAATATCCAATTTCAGGGGCTCCACATCGATTTCGGAGTAAGAGGAAACCGGAAGTTCATCCAGGATGGCGTGGGTGAATTCCGGTATGCAGGCGCTGATACCTGTGATCAACAGGGTTCAGGTGTGTGCGTGTTTTCGCGATGACAACGCAAGATAATAATCTTAATCTTTCTCTCATTGCTTGAAAGATCAATCACCAAAATGCCAAGTGCAAAAAAAATGAAATCGGGGCATAGACGATAAAAACAAAATTTTCAGGATGCATTTACACAACTCGGCACCAATGTCAGTTTCGACTTGCCCCAAATTGCCGTCGTTGGTGGCCAGAGTGCCGGTAAATCATCAGTACTCGAAAATTTCGTCGGAAAGTAAGTCCATGACCCCAAAAAAAATAATGTCGTATCACAGAGACTTCTTGCCTCGAGGTTCCGGCATTGTAACGCGACGACCATTGGTTCTACAATTGATACAAGATCGCAATGGTAAGAACTAATTACCCGACCATCATTAATAATAATTTACAGAATATGCCGAATTTCTGCACAAGAAGGGACACATGTTCACCGATTTTGATGCGGTTAGGAAAGAGATTGAAGACGAGACGGATCGTGTGACCGGAGTGAACAAGGGAATCTCACCGATGGCCATTAATCTCCGAGTCCACTCACCAAACGTCCTAAATTTGACGCTGATCGACTTGCCTGGATTGACCAAGGTAATTTTTGCTGTTATTATTGAATTTTGTAAATATTATTATAGGTGCCCGTCGGTGACCAACCAGCCGATATCGAGCAACAGATCCGTGACATGATCTTGCAATACATCACTCGTGAATCTTGCCTAATCCTTGCTGTCACCCCGGCCAACAGTGATCTGGCCACTTCCGATGCCCTAAAGCTGGCCAAAGAGGTCGACCCTCAAGGTCTTCGCACCATCGGTGTCCTCACAAAACTCGATCTGATGGACGAAGGGACTGATGCAAAGGAAATCCTTGAAAACAGACTCTTCACGCTGCGACGAGGTAATTTCTGGCTCCTAGATCATTTACACAGTTTTCAGGATATGTTGGTGTCGTCAACCGAGGCCAGAAAGATATCACTGGCCGTAAGGACATCAAATCTGCGCTTGAAGCCGAGCGGAAATTCTTTTTATCTCATCCCTCATATCGGCATATGGCTGATCGTCTCGGAACCCCATACCTGCAATATACCCTCAATCAACAACTGACAAATCATATTAGGTATGACAGTACAGCAAAGACAATCAAAGGAATTGTTTCAGGGATACACTGCCCTCACTTCGTGATGCCCTTCAAAAGCGACTATTCCTTCTAGAAAAAGACGTGGCTGAATACAAGAATTTCCAGCCGAATGATCCATCTAGGAAAACAAAGGCCCTCATGCAGTATGTTTTGTTGATAGAGATAATTGAGCACTTTGTTTAGAATGGTGCAACAATTCACGCGTGACATCGAGCGTTCCATTGACGGCTCATCAGCCAATATGGTATCGACAAATGAGTTGAGCGGTGGTGCTCGCATCAACCGTATCTTCCACGAGCGTTTCCCATTCGAGATTGTGAAGATGGAAATTGACGAGAAGGAAATGAGACGAGAGATTCAGTTTGCGATTAGGAACATTCATGGTGTTCAGTAAGTTTTGGCGGTTCTTGTAATGTATAGTTTATGAAACAAAAACTATAAGCCACATTTCAGAGTCGGTCTATTCACTCCTGACAAGGCCTTCAAATTCATCGCAAAGAAACAGATCGGCCGTCTTCGTGAACCATCCCAGAAATGTGTTGACCTCGTTGTTGGAGAGTTGGCTAACGTTGTGCGCCAAACGGCAGACTCGGTGAGAAAGAATTCGTCAATTTAATAAGATATCTCAGCTTGGCCGATACCCACGCCTACGTGAGGAGGTCGAACGAATTGTCGTCTCGCATATGCGCGAGAAGGAGCAGTACGCCAAAAACCAAATCGGCTTCATGGTAGATTGCGAGCTGGCTTACATGAATACCAACCACGAGGATTTCGTTGGTTTTAGCAAGTAAGTCATCAAAATGTGTTTTTTTTTTCATAAAGACAATTTTAGTGCTGAAGCCAAAGCCTCAGCCTCGACCGCCAAGAAAAACCTTGGCAACCAGGTGATCCGAAAAGGATGGCTATCCGTCCACAACATTTCGTTTGTCCGTGGATCCAAGGATTGCTGGTTTGTGCTGACATCTGAAAGCCTCTCCTGGTACAAGGTAGGAAATTATTTAATAAACTTCAAGTGCTGTGTTTTTAAGGATGATGAAGAAAAAGAAAAGAAATACATGATGCCACTTGATGGTATCAAGCTGCGCGATCTGGAAAGCGGTTTCATGTCCCGCCAACACAAATTTGCCCTGTTCTATCCGGACGGAAAGTAGGTTTTCACCGCCATTCCCAGAAATACCAAAACGAACCCATTATCTTTAGATCGTAAGTGTTGTCTTGCAAAACAATTTAACGCTGTGCTCCCTGGTGGTATCTTGACCTTTTGTCCCCTCCTATATCTATCAGAACTGTTGCTTGGGAATTGGAAATAATGACACCGACAATCAGCATTAGTTATACCCCTAACACGCTTTGTACTGAATTTAAAGGCATTCAGAGGGCCCGTCTAACCCTGACACCCCCTGTTCACGCTATAATGAGTAACCGCTCGCCTCTCATTAGTGTGTGATGGGATGGCGTCCCTTCTTAGCCTTTTAAAAAAGGATAAATTGAATCCCAAACCGCACCCAAGATATCATTAACCAAAGACGATTTTTAGAAAGTAGGTTATACTGACGGGGCGTACGTTCGGCGTAAGTGCTCTCGTCATTAGGTGTCGTAATTGAGGTGTACGCCTTGGTCTGGAGCCCCTAGTTGATATCCAAGAATTTGTACAGTGACGACGATCTATCCTCCAGACTCTAGAACTCTTCCGTTCCACTCGATTGTTCAACCAAACCGATGGTGGAAGTGCATAAAAAATCCACAGAGTTATGAAAAAATTTTTGCACTTGATGCGCTTTAACCATCTTACAGTACTCTCAAACCTATCGCTCCTTCCTAAACCCTGCATGGTGTTGCCCCCCAAATTTTTTTCATAGGCGACCTGAATGCCACTTGCACGCGGTGTGCCCACGTGTATCCGAAAAACAATGGCAATAATTTTAGGAATATCTACAAGGATTACAAGCAGCTCGAGCTGGGATGCGCGAACCTTGATGATGTTGATGCCTGGAAGGCGTCCTTCCTGCGCGCTGGCGTATATCCAGAAAAGCAAAAGCTTGCCGAGTCAGAGGTGTGTTTTTAATCAAATTCTCCTTAAACTGTCCGTTCTTTAGGAGGTACATTTTTAAAAGATCATCGGTCAGGTCTGGTGCATGCTAATTTTGTTGTAGCTTAAAAACAGGGTTTTCATTTTGGGAAATTTACCTTTTTAGTCCGAGCAGCAAGAGGAATCGATGTCTTCGATGGATCCACAAGTGGAACGTCAGGTGGAAACCATTCGGAACTTGGTCGATTCGTACATGTTGATTGTTACGAAGACAATTCGGGATCTTGTGCCCAAATGTATCATGTTGCTCATCGTCAACCAGGTAAGATTCAGCGATGGATGCAAATAATTTATCCTCTAGGTCGGCGAATTCCTGGACAACGAATTGTTAGCCCATCTCTATCAATGTGGCGATACAGATGCTCTGATGGAAGAGTCACAAAGTGAAGCTCAAAAGCGTGAGGAGCTGTTACGAATGTATCAGGCCATCAAGGACACGCTCAAAATTATTAATGAGGTTGGTCAATGGCACATGTATTTTACCTTACTAGCTAGTAAAAAAACCCTTAAATCCTAAACTCCAGAGATTGTTACCCAAATTCCAATATTTTAACAATTTACAGGTGAATCTGAGCAACATTGACGTCTCTAACATGAGCGCCGCCCTTCCCACCCCGGCGGCCGATTATCGGAATGGGCCAAGCCCAACGATGGGCAATCGAGCGGCCCCAGCCCCGCCGGGACCCGGTGAGAAAATGTCTTTTTATGGCTCGAAACCCTGCCTCGGAAATAATAGGGACTGGGGAAGCCGCCCGTGGCAACCAATTATTTGCGCCTCTTCACAAAATTGGAATCGAAAATTATTAGTCGGGGGACTGAAAATCTGGATTTTTAATTATTCTAACAAAATGGTAACTTGGATCGGGATTAGGTTTACCTAGAGCTCAAAATCGCATTGCGTCAAATATGTTAAACACATCTCTGGCGATTTTACAGGATACCGTGAGTTACAGCATATCTGGATTGCTTCCCAATAAATTACAGCGGTTTTAGCATAAGAATAGTAATTTTAAGGTGCTTGGTTTCTTAAATTTTTGAAAAACACGACTTACCAAATGACGTGGCATACATACCCTAAAATTCTTCCTCTGGGCGCGGGGTGATGGAATTTTCTTGCAAATATACACAAAAAATATTTTTAAAATATAGTAAGAAGCCAGATTAGCGAATTAAATTGTTTAAATTTAAGCCGAATTTACATGAATTAAATAACTTCCAGGGATGAACCGAAACGCTCCGATGCCTCCCCGCCCTGGCCAGGGTGGTCCTCCACCACCAGGAATGCGTGGCCCACCACCACCCGGCGGAATGCCTCCATCAATTCCTCAGTAAGCCAACAAAAATAACCAAAAATATATTCGTATTTTTTACTGACACCATTTCATAAGATCCCCTCATTTTAGAGGAACTCGACCTGGTGGAAGTAATGAAATGTAGGCTTATTTTAGTCCCGGTAGTTGATAGCGTTTTTGGAGAATGCATTGATAGAGCGTGAAGAAAATTGGCAAAAATACTAAGAAATAGGATTGATTGGGAAAGTTGGTTTACTAACGATATGCCAAAAATTAGTTAAGTAGAAATTCGTGCGGCTGAAAATTATTATGCAGAAATTCCGATGGAATTTCCTTACGTCAAAATCTAAATACGGAAAATCGATAACTCGACTTTTTATTTACTTTTTTTCGAAAGATCTGGTTGATTCTACTAGTTTTTTAGGGTACCGAAATTGTTGAATCAATAGTTATATTCGGCTTCGTAAGATTGCTTCCAAAAAAATTCCAGTTCATTCGATTTTTGGATCTGGAAATTTCTCCCTAATGGTTTTTGCGTAACAAAAATTTTGATGTAACGTCATTCTGCGTACTAAATTTTGCTGTAATTTAAAAAGGTCTTAAAACGGCAAAGTCGTATTGCTTATTGTTCAGCAAAAATATGAGTAATGTTAATATTAATTATAAGGCGATGCTCAAGTTTACCCCTATCCAGCCGACCCGAATTTATATCACGACTCCGTGTGTTTATCTATGGTGTTGTAAAGTACACCAAATGTTCGCCTAATTTCTACTGTATCAATACGTTACTTTTCAATTGAAAAATAGCGGACATTAATAAATCTTAGGCTGGAAACATCGGAATATCAGCCGGGGCGGGGGTATACTGGAGCGACCCCCTATTAATAAAGAAAAGAATAATATTAATAAAATACCACTCTACTCTCTCTTTCTCTCCAATTATACTACTCTATCTGTGTCTGTGCAGGCGTCGTCCAGGCCCACCAGGGCCACCCGGCCCCGGTGGCCCACCCCCACCGCGTCCCCAGCAATAGAAAAATGAGTGAGGGAGATATGAATGAATGGTAACATTACGAAGTAGCCCGTGACTATTGTTGTACCGTGCGACCTCGTGGCGTGAACACTATTTGGGCCTCAGTTTTGCCGTTGCTATCGTTTTTTGACTGTAGCCTTCCCCCCACATGGAAGGGTTGGGGGAAATGGATTCTGGGGCTGCTAGAAGATGTTTTTGGTTGAAATTTCAAACGCATGCGCTTTTCCGAATTTTCGAGCCTCTCCCTTGTTCGTGCGACCGAATAAAGATTGCATTATACGTCTAACGGGGGGCTGGGAAGTAGAGAAATACATTTTCCGTCAAACCGTCAACATGTCAAGATGATGGAAAATGCCAATTATTTCGTTACCTAGCCCCTCTAAGACGCAGGCTTTGGCATGGGTACGACTACACCTATCCACGCTTCCAACCTTCTCTTGGCCATAGTCTCTCCGCGAACATAGGTGTATACGTAGTAATGGCTGCGATGCACTTTCATCGATTGTGACAGCAATTATCCTAGACCAATCGAAAAATAGATGGAAACATCCCAAGGCCGACGTTCGCTTTATAATGCTACGCATACGCCTATATACGCAAGGAGAGACTCAGAGCTTCATAGAATTTGCGTTTAAAGCCATTCCAAAACCCAAAAAATTTATCCCTGCTCCTCAAATCCATTCCCCGAAACCACAAATCAAAATTTTCGCGAGCCATTATTGCCCACTTTTTGGGCGCTTCCCCCCTAGCATGTACGATTGGCAACATTACACATTTCCAACACAATAATCCATTTATTTTAGCCGAGGAACAACACCGACGAATGGCCAAATGCCGCCCATCCCAAAACGTCCCTTCATTCCTCCTCGACCATAAAGTACAAGTCATCTCGCGTAGTCGTTAGTTGTGTTCGATGCCCAACTATACATCCCCCATCCTTTTGTTTGCCCTGCCGACTATACCATTTCTCAACAAAAAGTAACTTTGTCTTAAAGGGCGCTGTCTTCCCACCCTCGCAGCAGTGATATATTTAACAGTGCAGAAAGAATTCGTCGTACCCAAACACCTCCCACTTCAGCCCAATGGTTTTGACTATTTTGCCGACATACGGGCTGCTAAGATCCGAAACATGGTCGCTTGACTTCAAAATTCAATTCCATTAAGCTCCCTTTAAGAAAAGCCAGAACTGTTGGTGTCCGAGACCTTCGTTCTTAATTTATTGCAGCCGCATGTAGCGCTTACTAGAATATAGTCGACTATTCTAGTACGAATACACCTCTTTCCCAACAGCCAATCCTCCATGTATCTAGCTTTTTGATGTTTTGTATTTCCATCTCCCTTTTCATCAAAATCACAAACAAAATAAGCCCGGCCTCTTCTCTATAGCAATATTACGGTCTGTACGTGCATAGCCTCGCGTTGTCTTCGGATATAATTTTTAATTTTCAGAATAGGGCCATGCCACGCCCATTTCCCCAAACCCCCCAATAGCATTTCGCTTACATTCGCTCTCAGAATTGGTATCGTGTTTAGAAATAAATATTTATTTTTATATTCTTAAACAGCATAATCACCAGGGGGCGAAAGACAATAATAAGGCACGTTGAAAGGCGTTGCGGGTTGCAAAGAAAATACCGTAACAATTCCGAACATATCATTAAAAATATAAGGTTATAAATTAAATGACTAACATTGCTTGAGACATCAAATAGCACCGATTTCCATGGTAGACTTGAAAATAAAGATAAATTAGGCTTGGGTTCTGCTCTTGTTTTGCTCCTTGTGATGCTGTTTCACGTAGTATTGGATGGTTTCCATAAGGCCCTCATCGAATGGGGTTGTGCATTGCCATCCAAAAGCCTGAAAAAATTAAAATAATGAAATTTCGATAGCTTTAAGACTTACATTCTTGATCTTGCCAAAATCAATGAAATATCTTCGATCGTGATATGGCCGGTCAGGGATTGGGGTGAAAGTAGGTTCGTTTTGATCACTAAAAATCCGTAAATCAAAAGCCGTAAAAAATTTCATACCGATTCTGTAGTTTGTTGACGATGGCATGAATTTTCTTTGTCAGCTCGATATTCGTCATCTCGAATTCGGTGCCGATGTTGTACACCTCGCCGACCTTGCCCGATTCGGTTACCCTTCGAATGGCCTCTGAGCAATCCGAAACATACATCCATGAGCTAAAAACCCTCTATTTTAACGCTGTTTAGCAAATTAACATACCGACAATGTTTTCCATCACCCATCAATGGATACGGCTTCTCGTCAAGCGCCAATTTGGTGAACTTCGGTATCAATTTGCTGTAAGCCTGTCGCGGCCCGTAGACGTTGTTCATACGAACCATCACGTATGGTAGTTTATAGGATTTCTAAACATCAAGTAGTAAATCAATAATATTAAACTCACATTGTAAGCCTGAATAATCAGCTCGCATGCCGCCTTACTGGCTGCATATGGATTGGTGGGATTTGGCAATGTTGTCTCTGTCTTTGGTGTCGTATCAGATTCCGAAGAATCCCCGTAAATTTCGTCTAAAAATTTTTATGTTCATTCTAATAGCTAAATAACCTGTGGAAATGTGGACCAGCCTTTTCACTCCCTTGTATTGGCTGTTCACAATAGATTCGAGAAGCGTTGTGGTGGAAATAATATTTTCCTATTAAAAAAATACCCATTTAATTTTGGATGTATACCTGGATCGTGCCTATCCGATCAGCATATGAATCATCAACGTGGGTAATGGCCGCGAAATGGATTACGGTGTCAATCTAAAAATTTGGAGGGGTTTAATGAGATTGCTGGGGGATCACTTACATTATTTTCAGAGAGGACTTTGTTTAGGGTTTTCTGGTCGTTGAGGCAGGCGTGGATAAATTTGTAACGTCCGCCATCAGCCACTCTTGGCTCGATGTGCTCAGTAGATGCGCCAAATGTCAATTTGTCATAGTTGACGAAGCTATAAAAAGTAATTTTCCAGGACTTTACTTTTAATGTTTTTACTGAATATTAAGGATTATATATTTATTTAACTAATTATTTTTCTTTTTCGAAATAGAAAAATTATTGATCAAAATTACCCCGTAATAATTTTTTAAATTTGTTTTGAACAGGAATTGCTGGAGAGAGAAAAGTAAAAAGTAAACAAAATCAGGCACAACTATACAGCGATAACCGGTAGGAAAACTCACTTGGTAGACGACCATTTGTTGTGGATAAAATTGATGAAATTCGAGCCGATAAACCCGCATCCACCCGTCACCAAGCAGTTCTTCGGCTCGCCGTGATCATCAGCCATCGCTAAAAGTCCCAATAGGTGCGGTGACCAACGAAAAAACTCATAAAGAAATTCAGAAGACGTACGCTAAAATAAAAGGTGAACCGGCGGGCGCGTCTTCTATACAGAATTCAAGAATATGGATCGGATAGGGAGACGATGAAGAACTGAGGGGGTGCAGTTCTCGAGCCCCCTCAAGGCTTCGGGCCGGGTCGATCGAAATATGCGTGCGAGCTTTTGGAAGGGGGGTGAGGAAGGGGAATTGAGGGTGAGAATGTGTGGAGGGGAGTCTGAGGTTCCGATCCACGGACAGATAGAGCCGGCCTGCCACAACCCCACCATCGGCCGTCGTCTGCCAGCCAGCCATTTGGAAGGGGGGGGGGGTAAGCCCTTCCTCTGCCCTCAGGTGCCATACATACCATCAATCGGCATTTGATTCAATCACTATGTGGAGAGAGAGAGAGAGAGGGAGAGAGAGATAAAGAGTGTTGCGCCTTCTAGTGGCGAAGTCCAGCCTTTTTTTGCCTGACTTTAACTTTCCGGAACTTGGTGATCAGAATCTGCGATATTTGGTGTTTTGTAGATGTTGATGCACCGGTTTTTTATTTCAAATTGACTTCACCAACCCTTTAAGCTCAATGTAAGCGACCTAACATGCATTTCCGCAGACCAAATTGCACCCAACTCGAATGTCGTGTAATTACAGCCAATCATGAAATCTATCTAACTTTTTTCAGATAGTTTTCATTGATGATGAAAACTCCGGGAAAAACGTGTTTCTGACCGCGCGTGCCACCATTGGCAGCCAACATTTGCTCAGCTTTCTCCCCTGGAATCTCGCCTTGGCGAAATGCAAGCTGCTCAAGCTTCACGCTAGGCGCCAGCGATTCTCCTAAGTTCTGGATACTTAGTGAAGTTGGGAGAATATGATATGTCGGCAAATAGCTGATTCAGGACCTACAGTAGCCAAAAAAACCTAGGAAATTGATATCACCAGCTTTCAAAATGCCGGCGAACCTTTCAGCGGACCTTCTGTAGTGGATCTACGGCATTGAGAAAGACAGCAAGTGAGAGAAAGAGAGAGAGAGAGAGAGAGAGAGAGAGAGAGAAAGATAGAGAGAGAAAACGAGACAGAGCGAGCGAGCACTAGCGCGCCACAATGAACGAGTGATGGGAATGGCGGGCAGCGTGCGAGCGCCAGACGTCTCACTCATGCGCCCAATTCCTTAGCAAGTCCTCCGCACTAGGCTATACATATTTTGTGCCGTCCGTCCGTAGACAGTCTTCAATCTGGATGAGGGGAGAGGGAGATGGTGCAGCTCTGTATTATTTGGTCCGATGAACGTGGAACTTAGGCTGCTCTGGATTATCATGGGATGAGGATGGCATTTGGGAGAGTGGATGGGGTGGAAATTGGAGAAAAACAGAACGCGATAATAAGTAGGAAATATCTATAGGCTTTATTAATTATAGGAAGTTTTTGGTTTGCTAAAAAAATGATGTTGCATCAGGTAACTATCGCGTTTCGTTGTTATCAGTCGGAAAAAAATCTCCGGACTTTAATTACTTATTTCAGTGAATTTCCGGCTTGCTAACAACAATTTGCGTAGGGCGTATTTGCGTATCTATAGCGGCTAGTGAAATACTTTCGAAAAGAATCACTTTTCTATGAAAATCCGTTCAGAAGATGACTCCTATCACAAAATCCGCAGCAGTCGCGTAGGTTCGAAGCAAATAAAGTCCAAATAGAAAATTGTGCCAACTTGAGCAGCGACGGCTCCCAGTCATATTTAGCCAAGTTATATACCCATGCCAAGAGCTTAGCGTACCAAAAGAAAGGTTTAGAGACGCTGGGTACGAAACGAATGTTACAATAAAAAAGCATGACCCTGTACAGGCTGGCCTATATATAGTGTTCGGATGTAGGGGGGTGGTGCCGTCTGCCATCATACCGATTTTCGATCCGCCCTCGAAACAATCCACGACCACCCGGTGCGTCGGCTTCTTCGTCTCTTCATCAAACCACGATCTTTTCCCATGCCCTCCGTTGGGATATTCTCAATTTCTGTTCATTATCTGTTGCTCTCTCTCACTGTCTGTCTCTCTCTTTCTCTCTATCACTCTCGCTGTCTCTCACCCTCCAAATGTTCGGATGGAGGGCAGCCAGGAACTTGGTGGTCTGCTCCATCTGCCTTTAACGTGGCTGAAAAGTGCGAAAGATCCTCCAGATTCTGTTTTTGAACAAGTTCTATCCCAAAAAAGCCAACATGATCAAATAATTTTATCCAACTATAAATTCTGAGGATCATAACACCAGATCGAGTATGAGGAAGGGTTTCACAAAATACTGATAGACGCTCAATCACAGCTAAAATTGCTCCGCATCTGTTTGGTGACGGCGAATCCGGGTCCATGACCAGGTATCAAATAATTAGAGGTGCAAAGGAGATATCTAAGATATAGAGCGTATTATTGCCGATCAAAATTTACCGCCTAGAAATTGTTTGTTGGGTTTCATTAGCAGACAATGGGCGCCACATCATTGGATGGTCGATGTCTTCACTTCTCATAAAAGTATCCCCTAAATTTACGTATTTTATTTTTGTACACAAAATTCACCTGTAACAGACACATTCCCAAACTTTTCAGCATTTTTTACGATCACCGAAATATCATCCGATGTGTGGCCGGGCGTTTTTATTAAATAGACGCTATTAGTCAACGGCTGTTTATCACTCTAAAATTACTTTAAAATTGCTTTTAATGAAGCTAGTAACCTCAAATAATTTTGAAAGGTTAAAGATGCTGTTGCGATGTACGTACCATCCCTACAAATTTTGATTTAATTAAGCATATCTTTATTATATTGCCTGGTAGTGCGTGGCGGCCGGAAACTCCGAGACACCTCCATTATGGTCCGGATGTCCGTGTGTGGATACAACAACATCGATTTGATTTGGCGCCAACCCACTCTCGGCTAATTCTGGAAAAGACAAGATTATAAAAACCTCATAAAATAAAAATCAAATGAATAAATCATCGCCTTACTTTTCAAAAAATCGTTCCGCCCCTGCAAATCGGTCCCCAAACCGGTATCAACAAGTATATTCTGCCCCTCATCTTGGATCAACGTCACCGAGGCCACAAAAAGATATTCGTTGTCATTTCGCTGCTCTGCCGAACCCTAAAATGCGTCTCTTTTTGTGGAGAGAATCGGGAGATACGCTTCGCAGCACGGTCACTTTCGGTTTCGGCCGGCGGATTTCCATGTTTTTCTTCGATTTCTTCTTCGTCTCTTTGATTTGGGCGAGTAGGGAGTGTAGCTGCTTTGACAGGTCGTGCATCTTTTCTTCCCAATTTTCTTCTGATTTTTGGGGCGGTTCTGTAAGTTTTGGGGTAAAACTTTGACTTAATAAACCTAATATCGTTAAAGCGAGTTCAATCATTTAGCACGATATATAGCCTTTTCGAAATAGCAACAAAAGTTCGCCCTATTTTTTAGTGCGGATTTGTTTTCCACAGCTTCTGCTCAAATTGGCACCCTTAGTTCTTCGCCCTGCCGTCCGACTCTCTCCAAAAATCAGGTTTATCGGGAAAATCATCGGTTTTCTCCGGCTGATAGCCGTCCTGAAATGGCAGCCACCGCCAATATCTGTGGCTGATGGTCTGGATTAAAGCGGATAAATCCATAGAGATCGAAATCTGTTGCTTGGTCGATCGTGTAAATGTGCTCCTCTATGGCTTGTCTATTCAGACCGTTTTCCGCACAACGAACAGCCGGCAAAGAAGCGCATCTTCGGGTCACACGAAAAATCTTTTTCCCTGGATCCAGGCGGTTATGGCATCCGGATGCCGTTTGCCGTGCTTTGGCAGCTCTAGCCTTCTATTTCGACGAACACCCCCCTCTCCACCGGAATGCCAGTTTTCCTGTTGAGGCTCTCTCATCCAGCGATCGGCCGACATGAGGTCGTCCCAGCCAACCGTTTTCCACAAAGAGTCTCCCCCCCCCCCGCAAATGCCCGCTGGCAGGAGCGATCCCAGCTTTCCGTCCATCCTCTTTTTGTGGCAAAGTGAAATGGCGGGGATTCGCGAACTTGATCGGCTATAGGCATTGAAAGGTACTGGAGCAATGTACAGGATTGTAGAGGGTGAAGGGGTTTAGGATATAATATCAATATATGCATTTAATCTGCAACGAATAGATTAAAGCTATTTTATAATACCTCTAAAGGAGCCTATCAGAATCTCGAGGTTATAGAATATCGACATTTTTTTAGCTTTGATGAAAGGCATTGACTATTCTCCCGGAGCTCTCAAAATTTGGTTCATTTTTAAGGGCTTGGAGCTTGAAAAACCCATATTCTTAGAATTTTATTCAAATTTTGTCTTAGAGATTCCCATTATTTTCCTCTATTGTGATTGCAATCATTGTCAACAACATTTTGTCAAAAAAAAAATTAAAAATTACTAACCATCTTCACTCTTTCGCTCAACAACAGGCTGCCAAGCGGGTACATTTGGTGCGGCGTGCTGGGCCACAATTTTCTATAAATCCAGATATCCTATAGGAAAAATTTTCTTGCCTTGACACTATCATGAACACTCGGGCCTGTATTCTCAACAATAACCTAAATACGTAGCTTAATAAAAAAGAAATTAACGCATACCTTTTCGGTTCGACCGCGGATCGGTTTAGCGTTCCTACGAGGTTCTGAAGCGACAATCGTGCTGGGAAAGGTCGGAGCAGCAACGGCAGCCTTCCGAACATCAATAAGTTGCTAAAAAATGATCCGGCAAACTTGAAATATATACATACCTGTAGTATCATAGCATATTCCTTAAACGTCTCTTTATCCGGCTCTCGAGGTTCTTCGACATGCTTGGCAAACTCCCGAACCCGACTTTTCGGGCTGATTCTTGTGACCTGGGGCCGGGCCACCCTTGGCTTCCTAAATTTTCCAATAGTTATTAATTTACAAAAAAACTTGCGTAATTGGTTCAATAAAGGCTTTTTCTCTGAGGTCGTTCTTTTCGTTAGGCAAATGTACCCTGCCTAGTGTCAAAAAATTCCCATCATCGTCAGTTGAAAGGGCAGCCTAAAATATTATCAAAATATGATAGTGTATCAACCTGTGGCCGTAATGAATTGAGTGAAATCACGGAACCATCGACCGTATCGCCAGCCGCAAATAACTCTGGCTGATTTTCGTCTGACTTTACATCTTCGGCTTCATGGAAATATTCATCAAATGGCAATCGTGAAACCGAAGCTTAAGGAAGTTTATAAATTTGTTTAGCAAAGTTTTTCAAAACCTGTGCCGCGCCCTCGGACGAAATCTCGCAAAATTTTAATTTCGAAATCTTTGAGTTCTTTTAGGAATTCATAATCCTTTTCTAAAACTCAGGTGCAATAAGATATTTTGGTTTATCTTACGTCTTCTTCGATAGGGGTCTTCGGTTTTGCAATCAATGATAAATATCATGAATAGGAGTAGAAAAAGCGGCATTGCAGGGGAATGACAAGTGGTTGAGGGCCAAGAATGATCTGAAAAGGAAAATGAGGATATATGGCAGGTTGAAAGGGTTAGGTGTGGCTCGAAGGGAGGAGGACATCGTTGATGGTTTATGAGTGTCTTGAGGAGGAGAACCTCGTTGACCTAGAGACTCCCCACACATTCTTCTGGGTCAACCCCTTCAAAATTTGCTTTCGATACTAAACTTGTGAGAATGTTTATCGGCAGTAATTTTGTTATTAGCTCGCCGACGCCTTTAGCTTATCTTTCTCTTATCGAAGATATTAAAAATGACGAATACCGCGACAAAAAAAAAGAATTTGGTGAAAAACTGACGGCAGATTCAGAATCCGAGCAAAAAAATGATGTAGATTGCCTTACATTACGAAGTCAAAGCCGTGATGTATTATTTATTTTAAGTAACTTTATGATTAATAAGTTCCAATACTTTGAATATAGTACGTATCAAAATGCTATCGAGTAATAGTCGGCCAATTCATCAAAAAAATACAATTAAAAATCAATAAACTTCATCCTAGTGGCCAACGGCTGGGCAAGGATCCAAATGCGGTGCACAATTTCGCCCGCCGGCTCGGCTCGCACTTGAGGCGGCAATTTGTGCTGGGAAACGGTCATGGCCGGCCAGATCTGGAACTCGCCACTCTCGCTCAATTCGCCTTATGGGCAAAGAATGAACATATGTCATATTGGGGGGATGAGGGAGGACGAACAGACCGCATTCAATATAACAAAGCTACGCATTGCAACCGTCTACAAAAGGATCGTTTGAGAGGGGAAGTTTGGCAGCTTTCCAGGGGGTTGACCCTTCTTTAAGGTTATTAGACCATAGTCTGGCTAGATGAATAAAATTCAAATTTCTCGCATAGAGTGGAGTAATATTCTGGCACATATCCATGCTAATTGCTACCTAACAAGGGTGCTGGCGAGGTTTTCACAAAAAAAATTAAATTTTGGTAGCAAAAAGGGTATTCTTTCAAACTCTGTAGTGTTGGCGCCAGATTCCAGCCTATTTATACCTAGTGGCGTTTCCTCTTTATCCATATCTCTGGAACATCCTTACGTACGATGCAAATGCACCCAGACACTATTTTTATGTATACTTAAAATACTCCATAACCCTTTATCCTGCCATTTCCACTCTTTTGAAACCCAAGCAATTTATTTCAAACAACCACGGTACAGCATCGAACACAATGAGACCATAGACTATGCGATAAAAACTAAGGTCTGTGACAAGCCATTGACCACAAATTAATATTAATATAGTGGTGATCATCATCTCATTAATATCCAGGCGCAGTCCTTGGCGGCGGGCAATGATCACAACCACCCGAGTCTCCACGATTTCCATCTGGTCCGTTCTCGCCGGGACCTCCAGGCTTTCCATCGGATCCATTTCCGCCTGGGGGTCCAGCTTCTCCAGGTGATCCGGCAGATCCGGGCTTGCCATCTCCTCCCTTGGGTCCATCTGGTCCAGCTTCGCCGGGTGATCCAGGAGGTCCAGGAGGTCCTTCGGGGCCGGGCACCTCGCTGCCTGGCCAGCAGAGCCTGGTGATCCGGCCCGGTTTCCTCCCTGGGTCCAGCTTTTCCAGCGGGTCCTGGTGGGCCATCAGGGCAGTCGAAGCAGAAGTCATGGTGCGGTGCAGGGGTGGCTTCAGGGCCGTCAGGGCCATTGTTGCCGTTCTTTCCAGGTTCACCTAAAAGAATTAGGTTATGATTATTGTAGACGGAATTTCTAAGTATTTTGGATCTGGATGGAGTAGACCTACCATCCGCTCCATCCAATCCATCAGACCCAGGTGGGCCGGGGGGACCTTGAGCGGAAACGCCACATCCACAGCATCCGCCACCACCACCTGAAAAAAGATTTCGACAGCTTAAGGGGAGCGTAAGGCACAAAATAGATTTAACTTGACGAAACCATTGCCAAAATGGGTTAGGAAACTTGGAAAAACTACAGGGGTGTTCCAAAAAATATATATAAGTCTTAAACGAGGTACGATACACCCGCTCCTTAAATTTAGGATGAAGCTGATGGCGTACTGCTTGCGACCTCCTCTATATTTCCAAACCTCCAGATGAAGCAGCATGATGAGTTCCCTCAACCCCAGCGGACTCATATCCGGCCTGTCTTCTCGACCTGACCACTCCATTCACACTGGCGAGCACCTGAAAGAGGGACGAGTCTTGAGCAACCAGATGCAAATCTGTATATTCGATATGGGGAAGAAGAGAACACCCTCCACGATGGCATGACTGTCACCACCAACTAGTACGGCTAGATCCTATCAACCACCCCCCCCCCCAGCCGTTTTATTGACTCGGCTCACATTTGTGCTGCCTGGAGGGGCATGACGAGAAGTGCAGGAATGGCTTTATATGGTATGGCGGATTGATGGGGTGTGTGATTTGTGCTGACAACCATGTGCTATCGAAAAATCTTTAAGGTATTTTTAGCATTTCTATCTGTAATTTTGTAACGAGACTTAGAATATTCGACATAGCTTTAAATGCCACACAAGTACCGTCGCTCAAAAAGTGCTAAACAGTTGCTTGTATTCAAAAAATTGCTTTGAAAGGCCTTTGGCAAACTTTTGGCGCTCTCTTAACAAAGACAAACTTCAAGCGAGGTTTCTCGTATATATTAATCGGTCAGCCGTTTTCGATAGATCAAACTTATTCAGAATTTCAAGCTCCACCTTTCTGACTTATACTTATTTGCGACTTGCGAAATTCCATAATTAACTAAAAACGATTTTTTAAGCACATCTTCAAGAGCTTAAAAAATCTTTTCGATATGTTGTAATCGCGCGGCAACAACTACCATCTCACAGCCAAATGGCTCATTTTTCCGAATTTGAAGCCCTATCGGATGAAATTCATATCTCAAAAAAGCCCCTTACTTTCGTAAGTTTCAACAAGTTTCCTTAAAACCCCTTAAACTAGTCTTTTAATACTTTCGACCGCGCCCAAACTACTGTCTTTACAGCCAAATGGCTGAATTTGGGGCCGGAAAAGCAGCGATCGGATGAGGGCTGCGCGAAGCCGCCTGAAGTGTTCCTAGGCACCCTACCCAAACAGGCCAATTTGTACCCATTTGCCTGGATGAGAGGAGGGGGGAAGGGGGAAGGGGATGTGCCGCCTTTTACCTGCGTACGAGTCACTTCCCGCCAGATGTTGGAGCTGCGCAGCTTGCAGAAGTTCACCTGAAAATAGATGGGGATTCTTTGGCTTAAGCCGCGAATTTGAGTGAATAAGATTGGTATAGGTCAGAAGGTCATATCAGATTTATAAGCTCATAAGCTTCCTATCTGAAATTGCAGTTCTATCTCTCTTACAGGCTAGTGGGAGTAAAGAATGTCTCGAGCTGTTTCAAGCTTAAAAAATAGCCCCAAAACCTTTTAACCGCAGCATTAAATCGTCAAATACCGCCCGCCACAAAACTTTCCGTAACACACCTCTCCCTGCATCATCGACTGCATTTGCTGGAGATAATTGTAGAACATTGGCACGGAGACCATACACAGGAGAGTAGCCACTGTCGAGATGGAGACGCCAATAAAGGCTACTCTACAATGGGCAATCAGGTCAGACAGTCACACATCTAGAGACGGAACTGCCGGGGGTTGCTGACAAAAAGGATCCATGGTTTTGGCAAGGAAATATTGAAAGCGTTTGCTAAAGAAGATGACGTTAAAACGTCCAAATTTTCGCCAAAGTTCGCCAAAAAAATGTTAAACCTGGACAAAACGTTCCAATTTTTAATCTCGATGCCTACTGGCTGAACTCTTTTTGACGCGACAGGTTCATGGAAAATATAATCTAACTATAAAACATTCCGGCTTAAGAACAACCAAGACACTTTAATATTTGCAAAATTGGATAGATTTTCAACAATTAATAAAAATAATTAAGTTTAAATAAAACTAAATCAACCTCCTAAGCTGCTGGGCCTCAAGCAGAAGGCGCTTCTCGTCCGTCATTTGTCCAGGGGCGTCTCTTTGTGGTGTCGTCCCTTTTATAGGCGATGTCCCCCGCTTTGGAAGCGCTTCCTTGGCAGTCACGCCCTCCTCCACCTCCACCTCTTGCTCCTTTTCCAAATACTCCTCCTCCTCCATCGCCCTATCCAGTAACCTTTTCCACCTACAGCATCCGTGTCGTGACAGGGGGTCGAGAACGGCGGCTGGGAGTGGGGCGCCTGGAATTCAACGTCCAACTGTTTCCATTGTTACCCCCCGGAAATTCGCCTAGATCATAATCACGGTCTGGTGTTGTTGGCAGAGGAAGTAGGGTGGAAAAACAGTTGCTATATGGTTGTAGATGTTATTGTCAGCTGAGAAAAGCCTGGTGTGATTCGAACCCTGGAATGTCTAGGTCTGGATTTAGCGAGGCAATCCAGCTCAACAGGCCGGCTTTCCTTAAAATAGCGTCTGAGAAAAAGACGCTTAAAGTGACAGACGCTGGCCCTATCAGCATTTCGACGAACAGAATCACTAATAAAAAAAATCTCAACTGAGATTTTTTATGTTAATAACCAGCGCCCAAAACCCGCTTTGCGGGCCTTGGGCGCTGGGATGCGGCCTTTACATGAGAAATTTGACTTTCCGATGGCTCGGGTCCTTCGGCCCTCCCCTCGTCCGACCACGCGCGCGCGTGCAACTTGCAAGAATGAGGTAATTTGTATTTTTTCACATTATGCAAATTAGCCCTCTTGACCCCCAAAAATGAGTAAAACCGGCTTTAACTTTGTAAACTTGTATTTTATTGAAATTCTGAAAATGCCATTGGAAAGAGGAGGGTCGATTCCCCCAAGTGACAGAGAATTAGAGCATTTTATGCACGGGAAGGCCCTCAAATCAAGCCTCGAAAGTGACATCCACACACACCCACACACAGAGATACACCACAAAATTATATAAGGTAGGATGCGTAATTCCCAGGATTTTACGAAATCGAATTACCCTATCTGGGCGTCATTTGTCTAATAAGACCCCAATTATTCGAGATTAGTTTACCCAACCTTCCGATTTCCCGATATACTGATCGGTCCGTTCGTTGTTAGTCCAGATTTTACCAGTCGATCTTGCTAAATTCCTGATTCTGAGAGGACAACCATGAGAGCCATTAAATGCCCATGCAAACCTTGAATGGTATTCAATTGCAAAGGTCGTTGGCGACAAGGTGAATCACTTAGGTTCAAGTCCCGGCTCCGGTTCTTGTGGATTTTTTGCAGGGCTTGGGCGCCAGGGGCAGCCCGAAACCGCAGGACACCTTTAAGGAGGGCACTTTGCGGTCATGGCGCCAAATTCCAGGGGTGAACTTTCTTCTGTGCCTTGGTGGATGTGGAGGTGTTAGCAGAATTTGGATCGAAAAATTATCTTGTAGTTAAAAGCATCGGATCTGTTACAGATGTATACTTTAATCTTGAAAAGCACTAAAGCTTGATATAGGCCGTGTTTTCACAAACTTGCGAGAAAGGGTGCCCAAGACATAAAATACAGTAAAGTCACCCACAAGCTAGCTTAGCTTAAAGTTTAAGGCTAGCGGATTTAATCTAGCTTATGTCAGAAAATCGTCTACATTACGAACATCGCCTCCCAAACCCCCTCACATTCCATTAGCAGTCAAGCTTGCCACCCTGAAACTGGTAAGATTCGAATCAGTTTCCGAAATGCCACCAGATTCCTCCAGGGGGGGGGGGGGCACCGGCTGGAATCGGCGGCTCCAGATTTGCATGTCCCTTTCACGCACACTTGGCACGGCCATTCTTTTCACCGCCCTCCAACCCAAACGTCCTTGGCTTCTCCCTTGTTCGGGTTCCTCGTTCCGATGCAACGAATTCGTGGAGGGGGGATGCCTTTGCCTGGCTAGCCTTCATGGATGGCGTCTCGGCAAATAAAAGGTACGTGTGTCCCTGCCGTCCTCCAATCTCGGCAATCACCACCAACAATATGGAATGGCATCGGGGGGTTGTGGATGGAAGGAGGTATTGGCTGGAACTCTGGAAAAGGGATGAACTTCTTGATGAAGTCGGAGCACTTTGACTAAATGTCGGTCTAAATTCTGGAAATAAGGATGAACTTCTTGGTGTTGTTCGCAAAAAATATTTATCTAAGGCCCTGCACCACCGTCGGAACTCCGGGCGGTTGAGACGAATGTATAACACTTTACCTCGAAAAGCGTACGTTTGGGTGTGGTTCGAGTACGTACTTACTCAACGCATGAAATATAACGGTAATTCTACTGCTTTAAGAAGTAGTGCAACAAACCGATCCCAGCCGAATCCTTAGACCACGTAGCGTTTAACCCTCATTCCAGTGATATTGGACATTAATGCGTTCTTACCGACCTGACCTTATCTTTCGGCCCCCCAAATCCAAGACAAGTGAAGATCACCCCCGCATATCCGGCACATGCAAATGTTCTAGAAATCGATTTTCTGGGGCCCATTAGCCCATATAATCCGAATACCTTACGACACGCTGATTGTTCGGTTTTGAAAAATAGACGGCTTACGGTTGATTATCTTCGGCTTTAATCGTTAATTGTTTGTACAAATAGTTTCCTTTGAAAAACAGCATGGAGTTTCCTCTAGCTTGCTATTAGTTTATCTGATTATGCAGCAACTTAAGCAACAATAGCTACTAAGGCTTTATTCTTTTTTTAACGAGTAAAATTTAGCCGCGATTTCTCGAATTTTGCACTTGTTGAAGCACCATTTTTTTATTGTTTGTAGTTTAAATCAGCTTCTTCGAAAGAGAAATGCTATTTTACCATAAATAGTCTCCAAACTGCTTTAATCCGGTCTCTTCAATCCAAATTTTACAAAAATACCAGAACTATCAGCTATCTACCTTATTGCTTCCGATAAGCTATGTAATTGGCGTCTTCATCAGTCAACTAATATGTTGGCATCATGAGACTTTTCGTTGCACAAGCGAACGGAATTGTCGACATTTTTTCACAACTTTTGGGCGCTAGTTGGTTACTATCAGGCTTTCACTTAACATCGACTTTTCATCTAATTTCAGTTACACAAGTAGCATAAGTCATCTTTCCTTAAATTTTTTTCTTTCAAAATTTTTTTGGTAGGACTTACATCTAATCCATTACCAATCCTAATCTAACCGTTTGAATGGGCTCGGCAAGCCCACACAAGAAGTCGTTTTAGACCGGGGGGCAACCCACAGTTGAATACGGTGGTCTATGAGTCGAACCACGGGATAGCGGACAACGGCTAGGCCTCTATAGCAGCAGGAAATCGCTTCATGCTCTTCTAATTATATCCACCTCCACTGGAAAAGCCTAGGAATCGATTATCCCCAAAACCCAGAAATCCCTTGTCGAGCACCTCCTCTAGGCTTTCAAGTAGTTTTGGGCATGTAAAAACGTCAACCGCCGAGTTTCGAAGCTCTACAGCCCAACCCAGTGCTATTCAGGACCAAAAGCTATAACCGTTCGGCGGGTATCTAAAATGGCAGAAATAGGTTTCTTCCCTTCCAGTCTACTTCCTGAACCGACTGTTAAAGCCATTTTCCGGGTCCGACTAATGGCCGGCGCGTATTAGAGGAGATTATTGGACCTTCCGTTACCTAGGAGTAGACCGACAGGTCAATGCACCTCTTACTTCCTGCCAATCTGAAATCCATAAACGCGCATTAACCATACAGGAACAACCATCTAGCTCATTAAAATAGGCAGCGCAGGGTTTACCGGGTTGTAATTTTTTAAATTTTTCTGTGGAGACTTTTTATATCATCCGGTCATTCACGCGCTATATCGCCGATATGTACCCATTTCCGTACATTATTTATTCCCTGTCTGGCGCGCCTACATTGCATAAACATATTTCCTCGATCGCTCCTTCCTTCTCAGTCAAGCCCACTTAGTATTTTTGACATGCCATTGATTCAAGCTACACCGCGCCGCCAGTCCAGGCCCGCCGAGGTCGTGCGCCGGTCATATCATACCCACCGCTATTTGTTCCCACTTGCAATTTTACTAATTGCCTCAATCGATTAAAATTATAAATTTCAGCATCCTGCTCCCTAACAGTAAATATGGGAAAACCAAAGAAAAAGGTCCCTAAAGTTACACCGCCCGCCCCATACGTGCCACTGAAAGAAGATGAGATTGGTATGTTCATATCAAAATAACTTTATTTTTATTCATATTAGACTACGGAAAGCTAGAGAAAGCTGTAAGTTCGGGGGCGGCCGAAATTGTCTACATGATTCGTACGCAGATGAAAGTGAAGATGTGTTGTCGGTAGTTAAAAATTAAAAACTGGTTAAAATTGTATTTGTTTTAGTGTATGCGGTAAAGAATGTACTTCAATGGCAGAAATGATTACGCATAAAAGGAAGGTGAGTGAATACAAGATAACTTGAGATCAAATATATTTAATTTAGGATTGTCGGACAAAGATGGATACATCAGGAAGCGTGGCATTGGCGCAAGCATTAGAAGGCATTGCTGATGGTAATGAGGAACTAAAAGGTATGCAGAATAAAACCTATGGCCTGATACCAAATTACTTTTAGATCAGTTAACGAAAATCCTTCAACAGCCGCCAAAATCTAAAAACAGCCGAGACATGGTGGCTGCTGTTGATAGAGGGATTGAGAAGAATGCCAGCACCATCCTTCGAAAAGTCCCGGATTCCACCAAATTCCATAAGGGATATCAAATTGTAAGTTTAATAGCTTCAGTGTTTCTTAGCAGCCCGTTTTAGTGCCCCACACCGTACGCAGGTGATGTGTATCGCAAGGATCGTCCGGTTGATGAGAAGAACGAATTGACAATGATTGGAATGCCTTCCTTAAAAACGTGAGTTCATACCGGCTAACCTTCAAAATAAAAACACTTTAGCATTGGGAGCAATGAGATTGGCCTTCGATCGAAAGGACGTTTGGAATTGGCGAGGGAAGGTGATAAAACTGAGGTAGGCTACCAAGAGCATAATACCAATACAAAACCTTATTTTAGTTTCCATTACTTGATCGCATCACCGATCATCCATCAGCCAGTCACTACGCCGACTTTGTAACGTTCAAATGCCTACACGAGGATTGCGCTGCGGAACCCGTAGGTTAAATTGAACATCCCTCATAGGTTTTTTTTCAGGAATTCGCTGATATGGAAGTCCTTGCCTATCACGTTACTGCAGCTCATCCACTCGCGCACGATATGTTCCAGTGCTTAGTTTGTGGCAATGTGAAAGACGAGTAAGGAAAAATTATCCAAAGCCAGATTATCTCATCGTTTTAGTTACAAAGAGCTGAAGAAGCACGTGGAAGAAACGCATTCGGACCTGCTTTGGCGTCACAAACAGCAACGCATGCGGATTTCCAAATTCAAGAAGTATCAAGAGGAGCAAGATGCTATGCGGTTCTCATCAGAAGACCCGAAGGAAAGGAGGACGCGTATGGTAAGTAAAGTGACGGTTTGTCGACTGAACGTTTTTATGGAACTTCCTATAAAAAAGTATACAAAAACTATCAATTTCTTATTTTTAGAAGCGTTCTGCGGTACGTAAGAAGGCACCCAGCAAATTTGTGATTCCTGATGAACTCCGGGATAAGTACCACAGCGGCGATGAAGAAGATCACCGCCAGCGCAAAATGATGGACATGGTAGCATAAAAATACATCAAAAAATCACAATCTTCTTTAGTTTGAATACCACGCAACTCTTCCAAAGCCCATACCGGTCGTCCAAGCCATGAATTCAGGCGAGCAAAATGTACACACGTGGAATATTGAACGGGAGATCCCAGAAGAGGTTTGCTAGGAATATCATTAAGAGCCTTTCTTCAGAATTATGACGAGAATCAAAAAGCTCTGGAAGCGGCATTCAGTTGGCTGGCAAAGATGGAAGAAGACCTGAAAAATGCCCCGGCAGCCCCAAAGGACGTTGAGCCAACACCGACGTTAAAAAAAGAGCCCACCATGGTGAGCGGGTTCAATAATTTCCTATACAAGGTTTCAGCGACGAATCCCTCCTCCAAGAAACTTCCGGCGCATTCCCGAAAAGGCCGAAGTTAGTGAGACGGACGAAGTGAGAAAGGAATCTCCTTCAAGTGTCGGAGATATGCCTGAGTTGGATGGCCCACCAATTCTCGAAGAAGAATTGCAAGCCAATTGCTCTGAGCTTGCTCCAAGCAATACTGATTCGGAACGGAGCGAAGAGCACGATATGGAGGACCTTTCCGGCCCTCCTCCACTGGGAGAGCCTCTCCATATCGTCGTTGATGAACATGAATTCCCGACATCATCTGAAACCTCTCCGTCAGGCCTTTTCAATTGTCAACTTACCCCGCGTGCTTCCAACAAACGTACGCCTCAGAAACGGAAAAAGCTCAAGGTGAATTCGTGAATCTCAGACCGGCCATGATCAGCTTGCTCATTGAGTTTAAAAACATTGCCTCATGCACATTTTAAAAGCGATTTTCAGAATTTCCTGCGGTCCCCATTTGATAAGAAAAAGACCGATCCAGAAACTGATGAAATCGTGATAGCTTCGGTAATTGTTTATTCAAATATGGTAAACCCTGTTTAAGATAATGAAAAAGATGCTCTTCAAAATCGAGAAGAAAGAAGTGCGTGATGAATATCGAAAGATATTCACGAAACCATCGCCGAAGTCTTGTATATCGCCTGAGAAAGAGAAGCCGAGACCCAAGGTTGTCACAGACATTATCAAATTTGAAATCAATCGTTTTAGCGCAATCGTCATTCTAACACGCGACTTGACTATGACGACCTTGTGGTTGCTACACATGCCAAAGTTTCTCCTGAAAATTCTCGCTCGACGCCACTTCGAACCCCGAAGGCGAAGTTCTTGCAGGTAAAGCGGTTTCATCTCTCTCGAAAAATTGGTTCTAGAAGTCGCCGAATCCCGCGGTTAACAACCAACACCTTGCGCGAAATACTCCTCAAGGCTTCGTCGGCACTAAAACAGCACATACGCCCGAGCCATCAAAGGTACAGCTTTGAAGCGCAGAACTGTGTAGACCTGGAATACTTTAATGCCTGAATTCCCCATATCACTTGTTCATTGGATCTGGTTAATGTGTCTCGTTCGCTCCATTTTCAACTCCGGTTCCGGAGTTCAGCGAGATACTTGTCCAGTCTTGTGCCAAGTTCCATAGCCATCCTTCCGATTCGAGGGTCTTTTAAAGGCACAGATTGTATTTTCTTGTCTTGTGATAATAAGGAATGTATTCCGACCTCCTCCTCTTGACAGATGCCCTTTGTGCGTGTTGGGTCAGGTGCATCTGCGTCTCCTCTCTTTTTTCGTAGTGTGTCGCGCCAAAAGGGGGTCGACATCTGCCATTTGAATCGGCACAACATTCATGTTTAGAACTAAGATGCTATTTTGGTCTTATTTTGGTCTATATTTTTGAATTTACACGAATTTTTGCAGCGTACGATGCGTCTTGGGACAAGGTCCAACCGCGCTACTCCGGCTGTCGATGCAGGAGCCCCGGATTTGGTATGATACGGAAATTAGCCGCAACTTTGAAATAGAAACCTGAGCTTCCGAAGATCCAGGCGAAAAAGGCAACTCTTCCAGCGAGAGGACTACGAAAAAGTGTACCGGAGATTAAGCAAGAGGTGGACACGGTAAGCAAAAAAATACGAACTATTGTTGTTACGCTTCTAAATCCGACAGCCAGATAACAAGCTAATTAGGATCTAAATAGATGTCCAAAAACCTCTTGCTTATCAAAATAAATTTCTTGGCCTTCCGCCTTGTAGCTAATAAGGATTTTGTTTCCGATCTAAAATTTATATTTTTAACATCTCTATCAAGAACCAAACAAAATTCCGCCTACAGCACAGCATAAAACACATCTAAACATGGCTATTTCAGGAAGAAGTGATGCTCGTTCCTAGTGATGCTCGAAAGATTAAACGCGAGCCCGTCGATGACGAATCGACAACCCGTGATGATATTGATGTCTTGACTCATGATGCGAATGCTGTAGATTAAAAATTTTAGTTTGTTATACCCGCATTTAGGCCTCAAAAGACGATGTCGCAGTCGTTCAAGATGCCTCGCATAACCTGAAGCCTTCACCAAAAAAGGTATTTTGCATCCTCCGGTCTTAAAAATAAATTTAAGACTGGCCGCCCACCAGGGCGACCGAAGAAGGCGGCTGTTGTTTATGCTGTTAGTGAAGATGGTGCCGAGTCCAACGATTCCTCTACGGTAATTTTAGAATTGATCGCGGTCAGGATTTATTGTCTTATTTAGAATTCAACTCCTTTGCCTCGTAGCTCACGAGCCAGAAAGCGCCCCGGCTGGATGAGCAACTTCAAAGTGGAGTAAGTAGCGGCAATTATCCAATAACGCAACAATGTAGCGGCGATTCCGATCATGAGTCTCCGTCGACATCACAGGGTCCGGTCGTGATGAAAAAGCAAAAGAAATCTGCAACTCCGTTGAGCCAGGTCAAGAAAGTGCGCGAGATGTAAGTGTGAAACCCCTGTATATATTTTCCGTTCTCGTTTTAGCATACCGCCAAAGGATTCACCAAAGGAGCATTCACCGGAATTGAATATGGTCGTTCCGGATATTGGAGCATCAGTTACTGTTGAAAATGGAGAAGACTATCACCGCGAAAGCCCAGCACCCGTCCAAAGCCAGAGTGAGAGCAAGAAGGACGAGCCAACTGAAGTCGTCACCATAGATGATGGTATAGCCGTTTGTAAAAAATGTTAGCAAATCGTTATAGATTGCGACTCAAACTATTCTCGGGGTACCTGGGCTAACCGTAAGGGTTTTGTGATGGTTGAGTTCAACGAGAGCCCTGGTAAGCTACATTTTTGCATACGAGGTTGCCCACATAGCCAGAAGTACTTGGCGGATCCGAACATGTTTGATCTTTAGTCCCCCGCCAACGTAAACAGCTGCTACAAGGAATCAAGGACGACAACGAAGTGAAATTACTGGGATTGAAGCAGAAGACACCGGGCGCGGGTCCTTCGACTTGGGTGAAGAAGGAAATCCCAGAGACCAAAGACAAATCACGTGTCGCTGTCTGTCTGACTCCGTACCAGCGTACTCAGCTCTTCTCACACATGGATCCAGCCGATCCTAGCCAACCAGCAGGGCCTGGCCGATGTCGTCATTGCAATTTCGAGTTCCCGCGGGCTAGAGTGAGTTCAGAAATTAAAAAAAAACCCATCGGCATTATGCTTGTTGGTCACATCGAACTCTTTCATTGACATCGATAACTTTTAGGTTGGTCGCCGACACATTATTGGACACATTCGTGCGGTTCGCGTTCGCTGTACACTTTGCAAAGCTGGTTCCTTCTTCATCTCCGAAATGCGCAACCATATTCTTTTCCGGTTAGTATTAGTGTAGCAACAAAAAAAAATATTATTACCGGGAGCTGGACGTATATTTAAAATTTTTAGGCACTGCCAAATGTCGCATCTCCTCCCGCCGGATTTCATCACCGAAGAGTCATCTCCAGCGGATATGCTGATTGTGGATGATTATATCGAATTTGTGCACCCTTCAAAGAATGGTCATGTGTGCTTTACTACTGGAAAGGTTAGCATTTTGGGTTTTTTGGGCCAGCACCTAGCGGCTCCAGCGTGGTGTTCGTCAATAAGAATTCATATTCAGATAATTTCCATGTCATCGATGAAGCCATACTATCCGGATCCACAAATCGAGGCTAGCATCGCGGGTACCATGATTCCACAGCACCCACTTGATCTGTCCAAGGCCAAAGAGATGGATTTTGCTCTGGCCCTAAATCATGGTAATAGTCTTTCTCAAAATTTTACAAAGTATTTTTAGGCAATGTTCTAGCCGCAGCTCGAAATAATCAACCTCATTTGACGTTGTACGAGGACATGCATATCCCGGTTCGTACTAATGCCAAATTCTAGTTATTTGTTTTAGGAAATCACAATGTTCGCCGATTTCGATGCGGCATATATGATGGAAGTGAAACAAGAAAAGCCACGGCGATCCCGTGACGACTCTACACTGTAAGGCTTATTTTGATAGATTAGAATAATGGCAATATGCCTAATATTCTATGTTAAAAATTTCTCATCTTTATTTCAGGCCCAACCCAGTTCACCACCCGGCGACTGGCAACAACTTTAACGAAATCTAAACCTTACGCGTCTATGCTGTGATTCAGTTTGTAAGCGTTTCCGAATTCCAACCTATCCCGTCTCGGTTATTAGAGCTTGTTGGCCATCTAGTTAAGCCATAATCCTGCCAAAAATTCTTTCCCGCAAGATTTTTCATTGTTCACCCACTTTGCATAGATACGAATATGTTCTCCCATATCATTCCAAGACAATATGGTCCATGAATTGGGTATTTCTTTTTTCCTCGCCGCTTATTGCGTGAATTGATATTTTGTATTTTTTTCTAGAGTAGTTATCGATGGTGTTGTGTGTGAATTGACTCTGGTCTACACGTTAAAGTTGTAATTTTAACTATGCGCATTTCACTCTTTTTTCCAGTTGCTTCGTAAATAAATGGTTTGCGTTGTTGGGTTTAAAATTTAAAAATGCACAAATAATCGGGTGAACTTACAAAAAAATCAAGTTTATAGAAAAGCAATTAGAGAATAGTAGATCTTAACAAGCATTGTTATAGGGGCCGCAAAAGTTGTTCTTGATCAGATTATGATTAAGCGGAAAATCCAGCCGATAATCCGATATTAAAATCCAAACCAAACTCCTGGAATCTATGCCGATTCAAATAAGTTAACATTCGAAATCGAGTCCCATTTGAAAGCAGAATTTTTTTCACCCATCTATCGTAATTTGGATTGCCCAATCCTGAGAGGCTATCTGGTTTGATATACCAGTCCACCACTAGCTGTATTATTTCTTGCATATAAGTTCAAGGCGGAAGCTGACAAGCCGTATGGACCATTAATTTACCTCCTCGGCCTAGCCGTCCATAAGAGCCATAATTCTTTTGCTTTCTACGGGCCCAAACAACGGGGGTTTCTGGTGTAATTGTCGTGGCGGAGACCCAACATCGCCGGGGGGTCAGCATACACCCAACTCGGGCCACAACGCTATTAGAGAATTTATGGCAGATGAATGGCAAATGCGTGGAGCAAGAGGGTTTATACTCAACCGATGTGCTTATGTTTTTTTTCTTTACGAGATCTTGTCATTTTCGCATCCATATTTTATTTGTTGTTACGCACATTACGATAGGAGCTAAACAAGCACATGGAAACCTGGCAGAGTGACGTGATTAGATTTACCTTTTTCATAATTCAAAACTTGGTTCCATTCAGAATCACGTGATTTTTATTTTCCATTGCGCTAGTAACATTTCGGGATAAATCTTATGCTACCAAGCAACCGCAATTTCGACTTCAAGTGACCATTTTTTAAGTTTAGGCCTAGCAAACTTCAACTGGCGTTTTGTATTCTTATTAAATTTTGTAGGAGGAATTTGAAGCTTTTTTAAAACCCGAGTTATATCTATTAACATCTATTTTTCTAGTCTATTACAAGTTTAAATTTTCCCGGACCATAAAAAAGTATATAATTATAAACTGCTTTTTTGAGCTGTACTCTGCAAACTTAACCAGGAACAACATCCTATAAAAAATTAAAAATCTAGCAGTAAAGCCGCGGAACGCCTATCTCCTGAAGCGAGCAGCTGCCCTTTTTGAGGTCAAAACCGGCTTGAAAACCCATCAGCAACCCCCATCTAACAGCTTTGCATCCAAGTACTTACCCCTCCTTCGTTTTCCATCCTCATTCACCACTCACCGGAGGGGAAGGCATCGTTTTGCCGTCCAATCGAATTCCCCCAAATTCGCACCCCCGCGTATCTCAGTGAACTTACGCACCCAAAATAGAGCCTTCTATCTCTGCCCCCTGGACGGAGGGCTTTGGATTTTTTGTGTTGTTTTTGAGCACGAAATCCCTGCGAAAATGAAGCCCGGCGGTCACAGGCAGTGATCGCGTCACACTACAATTCCATCAAGTGATTGTCATTGAAGTGGTTCTCACCCGGATTTTCGCGTTCTATTGCTATCACGTCATCGAAAAAATCGGCGAGCAATTTCGGGAAGTGCTATTGTTGCTTTTTTTGCTTTATTCCGAAGGAACAGCGGAGCCGATTGAATTAGGTATGGGGTTCTGTCTGAATTTTTTTGGGGAGGTTGGGATGAAAGAAGAATGTTATGATGCAGAAGACGAAGAAGAAGTCGAAAGATGATGCCAGTCTAGCTCGGTTGGGCGGGAAAGCTCGTATTACTCTAGGAACGTCTTTTTAAGGGTTTGTCGTTAAAATTAAGATTTTTAATGGTTGTTTTCTTGATATGTTTAGAGTCTCTATATAAAATTGCATAAAAGATGCAATGTGTACGTTTAGGTAGCAGTGAAGTGTAGGAGAAGCCGATGGCATTGAATTTTAACAAGTTTTATGCTGTTTCTAACAGCTAATTCGGCTATAAATATATCGGGCGTATTTGCGTGTGAGTTGCGAAACCCTTCAGTATTCTCACTCGTGACATGTGGGAAAAGTTTAACAAGATTTTTGATGCATCATTTGGTGTTTAATGTGTTCTAGATGGGCGCACTCACAGCGAAATTTTGAAAATACGCTATTTTTATATTAAAATTACAATCGGCTGTCCCATCTACTGTGACAAATAACGTCCACCGGCAGTGCGAGAGCGAGAGAGAGAGAGAGAGAGAGAGAGAGAGAGAGAGATAGAGAGAAAGGGAGGAAAAAGGTTTTGTGTCTTTTCCGGCAAGATTTGTGGGCGAATTTACTAGTAAAATTTATCGTAGGGCCGTGATAGGGGCCCCTCAAAATTTACCTACAACTCGTTTAATGCTAATTTATTGTAATCTGTTTCAGTGATTTTCTTGATTCTTATTTTTTTGAATCCCGCTTAACCAGAGCGGGGGTTTATGTGACAGCGGAGATTGTAGGATCGATTGTTGGGCCTCATTTGGGCGTAAGTGTGCGAGTGGAAGCCCGGAGGTGAACCCCGGTGGGGGGCGCTAATCCGAAGGTATTGGAATTAAATCCCTGGAATGCCCTTCTTCTCTTCACCCTGCCATCAGTCTCTACCACCCATTATCCAATAGGGGGGTTTGAGAGGTTGATTGGGGGGAGGGGGTAGTGGGCCACTAGACACGACGACAAAAGCAGGTGAAGGGCAGGCTTCTCCCTCCCCGCCTTCTCCCCCTCCCTCTCATTCCACACTACCAAGGTTTCACTACATACCATCTGACTGGCAGCTGGGAACCTCTCATTTTCCATACCTTGCTATATACAATTGCTTTCTCCAACCCGTTTCCTGACCTAGATCTCACATGTTATAAGCTCGGTCTAACCTTGATGAGCTGCTATTCATTCTATGCAACATGTCCCTTCCAACGAATCTCCCTTTTCCAGTGAAATGAAATGACGAAGCTGTCTAGAGGTTTTTTTGGGCGTTTGTTATGTTGTAAGCGATTATTACTGTCACCATCCCCTTTAAATTTCAGATTATTTCATCCGGCTATTATAATTTGTAATTTGGTTCAGCTTTAAAGAGACCAACAAGTAAGTTGCATACTGAGATAAAACTCGTGAATTTACTTAGTGTCATTTATTGAACTTAATCGAGCATTGTTTAGCGAAGAGTAGACTTGCTTTTCTGCAATAACCTTCAATATATTGAGCTAACGTGGTAAATCTATTTCAATTTTTATTATATACTTGTTGCTAATGTTTCTTCACCACTTCCTTAGAAATTGTACGCGTTTTGGATCGCTTAGTTAGATAGTTGAAGCTCTATAATGCATCGTACCGGAAGCCTTGACCACCGCCGCCCCCAGACAAAAAACACCCCAGAATAGGAAACTTCGATCGACGATTAAATCGGATGTTCTCAGTTCGAAAAAAGCGGGGATCTATTTGGGATGGTGATGGCGGACAGGGATTTGCGGGGTGGGAGACCAAATCCACTTTGTGTAGGCCTCAAACAGGACCCATGGCCATCCGCCACCGAGGCACACTGGATGAGGTGGGTGGCCCCTGTTTGGACCTAAAAAAAGAAGAGGAGAAAGAAGAAGCCTCACGCTGTTCTCCCATGTTCCAAAGTGGCTAATCTCCACCGGCTGCTGTGCGTAATGTCAATTTGAGGGAACTGCAAGGCGGGATTAGCCATTCAGACCGATCCTGGTTGATCGTCATCTGGTGAAAACTCCATCAAACATCCACCGGATTTATGTTAATCCGGAGATTAGTTGAAAGTTTTTGGGCTTCCTTTGTCGTTGGCGATGGGGGGATTTGTAGGGATTAATTTGCACGGGATGTGAAGGAATTCGAGCTGTTTTTAGAAATTGAATTGCAATTTCAAAAAAATTTGAATATTAGCAATTTTAAATCCAGATCAGAATTATAGTAGTAAACGTTAATATAGACTTATAAAACAAGGAAGTTTATTGGGATAATTAAATCTTCACAGCTCGGGAAAAAATGTCCAAATTTGTATCTACTTGCACTTCTTGAACTTGACAAAATTAAAACCACCTGTTAGTTTTCTAATAAGGTTTTTTTAGTTACAGATTCAATTGGAAGTCAATATACTTTAATAAATTGATCATCACCAGCTTCGAATCAAATATATCGAGCTTATCTACTCTTTTTTCCCCACACCTAAGGATCTCAAACCAATTTCCGGGTTCAAAAATTAAAACAACCATCTGCAATCGAGCCCAAACATGAGCCACCAAACCTCCCATTAAATAATCCAATGGGAAACGCTGTGCCCCTACCCCTTTTTTTCCACCCGCTTCCCATTCGCCATTATGCATTCCCAAATTGCACGCATTCCAACAACACACACACAGACAGCAATAATGCCGAATGTGTGCCTTTTTTTTGGAAGCCACCAATTTTAGACATTTTCTACATTGCGGATTATAGAGTGGGACGCAGAAAATTACTGGCTTTTCGGGGATGCTGGGGTCTAATAAAATCGGGTAAAGGGGATGTGTACCTCTCCCTTGGGCATCGCTTCTACCCCTCTCACTGAATTTGGTCTGGACGGCAGCGGATGGGGGGGGGCAAGAGCCCGTAATTATCCTAAAAGAGGTTGTTAACCGTCGTGCCCGTTTGCGGGATGGGCAAAAAGCCATTGGCTTCGCGGTCAAACGGCATTTGGATTTTTGGTAGCTCTCAAAAACATTGTCTGCGTATTTCGGGCTTTTCTAAAAGAAAAAAAATTGTGTCTTATTGTATTTTTTGTATTTTAAAACCCTTTTTAGCTACTTCGCTTTTAGTTAAATTTAGTAAGCTCTTAGGAAGGATTTTAGTTAATTTAAACTATTTAGTAAATTCTACAAGATTTCCAGTGAACACCCTGACATTTTGCTTACCAATTTTTATGTCGCACCCATCATTACAGCTAGATCGTGTCTTGTCGAAATCCGTTGTTTTTTCGAGGTAACACTTAAAAATTCAAATGCTTATTAGATTTTTTTACTTGAAACAAAAGTGCTGGTTTCCTTACTTATTTTTTAAAAACTTTCGATAAATAAAAAATCTTCAAGACTAATCTTTAACAGTAGTGGAAAAATAGCATATTTCGCCTCCTAATCCGTAATACTTGATCTCAACGCTCAATCCCAACCTCACAACACGAACTTTTCATTGCTTGAGCCGCTAACAAGCCCGATACTGACCTTCCCCACCATTTTCTGGTCCCCTTTTTACCGTTTCTCGTTGATTAATAGACCCCTTTATCATTCAACGATGCGTCATGTGTTTGCCCTGCCAGTCAACAAGTGTAAAGAACACGCTACGTGTGTTGTCGCTTCCATTCGGTTCGATCGCGATCATTTTTGAAGGTGGTTGTTGAATCTCTTTGTCCAAGATACCATCTTTCATATTCAAATAAAATGCTTCTGGGTTAAACTAATTCTAAATGTGATCTTGACATTATCCAGGTTTCATTTTTAAAGGGGCATTGAAGTTATTCGTGAGCGGTGACATAGGGATTTCGCTTGAACAGGTGGAGGTTCTTTCCGGTCAGAAATTACCAGAGTAAAAACATCGGCTATCTGATCATCAAATCACTTATAAACTGGTAGCTCCCACTCCCCATTTTCATCCCTCAAGGGGCTCTTTTATATATATCACAATGCGACTGGGCCTGATCATTTGATAAGGTACAGATGGAGACTGAGAAAAGCAGCACCACCGGCGATTCATCACCGCTCCTCCACCTCCGTCTCTCTCTCTCTCTCTCTCTCTCTCTCTCTCTCTCTCTCTCTCTACTTCTTTTTGTCCCTAACCCTTTTCACCATCGTCTCTATCTATATCCATTGGGGTTGAGGCGTCTGTTGTGACCGACCTACGGCAGCCATCGCGATTTTGCGTCAATTATCCACACACCTGCATTGGACGGGGTGTGTTGGGCCATTGAGGCCCGGCCGTTAGTGGACCACTAACGTACACTCATAATAAGACGGATATTGGGTTATATGAATGCTTATTTTTTTCCTTGGTTTTTTGTTGCTTGAACGGACCGGAAATGCGCCAAATTCGAAACAGGCCCTTCGGCCGAGCTTTATTTTATTTAGTATCATGCTTACATCTTTCCATCGAAATATAGCAAAAAGCCGCTAGCTACCTATTTTACAGCTTTTAGGTATTTTTAACTTTACCCCTCGAACCTCTCGAATTACCGTAGTTACCTGCACCCAAAAAGTACCCCATTTTTTCACCAACCAAATCAGCATCCGTTTTGGAGTTCCTCCACGCGACAAAATTAAGGAGCATTTTTTTTAGATAATCCCCCCCCCTCAATATCCCATCTCTCCTAAAAAAGATTAGCGATAGTTAACCCTATTCCTGGCACCAACTATCCCCCTCACTCCCTGCAGAACCGGATTACCAGAATAATATGATTCCCCCAGGTCCCATACATACTGGTTCATTTTTGCGGCCTATTTCCTCGATCTTTGCCTAACTCCTCCTCCCCAACGATATCCAGAAAATCTCGTCCCCATCCCCGCTTGCTAACTCGCATTCCAAGCCGCCCACTCATTTCAGCAGCTGAACAAACTATTCAAGCACTGGCCGCCGGGAAGTTCTAAGCTGTTTTCCACACTTGCACACTTGCCCCTAAAACACTTGATACGCCTCAACATCTTGATAACATCAATTTTGACATACATTGCGTTATTACTTTGGTGTTCTGTGGCTATTTCTTGGCTTTTTACGTAGTAATAGCTACCTAATCGGGTCAGGATTGCCGGAAATTACTCTTCTCTTTTTATCTGTCATAACAGCCCCTCTTTACATGGGAACGATGCGATAAAATAGTTATTGCCTTCCTTGAGAACTCCTCTTCCGGAGAGATACCTTCAAAATGAAGCTTTTCAGGTTATATGAAACCTTTCTTCTTTTCACCTAATTTTTCTACCTGTTTTATGCCGTTTTCACTTAATTGCTCATAATTTTCTTCCAATTTTTCCAACATCTCGGAAATCAGCCTCCCGCAACATTCCTCATTTCAGCAAAAACACCTGTCCACAACGACGTGTGAATAGAAATGAGAATTGCGTGAAGAGCGAGCTTCCCACATTTTTGTTCTCCCTTCCAATCGAGAACCATTGGATTGATTCCCGATACGCCTGACCCTTTTTGTGAAAAGCATTTATGAGGTGAGTGGCTGTGTTTACATGTTCCTCATAATGCCCCTAACAACAGATGGGCGCCAACAGCACCAAGCAAGCCAGCGAGCAGAAGAAAAAGAAAGCCAACAAGAAACTACAACCGGAAGAAATCCGGGAATTAGAGGAGCGCACTTATTGTATGTTTCTATTTTTCTATAAGTATACAAATTAAACATTTAGTCACAAAGAAGGAATTGAAAAAATGGTATAAAGATTTCGTGCGCGATTGTCCGACGGGAGAGTTGAAGATTGAGGAGTTCCAAGGTAATTTTTAAGCCAATACTCTTAAAATAGATTTCTAGGGATCTACAAACAATTTTTCCCTAATGGAGACCCTTCCAAATTTGCGGCCTTTGTTTTTAATGTCTTTGATGATAACCAGGTATTTTCTTATACATTTTTATAAATGGTGACTTTAAGGACGGTCACATTTCCTTCAAAGAATTCATCGCCGCACTATCAATCACAAGTCGAGGGACGTTGGATGAAAAACTTGATTGTGAGAAATTTTAAATATTAAAACTATAATTAAAAACCTAGGGGCCTTCTCGCTTTATGATGTGGATAAAGACGGATACATCACAAAGGATGAGATGGCCAATATTGTAGATGCAATTTATTCAATGATTGGGAATATGTTGGAGCTTCCCAAGGACGAGGTGGGCGCGGATTCCGATGCGGAATATTCAAATATTTAGGATACGCCGCAGAAACGCGTGGAGAAAATTTTTGCAAATATGGATAAGGTGGGTGGAGAAGCTGTTTTTATACTATTTTCGGTAGTACCTTACACCTTTAGTTGTTATTAAAGGGATCGTAAACCTAAAAAAATTTGTAAGTGCGGCATTTTCAGAATTTGGACGGGATGCTAACGCGGGAAGAATTCAAAGAAGGCTCTAAAGCAGACCCATGGATCGTCCAGGCCCTTACTATGGATATGAATTCCGCGGCGGCCTAATTAACACTTAAGATACCTAATTCCTATTCTAAAACTGATCCCAGACCATCAATCCCCTCCGTTGTGATATATCTATCATCTGAACTGCTCGACAGCTTCTGCCCAAACACCCCTTTGATCTCGTAAATGATAATGACCCACCTGGTGAAGGGCAATCTACTGGCTGCGATCCCTTTAATCAGAAAAATATATCAAAAGCTTGTTAGAAAGTGCCTAGTATAGATCGGCAACGCTAGCGCTAAATAGGCATTAATCGCTTTTGTTAATTCCAAAAAAAAAGATCATTAATCGAATCGTTCCAGCTACGAATCCCCGGAATACCCACCATGACCATATTTACCTGTCCTTCCCGACCGGTTATAAATACATATTATTTTCGTATAAGGTCTCTCCGTATATATCCATGCATTCATCATCTTTATCAAGCGCTTGATAGCCGGAGACGGGGGAAGAAGAAGAAAACACAGACAATCACACGCATACACGCAGAATTGACAAATAATCCTTTTCCAACCACACAACAGCACATCCAATTCGGAAATCACATCAATTTTGCGGGGGATGAAGGGAATTTCGGGGGGTGATTAGACTGGAGATGGGGAGGGTGAGTAAGGCTTGCGCAAGCAATCGTAAACAGGTTCAAATAGAACATACCCAAAAAATATCGATTAAATTAGAAAGCAGCAACGTGATCCCATATACCAAACCATTATGTAAATCAACGCAAAAAATCTTCAAAATCGATGCAGGATAATAAATAGGGGGGAAAAACACTGGATGATAACCCCCGGGGAGCAAGAAGCTGCTGGATGTTGGATGAGGGTGAAAGGGGGGAGATTGGGCTTCGGGTTTTTGGAATGGCCTAGCACCAGCAGGCTCCATCATCTGTGACGATTTGACGTTGCTTGATTGGTTCGATACTGACGAGGGCGGCTGAAAAATAATGGGATTAAAATCGATAGAAAATAGGTATATTAAAATCTTCGTCCAATGTTAAAGGTGTAATTTTTATGAGTTAAGCATGAATCGGGAAAGTAGCTGCGTTAAATGACACCTGAAAATTTTAGTTTTAGCGCAAAAAGCAAGCTCCGGGCGGGTTCGAACCCGGGCTTTCTTCATGGCACGCGAGCACATAGCTAAATACTTTCGAAAGGTGCGATAGTACATGCTTCTTTATAGTAAATGGATGTTAAAATTTTTGTTTTGATAAATGCCGAAAAGCTGCAGAGAATTTTAAATTTGGTGAATTTGTGGGTAAACCTTATGTACACTCCACATCAAATACAATGTCCTCCAAAGAAACATTCTAACTTCGCCGTTGAAATAAACAAAATAGAGAAAATCACCGTAACGATGTGAAATAGAGAAAGCTGAAGTTATAACTTTTAAATCTGATTAATTTGGGAAAAACCTCAATTACAGACCACACCACTACTAAAACCATTAACGGTAAAAACATTAAAGTTTAAAGAATAGAAAAAATCACGGTGAAGCTATAAAATTCAGCAGCTGCATGCGGACGCGGTCTCCCCTTCCTTGGCGCCGTTCGGCAAAACGACGGTTGGTGTCGGATCTAAAGTCACAAACGCATAGCCAGAGCCACACACGACACAACCAATACGTGCTGTTTAGTGCTGAGAATATTATAGGAAAAAAATACAGAAGTAAGCATGCGTTTTAGCTGTAATTTAAGGAAAAAGGTGGTAGCAGTTTTTAGGGTAACTTACTATCAGAGCGATTATCGTGGTTCTCGATCATTCCCGGTAGAGCGGATGCGATGCGGCGGAACAGCTAAGCGTTTGGTAAATTTTGTAGGCTGTTTTTACTCACGTGTTTCACATTGTAGCCAGCCTTTGCAGAGGTCTCGACGAACATCACGTTCAATTCGTTTGCCTTGCGCTCACCTTCTTCGGTAGTAACTTGCCTGGAAATTTGGGATTATTAATTGACTTACAAAATGGGTTGAATTCAGGTTATATTATTCTCACCTACCTTTTGTCTGAAAGATCGGTCTTATTCCCGACCAACATGATGATGACGTCGCTGCCACGTTCGGTTCGCACGTCATCAATCCATTTTGAGGTCTGGTGGAATGAGTTTGCATCTAAAACGTATATTAGTGTTGCTTTAAAAGATAACTACCTTCGGTAATCTTTTTTTTCTAGTACCAGAATGGTTCAAGAATGTCTAGATTACCTGGATTTAAACTCAAGAGTATTCTTTTAATAATAATAAATATATACAACTCACTCGTGATATCATAAACAACAACAGCAACAGTAGAATCACGAATGTAAGACGGAATCAATGACCGGAAACGCTCTTGCCCTGCAGTGTCCCACAGTTGAAGACGAACCTGAATTCTTGTCATCAGCACTTCATTTTCACCCTTACCGTGCGATCCTCCAGATACATCGTTTTTGACAAAAAGTCAATTCCTATCGTAGCCTGATATGTGTTGTCGAAGCTGTCATACATGAAGCGTGTGATCAATGAAGTCTTACCCACTAAAATAACAATCGTCGTGAACTAATTATCAATTTTCTCTTATTTATACTGTTTAAATAAATATTAATTTAAATTTTCTCTTTTTTAAGGTCAGGAATTATTTTACACGACTCACCACTTTGCTCTCCCAAAAACACCAGCTTGAACTTCTTGAGCGGATTTCCAAAATCGGATGCCATCTCGCTGAAAAAAATGCCAAAATCTAAAAAAGCCGAAAAAAGCTTTCCCAAATTTTGGAATTTCAAACGGAAATCGTGCGAACTAACGGCTCGAGGCAGAATCAATACAGCCCGTTGACACGTCACAGAGATGAAGAAACGATTTGCACGGGTCACTGACTCAAAGGAGATCCTACGATTTTTTCAGACCCCGTTTTATTACGAGGGAAACAGTTTGGCAAAAATATTCGCGGCACGATTAGCCGATGAAAATTCGTGGCGGACAAGCGCTACAGGGTGGAAATCGATGACCATTCACCTATCCCGGGCGTTGAATCAACAAAAGGGCCGAAGGGTCGTGCGGACTGGTCAGTTAGCTACCTAGCCAAACAAAAAAAGAACCCGCTGGTCCGCACGCCCGTTAGAGGAGTGAAGCCGTCAGGTTAAAATCGCAGTATAGTTTGGAGAATTTGAAAAACGGGGGGCCCAATTTTACTTTTATAATAATGATTCGTTGCGAGGGCAGGTGCAAAGGCTAAAAATTGTCCACACAGGAGGAAATTCGCAAAGGAAAAACAAACAAACAAGTAAGGGAAGGTTTGTATCTAGAGCACCACTATACGAGGGGAGCCACGCATCATAGGGTTATCAGGCGTTCTATGAATCACCGAGAGAAAGGGCAAATATATTCCACTCATGCAAAATAGCAAAACGATGTTTTAGGAAATCGTTCTTTAGGTCAAGCTGAAATTTGGGATCGGGAGGGTCAAAAAGGATTCCAGCTCATGGCTTGGAACCGGCATCTGAGCAAAGATCTACGAGATATGGAGTGCTCGTTTCCCCCCATTTTTTCCCTTCTTACGGCTAATAAATCCGGGATGGGGGACAGGTAAAACTAGAACTACTCCTTCAATGCAACAGAGATCGTAATGGTGAGACGAAATGATTTGCAGCGTCGAGGACTAGTCTACTGTCTTCCTGCCGAACTGGGGCAAGAACAGACATTACTGTAAGAACATCGCTAATTCTGTTAGGGTTTTGCGCATTTGATACATTGCAGCGTTGATTCTGTGCATGCAGAACGTTTCATTTAGTAGAAAATTTTTCCGAACCCAGGATGAGAATTTGGCACACAGATCTTCGCACGCTGTGTGCGCGGTGGGCTACAAGCCAGTGCGTTGACGTTGTTGGGATTAGATTACTCATCAAAATTGGAAAGTTATGCTTCTGTTGCTTTAGCAATTCCTATAAATCCTCAATTCTCTCCATGAATAGAAAATCACTTGGGCCCTATGTTGGGGCTTGGGTCTTTTGATTTAGAGGTGGCCATGGCGGGTTATAGCAAGTATTAATATCATTACTATGAGATATAAATAACGGCAATATGAAATGCCCTAATCTTTTATTATTATTATTACGGTAATCCATGTGGATGCGAAATCGTGAAGGTCCAAATCGCCTGGTCTGTCGATAGCCTACGCGCGACGCCCCTTGACACCAAGACAATGAACCCTTTTGAGGGCCCAAATAAAAACAACCTGTAACAAATGCGAACCATGAAAAACAATAAGAATTTCTACTAATTAGACCTTTTGGCGTTTTGTTTGGTTACCTCCTCATTTTCTTCTTTTATTTTATTATTTTGGCTACAGTTCACCGTTTCAGGGCGGCGATGAGGCTGCTGAACCGTGTTGGCTTCATCAACACGAGTTACGGCTCCTTTCGATATGTTGCCGCTGCACGAAAGTCTCCGTGAGTTTTCTACTTTATTTTTTATATTGTTTTGGATTGTATTTGGTATGACTGCGGAAATGCCGGGGAATTGGCTCAATCCCCAGGCATTTCAGCTGAAGAAACAGTTTATCAGCCTACTTTTTCAGGGTCGATCGACGCGAGGACCGCAGTATCTACGTCACGGATCCCATCAACCCCTCCGAGCCGAAATTTGAGAAAATTTTGATTGCAAACCGTGGAGAGATCGCATGTCGTATCATCAAGACTGCGCAAGCAATGGGCATTCAAACCGTGGCCGTGCATTCGGACGTTGACAGCAATTCACTTCATGTCAAGGTATTACACACCACCTTCAGGCGTTTATTGGCTTCTGGCTGTTCTCTTCCATGCTTTACAATGGTATATCTACTTAAAAATACTTTTAGTTGGCTGATCAAGCTGTTTGTGTCGGCACAGCTCCCACGGCGGACTCCTACCTTCGTGCCGATCGGATTCTCGACGCTGTTCGGCAGACTGGAGCTCAGGCTGTCCATCCTGGTTACGGCTTCCTCTCCGAGAACACCAAATTTGCGGCCGAGCTCGAGCGCGATGGCGTGATCTTCATCGGGCCCAATTCAAAAGCCATCCAAGATCTTGGCGACAAGATTCACTCTAAGAAGATAGCATCGGCAGCTGGTGTAAACATGATTCCTGGATTTGATGGAGAGATCGTTGACGAGGACCACTGCGTCAAGATTTCGAACGAAATTGGGTATCCTGTGATGATCAAGGCATCTGCTGGCGGCGGTGGCAAGGGAATGCGTGTCGCGTGGAATGACAAGGTAACAGTAACGCCTTTTATGCTCTACCGAAATTTAGGAAGCTCGCGAGGGCTACAGACTGTCGAAGCAAGAGGCTGCCTCATCATTCGCGGATGATCGCATGTTGGTCGAAAAGTTTATCGACAATCCGAGGCATATCGAAGTGCAGGTCTGTTTTATCGATGCGTTCCTGCTTCAATTAAAGATTTAGGTGCTAGCTGACAAGCACGGAAATGCCCTTTACCTCAACGAGAGAGAATGCTCGATCCAGCGTCGCAATCAGAAGGTGATTGAGGAAGCACCATCATCGTTCGTTACGCCTGAAATGCGCAAGAAGATGGGGGAACAAAGTGTGTTCGCTTCGCCTTGGTTTTCTATCTCAATTTAGCCGTTCAACTGGCGAAAGCGGTGGGGTACGACAGCGCCGGAACCGTAGAATGGCTGGTGGATTCCAAGAGAAACTTCTATTTCCTCGAAATGAATACTCGCCTGCAGGTAAAGTTATATTGGCCCCAGTCAACTTTTTTCTCAGGTCGAGCATCCCATCACAGAGTGCATAACTGGAATCGATATTGTGCAACAGATGATCCGAGTTGCGCATGGGCACAAACTGAACATCAGCCAGGATCAGGTTGAAGGCTGATCCTCAATTATATATGCCTTTTTTAAAGGTGCCTCTAAACGGATGGGCATTCGAGAGCCGTGTCTACGCTGAAGATCCTTACAAAGGCTTTGGCCTCCCCTCTGTCGGCCGGCTTCATCGTTACGTCGAGCCCCATGGAAATGGGATCCGTTGTGATTCTGGTATGTCGCTGTTTTAGGTTATTGATACCTTTCTAGGAATTCGTGAGGGTTCCGAAATCTCGATCTACTACGACCCACTTATTTGCAAACTGGTTACTCACGGCAAGGACAGAAACACTGTAAGAAGGAAAGCCTTTTGCTAAACCATGTTTATAGGCTCTTGACACGATGCGTGATGCTCTTGATCACTATGTCATCCGTGGCGTCACTAACAATATTCCGCTGCTCCGGGATATTGTCGAGGCGAGCGATTTTGATCGTGCTGCTAATCCTTTTCTTTAGGAGAAACGCTTCCGTTCGGGCAACATCACTACAAAATATCTTCCGGAAACGTATCCTGAAGGGTTCAAGGGCGCTCAGTTGAACGAAAAAGAGCAGGATACGGTTTGGCTTGCTTTATAGGAGTCATCCACCTATTTAGGTTATTGGATTCGCTGTGGCCCTCCACGCGCGAAAGATTGCTCGGGCAAAGATCTTTACTAACCAGGTATTTGGGTTCAGTTGGTTGGTCATTGTATTGTCGTTTTAGACCAGGCAACGCTCCACGCACATCGATCCCTATACCGTCAGCTACCGCTTTATCGTTGAGCTGCCAACAGAAGAAGGAGAAGCCAAGCAGCGTCATGAAGTCGTCGCCCAGTTTGGAGCCAATGAAAATGAGCTAAAGGTTTGTGGTTTTTAAATGAAACATTTATGTTATTAGGTGACCGTAGACATGTGAGTGGAAATATGAATCTGGCTCAGTCGACGCTTACTCTCGAAGTCAACAAGAAACCTGTTACCACCCAAATTGTTGCAAAACGTGCCGGTGAAATCACCGTTCTCTACAAGGGAACTCCCTTCAAGGTATAACTCGTCTCTTGATATGAATGCAGTGGCTATTGACAGATCAAAGTGCTGCCTGAACAAGCGGTAGAATACCTGCAGCATATGAAGGAGAAACCGAAAATGGACATGTCGTCTGTCATCCTTTCTCCAATGCCTGGTGCTATCAAGGTACCAAATTTGCATATTCTGTCATTTTCCTTTTATAGAACGTCAACGTCAAAGTCGGTGATATGGTGAGCGAAGGCCAGGAGTTGGTTGTGATGGAGGCAATGAAAATGCAGAACTCGTTGCACGCCGGAAAAACCGGAAAGGTAGGGTGAATTGGCCTGCGGCCTCAACAATCTTCATTCTAGGTCAAGGCAGTCAACGTGAAGGTCGGTGATACCGTCGACGACTCTGTTGTGTTAGTCGAGCTCGAATGAGTATAGAAGGACCTGCTTACAATACTGGTAGTTGTGACGCATTTTTGTCATTCCCTTAGGTTATGTTGTATTTGTTTTCTCTTTGGCGTATATTCTACGTGTGCTTGGATTAAGTGGACTGCGTGAACTTGTGATTAATAAGAAAATGGTTCGAGTTGGCATAAAGATTGTGTCGTTTTGGACAACGGGTGGTCACTGGATTTTATTTGAAACACAATGAAAAACCGAATAATTTTTGTTTTTCTTTGCCAGATTCCAATGCGCCAAGGCCAAGAATATTTTGAACAGTTTATATCTCACTTTGAAAAATTTTTTCATTCCGGCCAAAAATTAACTTCTATTGTTGAACGTCGTGAAGGCCAGGGAGTGAGAGATTTGTTTAACCTAGTCAATCGAAGGTTCGTCTTTTAAAGCGTGGCTCCAACCTGTGCATAAATGTTGTCCAGCGTCTCATTGCTGTGCGTATCGTTATGGAAATCCTGGAGCGTATCTGCGACCAATTGGCGCAATCCTTCCAGGCAGTAGTATTGCGCTTCTCGCTAAAATAGCGGGGGTTTTGCCGATTTATTCCTGACAATGATACTGACCTGAATTTGTCTCAAAAGACTCTCATCTCGCGGCAAAACGGCTTGACGACCATCTCTCATGTATTGCAAAACGTAAGCGAACAGTTTTCCATCACGATTCAGAAAGATCGCCCCACTTCCGTCGTCCTAAAATTGTGTTTATCGTTACTTTTCCTCTAAAAATAAGATCCCATTTTTCAAATCTATGCAAGATCCTGAAACAACCGGAAATTTATCAGTTCCGGGCAACGCCCTCGAACAAAAGGTCTGAATCACGCTTATCGCCTTGGGTACTTTCCTACTCACCATTCCTGGACACCTTATTTTAGGTAAAACCCCCACAAAACTCACAATAATATGAGCATTGAAACGAACAACCTTCCCACTCCGCGAGTCGATCCTAATTACGGGATTATTGATAATCGCCCTATTGCCAACTTGAGATAGTGACCGAAAAAGCTGGAATGGACACGGGCCACCGTCTCATATAACGTCGTGTAGTGGACACCACCAACGTTCAAGCGCAGCAATTCGGTGGCATGGTGGAGGGTATAATTGGTATTGTCGATGATCTAGAGGGACGATTGGGTGGATTAGCTATTTGTAGGTCTATGATGCAACCTCAGCTGTCTCGAAGCGAAAATCTTTCGAATTGCGGGTGCCATAGGCTGAGATTGGTTGTTGGCTTTGTGGGATATGATGGGTGGAGATGCGTGGTCGTTCGATTGATCGATGTCTGTTTGATGACATCTTTGGCTAAAAGAATTAAGGGGTGTTTGTCTTAATTTAAGGATGATGAGTATGGAAATCGCTAAAGAAAAAGATTGTGAGTGTAATTTATTTAAGTACCACGTTGCAAGTTGGCACGGAGTACATTAAAAATATTTCCTGTTAGATTTTATAGCAATGGCGTAAAGACATCATAATGACAAATCGACAACTGGATTTAATAAGTGATTTAAATCCTTTAAAAACCATAAAACGAGCGGATAAACGAAGGATAAAGCAAAGGTGCTTCCGATATTTGCACATGCCCAGCCAAAAAAAAAGCCCGAGCATGCGATAAAATGGCTTTTTGATGTAAAACAAACCAGCGATAGTCAATACTAGCCGACGAGACTGGCGTAGAAAGGCGCCGTCGTGGCGTAGCCATGCCGTCCCCTTGTTGATAAGGGCCGCAATGGAGGGCTCCTCGTAAACTTCGAAAATGCTTGATTCCGCCTGTCAGATGCGGTCATGAAGCGCGAGTCGTGTAAATAAGATAACGTACCGCATAGCTTGATAGATTAAGCTCTGCGATGAGGGGGAGGTGTGGGAACTTGGTTGAAGAATGTTTCGGGAAATGGGTGTTGGATTGATTGGTTTATGAGGTAGGAGATGTGGTTAATGGGATTGTGAAGGATCTTTTTGTGTGATTTAAGTTTTTCCCTTCTGTATTTCGAGCGGGGGGGGGGGGGGTGGGGCGGAACCATATTTTTCCTAGAAACGCATTTGAAAGCATTTTACCGAGTTTTTGATTTCACTTTTTGGTCAAAAATTGATGAAAAGTCACCAAAAAGATAAAAACCCGATCAAGATTTTTGTAATTTTCTAGCTATAAAAACTACTAAAAACATCTTAAAAATACTTTATATTCTATAGTAATAGGCTTCCCCCGCAATAAAATTAGTTTCCCCCGCTAACCCCCCCCCCCGCTGACAGCTCAGTACCCATTTTTCTTGTAAATATCTTTAATGTTCAATTTTTTTTTGAGGTTCTTTTCCTGACACCTTACCGTGACCAGTTTCCCCACACGATCTTCGTCGGCCTGGAAAACACTCGAATATCTGGGCAGTTGGCACGCAGGGATGGAGCCAGCCGGGTAGAAGGAGAGGGGATGCTCCCTCTCTAAGCGTCGCCTAATCGCGTTCGCGCCACCGTAATTGGCTTACATGGATCCCCAAGCCCTGTGTCCCACCTCGCTTGCCCTCCCCGATCCTCAACTTTTGCGCAGATTTGCATAACTGGCTTTCCGTTCGCTTCTCTGGAGATTGAGTGATAGCCAGGAAAAGAGATCATATTAGAGAAGACTACAAAAATAGCGCCTAGAAATTGAAATTGGAAATGTACCATCGCATTGTATAAACCGCAAAATTAAATTTACGAATACCTTTATCCAGCAGCTACTTTTTTCGTCTCTCTAGAGGTTGTACGAAACGTTAGAAAAAACTACAAAAAAACTCATCCAGTAAAGCCTAGAAAAAGATGTCGAAAAATGGGCTGCTAGGCTTTTCCAAAAACCAAACCATCTGCAATTTATATACCCAAAAACAAAATTTATGACTATGCCTGTCTTGCATCATAGAAGCAAAACACCAAAATAGAACCCTAACGAGGACCCATTGTTGCCTCCACGATTCCCCTCATCGATTGACAACCCTGTAAAAGAAAATAAAAATAAAATAAGATTACAAACCGCTACTATCCCTACCCGGTCCTACATGCTTCAGGCATTATGGTAGAATGGAATTGGACCCGATGCGACGGCAACAGACTGCCCGCAATTGCTAATTGAGCGGCTGAGGGGGCGCCCCCTGATCCCCAGGGATCTCTGCTGGTTGTCCGCTGACCATCGTGGACTGATCGCGTCAAACTGTCCGGTGTATTCTTCCGCTTTAAAGTGAGTTTGGTGCTCAGGAAATGTATTTAGTAAATCACTGTACTACAGTAACCCTAGAAAAGTTCTAAAAGTAATTTTTTGAAATGTTAAAGGTGTCCTAGGAAAATCAGGAGATGCATCTGGAACTTCTTGAGCAACCTAATAAAACAGTATAAATAGGTTTAAAGCATCGCCTAAAAAGCTATGCCAAAGCGAGGATGAGCAAACCTAGCAACAACTAAAAGCTATCTGGCTTCGTTCATACGGTAAAAATTACTCTTGTAGTTACTTTACGAAACCCGTGTAGATACTCTTATGATTACAACATAAAGATAGTATTATTTTGGGTATTTCTAAAGGGTATTTCTATTTATAGTATTTATATGTATTTTTGGAGCAGCAGGATCTCTGTAGCAAAAAAAAAATAGATATTCCTCAAATACCCTAGCTAGCACCGTTTTTAGCCCAACAACGGAAACCCGATTGCCCGTCACGGATTTTGATACAGATCCAATTTTCGGGGAACCCCAGAAGATGTCGAGCAGCATCTGTCCATAGGTCCCCTCCTGGGCCCTGTGACTGGATGGGCGGTACCCAGCCCAGGGCGGTGGGTGGGCTACGGTGGGTCCTTCTTGTTGCGGGGTGGCCCAGTGCCTCAGCTCGTTAGGGCCCAATTCAAGGCCAACCCTCGGACCCGTCCGTCTACCCCCTTCCTCCTCCCCTCAACGCTTCGTGCTCCTCTAACCCGCTGAAGGCCCCCACCCGATGGAGGTGGCCTTCCCACCAGCCGCCGACCACGACATCCCCTCGATGATGCCCGAATTCACGGCGTCGGCGCCGCAACTCGATTCCGAGATGAATGTGGCCGAGTTCGGATCGGAGGCAGCACCGCACAGCGGCGACGCAATCAAGGTGGGCTGCCGCCGTCCAACAACACGCTGATTGCTTCGCGCTGCCAAGCCTTTTGCTTCTTCCATTACATCGCGTGCTTCTGGCTTTGGCCACCCCAATCGGCCAGTCCAACCCTTCCGCTCCAATCACAAGTCACCGGGCGGCTCAAAAGTCACTCTCATACTCCCGGTTTAGCGAGGAGCATGACTTTTGCGCGGTTTAATGACTTTTTTTTTGGTTTTCCTCGCTAACAGTAGCTCTTGAAAAAGATATAGCGGGTAGTTAATTTGAAGGATTTAATAGAACCCGCTAAGAAAAATACAGTCTCTGTAAAAGCCATGCGACCACATCGTCTTTTTCAATTGTTTTGCTTGCTTGATTTTGATGCAAAACCACGTAGCAGATCTTGTAGCGTGTGAAAACGAATGTTTAATTTTACTTATACTTGATCTCAATTTAAACGCGACGTTACAAGCATAGGGAAAATGGGAAGCAAAACCTTCGTGTCAAAACGATAGAACCAAACTTTCAGGAATATTATTGACATCAATTTCGAGCCCGACACTTACTTTCGGACGTCCATTATATGCTAATTTTTTTATTCTATGCCAACAAAACACGAATTAAAGCCGGCCGATGCCTATAATTGGCGCGAAACTTTCCTTTACCTATTTTCTTGTTTCGTATTCTCTTTTCACCAGCCAGAAACATTTCAAAACACCACGAAAATACACCAAAACAACTCTCAAATGACGTGATCTCAGCACAATCACTTGTTTGATCAAACTAAAAACTAACCCTAAAGGTTTTCTGCGAATAGATGACGTCCCGAGAGATATTTCCTCGTGCGGACCCTCAAAAATTAAACCCAAATTTGATTCGATCAAATTAAAAACCCGGCGCCTCCCCGGGGACCTTTTGCGCGCGTGATAGGGGTTCAAACGTTAATTCGAGTCTGTTTCGTATCCACGAATCTAATTAAAAAAGAACGGGTTTACATAATCGTATTTTGCTCAGACCTTCTGAAGCCTATCATCTAAGACCACTAAAAATAAATAAAAAACCGAAGATGTTCAACGGCAAATTTTCAGACCTTCCAACCGTTGATAGGAAGCTATGGGCAGTGCGCCAGTTGCGATGGTGTTATTTCGGATCGGGTGCTGCTCAACGTCAATGGATCTGCATTCCATGTTTGCTGCTTACGGTAGTCTGTCTATTGTAAGTTGAATTCTGTTTCTAGATGTACCGGATGTGAGACGGCGCTGGAAAATATGCCGAGCTGTTATTTCCGAGAGGGGCAGGCTTTTTGTAAGCCATGTTATGGGAGGTTCGTTGTTTCTTACGGCTCTCTTTAATGCATGGGAAAATTGGGTCTCGGGAGTCTTGAGTTTGTCAAAGTATTAATTACGATTAAACGGGCTTAGTCGATCAATAAAATCCAAATTTCTTGGTTAATTGAATTTCATTTTAGTTATAGAAGCAAGTTGAACTGTTTTCTCCTACTAGCGCTCTGGAGACACCGAGTATAGCAAGAATTTTTAGACTATTATACAACTATGGAAAAGGCAAGAAAACAAGCGACTTCGGTTTTCGGAAAATATTCCCCTTGGCACCATACGAAACGCTTTCCTCGAAAAAAACAATCGTCTTGGCCGCTTGAATTCGGCACTTAACAAGCATATCTCGCAGAGATCTCGCGTGTTCACCGGTTTCGCTCGTAAAATGCAAGAATCTAACTGGTTAATTTGGAAACGAATTACGCTTGCATTCGGTTTATCGATAGCTTGAATAGAATCGGTCGTTTTTCACCGGCTAGATGAGGGTTTTGGTGCACCTTTAAAATTATGCGTTGGCATTTGCATCCCACCTTCTTTTTACTCACTTCCTTGCTCAACCTCGTCTTGCCGCATTACCATCCACAACAACCTAGGGGCTAACTGGCGACAATGTGCAGCCAGTTGGCACCAGAAGGGATGGTTGATTCAATTGGTCTCCCTCCAGCGTGTCCCTCTCTTTCTTTCTTTCCCTTCTTTTTCCGATGTTCCACCCATCTGTGCAGGTGTCTTGCGCAACATTCCGGGTCCTCGTTAGCATGGAGGCGCCTTATGGATAGATCCCCGTTTGCCCGTGTCTCTCTCACAATTGGCCCCTAGTGGGTCTCATGTAACCGAGCGGTAAGCTGTGGATAATTGAGGACAGATTATGGATACCGGCGATTGGGGTGGTAACGAGCTCCGTATGGATGCTATCGACGCTAGGTGGCTATTGGGGGGTATAATAACAATTTTGGAACGCAACTGGCTGGGAGGGGATGCTGTTATAAACTCGCTGTATCGAGTTTTTTACAATCATAATGAACTAAGATAATTGGTATTCTGTTCTGTACCGATTAAGAATTTTTAAATGGGTATTAACAGCCGGATGTGAAATCAGACACCTTTCAAGAGGCTGAGAAGTCTGATCGAACACAAAAAATTTATTTGGCTCAATAATACTTGGTTACTAACTCAATTACCGGTTTTTAATTTTTCCTTGCTTTTAGGCGGGATTATGGTTTTTAACGTGTTTTAATGAATAAGAACTATATTCGAATCTGAAAATTTTGGCTTTCTAACTCCTTTAAAGAACACCATAAACCCTATAGGAGGTCAAGAAAAACAATCCCCTTGACTTGTTCCTAATCACACCAAAGAACAATCCATCTACCACCCCTTTTCAAAAGCCGCCTCCCATTTAAAGGAGCTGCAAAGGCACTTGTGGCTCCCCGCCGATCCTTTGGCTTGAAAGCGGTGTCAACGATTGGTGAGGACCCAGCAGCTGGTACCATCCCCCCCTTCTTCTTCTCCTTCTCGTCCTTCACAACAGGACCCAGCCCCCCATAATTGACTTGATCCGCTTTGCATAAGCCACTTTTGGGCGCCAACCGATTAGCGCGTTTAGCCGGGGGGAAATTGTGGTGGAGGGGAGGTGTTAGGTTTGAGGATGTTTCAAGATTTTTGGAGACGGGCGAACTAATAATTTAATTATTTATTGCCCCATGCAATAATAGATATTTTCATAAAGATGCTAATATTTCCAGAAGGTTCGCCGCCAAATGCGCCTCCTGCGATCGCGGAATCCAATCGACCGATTGGGTCCGAAGGGCCCGTTCTTTCGTCTACCACTTGGCCTGTTTCGCCTGTGATCAATGCAAAGTAAAAATTTTTATTTAAAAACTGTACATTTATTTAGCGTCAACTCTCGACAGGCGAGGAATTTGCATCTACGAATAATCGCATTCTTTGCAAACAACATTTTATGGAATTGATTGATGGAGATTCAGGTTTGAGGTCCTACTCCTATTAAACCATCACTTTAGGAAATGGCCAACCCAAACAAAAAACAAAAAGAGTTCGAACTACCTTCGCTGAGGAGCAATTGAGCGTATTACAGGTAGATATACCTGTTGATAATTACTATCCCTCTCTATTCCAGGCTCACTTCCAAATCGATAGCAATCCAGATGGGGCCGACCTGGAACGGATCGCGAGTATAACGGGGTTGAGCAAACGCGTGACACAAGTCTGGTTTCAAGTCAGTCCCTCTAAATTCAATCAGACGAGGCGCCGTCTTCTCTTTCAGAATTCGCGCGCTCGCCAGAAGAAATATCAGGGCAACAAGAAGATGGGGCCTCGCAGTTTGGTGAGCGGGGTTTTATAGATTTTTAGAGAACTCCGGAAAATCGGATTTTAATACTAAAATCGTGAAATTAAAATAGTGTACTATGATTGAGTATTCAGGGTTCGGCGAGCAAAGAATCACGATCTTCTGAAGAGCGAAGTAGCCCCTGCAAAAGCCCACACGGCAGTGAAGATGATGGTATGATGTTCCCAACTTCCGTCACAACAAGGTAACCACTCATTTAATATGCAGAACGAGCAACGTTAAATCAGTTTCACAAATTTACATAATTTTAGCGATTACTTTAGTGCCGAAGATGCAATGCTGCCAGAACCTTCTACACTTGGCCTCGGAATGCACGCCATACATTATGACAGCTTGTGAAAATTTAGTGCATTTATTTATACATATTTTCTCTCAATTTTTGATCTCAAAAATATTCTGTTGATCTCAAGGTATGCCATAATCTGTAAATATTGCGCTCTATGAAATTGAAAGCAGTCCCGTCTAGTAGTCGCGTCTTATCAACTCAGTCCATACGGTTTCGCTGTGATATGGCTTTTGTTTATTTTTGCAATAAAACGCTTATATAATTAAGAAGATGTTATAACATATAAGCCTATAGAATTCTCTGGTTTTGATCGATGTGCGGTTCTTCAGTTTTCCAGCCTTGCAAACGCAATTGTAAATTTTTTTACCTTAGTTTAAAACAATACAAAAACCATTGTTTATTGTTCCTTTGTAGTTTTGTGGCAATTTTAATCCGTTTTCTAAAAAATTTTTTATCCAGTTTTCCATGTATTTTAATTATTCAGAATTAAAATTCTAACTAAAGGCCCTAAAAACAACCCAACCAACCCTAAAAACCCAAAACCCCGTAAATATTTGTGCGAAAAGCCAGGGCTTCTCTTTTTCTTTTTCTTTGGTGCCTCCCATTGATCGGACCCGGGCTATTGGCAAATCGGTCCCCCACTTCCATTCCACTGCACTCGTTGCTCTGCTCCTCTCTTCTTTTCTTCCCTTTTCGCCTATCTTCCCCCTCGTGCCCTCCTTTCTACCCTAAAATATGCTCATTTTCCTGCTACAATTCTACGTGATAATTCGTACTATTATTACCGAATGTATATTTTCGGTCTTCAAGTTTTGGGCCCCAATCGGTTGGTATCCACGAAAGAAAATACAGGGTCAGGTATTGAAATTGGGATTTTGCATGGCCAATCAAGAGAGTCCAAAGTCCAGTTTAACCGTAGAAAATTCCAGACAGTACTATTGACCGGTGCAGCAAATGGCATTGGAAGGGAAGTGGCTAGACGATTGGCTGATTGTAAGGTTAATCTGATACTATGGGATGTGGATGGGAAAAATTTGGAGAAAACGAGAGCACTTTGTGAGAGAGAAGGAACTGAGGTGGGAGCAATGCAACAGATTATCGGCTGTGCTATAATTTATTTTTATATTATTAATAATGTAAAATAAAGAAAGCTTTTTTAAGGTTCGTGCCTATGATGTGGATATTACAAATCAAAAAGAGGTCAACTTTGGTCTATTAGAAATTCAAAAGGAATTCGGGCTTGTTGATATTTTGATCAATAATGCCGGTAAGAACTATTTACTTACATTTAAAAATTTTTGTCTATTTTACTTTGAAAAACATGTTAATTTTTTAATATCCAGGCAGATGCTCGTTCACTAAATTTATTGATATGACCAAGGAAAGACTTCAAACACAAATTCTGCTAAATTTTGTGGCGCCCATGATGGTAATGCGAAAAATAATATATCTCAAACTATTTCTCAGTTAATAAAAGCAGTATTACCGCACATGATGGAGAAGAATAAGGGCCATATCGTAGCCACCTGCTCAAGTCGTGCCTTGGTTGGTAAAGGAAGTAAGTTTCCTCTATAAAATCACAGTAATATGCAAATTTTGTAGTAATCGCCGACTACTCGGCCGAAAAACAAGCATTATTCGGTTTAATGGAGTCGTTAGAAGATGAAATGTGGATGTTCGGCAAGCGGAATATCAAGTTCACCTCCGTCTGTCCACTTCTCACAAAAACGAATATGACAAAACCTCTGTAAGTTCAAAACTTTTTCATGTATTTCTTAATTAAGAGGTGATCGCTTGGCGTTATTATCTCCGGCTGAGGTGGCTGAATATTATGTGGATGCGATATTGTGTGAAAAGCGGGTAGCCGTGGTTCCGAGGCGCGGCATTATTTCATATTGGATCAAATGGTAGTGGAAATTTGCATAATTGCTAATTAATTTTGATTTCAGCTTTCTTCCTGCACCAGTATACCAAATTTTTACATAATTTACGTGTCTTAGATGTCTTTTGTCTTTAGTTGTTGATAAATGATTTTAATTTTGTCGAGGTAAAAATAACATTTTAAATGTACAGCGAAAACAAGAAACAGCTACGCAAAATAGCTAGGTTATCAGAATTTTGCTTTGCAATTCTTTTAAAATAGCTAGAAAAATTATTGCAGAGTCATTAAGAGCGTAAAATTACGTGTAACTCAATGTATAATAAATATTTTTGTTTGTGGTATCTATCAGTTTGTTGATTAATTCTTTTTATCAATTGTTGGCAGGGACGTAGCGTAATACAGGCCCCGCGGGCCCGGGCCCCCGAAATCGGCCGGGGCCCGAAAATTTCATAAGGGGGGACCCTTATGATTTTTATTTTCTCAAAAATTTTGCGGCCTGCGGCGCTCTTTTGTCACATTTTTACTGCTATTTGAGATAGCCTTTTTTCCAACATTTTTCGCCTGCGGCGCTGTTTTCTCGTTAATTTTCGAGTTTTTTTTTTTCTGGCTCGCCCCTGATTTTGGTATCATTTTTGCACTCGAAGTTATTTTAAAGGGACTGGAAAGCTAGGAATTAGCTATATGAACTAGCCATAATAATATATTTTTGCATTGGGTAATAAGCACACAAGACAATCTGTACTAATGTTAATGGTGTGAAATGTAATCTCAACGAATCCTGATTTCTAAAGACCTAATCAATTTTTTTTTGGATAATTTCCCAATACTCAACTTTCAAAACAACCAATCCAGCTGAACTTTTATATCGCAAGCCTCGAGTGCCCAACAAGGCTCTAATTAGAAATTTCCCCCCAGCCGCTGCGATTTGCCGACTGGGACCCCCTCGTGGTCCCTCTCCGACTGAAGTCCTAAAATGAGGGGTGGGGGGGGTCGTTGATTGTTCCCTGGCAACCGGTAGAACCGGAGACGAATAGCTCACAACGACTCGTGAAGGCTCATATACACACACCCAGAATACGGCCTCTACACGAAGACCCCAAACACCCTCCGAAAACCATCTCCACTACACGCCAGTTCATCACCCAGAACAATGGCCCCGAATGGAAAGATGGTAAGCTCCTTTAGTAAGGTACTGTCACTATACACTTAATAAAGCTGGTGCTGTCTTCTATAGCCTCTTAAAAGAGAACAGCCCGAGGAATTTCGAAATTCTGTAACTTTTGCGTGCCGTTACCTTGAAAGCATCTTGAAAACGAACGTTACACCATATGAACATGTTCAGCGTGAGATTGTGTCCCTGCACGTGGGACAAGCAGGGGTGCAGATCGGAAATGCCTGTTGGGAATTATACTGTTTGGAACACGGTATTACTCCGGATGGATTGATGCCGGCAGATGCATCAATGGGTGTTGAAGATGCTTCGTATAATACGTTCTTTTCTGAGACACAATCAGGTTTGAGCTTATGATTTTTATGTCGGAACAGAAGGGCTTGGTGAGATTTTCTTTCTGTTGCACCAGACGCTTTTTGTTTATCTTACTCTCTCTCTCACTCTCTCTCTGTCTCTCTCGCTCTCTCTCTATATCTCTCCTTCTCTCTATATCTATCTCTCTCTCCTTCGCTCTCTCTCCTTCGCTCTCCCTCTCTCCCTCTGTCATGCTCTCTATCTCTCTCTCCCTCGTTCTCTCTCTCCATCTCTCTCTCTCTCTGACTCTCTGGCAGGACGCAACGCGACCGCACGCGTTGACCGCGACAGAACACCGATCACTCCTGTCAAACCACTTTCAAAATGAAGCCAACCGCTTTTAGGAAAACACGTCCCTCGTGCTATCTTCATGGACCTAGAACCCACCGTAGTCGGTAAGTACCATTCTGAATGTCACTCCCTTAACCCCAAATTTTTCCAGACGAAGTTCGTTCCGGAACCTACCGTTCACTCTTTCACCCCGAACAGCTAATCACCGGAAAAGAGGACGCGGCCAACAACTACGCTCGTGGACACTACACGATCGGCAAAGAGCTGATCGACGTGTGTGTCGATAGAATTCGCCGTTGGTTCACGAGTTTACGCTAATATATTTTTAGGCGTCACTGAGCGTTGCCAGAGTCTCCAAGGTTTTCTGATCTTCCACTCCTTTGGGGGAGGTAAAGGAAACGAATTCCAGCGTTCTATTAAAATGGTTTAAGGAACCGGCAGCGGCTTCTGTTCCTTGATGATGGAACGCCTTTCCGTTGATTATGGAAAGAAGGCCAAGCTCGAATTCTCGATCTATCCAGCTCCCCAAATCAGCACATGTAAGGATGATCCTCTAAAACCACTGAAAAATATTTTTAGCGATGGTAGAGCCCTACAACTCCCTTCTAACCACCCACACAACCCTCGAACACTCCGACTGCTCCTTCATGCTAGACAATGAAGCCGTCTATGACATTTGCAAGAAGAACCTCGGCATCAAAAGGCAAGCAATTAAAAACCCGAGTAGTTTTAAAACCCTGTTTAGCCCGAGCTACACAAATATCAACCGTCTACTGGCGCAGGTTGTATCTTCCGTGACGGCGTCGCTACGTTTTGATGGCGCTCTAAACGTTGACCTTACGGAGTTCCAGACAAATTTGGTTCCGTACCCTAGGATTCATTTTCCGTTAATCACATATGCACCGGTGATTTCAGCGTAAGTATTGTATTTTAAATTGAGTGGTATCTGCCTGTTTACTACAACATAACCATATAAAGATGTAATATTCTCACTTTTAGCGAAAAAGCCTATCACGAGCAGCTTACCGTCAATGAGATCACCAACGCTTGCTTCGAGCCTGGCAGCCAGATGGTACGCTGTGATCCGAGAAACGGAAAGTACATGGCCTGTTGTTTGCTGTTTAGAGGAGATGTCGTACCAAAGGTTAGAATATAGCCTAACGGATATCTTAAATTAATTTTAGGACATTAATGCAGCCATTGCTATGATAAAAACGAAGCGTACGATTCAGTTTGTGGATTGGTAAGTAGAAAATTTAGAACTATCGATTTTAAGGCCCCCGAACTAAATGCTGTTTTAAGGTGTCCTACGGGCTTCAAAGTCGGTATCAACTACCAACCCCCAACTGTGGTACCGGGTGGAGATCTGGCAAAACTTCAACGTGCTGTCTGCATGCTCTCAAATACCACAGCCATCCAAGAAGCTTGGGCCCGCCTTGACCATAAATTCGATCTGATGTATGCGAAGCGCGCTTTTGTTCATTGGTAAGCAAAATTTATCTTCGACTAATTTATCTCCAAGCCCTTCTTTGCCTTCAATGGTCCTTTAACCCCATTTTTCCCAGGTATGTCGGTGAGGGAATGGAGGAAGGAGAGTTCAGTGAAGCCCGAGAAGATATGGCCGCCCTGGAAAAAGATTACGAAGAGGTATAAAAACCACAGTTTCCACCTGAACCTATTAATATTTGAGGTGGGCGTCGACAGCTTCGATCCGGCTGATGAGGAATATTGATGAAGCTGTGGAGTTTTCAATGACGTGTGTTCCCACAATAGCTGAGAAGCCTGCTTAGCATAATGATTGATAAACTAATGTTTTTTCGAATAGATTCCATATTGTATCCTGTGTTTTGTGGAAATGATGCATGATTTGTATTTAATCTGGCAGAACCTTTTGTGTTACCATTCCATCCATGAGGTTTTCTTGTTTTTAATTTACTTTCTTTTTCGATTTACAGTGTATAAACCCGATTATTTACTACTTATTCCGTATATTCTAATGTGTAGTTTATCCTCAATAAAGCGTGAAAATCCGTCATTCTCACCACCCAGTGTCATCTTCGCAAAAAACGCGCGCAAAAAATTGCCTGGCACACCTGACTGATAACGTTTTACAAGCCATCAGCAGCTTCCTGCTTTTCCAGTCGTAATTTGAAGCTTTTCCGCCTTTTACACACGTGCAAAGCAAACTTTAAGCCGCTAAGCGTCGGATAAAAAAAGCTGCCCTCTCGCCTCGGAAATGGCCAAAAGCTGACCCCGGTCGGTCTCGGGGAAAGAGGATGAAGCTGGAGCCCGTTGTGGCCCAAGATCCGCCGAGAAAAACGATTTGATGAAGGGGGGAGCGGGTAGAGGAGGAACGCACAGCTGTTGTCCAACCTCTCAAGCCATTCCTTCGTTGTTTACTAGCGAGACAATTCTTTTGACTTTTCATACAAGAAATTGGTTCTAAACATACTTTACAAACGTTTTTTTGACGTTTAGGTGTATCATGAAAATGGAAATTTTATTTGAAACATCATGAAAGGCCCGAAATTTGTCGAAAATCACTGTTTTCCAAAAACAACCTGACTTTTTATATAAGTTACTGTCTAATTTAAATTTTCTCGATCAGTTGTTCATTTGCAAAATAAAATGCCTTTTTACACCTTTTTGTATTCAATTTGGATTTCCGCTTTTCCTTTTTTACTCTAGAATCGATTCTCTAATTCCCAGCCGCTCACAACAGATTTTGTCGTCGTATTTTTTCTGCTTTCACCCGCTCCCCCCACTCACAACATCTTCTTCCCACCAAACCTTTTCATTTCCTCACTTTTTCATAGCCATATATCGATTTTTATAGGCATTGGATGAAGCTATTTTATAGGCTGCTTTGCTTTTTCTAGATTTGGATTTTGAAAATTCTTTTGTCTAGGATGCGCATCCTCTCCAAATCGGTCCATCCATCAGTCGTGGCTGCCCGCGGGTTATCCATTGCCAAAGAAAATGTCATGCGCCCCTTGAAAATCCCGATCGTTAGGGTGGATGATGATATATTACTTTTTAACCATCAGTCCATTATTTAGCCTCCCCAGGCCAAATACGGCGGCCGTCACCGCTGCACCTTGCTTCCTGGAGATGGCATTGGACCGGAAATGCTCACCCACATCAAGCGCATCTTTGCGCATAGCCATGTAACACGAAATTTTCTACTATCAACCCCTTCTCCCAGGCCCCGGTCGACTTCGAAACGATTGAGCTGAGCTCTAAGCAAACCGATGGCGACATGGAAGCCGCTCTGATGGCCGTTGAAAGAAATGGAGTGGCTATCAAGGTTTTTATTTGAATTTACAACCCTAACTCTCGATCCAGGGCAATATCGAAACGAAACACCACGACCCCGTATTCAAGTCACGAAACGTTGAACTGCGCCATCGTCTCGACCTCTACGCCAATATTATTCACTGCGTCACCATTCCCACCATTCCTAGCCGTCATACTGTAATTTGTTATTTTGTAGTTTGTAGTGCTTGTGTCATATTATCCATAACGACGATCCAATTCACTAACATATATTTTAGGGAATCGATATCGTCATCGTGCGTGAAAATACTGAAGGCGAATATTCCGGCCTGGAACATCAATCGGTTCCCGGCGTCGTTGAGTCTATCAAGGTTCAGAAAGGAGAATTCAGAGAGAGAGAGAGAGAGAGAGAGAGAAAGCGAGAGAGAGCGCGAGAGAGATAGAGAGAGGGATAGCAGAATCCATATCATATTTAGATTGTCACCGAAGATAAAATCAATCGCATCGCCAAAATGGCATTCGATTTTGCTAGGGTAGGAAGGCTCATTGTCAATTACGATATATTTTAGGTGAATAACCGTCGAAAGGTTACTGCCGTACATAAGGCCAATATTCAAAAGTTGGGAGATGGCTTGTTTTTGAAGGTATATTCATTCTATCAAAATTTCACGCGACTGTTTTTAGACTGCCAAGCGTATGGCTGAAGAAAAATACCCGGATCTCGAATTTGAATCGATGATTGTTGACAACGCCTCGATGCAGCTGGTACCTTAGAAATATTGATTTTATGGCAACGCTATCCATTTTTTTGGGTCTCGCGCCCACAACAATTCGACGTCATGCTGATGCCTAACCTCTATGGCAACATCATCGGCAATATCGCTTGCGGAATTACTGGAGGTGAATTTTGGATTTTATATTTTGGGGTATTTGCCTCTTTAGGCCCTGGAATGTCATCAGGAATGAATCTCGGTGACCGCCATGCCGTTTTTGAGACGGTGAGAAAAATATATAATTAGTACAAACATTTAAAATCTAGGGAACTCGTAATACTGGCACCAGCTTGAAGGGACAAGACGTTGCCAATCCTACTGCTTTTATTCGAGCTGGTATCGATATGCTACGGTAAGAAAGTGGACATTTTTTCAGCTTTTTCGATTAAAATAACTTTGTCATTTGAAGATGCCAATTTCTAGCTACCTTGGCTGTGACAAACAGTTGGAATCCCCTTCCCTTTCCCCCTTTTCTTGCCCCTGTACGACGCGCAACTCGTGGCGCCCGTACCCCGTCCTCTCTCCACCCGCCGGCCCACCAAATTCTAGTGAGCCTGGCTTTTCGTCTCTTTTCCGGGTCTCCCTTTTCCCTGTCCTCCTCTCCCCGCTTTTCCTTCTTCCCTTCTCTCTTCCTCCGCTCTCTTTCTCTCTCTCCTTTTCTTTTATTAATTCCCCGTGTCTTACGTTTCCGCCTTTCCGTGCCTTCGTTTTTATGTTTTCCCCACACGTTGGCCCAGGTCTTCGTGTTCTTTCGTCCCGCCTTTTTGCCTTTTGTATTTCCCCCACTTCGACCTCGGTTGTTGTGGTTTTTAGCCTTCGTCTTTTCTGTATTTCCTCCCCGTCTCATTAACCCTCTCCCTCTTCTTTTCTTGTGTATTCTTCCCCCGTCTGTCGAGCTCAAATCTTTCGTCTCCATGAGACAAAGTTTGATACCTCGGCGTAACTTTTCCTTCTCCCCCCACTACTTCTCATTCTCCGTCTCTTCCCCGTAGTTTTATCATGTAATAAACTTCTAACACTCTTTTACCCACAACGAGTTGAGCATTTGAGCTTCCCCACACCGCCTTGACATTCTTCTTGTTGTGGTTTCCCGGTTGTGCCTCGCTCGTTAGCTTGGCACATACCGTCTTGCGTTTTCCTCCTACATAGGAGGTGGGGGCCGAACATCCAGCCAACCCCTGGGACCTAGCGAAATAAAAGCTAGGTTTCCCAACTGGGGGCCGAACCGGTCTCAAACCGGCGCACCTCTCCCCGAAGAGTGGAAACTCGCTTGTCAGCGAGCGTACACATACGCAAGTCTATGCCCAGCAAGACTTTGGCAACGACGACGACTACAGCCGCTCCAGACTATTGTCTGTTGAGCGCGCACCAAGCAGCCTAGCTGTGAAGATGGACTCCAAAGCTACCGAATATAGGTGCTTTTCTCCTCTTTCGATATTCTTCGAAAGGCGGATGAACTGTTCTTGCTCCCAAAAATCTTTGGTTGAGCGCCGCAGAGCCGAAGTCAGCGACACCCTGCTCAAAAACTCGCAAAAATGAAGTGAAAAAGTCTTCATTTGCGCGAAATGAGCAGAAGGACGCAATATCTCAGGCAAAGCGGGGTGAACAGCGCAGATGTGTCTCGAAAAGCCGTCCAAAACATCAGGACGTGCTCACGGATAAGCACAATTCGAAGGCATTCGAATTCCCAACTCGAACGGCCGATCTCCTCTTCATCGCCGGCTACAAAGCCAAATTTTGTCTCCAACTTCGAAGAAAGAAGTTTGGAAAAGGCTACCAACGTTTCGAAATACTTTGTGCAATGTAAGAACGTTGCCAAGTATGATTTCAAGGAAGCACCGACGAAGGAGTCGTTATTCCGAAGCCAATCTGCAGTTGGTGGAGGATAAACACTCCTGGATACAAGTGAAATGCGTCGAGTTTCTCCGCATGAAGTTGCTCGCGTCTCTTCAAGCCGCCATCAGACGTGATGGTTGGCCGGCCCTGCCTTAGCCTTCCCTTGGCCTTCGGGTAACACGAACCCAGCCAATCGCCTTCGCCTTTGCCTTTATAGGACGTACAGCGTGCACGCTCGCGGCCTCGCCTTCGCCTTTCTCTGGAGTTCCCCTTCGGGATGCCGGCTGCTTCGATTGGCAGTTTGGTATAATAGATCCCCGGAGGTGGTTCTGCCATTTTGCCTTTTTCTGGCCCTCGGGTAACACCAAAACCCAGCCAATCCCGCCTTTTCCGCTAACAATCTCCCCAAGGACGCCGGAATTCTCCGGTTTGCCTTTTCCCGACCCCGATTTTGCCCAAAACCGGTGAGGCTGTAACACCGTAAAAAACAGAACGTCTACGAGAAGCAACCGCGTTTTGAAAAGGTTTTCAAACTTTTGAAAACTCGACTCAAGCGAAATAGAACCTTTATGCGATATAATAAAGTGATTCTCTTCGCATTTTGTCTTCATCTCGCGCCTTTTGCTCATAAAACATTGCTTTGAGCAAAAATATCTCAAGACCTCTTCCATGTCCCGCGAATTTTCAAATATTACCGGTCCAAAGCGTGAAATTTCTTTGAAATTGTTTTCAAATGTCCTCTACTTTTCGCTTTTCCTTTCGCGAAATTGTTTTAGGAAAGCTGAACGCGAAACAACAAAGAACTCCACGTCTTTTGGCCCGTACGCATGCGCGTCCACCCCGTCTTTCGGCATTTTTGGATGAAAAGGGCACCAACATCGCCCAAATCTAAATTTTCAAATTCATTTCTCGCTTTTCAGCCTCGAAATTATTCGTTGCTGCGGTGCTCGCAATTTCCCCGCGTTTCCCTCGACCATTTTCTCATTTTGGCCAGCGTTTTCGTGCAAATCCGCTCTTTTCAGGAATTGATCAGCTTGAAAAGTTCGGCCACGCTCATCGCGCGCTTTTGAAAAGCCGCTACATCTGCCAATTTCGAAAATGACGCGTGAAAAGCATCCAAATTTCCCTAGCTAAGAAATTTGGGAGTTTTTCAGAAATTTGCGCCCATTCCTCCGCGATTCAAGCGTTTTTGAATTTCGCAACCCCAAAAACTGTCTAATCCCGCGCAAAACGAAAGAATTTCGCGCTGCAATTGCTATTTTTCGACATGATGGCTTCTTGTTCTCAATTTTCGGTTTTCAATATCCGAACTTTGTCTAATATTCCTTTTCCAGGGTATCCAATTTCCCGATGCCCGACGTCATGTACCCGAGAACCTGACGCTCGCGCTCAAGGAATGTGTTCGACATCAAGATTTCGTGTCCAACTACGTGTTCGACTACTGCCCGCGCTCGTGCTCGTCTACATGGTGAAGCTGCCGTTCGCCGTCAAGTTGCCATGCCCGTCCACACGTTCGCCGTCAAGCAAGAATTAAGCAAATACCCTTTTTCGCTCGCATTGTTTTTTTCTCTATTCCCCTCTCCCTTGGCCTTGTCCCGTTTATTTGTATTTCCACTGCCCTACCCGCCTACCCTGCTCGGATCAAGGACGTCGCAAGGATTCAAGTCAAGCGTGTCCAAGTCGACCTCGCGCCGCGCAATTCGACTTCACGCAAGGAATCAAGCTCGACTCTTCGCCGGCTTCAAGTCAAGGTCAAGGAATCAAGCTCGACTCTTCGCCAACTTCAAGTCAAAGCCGTGTTCAAGCTCGCCTCTTCGCCGATGCTCAAGGACCAAGTCGACTTCAGTCCAAGGACAATCCGCAAGTACGTTTCTCCTGAAGAAAGGAAGGATGCGTGCCCGTGCTCGTTCGTGTCAAGCCAGCGTCGTCTACGCCAAGTCAAGCTCGTCGCCCCGCCACCATCTTTTGCGTCGAGGGACCTCCGCTCCCGAGGGGAGGGTAGTTGGAATCCCCTTCCCTTTCCCCCTTTTCTTGCCCCTGTACGACGCGCAACTCGTGGCGCCCGTACCCGTCCTCTCTCCACCCGCCGGCCCACCAAATTCTAGTGAGCCTGGCTTTTCGTCTCTTTTCCGGGTCTCCCTTTTTCCCTGTCCTCCTCTCCCCGCTTTTTCCTTCTTCCCTTCCTCTCTTCCTCCCGTCTCTCTTTCTCTCTCTCCTTTTCTTTTATTAATTCCCCCGTGTCTCCGTGTTCTTTCGTCCCGCCTTTTGCCTTTTGTATTTCCCCCACTTCGACCTCGGTTGTTGTGGTTTTTAGCCTTCGTCTTTTCTGTATTTCCTCCCCGTCTCATTAACCCTCTCCCTCTTCTTTTCTTGTGTATTCTTCCCCCGTCTGTCGAGCTCAAATCTTTCGTCTCCATGAGACAAAGTTTGATACCTCGGCGTAACTTTCCTTCTCCCCCACTACTTCTCATTCTCCGTCTCTTCCCCGTAGTTTTATCATGTAATAAACTTCTAACACTCTTTTACCCACAACGAGTTGAGCATTTGAGCTTCCCCACACCGCCTTGACATTCTTCTTGTTGTGGTTTCCCGGTTGTGCCTCGCTCGTTAGCTTGGCACATACCGTCTTGCGTTTTCCTCCTACATAGGAGGTGGGGGCCGAACATCCAGCCAACCCCTGGGACCTAGCGAAATAAAAGCTAGGTTTCCCAACTAAACACGCTGACCTCATCTCTGATGCCCTCTGGAAAACCATAGCCGTCGATCTCTTCCATACCAAAGATATTCAAGGCGAAAAGAAGGTACAGTAACAACCGTTTATGTACAAAGTATACAATAGGCCAGCGAAATCGTCGACCAGACCCTCCGAAACATCACAGCTATCCAGCGACAGCAATAATTCGAATGATATTTTTGGGTTAGAGTGATGAATATAGGCCTGGTGGATTACCGCGGGCCGGCTAATAAATAAGGGCTTCGTCGTGAAGGATTGGCTCGAGGTAGTTGCTGAAGTGTTCGGTTCTAAAGTACGCGCTCTTTTTCTTGAAAGTCGATAATGGCTTACTCATCCGGAATAAGATCTGGTAGATGGGAGTGGATTCCAAAAGTGCTGAGGGTACGCGTTAGATTGAATGTCGTCTGAATTAATATTCAGTGAATTTAGTTTTTTGTCTAAATTAATATTAAGTGAACTTAGTTTTGCATGGTTCCTGAAATTTGGTAATTAAATGCTAAATATGGCTGGTATTTAATAATTCAGTAATCATTAGTCTGTTGTGATCACAATCTCAATCCCACCTGCAAATCTACAGCCGACTTGGCTTTTCGGCGACTCAACCTCTTCGAAAACGTCCTCAGCTTGACAATTGGGGAATCCGTTGAATTAAAACTTGAAATATGAGACAGAAGCTGATTAAATTAAATACCTCGGAATGGAGACGAGCTTTTTTAATTGCTCCTTTTGAGCTTGGGATGCAATGTCATAATGTACGGTTTCGACCATAAAAGATCTTGAAGTATCAAAACGATTTGCCTAGAATAGGGTTGTTAGGTAGGAAAAAAAACACAAATAAAAATTTGTGTATCTTCGGAAACAACATACAGCTCCCACTAATTTCTCCATAAAACTGTAAAGTGGCTTGCCGCGTAGCGCCAGTTCATGGTCAGAATATTCATCTCGAATGATAAATACATAAGTTGGCTCGCAACCTAATAGATTTGAAAAATTTTTGAAGCAAGTCTACCTTCGGCAATAACATGCAAAGCACTTCGTATAACTTCGATCCCAATCGCCTTCTCGACCCGATATCCCGATCCAAGACCCTTACTGTCACCCACAGTCCCCGGAATGCAAGATATGTTTCGATCAATAGGCCGGCATAGCTAGAAACTAGATAAGATATCGAGTACCCTTACCATTAATGCGTCGTCCAACAAAACTAGATGCAATGTGCTTCTCCCCAGTTCCGCCCAGCTCCCATTGCCACCCACACATTCCACATCCCCTCGGAATAACACTTGATGGGGGGAATTGATTATTGAAGCCTAGGACATAACTGGTTATTTTTAAATACTTACCGGAATATTCTCAATCTGTCTAAAAACAGTTTCCGCTTCTGAATTAGCGCGTTTGAGTTCATTGACTTGTCTAAAACAGCTTAAAATTCAGGTTATAATTTACTCTAAAATTCCGGTAATACAGTTGACGGCCTGGCGTAAGGAAGCAAAGTCCGGCATATTTTCGGCAGTGTTTTTTAGTAATTCTGAGACTAATTAAAATTGTAATAATACTGTACCTCGCAGTAATACGTTGATTTTGTTTGTCAATTCTTGATAAGGTGCGGAAACAAGTTCGCTTATCTTGCTCCTTCCTAGCATCCGGTCGCATTCACATTTCTAAAACAAAAAGATCAGCTATTAATAGTAAAAATTAAGTGTTTAAATAGATCATTGTATTACCTGGATGTACGCCTTAAATTTCGGACTCCGTTGTGTAGCTTTTTTCAAGCAATCTTGTGCATACTGTAGACCGACCAGATATGGAGTATAAGCAGCCGCTAAAGCGTCGCTTTCCCCAATAAAAATCTGAAATTTCGATAGGTAGCTAGTTAAAGCTTATTTTCATACCAATCCAATCACACTATCATCAGCCCAAGTTGCAAAAACTTTTGCCAGTTTTTCCACGATCCGTGAATGTACGTTGTACAGCTCCTAAAACACAAATTTCCGACAGTCGGTCTACCTAACCTCAAAATTCCCAAAAATCAGCTCATTCTCTGCCGGGCTTAGATATATGTTTAAAGTTTTAATCTAAAAACTTTGAAAATAGATACTAAAAAAGTATACCCGCTTCAAAGCATCCAACTTTTTCAGGGTTTCTGTTTCACTTTTGTAAAGTTCCCCGGCCTGTGTGTATCGCTTGTATTTCATTGTGTCAGAACGATCGCTTTTCCAGATTTTCAGTTTGCGGAAGCTAAGAACATGGTTGATTATAACTAGGGCCGTACCTGCTTGGAATCTTCTTACTTGCTGCTTCACAATTTCCTCTGCGAAGGGCATCGCGTCGAATCAACTTCCCGGATCGGCCGGAAGCCGGGAACAATTTTTCATTCGCGCACCATCCAAGGTTTAAGGATTCGGATATCCACTTAAACCAAAATTCTTATTTAAGAAACAATAGATAAGATTACTTGTTCGGTAACAACATATTGTAACCCATTCGTTGGATAATCTTCTCCGATTGGTACAACAACATGCGTCGCATCCAAGGCAGACTGACAGATGGATCCACCTGGAATATTCAAATTTTATCGAAATTATTGGCTACCGTGTTCTTCAATAAGTTCCTTCTTTGATTCTGCTGTTTCTCCCAGGAAAAGTGCTAGAAAAACACGAGAGCCAGCAAAACGAGGGAGACGGCTTTTTGCTACCTAATTAAGATTTTTTTAAATAATCTACTCAGCTTCAACTCACAATATCCGGGCTCAACCGGAAATCAGCAAAGCCTGAAGCGTATTCTATAAAAACAGGACGTACGATCGGAATTCCAAGCGAAACGGCCACCTGAAAAATCTAATATCGCAATAATAAAGTTTCATACCCGATAGTCCGGATCTAATACACTGGTCGATACAAGGACATCAGTTCTGGCAGAGAATTTCTTGACGCGGAGTCCAGCTTCATAGGCTAGTTCCTTGAAACGACGGTTTTCGAGGCCGGCTCCAAGGGAAATTATTGGTGCTCCAGGGAGGGCCATTTTCGGGGGGATTCAAATTTGGTGAAGGAGCTTTTAGTTATCTTTCAATTCAAGCTGATGCCCTGTGGCTGGCTCCAGGGTTGTTCTAGGCGCCAGCTGATAAGTAGAGTGGGGACCGAATTCAAATTTTGGGACCGGAAAGAAAAGGTGAAAGGGAGGCTTAAAGTGACGAGATATTCTTAAGAGGAATTTAAAGTGAGCAACTTAATAAATTGTTTGCAGGGTCATCAAATTAGAGAAGATTTAAGTTACTTATATAATAAAAGATCCAAACTCAGAAATTTGAATTTTTTTGATTTTAGATTCAAGGTATCCTAACGAAAAAAAACTCACAGTAAATGAGTAAAGAAATAGCTTAAAAATTACGATAGATTATTTCTACGAGTAGATACATCCTATTTTTACCACACCCACTTCCTCCATCAAGTCAACTTTTTGCATCGTTGTCCCATCATAAAAAGAAGATTGTCGAAGTGGGCGGTAAGTTGGTTTGTGGGAACGGGCCATTCGAGGAGATTGAGTATCCGGCCATCGCCCAACTCGTATTCAGTTTGGGGGGAAGGAAGAAGGTCCGAAATAAGCCCGGGATTAGGTACTGCGGGAAACGCTCAACTGAAAGCCCCTTTTGCCCCCTATGCCCACACCTCACATCTAGCAATTGCCACTGCAAGAAGAACGCTCGCTTACTATGTCTATTCTATGCGTTGTTTTAAGTCTGGTAAGCCAAGGAAAATGGATGGGAGGGATTTTAGATACTCCTTATTCTGAGGCTATCTGCCAGTCCTGATGAATTTCGGCTTCTTGCTGATTTACGGCATAATTATGATGCTTTTGAAAGACCTGTCCAAAATTCGAGCGATCCACTGGTTGTATCGGTCAAGCTATATTTACAACAAATCTTGGATGTGGTGAGTTTTTATTGAAACAATTAATATATTCATTTTCACAATCATAATTTTGATTGTTTAGGATGAAAAGAATCAAGTGATCACGATAGTTGCTTGGATCGAATATGTTGGGTGTAATTAGGTCTGAATAATGCGAAATTTTAGACATGGACAGATTACAAACTTAAATGGGATCCGGCTGAATATGGTGGTATTAAGGATATTCGTATACCAGGGACTGCGAACGCCATTTGGAAGCATGACGTACTACTTTTTAACAGGTAGTGGAAAACGATTTTTGAGTATTTCTAATATTGATGAGATATACGAGAAATTTGTAACGTTATCCTTTTAGTGCCGATGAAAACTTTGATTCCACATACCCAGTAAATTATGTGGTCAGCCATGATGGCTCAATCATGCAAGTGCCACCCGGCATCCTAAAAGTTTCATGCAAAATTGATATCACATGGTTTCCGGTAATTTCTGGATATCTTTTAACATGGGTTTCAGTTTGACGACCAAATGTGCTATTTAAAATATGGGTCTTGGACTTACTCTGGGAATTTTATCGATCTAAGAATAAGTGCACCGGAAGGGAAAAAGATTGAAGAGCAGGGTATTGATACTAGCTATTATGTGGAGAATGGAGAATGGACACTTCTTGGTACGATTTTAAGATATTGAATTTTAATTACCTACAGGTGTGCCGGCCCGAAATGAAACTTACGTCTTTGACAATCAACCATATCCATCTTTGTATTTTTATATCATGATTCAACGAAGAACATTATACTATGGATTGAATCTAATTGTACCGAGTTTATTGATTAGTTTAATGACTGTACTTGGCTTTACCTTACCCCCGGATGCTGGCGAAAAGATTACGCTAGGTAATTTTTTTTAAGATTAGACGATCTTATTTTGTTTCAGAAATCACTATCTTACTGTCAATTTGCTTCTTCTTGAGCATGGTGGCCGAAATGACCCCTCCAACTTCAGAAGCCGTTCCGTTAATAGGTTGCTTGCGTATCTTGTAGAAAATGTGAAATCTAGGTGCCTATTTCTCGAGTTGTATGCTTGTCGTTTCGGCGTCGGTGGTATTTACCGTATTGGTTTTGAATCTGCATCACCGAAAGCCAGAAACACACGAAATGAGTCCATTCGTATGTATAATTTATGTATTTTTGTGGAGAAATAAGTTTTTCAGATGAGAACTTGCTTTCTAGTCTGGTTACCTTGGTTATTGATGATGAGAAGACCAGGCAAAACTGTTTACAACCGAAAAGTTATTTGTAGTGAAAGGCTGGCAGAAGAGTATGTAAATTATGACTGTTTTTTAAAAATGATGTATTCCAGACAACGAAAATCTGGATCCCGTAAAATTAGCGCTCGTGACGTGGAGCACGAACAAAACGAAAAATTATTTACAAAGCTGTTAGACGACGATAACTGCACTTGTTCCTCACAAAGTACGATACCCAAATCGTCCAATTAATACCGATTCAGCGTCTCTAACGAAGCCATTAATGAGTACATCATTCTCAGCGGGTCATTCGAAATTTGGATTACTTGCAGCGTTGAAAACCAGAAGCTTAGAACACACTGGAGAAAGTAATGGTGAGAATGTATCAATCTATCAAATTATTTTTTAAAGGTTTGATAATGTCCGCATTAAATAAAGGCCTACAAACGGCGTGCCTTGAATTGAGGAGTATTTCGAATCAAATTCGAGTAGTCCGAAAACGAGTTGAAGAAGATGAAAGGGTACGTATATAGCGTAAAAAATATGGCTCATTTCCAGGACGAGCACCACGAAAACGATTGGAAATTCGCGGCGATGGTTGTGGACCGATTGTGTCTTTATACGTTTACAATGTTTATCGTTGTATCGACGTGTGCGATTATGTTCAGCTCACCACATTTGATTGCATAAATTGTTTCGCGAGTTGTATGAGTTTGTGGGGTGACGGGCAGTAGAGGTGCAGTAATTTCTCATAGGCGGGCGTAGAAATGGAATTAGCGAGAGGTGAGGGTTTGGTGGGGGGTATTTCAAGGTTTTTATACGATCTTAGGCAAGTACTTTTTAGCGGTGATGTTAAGTTTCTAAAAGGCTTAAATTTCACAAAAATTTTCTAAAAATTTCTGGCTTCTGGAAAACTCCAAGATCACTATTTTTAGTAATTTCCGTATATCTATATTTTTGTTTTGTTCCATTCCACCTCTACAAGTAGGTCATCGAAAAACCCCTAAACTCCAGTCGTTTTCCACGGGTCAAAATGGGTGTAGAAGTATGTGGTGGACAGTGGAATCAGGCTGTCCGGGGCGGGATCATTCCCAAGGGGGGCAATTTTCGCCTTTGTCCCTCGAGACTCGACACTCACATCTACGTTTTCTTCCGGATGCGGGTGTGTCTCAAGCGATGTCTTAATTTTGATATTTGTCGTGTCACCCAGGTCGTTTTTTGGGGATCTAGGGCCGTAATTATTGGGGAGAGCTGTGTTGGGTTTTTGTGAAAAACCCCTCGTGTTTGGCGCTTTATCTTGGAAAAATTATATTAGAACTCTAAGAACAAAGATGTAATGAGTCACAATAAAGCATCTCCTCCCCAAACGGCCTCCTGGCATTTCATAGCTCTTAAAACTAACCAATATTGCACGCTAAATGTCCTAACAAAAAAACTGCCTTCGCTACAGTAGTCCCCGATTTACAACCAGTGCAAATTCCCCAATGTTTTAACTATTATGGACTTAGCATTGGTTTGCATGGATCTCACGCTAACTAAGAATCTCACGATTCTGTTCACGGACGATTTTGCATTGCAAAAAGTGGTTAAATTAGCATCTTCCTGAATGAGTTGCATTAGGAATGAAATTCGTACGGTAAAGACAGGTAGCCGCATCCTTTACATTTAGCATTTAGAGACCCGATTACGCCAAGACACCCTGTGAAAAACGGAAACACAAGTAAAGATTACGGTACCTATGGCGTGAAAATGTCGGGTCGGTAGTGCTGTTATAAAGGTTGGATAACCGTCTGGTCGAATGATGCTTTTTGGCGTATGCAATTTTTATTGACATCTTCGAATCGGAAAATTCATATAACGCCCTCGTAATCGGTCATTTTATCTATTCAATCTGTCTAGCTCTTTAATAGGAACACCAGTACCGAAACACCTCCTGGCGAGGCTCAAAACCAAACGCTCCACCCTCAAAATAGCGTCACAATTCCCGTGCAACCTTAATATACTATCCAACCATGAAGCCTCACCTCTATTTGCAGTCGCGCTTATGCAGTCAACGTGGGGGTAGGGGAAGCCTGTGGCATGTTTGAATGGAATTAAAAGGCTAATTGTTGGGGTGCGATGTTTGGGTTCGACGGTTGGTGGTTGGAGAAGAGTGAGAGGAGGAATAGAGTGGAAGAAGAGAACGAACGGGGGACACCCGCTGTGTCGGGGTTTATTATGGCCACACGGAGTCAAAGGGCCGCCTCCGGGGGGTTTGGAGCTCGAGTCGGCTGGTTCCACAGCTTGTGTGTGTGCTTCTGCTGGTCGGCCAACTAAGGCTTGGTTCTCGAACTTTTAAATGTTTCCGAAACTCAAAATTTTAGCCCTTCTAAAAATGTCTTTTTATGACTTTTGCTCACTTTTAATTCGAAAATAAACCGCTTTGCTTTGAATATACATATAAATTTGAATTTGACAGTAATAGAGACAGTAATTCAATGTAGAAATGAATACGATTTAACCTCTTCTAAAATACCCTTATTTTACCTATTAAATAAATTTTGCAAAAACAAATTATTCCCAGAAATGCCAGATATGGAATTTATAAAAAGTAGATCGAGGTTTCCATTTTTAGAGGTTCGGAATAAGTCTTATTTTAGTGGACGTAAAGCGGTTTTATAATTTACTAAGTCCTAAAATACCACCACGTTTCCGAAGTTCAATTATAAACCCCAACCGGGTGACGAAACAATGATTGGCCGTCACTCAACTCCTGTCAACCAATTTGCATACTAATTCCGCATTCATCATTCCAACCATCACCGGCTTTCACGGCTATGCATCCGCTTTTGCATGTAGTCAGAAAAGTCGTTTTACGAAATTCAGTGTCATTTTCAGGAAGCGTTTTTTGGGGGACAACGACTGCTAGCTGGCTAGAATTCCCACATAGCTCGATGGGCTCTTATATTTCAGGGGATACGACTGGACAAAAAAAACTGCAGATGGAGGAGTAGTGTAGCGATGTTGCACACGGGAGCTAATGTAAAAAAATTTAAATGAAGAAGTTATGTTCAATACAGTAAGTCCCAAAGGTCAATAACGGGAAAACTTTAGCGCATATTCTGAGGGTTGCGCCCGTTTTAATAATTTAATTTGTTACATGTGACACCCTTTGCATAGCCCTTCTGGAAACAACCTGAAAACACAAAAAGCAGCCCTCTGCTTCGTTATATACAAATTTTAGTGGACAAGATAACGGGCGGAGTACTCATTATTTCTAATATTTTCTGACTTTTGGGTTTGGCAAGGCGATTTGCTGTGCGTCAAAAAATATACTACCAGAAATATTTTCGGCACGAAAAAATGTAATATGAAAATGTTATAGCTTTAAAACTACGAGTGAAAAACTCGGCCACCACATAGGATGCTCCATTTTACTCCAAATTCCGTTACAATCCGAACCCCGAATCGAATGTTCTCCCTCCCGGTGCACCCGATCCGTTCAGCCCCTTCGTAGTTGGGTATTGAGAGAGGTGGTTTGGTGTGGATTGGTGTTCCTTTCCATTTGCCGGTTCCGTCTGTACAAACAGCTTCTCCCCCCTGTGGCCATTGTCCTCTGCCCCTTTCTAGCCTAAGGGCGGGACCTCCGACTCCCATCCTGCCCCCCTCCCGCCCCCCGCATCTACTAGCCCGGCCAGCTCTCCGCTACGCAATCTATCCATCCGTCTCTACCACCCGGCTGGCTGCTGGTGTCGTGGTTAATTAGATTTTAATTTTTACGTGTGATTATTGGATGATTTTCAAAAGTTGCATATTTTTGATAGTGCGGGTTTAGGGATTGTTACGTATACACCTATTTACACAGTCAGGTGAGGTGAAAAGGAGACTCAATTGTACATAGGTGTATACATTCATCTCCCGGAACCGGCATTTTCAGTAGTACAATTAATATATTTCGTTTATGCAAATATCTATGTGTTTTTATCGCATTCTAAACCCCAAATCCTGTTGCATTTATTGTAGTCTGCCTTTTAATCCTTATAAGCAATTTAATACACAAATTTCAACGTTCCAATCCTATCATCCTGCTCTTTCTATAATCCCCCAATCTCTCCAACCCATTTCCTAATCCATGAGTAATTTTTCCGCCCACCCCCCAACGTCGAAATCCACTTCAAAAACTGACCCTTCGCCACCTCCCCCCAATCGTGTGGGTGCCTCAAAAATCCTGAGTAAATACCCGAGGATTTGAGTCAAGTAGCCAGACCCCCGGCCACACTGCCGTCGTTCCTTCGATTTTCAGCCTCTTTCCCAGAGACAATTTGACATTTTTCACATTTTTCTTAGGGCCCGTGCCTTCAGCTTAAATTTCCGACCTCACGCTGTATAGTTTTTGTTTTTATTCCAATTTCGAACTTTTCAATTTCCACCTGTTACCCCTAGTCCGGCCGGCTAGCTAGCACTTTCTAATTAACGTTGACGCCCCGAAGGCTTAAAATACGCAGCGTCAAAAGAATACCCCAATTTCGCAGCGCGGCCATTTTTCTGGGATAATTAGCAAGGGCCCGGTTTTTTTTGAGCAATTTAATTCGGAGAGGAGGGATTGGTCGGCCGGGGCTGGCTGCAGGCATTTTTATTTATCCAGCTTTGCCAACCGACATCCTGTCTTGTTTGGCGGGGTGTTGAAATGGATTGGGGCTTTTTGAGGGTGCTTTTTTGATATATTGGATTAGAAATTGGGGTGACTGGGAATGTCATATTTAAATTTAGACATTTTTCGAGTGTTTCTTGTTTTGAATAAGGAATTATTGGCATTTCAAGATTTGCATAAAACTTCATTTGCATAGAAAAATGGAAACTATCTTGGAACTCTGGAATTAAAGGGGCCGGCAAGTCAGAATCAGTGCAAAATTTGCAGATTTTATGCACAAATTAAATGCCAAACATTCCAGTTTTGTTCGGGGGTACCCGCGCGTGGGGGGCAATCCCGAGTTTTTGTGTGTACACTTGTAATAATAATTCGCGTGGCCGACACGTAATCTGCCGTCTATTTGTATACTATGGGCTGGTGGGACATGGAAACATGACCCGGGCCCCCCAGAAGGGGAGGAGGGTGTGGGCCACAAGATGGAAAAACGGACGGACGGGCGGATGGCTTGGCTGGCTGGGGTGGGGCTGCTGGGTCGCCGGCAAAACGAAGGGCATCAAGAATTTGTGGGGCGTCGAGTAGAGGCTTTTCGGGATTTGTTCGATTTAGAAAAGGGCAAACTTTTATCGTAGCTCATTTTTTGGCATTTGTTGGTATATTTTAATTTCCCGAAGTTACTCTTCAACACAGTCTGCTCCATTTTGCCTTCGATTTGTCTTTTTTTGAGCTTGACTTTTATTTTTCTGGCTTTTGAGCTTACGCGTTCTCAATTTTAACACACCTATTATTGCAGCCATTTTTTGATACATTTCGACCTCTCGAAGTTACTCTCCCCGAACCTCGAGCCCTTTTTTTGTCCTCCACCACCCTATTCTAAGCCCATTCTCCCCGAAGGTTTCGCCCCGAGTGCTGAAATCCTTTTAAAAGATTAGGGCACCCTCGCCCTCTCTATTCGTTTTGTTGCACCTTTATGGGGCCCCATTGGGAATTTCAATGAAAATCTTTGCAGGATGGCCCGGATGAAGCGGCATCTATTGGCCATCGTTTTGCTGTTGGGAATTGCTGGAGTTGGTGAGTCTTTAAGAAAATTTATTATTACCATTACTAATTTTGCGATATGCCGACTATTTAAACTACAAATCGATGTATCAATAGGCCCTGAAGCTGCTTAAGAGGATCATGAAAGACCATACCAATTAGCATAAAACCGGTATTGAATTTAAAATTAGCATGACTCCGTTGAGCTCCCTTTCACCTGGACTCACTCTTCCCTGGATTTTCTGCATAGCTTTCCGGTTAGCGGTTTGCCAATTTGCAAGGTTTACTTACCTCCTTAAATGTAACTCCCCGTGTATACCATTTCTAGCGAACCATAACTTGAATTGACTCCGAAACTTGACTCTTGGCGCCATCTTTCCCCTGCAAAAAAGACGATCATGTCTGACCCTCTTTGCGGTTACTCTCCAACAAATACACCCCAACACCTCCATCCATCCGGTGGTGGGGGAATTTTCCGCGCGATTGAGCCGTTGTCGTAAACGGTGTATGTATGTGTGTGTATTTTCCAGTGTCCTGCTCCCCGCACCTTTCTCAATCTCAATCGAACACCCCGCCCTCTTCTCCCCTAAGAACCCCACACCGTAAATGCTCTACAATTTGGGGACTACTCTCAAAAAATGGGGATAGAGGGTTGCGAGGGTTTCAGTAGGGCGATGGGGGGATGGGTTTGGAGGATCGTGCATCTAGGCCCATTCTAAAAGATCTTGCAACTTCTTCTAGGGGGGTAATGAGATATCCGTGTGACGGTGGGGATGGTCCCATTTGGGAGCAACGATTTGGGGGGGGTATAGGGAATTTAGGGGGACTTTAGGAGATGGAAAAGCTATAGCTTTGTGGTTAGAAAAATAATGCTTCTAGGTTTCAGACATTTCAAACAGGTTTCAGACATGTCGTGATCGTTTTTACACTATGCAAAAGCTCCTAAAAAGGCGAGAAAACAAGCGTTTTAGTTTCTAAAAGCTATTTATCGTCTCTTGGAAAATTTTCTTGGCGATTCGGACAAATTACCCTTTTACCGTTTTACGATTTCTGGTCGTAAGAAAGCAAATTTAGCTAGCTAATCTAGGTAATGGAAACCGCTTGTTTTCTGGATTTTTTGCTAGATACCAAAACTGTAAAATAGACACTGCTGCGCGACGGTTATATTTTTTCGCGACACGGCATGGTACTACTAATACCTCTATTTCCATCTTTAAACAAGAACAAACCCGACTCGGCCGCGCTCCAACTTTTCCACATCACCCACAAACTTGATCGAAAGCGCCCGCTGATCACGATATTTACCCACCCTCCCCCATACATCAAACTTATTGCCCGACTCTGAGAAAAACTCAACCCACGGAAAGAGCCCCACAAGCGGTCATACCTGTTGACCGGACAACTATCAGCTATTTGGGCCCCTCAACATCACAAACAACTTGAAGCAACCATCTTTGGTAAGGGGATCAGGTGTGAAGTGGAGAGGATGGTGGGTATTCACAGTGGGGTGTGAACATACTCAGCAACCCCATAGGGGTAGAGGGTAACCACTGGGACCATCATCGCCTTCCGCCCAATCAGCGCCACCTAAAAGTCTCAAATTACAAGCTGTTTGCCTATGGCCACCACCGGCTCGGCTGGCTTGGCCTGGGAGAGGGCTGCGGGGTTTTGGGGGTGAAGCCTTGGGAGAAATTTGGCTAATATTGGGAAAATTGAGATCGGTTTCTTTGGGGAGGATAGTAAAGTTAGAAGATCGGAGCTGGACCGTTAGAGGGGGACTTGTATTCTTAAGCGAAGCCTGTCATGTAATCATTGTTATGTATTTTTTTGATGGCCTTTTCGCGGTTTCTGGTTTCAAATATTCATATAACTTTTTAAAAGTGCAAACAACAGAAAATAAATCATCTTTTTCAATATTTTGGATTTACTATTTCGTCGAAGGTCGATTTTCGCATTTTTTCATGATTTTTCTAGACTTAAAAACCGCCTAATAGGCAAGAAAGATAGATGGTACCTTAGTATTCTGCCCCCACGGACAGGAAAATTTGGTATCCGGCCCGATAATTCATCGAAAATTATAAATGGATTAAAAGCTCCCAGAATCGACCCCTTCAGTCTACTGGGCGTCGACAGAGAAACCTCAGAATTCTCAGATCCAGAACGTTCAAAGTTCCACTTCAGAATCATCTCCCCTGCCAACCTTTACCCTAGGGAACATCCCTTCCAAACAAGTGTTGCAAATCCATCCCCTACGCCCAAATTTCTCGTATGCTTCTTCACTCCAAAACTGACCACGCCATCCGCCTCCTCCCCCAACACCAGACCCACTGCCCAGTTGTAAATGCGACCCAAATGGGATTCGGAATGCCCACCACCCTACCCTCTCTCTTCCCAAGCCTACTCGGGCTTAAAAATCGTTGGCGGAAATCCTCCAGAGGCCCCCCACCCCAGCGCCTCGGATCGGCCCTCGCAACTTGACATCGCCTCTGCCCAATTTATAGCCTCAGGCCCTTTCCGGAAGGGGGAAAGGTTGAAAGAGGCGCTGAAGAAAAGAAGCGCTTGTTTGGGGGCAAACATTTGCATATTTCTCGCATTGGAGGATGGGCTGTGAATGGGAAGGGGGTGCCGCGGGGTGGAGAGCTATTTTCCTTCGCATCTAGTGATAAGCACACATAGACAATGCGGGGGGAGGGGTGGCTTCCAAGAAGAATTGGTGCCCGAAGGAGCCATCCCTTGGGATCGTTTGTTCGTTGGGAAATCGTTGAATTTGGTTGGGATTTAAGAAAAATGCTGTAAAATGGGAACTAAGGTTCTACCGGGTGGGCCAAAAAAAAACTTCGAAAACGGCTTATCTATGCGAGATCTGCCTGTTAATTGCTGATTTTCTTTTGAAATCAATTATTTTTTGGAAAAACTCTTACTATCGCTGAAAAAGCCACTTTATAACGCTCGTTCCTTTACGTTTTTGAGAGTTTTCAATTAATACCTCACAAATTTTTCTGTAGCCATTTTCGCGTTAGAAACCAAAACAGTGGAAAGTTTGTTGCATTCTAGGCCAGAAATTTCAAAGCAAAGCGCAGATAACGCTAGAAATTCTAAGTTCAATTCCCAGCATTCCCAGTAGAAACCACCCACCCTATCCATCCACTAATTAAGGAAGCTGTCAACACCTCACGGCCCCGCATCAGATGCGAGGATGCGATTTGCATAACAGTAGATATCTCCACCCATCCTCCTTCCTCCACCCGATCCCCCCCACACCCCCGTTAATTAGCCCCCCTTGTTTGCTAAACCAAATCGGTCAAGACTGTGTTGACTTTGGTCTGGAAAGTGATCCTTCCATATGGTGCACCCTATGGCTAGAAGCCCCCAGCTTAGAAGCCATTTTCTGTAACATTAGACTGGCTAAGTGGAGAGGGTGATGGGGGAAGAGGAGGACATTTGGAGTAGCTATGGGAAGGCCTGCTGGTGGCAGTATTGTTTGTTAGGATGGGGGGGGGGGACATGGACGAAGAATCCTGATTCTGTGGGGGACCTATTCCAGAAACTCATTCATGCATCCCGGAATGAACATCCCCCTCTCTCTCTCGGCTAGAGTAATTTGCCGGGTGTTCGTGTGTCGCCTCTCAACCTTTTCTCGCAATTTGGGACTTCACGCTGTCCATCCGCCGGGAATTCAGATGAATTCGGGAACTGCTAAGGATAGGGGGAAAGTAAACTTGTTTTTATCTAAAGTCGAAATTATGGTTTGACGCGAAAGAAAAATACAATATGCTATTTGAGATGTTCTAGCATTTGTATGCACATTTTCGAAAAACACCTGTTTGTCGAACAGTCACTTTTCTCAAACCCATATCTTCAAAAAGTTATATTTTCAAAATAGAAATTTTGAAAAATTCACGTCCAGCTATCGATAGGAAATGGTCAAGACAGCGAATCCAATTTTGAAAGTTCTGTGTTCGAAAATGGGACGTTGCGAATAGATTTCAAAAAGTTACAAACAATTATTTTCAAAAAGTTGTTTTCATAAAGGGATTTTCGGTCAAATGGTCGTCCACCTCTAGGAGGAATAAGAAAATAAAACTCATTTTCTTATTTATCATTCGATACCTATAGCCTAACCCGAAAAAAACATAAATACCCGACCCGCAAAGCGTTTTCCCATATTCCGAAGCCATAACCCGCGGGTATATTCTGTTGGCTCTCATGAATATGGTGCCAGGTGTCAGCCCCACCAGCCCGGTCTTTCACCCCAGTCTTCTCGCCCGGAAAAACACCAAACGCAAACACCAGACAATTGGTGACCATCGCACTTTCCTCACTAAAGAAACAAAAAAGCTGTTTCTTTTGAGGGTCGTGTGGCCATACAGCGTGTGTGGGATTTTTTCCGGGTGGTGCAGCTGGCCTGGGACGTGAAAAAATAAAAATAAAGCAAAAATAAATGGCAGCTGGAAGGCCTGGGGTTTTGGAGAGTGCGCAAAAAAGGTTTTGGATGACCAGTCAGTGAGTTATCGAACTTTTTGAGTTTTACCTCTAACTCTAGGCGTATTATGGCTTTCTTCAAATTCGACAGTTTGATGCATTAAAGCTTGAGAAACCTCTTACCAAAATGAGACGGCTTGAGAAATCAAAAAGGAAGTGTCAAAAAAACCCAGAAAATAACGTTATGATCTCGCTGAAAACCCGTTTAGGATGCTTGAAATCCGAAATTCTTGTAAACGGAATCGTCATATTTTGATAATCCGCATAAAACTACATGTGGACGATTCTGAGAATGTTTTTTGACAAAATAAGTGGGCACTAAGAAAACCTTCTCTGCATCCGGTATACTTTCGGCAAGAAACCCACTATTAGAACGCGTAACCATTTCTCGAATCCATGCCGCATTGGTCCACCCAGGTTCTCAGCGGCTAATTGTGGTCGAATGTGAATTCCATCAGGGATTCAGGGCCTTCCGCCCTCAACGCACCAAGATACCCCAACCCGAAAGGGTTGCCAACCCCCCGACGCCGGGGGTCGACGACGCCTCATTATTACTCCCATGAGAGGTGTTCGCGCATTCATCCAATGGCCCCTTTAGCTAGAAGAAGAAGAAGAAATAGGGCACCATGGGGGTATCAAATAAAATAAAGCCACCAAGGGATTTGATGTCGTGGTGTGGTTTATCTGATCGACGACATGCGAACGTTTGAGGAGATTAATTTGGGACAATGTTGGCTTGGGTATTTAATGAAAGGCTTCAAGTTGATCGGAGAGCCATGGTTTAAATTTATAATTGTGCTAGAATGCAGTAGCAATTTCCCATTTTCGCTGGTGTTAAACCTTCTCGGTCTATATAGGGCTCTTGACTCCTGAAAAGGCCCAGTTTTGCAGATGCTACCACATCCTTTTCAGCTCAGAATCTATTTCCAAAAAAATTTGATTTTTGTTACCCGTGGTCTTGTACCTAGTATTTCCTAAATAGAAATTAAAAAAAAATAATTTATCACGTATTTCTCAGAAAAACAAACAAATGCCATTCTCCACGAAAAACAGTACGTTTTGATTTTCCCCTCACATCACGACAATCGACTCCCCCTCCACTCGTCGACATGTTTTGTAAAATCACTACCACATCCCGGGACTATGCAACAAATCGATAAGCACTGACTGTGGGCTAAAGGGGGGAAGTCTGTGAACCAACAAGTTTTTTGCACTGGGCCTTGCGGGGGCCCTCAAAAGCAAATAACTCTCCCCTCGGACTCTCGAATCCTCCGCTTCCTTTCTGGGTCCCTCCTCCCTCATCCGATCCGCCGTTCCTAACCGAGATACGCTGTGTTTTTTTTGGGGGTAAAGGGACCGCGCTCTTAAAAAACGCGCTTTGAGAAATGGCAACAAGCGAATAAAGTTGGTGTTTGGGGGAGTGGAGAGCACTCAAAGGAAGAATTGTTACCACGGTGAATGGAATTCGGAACGGACGAATTCCTGGTTGATACAAAGCACAAAATTAACTGAAAATACCTAGTGGAAGAAATCGTTTTAAGGTGAACCTTAGTAAACCCCAATTTTTCAGCATGCCAAAAAAGCAACGAAGATGACAACAGCCAGGAAACCGATGCTGACAACAAATTAACGGTAAGCCAACTTTTCTCCAGATCATTTCACCCTTCCCATTCAGATCTCTTCGAAAGAAAATGTTGTCAAAGCCGACGACAAACTTGTGGTATCCTGTGTTTTCAACGGCGATCTAGCCGACCCGGCCGATCTCAAATGGTTCGATCACAAAAATCGACAAATCGACGGCGAATCTAACTCGAGGTATCGTTGAACGATATAGATTTCTTATGTTGTCAATGCATTAATGAAATAACGCATTATGTTTTGGGCACCATGCTCTAAAAGTTCGCCGGAATGCGGGCAAGCATCATAGCGGCGGCCTGCGATTCCTCTATCCCAGGTTGAGGATGGCAATTTGCCAAGTGGCTTTCGTTTCTAACCGAGTCTTACTCTCCCCCTTTTGAAACGACGTGTTGTTGCTCCTACGAGTAGTGTGAATATGTGTGAGGGATGGAGATGAAAGAGAAATTTCTGAATTTTACTGGGTGTCGGAAAAGTGCCGGGATAATTTAGTAGTAATTTTTTTTAAACAAACGGCAATTAACATGTTGATGCATCAATCAGTGTTTTTGGCAGATTACGGCTGTCAAAAAACCCCGAATTAAAAATAACTAATATACACAGCGAAAACCGTTCGTTTTGCCGTTTTTTCAAAGGTTTTCTATAAAAATCGAAATAGCAAGGTCGGCCATTTATACCCACGCTAGAGTAGTGTTTAAAAGATGCAGCATGATATAAAAAAATCGCTCCGTCATCTCCATCCTGACAGCAATATCCCCCCTTTAGACAGTCCTCAATTCACCTTCCACACCAAGTATCAATTGTTTCAACTCCAGAAAACACCCAGTCGTTCAGCTCCTCAGCTATACCGTGTCCCTTTTTGACTCCTCGCGCTTTCCTAAACAGGGGGCTTCTGCTTCTCTAATGGAGTGCTTGCTTTCTGGAGACCTTTAGGGCTTTTCGGGCCGACCACAACAAAACTTATTCGCTATTTTAGGGTCTTCACGATCTCGCTGGCCGAACATAAGACGGGCCATCGGAAGAAGAATTTGCATTTTTCGAGCCTTGAGGCTTCGGATTCGGGTACATACACCTGTGTGGCCACTGACTTGGATGGAAAGGTGCATCGGGCACAGTCTAAGATCGATGTTACACGTAAGTTCAACCGTGATCATCAGAAAATTCTATAATTATAGCGCCAGTGCACTGGGCTGATACAGCGACCGTAGTCGGGGGATTGGCTGGAGAGAGGCTTATTATCAACTGTGGAGCTTCCGGCGAGCCATCTCCAAGTATCATGATTGTTTCTGGATCTGGAGAGCCATTAGACGGTATGGAAATTGGATGGCATTTCTAAATAATGTCGTCTAGAATCTCAATTCGTCATTGCCGGAAATGAAGTGACAATCCCAGCACTAACTAAAGAATATGATGGTCGTGAAGTTAGCTGTATGGCTATGCAGGTATGGATTCAAATATAATTTCGAATTTTGGCGTTCAGATTTATGAAGATCGTGATACGACCCTGGTTTCCAAAAAATCTGTGACCATCGATGTGTGGTGTAAGTCAAAATAAAAAAATCCTTAGATTATTTTTTAGTTGTCCCTGAATTCGCCGCGGAATCCATCGATCGATATGCAATTATTGGGCGCAGTGTAAGTACAAAACCCCCGTAGCAAATTTGTCGGTTTAGGCAGTTTTGCCCTGCAACACGACTGCCTCCAACCCGATCCCCTCAACATACACTTTTTACAAAAATGAAGAAAAGATCCATGATGCTGAGCGATTTTCGCTCGTTAAGCACGTGCTCGACCATTCCGCCGCATTGACCGTATGCTAATTAAATTAGATTTGCTAAGCCTTTATTTAGATCAAGCACGTTACGATTGATGATCTTGGAGAATACAGATGCGATGTGAACAACGGAAAAGCGATCGGAAGTTTGACGCTACACTTGAAGGAAGCCAGTGAGTTTACAAGCTATTCTAGTTTGCTTTATTTACCGAGTTTATGATACTATATTATCATATTTGTTTTATTAATATAACATTAACAAATTTAGATCCTCCTGATGAGGTGAAAGTGAGCCTCGAAACCACATCCCGACACTCTATGCTCTGGAGAGTACAAGCCGATACTACCTCCGAATTGCCGGTGCTTCGTATCGATGCGGAATACCTAAGAAAGAGCCTCCTGCGACGTGGAAATGATGGGGAGGAGGATACGGTAAAGAAAAGAAAAACAATTTTTAACGTTTGCATTTAGACCGGTGAGTACGATGAGCCAGAAGAGAATGGCGTTTGGGAAGCACAGGGGAATAAGTTCAGTAGGACGAAGAGTAAGTCATAAATAATGTCTAAAAATGAAAAATATTTTTTCTAGCCGACAATAATCTATACGAAATCACTGGATTGAGGATGGATACGGATTATATTTTCCGGTTCAAAGCTATTAATGAGGCAGGAGAGGTAAGAGAATTTGGGTTTTTGGATTTCTGAACGTATTCTGAAAGCACTTTTAATCTAAAGAATCTATTTTCAGGGTGATATGGTTGAAGTAACGGCGCGTACAGAAGGATACGAAGAACTCTCAGCCAGTTCGACACATACTGCCATTTTCACCATCCTCCTTTCTCTCCTCGTAGCCATCTTCTAAACACAAACCCGAAAATGTCACATTTAAAGCTAGCTCCCCGACCGGTGATCCCCCTAATCCCCTTAAAATGACATACAAACAAGGTACCTGAATGCCTTAGTATTTTTTAGTAATTTTTAAATAACAATAATTAAGCTTAAATACAGTCCATCTTCGCAAACAAAACCATTTATGTATCATCAGCTTCTTTATTGTTATTTACAAATTGCTTTTGCATTACATTATTCGATTCCTAAGTACGGTCCCCCCCAATTCATAATTTCCTCGGCCAAACAAAACGCAATACGCCAATTCATCTCAGTTTCCATCCATGGGTATGCCTTTGCGACCTGCGCTGAATACGGTCCTCGGCTTCTCAAAACAAAACATGCAACTTTAAAATATTCTGACGCATAGGCCATTCAATATAGTCATTCTCCTCGTTTCTCTGTCGTACCCTCACTTTCAGCTTGCTTTCAATTTTCGTACCACCAACTTTATAGGTTATTTTCCTTGACCTTACTAATTTACTGCCACACCCATCAAAAAAACATTACATTTTCTCCTTATCCTATTGCAATTCTAGGCTCTCAGCCATATCAACCATCCACTTTTTAGAAATGCTCACCAATTTTCCGTTCATTACCCTTGTATCATTAGCATATAAAGTATTTTAGTCCGTGTTCAAGCCCACCCCTCCCCTCCTATTTTTTTATTTCGTACTTGCTATGTCACGTATAATAAATTCTCTAAATGTACCAGTTTATGCGTACCAGATACAGACACAATGCGCGTAAAAATAATTATTGGATTCAATGGGGGTGATGAAAGACGTTAAGGCTGAAGATCAATTGGGTCTAACTGGGAAAGACTGGAAGGAGTCGTGTGGGTGGCTGAAGGGGTTTTTGAGCAAATTTTTATGGGCATTACAGGTATGGAATGGTTGAAATGAGGGTAATTTTAATAGCCAGGAGCCGTTCGGGGAGGAGCGCAATGAGTGCAGGTGCCAGTTTCTCCGCGAAGTCCCTTAGCTCCGGGTTTGCCGTCTTTGCCTGGTTTTCCGGGGATTCCATCATTTCCTGGGTCTCCGGGCTCTCCTTGTGGTCCGGGAATACCGGGGATACCGGGGAGACCTTCGGGGCCGGGTGGTCCTCTGGGTCCAGGTGGGCCTAAAATGAATTAGGCAATATGTAGGCCATTCAGAAAGTTTTGTCGTTTTTGGATTTTCATTTCAAAGCTTCTCATTTGGGTTTTGGTATATTAAAATTCAAGAAATTTTATGGCTTTTGAAACCTTTAAACTTCGGTGGAATCTTTCGCGAAAAACACCAAATCCTTGTGCCAATCGTGCTTCTGATACACATTAAAATGCCATCTTCAAACATTATGAAAAATCATTAATACTTTCCACAAAATTGAGTTTAAGAAAAAAAAACTGTGATGATTTTTAAGCTTTGTCGTGGTGCTAAATAAGACTAAAATCCTTTACCTGGGAGTCCAGGTTCTCCGGGCGGTCCATCCCGTTCGATCGTCTGTCCAGATTGTCCGGGCCGTCCAGGAGGCCCAGGAGGCCCAGGTACACCAGCCTGTCCAACTTGACCGGTTGGCCCGATCGGCCCTCGTTGTCCGCTTTCACCAGGAATTCCTGGCTCTCCAACCATACCAGGCTGCCCCTAACAGACTTTACAGGTCTTCATTCCCAGTATTACCTTGTATCCAGCTGGTCCTGGAGGCCCCGGCGGCCCATCTGGGCATTGGAAGCAAAAATCGTAGCCTTGGATTGTCGAATCATCTGGAGCATCTACTCCGTGGCTACCGTCCTCTCCTAATGAAACCTCATAGACGAATATAGCCATTGTTAATACCGGGTATTCCATCTGTTCCATCTACACCATCCCTTCCGGGTGTACCCGTGGCTCCTGGGGCTCCAACTCCACATCCGCATCCTAAATCAACAGTTTTAAGGGATTCCTCTACGATTTTTGATACAGGTTACAGAAATAGAATTAGTGCCATAGCCTGAAGCAGTAGCCCCCAAGATTCAGGGGACTCATACCAGGACTCGACCGCGGCTCGTAGCTTTCCTTTTCATAGTCGTCCTTACTTTCCGGAACTATAGAATTTAAGTTTTAAAGGTGAGCATAAGCAACAGTCAAAACATCGTGCAAAGACAGACCCTTCGCGCTGGCGGAGTCGTCGTTGAACTCTCGACGATAATCGGAGGCGGGCACACGGGCTAAATGTTAGACACACGTTTTTAACACCGTTAAAAGATAAAGTGAGGAAAGGATTTATGATAGCTACCGACAAAAAAATGTTGTTGACAAAGGTTTTTGAAATTGTCATACGAAATTGTAAGATCCTCAGCAACCAAAGAAAAATTTTGAACCACATTAATAAATGGTTTTCAGAACCCTATGAATTCTAATATCCTTACTTTCCACTGGTGCTTTTGGTGCTTTTGTCGATGTGTAGGTTTCCGGAAGTGGAATTGGAGACTCCGTTGGTTTTCGGTTTTCCCGCTCATCCGTACTGTAGCGGATTCCACTTGAAGCAGCATAATCTAAACAAATAAGTAAATTAAAAATAAGACCCACAAGTCTCCGCTTCATGTTGATAGTCACGCTGTAATTCACGCGTATTCCGGAGTGGCGTAGCCTAAAACTGTCTCTTTGCGTTGCCAGGAAATAACAAGCATTTGGTATAAGCTGAGTGATGGCAAAGGCTTTTAGGCAAATAAAAATTTGAAATAGGCAAATGGGGGGCGGCGGCGAGGCTTTTTTTGCTTGAACTTACATCAGCATGGGCGTAGATCTGTAGAAAATTGGATTGTAATTATGCAAAATTGGGATATGCGAAAAAGTACCGAATATCCTGAGTAGTCGCGTTTGGCACGCCGGGTTTGGCCATGAGCCCGTTGAGTCCTTGAGACTTGTTGCCATAATGATGTTGAACGAGACTAAAAAAGTAGACTAAGTTTTTTATATTCAACTACTCCAAGTTTATCGAAACATTTTGAACCGGGTGTTCGTTTGTCGGAACGGGAATTTCAGGTTTATGGCCCTCCCTAGAAAAGGTATAAGAGCTTAATCTATCAATCACAACTCCCAGTCTCCCCTAATCCGATCCACCGCCCTGGGTGGCTACCGGCTCTGAAAAAAACGGCTAGAAAAAGCGCGCTTTTTCGGGTCGGACTTGGCTACAGTTTTTCTTGAGGGAGATCTGCTCCTCTCGGCTCCCTCCACACGGCGCGCCGTTCCTCAAACGACGTTGCAAATGGGACGGGCTAGAAAAGAGCGGGGGGTGGGGGCGAGGTGGAAAAGCTGGCTCGGGATTTGTCATACGTATCCGTTGTAGTTTCAACCGGAATGGGGGAGGTCAGGATTTTGAAAGCCATTCCGAAAGGCATAAAAGCAAAGCTAAAAACGAAGTCCGTGAAATTGAAACTTTATAAAATAGCCAAAATGTCGCAATAAATTTTGAAAATTGAGCTATCATTCCTAACGTTGACAAAACAGCCAATCCGACCACATCGAAAAAATTGTAAATTTATTTAACGCATTTGCTCACCTTACAATAATCCAACTCGTTCTGTAGCACACTGTGAAGACTTTGCACGTAATTATACACAATCGGAACCGTGAGAATACAGACAAATGCCGCGATCACCGAAAAGGCAACGCCCGTGACAGCTAATTTTCGTAATCTGAAGCGATACATTTTCACAACACAACTCCTTACCTTTCTGCTTCTTGGTTTAGTTTGACATCACCTTGGTTCATCTTTTCCCGCATCTGGAATATTGTAAATATACTTAAGAATAAGTAAACCTAAAAATACAAACATAGAAATAAAAAAAGTTTCTCATGCACAGAGGTTAAGGTCGGTGATCAGCCTCTCGAGACTATGTCAATCGGTGTCAATAGACAATGAGCAACAGTGCAGCTTCTCAGCGGGTGGCATCAAGGTATCGCTGTGAGGATGGGCGTGTGGGACAGGAATACACAAAGCTGGGAATGCATCGAAGGGCACGAATTCAAAACGCCATTCCGACCATTCCCCTTCCTCCCCCGGAGGCGAAGGTGAAACTCAGGAATCCTGCCCAATATGCAAATATATAGGCGTTGCCGTGGCTTTTTTTGGTCAGTGGCACCGGGGATGGGAGGAGAATCTTTAAGGGTGAATCTAATCAGGAGGAGAAAGGAGGGGACGGTTGTTTGAAAAGGGTTAGGGATAAGGCATGGAAAAATGAAGGCAATTTGACTAATTCGAAAATTTTTGGCAAATAAATAAGAAACATGGTAATTATGAAAGTATGGCAAACGCACAAAATAGCCGAAACCATCGAGGCACCCCAAGTTTCTTTAGCTAGAGAATATTAAGCTAATTAGCCTGTTTCGTAGATCTCCCAAGCCATGCGTTTTTTGCGCTACATTTTGGTCCGGCATTTCAATCGCATAAAAGCAATTAATTTAATGATTGCTGACAATTTTATTTAAAATGTAATAAGATTAATGCGACTTAGGCGGCATTTGAGGTGTTAATGGAGGTTTGATGGTAAGTCTATAAAATTAGAATTTCCGGTAGAAAAATATAGTGGATTTGCTTTTACTCGATTTCTAGATAATATTTTGATGTAGAAAACTACAAAACCAAAGCGCCAGAACCCTCAACCGAGAAACCGAAAACCCATCTGCCAACACGAGCTTTTTTTGGCCAGCCCAACCCTACCCCCCAGCGGTTGAACGACATGATGATCACCCTTTTTCGGCGCGTCGCCAATAAAAAGTCCCTTAACAGGATTACAAAAGCGAAGGTGAGGGGGCGCGGCGTCTCGTTTTCATCGTTCGTGCCTCCGGCCCCCTCTTTGGTTTTCTTGCCGTGATCCGGGGGGTGGCTTTCGCTGCCATTTTCGCGGTTCCGCTCGGGTTAAATGCCACAACAGGCGATGACAATGCCCCTCAACCCTTCAAGGCATCCGAAAAAGTTTGAGATTGTCGAGCTTAGGGACGGTGGGAGGAAGAGGGGAATTAAGGGGAAGAAGTGATTAATTTGATTCAATTGAAGAGGTTTTCTACATGTAAAAAAGTGTTGAGACTTGCCACATTGTATGCGATTTCCGGCCGAGTTTTCGGAGTATACCTAAATCGGAAAAATGTCAAAAGATGCACGATAACTCATTAGTTATGTAACGCTCTTGAGATGATTTCACACATAACAGCTTTCGGCAAAACAACTATTTTAGGCATTAAATTTCCATACTAGCAAAAATCTAGATCATCCCATAAGCGAGAAAACACTTATTACTGCACCGGAAGTGTGTGTAGCTCTTATAAACAAGCCACCAAAAATCCATAAAATATAAATCAGGCTAAAGAACATTTGCATTCCCGGTTACATGTCCATATTAGCATATGAGCGAATGGTAATCTATGCCCTGCATCGGCATAGATTCCCTTCCTCACTACACGGAAGCCACACGGAATTCTCGAACCCACCCACCCCCGCCTCATCCCACCCCATAGATGCACCGGCTACTAGCAAAACGAGAACGAGACATCCGTTGTTTCCAGCTCTCGCATGCAGTCCAAAGGGAAAGTGCGGGTCTCGCCCTTTTGCCTAATGTGTTCTATCCTAGAAGTACCATCCCCCCAGACACTGTCCATTTTTCGAAATGGGCAACCATGGGTAGCGCCGTTTTCCGTTTGACGTGGTATGGGTCAAAAAAAGGTCTCGGGGAGACTGGGGTATGGAATCAAGGCAGACAGTATAAATCAAAATCTTGATTTGCAGGTTTACAAGCTAACAACACGCAATGCTTAATTTAAGACTCAAAGTCGCGCAAAATTATCGATACGCATGTGTCTTGATAGGTTGTAAAAGCCTAAAAATTTAGATCCCAGCAGCATCTAGTTAAAAATCTTAAGTTTCTGACGCTGTCAGTTTTAAACAATGCAAAAAGACCATTTAAATTTTGAAAACCAGCAAACCGAAAAAGGACCGAAAAATAATAAGGAAGATGGTTCAAGATGGTAGCCAAATATGGAACACCCTGCAGCCATTCCGATGCCTCGTAACCGTCAGCAAGTGATCGGCGGAATAGTACGTGGTAGGGTCAGCCTCAAAAAGTGTGTGTGTGTGTGTGTGTCTGTTTGTCTGCGTAAGAACTGGTATCCCTCCCGCCACCACCACCACCATCACCCACACGTCCACCTAACCAATTGGTTTCAAAGGCAGGGGCATACCTCAAGGCTTCTACTAAAAAAGGGGGAAGATGCCATCGGGGGCGATTATCGATACTTGAGGGGGAGTAAGATGAGTTGTGCCGAGAATCATCCTCCTCCCCTTGCAGGTCATTCCGCAAACCTTTGAAAAAGTGAACGGATGCCGCCCACATTTCGCACAAACTCACATAATTTGGTGGCAGCTGGTCAAAACAAAGAAATCACTTCAATTAGAGGATCTCTTGAAAAATTCTTTATCTTTTAATGGCGGCGGACGGCCTTTTATTAGATATCAATTATCCAAATAGGTTTTTTTTGGTTAAACATAAGTTGTAAGCTTTAGTCAGGTAATCATCATAAATTATACTTTGCATAGCCATGTCTAAAAATTAAGAAAAGGGCTGAGCATGAGCTACTCGGTACCATAAGGATAATCTAGCATACCATTAGTTTTTCTCCAAATAGCCTTAACCAAATAGAAAACTTAAGTACTCCTAAATCACGCCATGTTTTAAATGAGAAATATTATTATCCAAAGACATAAATTAATACCAGAGACCAATCGAAAATGAGGCGATCATCGCCCGGCCGGAATGAGTGGCAAAAATCCGCTTCCCAGCCAGGAAAAAACCGTTTTTCCTGGCTGCCGCCGGCACACCCCACCACACGCATAGCGGGCCAGATCCGTACGATAAAAAATGGTTGTGATGACTCAATCAAGCATCGTTTTTAGACGTCGAAAAATACTTGGAAACTATGCAAATTGATATCAAAACAGCTGACTTCGGTAAAATGATTTCAGAGTTTTTTCGCTTTCATATGTGGGTAAAGCAAAGGTGTGTATTTCTTCAGTTCATAAAATCTGCGACAATCGATTATTATAATTATTTTTCCTCGTCATTGCCGTAGGTTCGTTGGTTTGTGCAAACATTGCATCATGAGATGGATGAAACAAGGAGAACCCAACAAATTGAGCCACTTACCCCCTAGCCGGGCAGATTTGGGGAAAGCTATACATATCTTCTAACACCTTGAAAAACGTAAAGTAGGCAGTGTTATCCTTAATAAATGTTATTTCTTGCAAACCGTTGCTACAGTATGACCTTTATAGGCTATTTTAGTACCAATACCTTATTACCGGTTTTTGTCAAAAAATAAATTAAGTTTGTTATATGGAAAGAAACTAGCGCATTGGAGACTTTGCTAATCATACTAACAATACCTTTTTAAAATTAAAAAATCCCCCGTTCCAAAATCAATAGCGGGATTTCCCACTCAAATTCAAATGACCCGTTTCTAATTAACTGGTTGAGGCTTTAGAAGGCAGCTGCTTTCCAGGGTATACCAGGGTATTCTAACCGCGGGATTACCCCACAAGGGTCGCCACTCATTCGACAAGGGGGTCTCGTGCCGTTGTAGTAAGTTGTAATTTGCATTTATAATGCGGCATCTTTAGTGTCATTTAACTCGGACGAGCCGCCACGAGACATCTATTCGTTCGTAGACGAGACTGGCGGTGGTATCCTTGTGCCATGGATAAAATACGCGCGTTCGTCTGGCGACTTCAACATCCTCGAGGAGTACCTGGATACCGCTGTAAGCATATTGATATCACGCACCAATTATGGCTTTAATATTTTCAGGTACGTTCTTGCATGTACAATGGCGGCAAGGGAAAATTGGTGGCGATATCGGAACTGGTGAGGCGGAGAAACGACCAGAGGAATGCCCTCCTAGGTATAGAAAATACTTTACAAATAAATTTTACATTTTTTAGGAGCCCTCAGAAGAAAGAAGGGACGTGGTAAAGGTACCCCAAACATCCTCGATGACGTCAATCAAGAGGGGGAGGGTGGGATTCTAAAAGGTGACATTTTTTTGACATAGCAATTTTTTAATATCCAAGTTAAATAAAATTTAATCTTAAACCCTTGTTTAGCTCTAAAAGTCCTTGATGGTGCTAATTTTAACGGCCAAAATAAAATCATACGCTATCGAGAAATTGTTTGGGATATTAACCTCCGCGGTAAGGTGGAGCGTATGGTAAAACCATAATATTTTAAGGTAAAATGGGGGAGACCCTACTTCATATTTGCCTCCTGCACAACACCCCCGAAATGAATGACCTCGGCAAACAAATTATACTAAAATTCCCAAAAACCGTCAATGACATCTTTATTTCTGAGGATTACTACGGATTCTCGCCGTTGCATCAGGCTATTGTCAATGAAGACCAAGCGATGGTCTATTTTCTATTGCGGCATGGTGCGGATGTAAATCAGAGGTAAACTTTCAAATTTAAATTGCCAAATAGCCTACTTTTAAGATGCTATGGCTCCTTCTTTTGTGCGGACGATCAAAAAGCTTCTCGAACCGATTCGTTGGAATATGAATGGGTCGATTTAACGCAAAATACAAATTATACAGGGTAAAAAACGATTTCTAGTGACTTTTAAAAATTTAGCCAAATGTATTGGGGTGAATTTCCGCTGTCGTATGCTGCTTGTACCAGCCAAGAAGATTGTTTTCGTCTTTTGAGAGCTTTCAAGGTCTGAAACGCTTTTAAAATAAGTCTTGCATTAAATTTTAGGCAAATCCCAACCAACAAGACACCAATGGGAATACTGTACTCCATATGTGTGTCATCCATAATTTGCCTGTAGCTATATTTTTGCGCTTTAATGGGTTTTTTTAGGAAATGTTCAACCTTGCGTTCACGTCTGGTGCTAATTTACATATTAAAAATAACTTGGGATTGAGCCCATTAGCCCTTGCTGCTCGATTGGCTAAGAAAAAGGTAGTTAGGATCATATTAAAACTTAATTTTTAAAGATTTATGAGCTAATACTATCCCTTGAAATGGAAGTGGTATGGCGATATCGTGATGTCGTTTGCAAAGCCTACCCGCTCGCAAATATCGATACGATCGATGAGGAAAACGCCAATCTGAATAAGAGCTCGGTGTTGGCGAATATTGTCTACGGGGTTCGTTCATCTGAAATATTAACTCTTCGCTACAGGACAAAAGAGAACATCTCGAATTCTTCGATGGTCTCATCGATGAGGTATTGCAGAAAAAATGGGAGACCTTTGGGAAAAGACGGTAATTACAACCGAACATTGAAATTAATATTTTAGGCTGTTCTTTGCTCTCTTTTGGTTTATGCTACTCGTCATCTTCTACTATTCGGCCTTCATGACTCGAAATCTTTCCATAAAGGTAACGAAGACCTGCCTATCCATTAATGCGCCCAGATTGGAATCGATGCCAACAATGAAACACGCATGTTTCGGGATTTCGAAGATTACCAAGATCTGATCCTCGTCTCATCGAGAGAAGAGCAAGAGGTCGCCGAGCAATGCCAACTATGGTACTATGGGAATTCAAGAAATGGGCAGGTGCGAGTATTTTACTTTTTAAAAAATTCTAATACCATTTTAGATACGATTGTTTAGCGAAACCCTTACCCTTTCTTTAATTGTCGTCCATCTGTTTCGTCTTTTTACAGAAGTACAGGATTCCGGTTTCAAAGTCTATTGGGAAACCATCGTAGGAATTTCAATATAAAAAAACTCGTATTTTAGAAGTCATTTCCCGAAAAGCTTCTCTTCAAAGGTTCTCTATTACTCGTGCTTTGTATGGTTCCGGTTCGAATGGCCTGCATCCTTCACGAGAATTTTCTAATCCTCGAAAATGTGCTAGCCATCGGATCCGTTATTATGTTTACGATGCATTTTCTATTCTTCTGTCGGTAAGTGGCAAAGACGTGCTAATCACGTTCATTTAGCGGTTTAAAATTTGTCGGACCCTTCGTGCTGATGGTTTACAAAATTATTTTGGTGGATATGTTACGATTTTTCCTGATTTATGTGGTCTTCCTAGTGTGCTTTAGTCAAGGTGATGTCAAAAATCGGTTTTGTATAAATTATTTTTTGCTTTTAGCATTTTCCATTATCTTCCTGGCTTGTGAACGAGAGGAAAGTGTGTATATGCAACAACAAAATTTGACTGCTATTGATTACTCCAAAAAATTCACGAATATCATGAAGACTCCTTGGGCTTCATTAATGCGCATGTTTATCATGAGCGTCGGCGAATTCTCGGCTTTTTATAAAAATCTGCATGAGTGTAAGAGCAGTTTGGCGCCGCTTGGAAAGGTTTGTAAGGACGCTATATATTAAAATTAAAGCATTTTAGACTTTATTTATCATCTACGAGCTGTTAGTTTCCGTGATGTTGTTAAACCTGCTTATTGCAATGATGACACGAACTTATGAAAAGATTGCTGAAGCGGAGAAGGAATGGAAAAGACAGGTATTTTTACTCTTCCTATCAAAATTTTATTTAAGCCAACCAATTACTTAATAAATTCTATAAATTTAGTGGGCTAAAGTCATTCTCATGATGGAGCAATCGATAACAACATCCGCTCGAAAGTTGGCGCTCTTTCGGTATTCCCGGCCTCTAAAATCGAATATTCGCCAGCGAGCTTTTATCGTACTTGAGAAAGGAGCGGTTAGGAACTATATAAGATTAGGATTTATCTTACTTTAGGGCCAATGCCAGGAAATCCATTCGGAGGAAGTCAAGAAACGCCCGAGCATGATCCGGCTATCACCCCATATTCAAATCACCCGGTCAAGCTTCCGGTCCAATGGGTCGAAGCGCTAATTAAATTGTTGTCTGACAAGCTTAAAGCATATTTATTAATACAAACATAAAAAACATGGTTATTGGACAAAAACCCGTAATGACCCGAATAATAGAACACCGAAAATGCTGAAAGTAGAAAAGGCACGCTATACAATGACAATATTTCGAGGTCGCTTAATCAAATAACAGATTATTTTCTTTCTGGGGTTTTTCGCTTTTTGGCCACCTCATCTTTTTGCTCTGGGGTAAAGGAAAGCATCGTCATTATAGCCTAGAGTTCAGGGTTTGTATTCATTTCAAAAAATACCGTCAGATGATCCTTTTCCTCGCCGCGGTTCAATAAATAATAATAAAACGCATCGTGTAGGAAGCGTAATGTAATTCGATCTTCAGTTAATTGATCGACGACTCGATCCTGAAAAAAAAATGGATTTAATTTTTTATATATCGAACCTCTTGAGCAGCGAAAGCCACTGCTTGCTGCCCCTTCCGGAACATAACAGCATACATATCCGCTCGTTCCTGCTCCATTTCTTTGATTTTCTTTGCGTATAGCTCGTTTTCTCGCTTGGTGAGCTCCATTTTGAGTTTCAAATCGTCGGAGGCAGTAGAAGAGCCCTGAAAGAGAAATAAACCATAGTTACTTTTGAATTTACAAACCTGTTTGACACTTTCTTTTTGGATTGATTCTAAATTTCGATTTAATTCCATATTAACTTCTTTAAGTTCTTCGATCTCCCGTTCCAACCCCTCGACCAATCGTGATTTTCGAGGAACGATCATTTGAACGGGTTGTTGTTTCTGAAAAATAGTCATGAACCGTGCTAAATGGTCTTGATCGTAGAGCATGCTTTACCATAGCTACCATTCTTAAAATAAGAAATGCAAATAGAAGAGTGGTTCTAGGGCAATAGAGAAAAGAAAAGAAAAGAGTGCAGGGTGCGCAGCCGCTATGCTTTTTACCTCAGTTTTAGAACCGGTATCGTTAGTAAGATCCTGAAATCGCCATTAGTATTTTTTTTGAATAATGTGTGAAAGTACCTCCTCCAGTTGCTTCTTTAATTCTTCGATATTTTCTCGCAGGGTTTCGTTCTCTTTTGTGAGCCACGTATTTGCTTCTGTGGATGTTGATTTTTCTGCTAGGTGTTTCTCGAGTTCATCGGCAGCCTGGAGCAGGGAATGGTAAAACTATTTTTTGGCGAAGATTACTTGTTTAGCCGATTGTCTTGCCAATTCTAGATCGGAGCGTAAAATGTTGCTTTCCGAAATCAGCTGCTCAATTTTTGCTGCATTTTCTCTAAGAGCATGGGCGTGCTAGAAGAAAGCTCAGTAACGGGTTTAATGAAGTTGCTAACCTTTTTGTTTTCCGCGTCCAAAATCGAGTTCCTGTCTTCCAATATTTTAGCCTTATCTTGCAGCGCTTTATTCTCGACCTCAAGCGATTTCCGCAACTCCTTATTCTGAAAGTTTGACTAGGCGATGATTATACCAATAATCCATACATGTTCAATTTCCTGGCCCATACTCTCGAGCTTTTGCATCATCAAAGTATTTTCCTGCAGCACATTCCTGCGCCCACGCTCCAAGGCTTCAACCCGTTTCGCGTGCTCATTTTGCAACTGTTCCTTTTCCTAAATGTCCGTTGCTCCATGAAGCTTGGCTATATTACCGTATGCATGTGTCGTTCCAACCCCTCAACCCGATCCCGCAGCAGTCGTGCTTCTTTTTTAGAACTATGGGTAGCCTCTTCGACCATTTTCTCGATTTCCTCATCAGTCTGAAATTTTAGTCGCCTTTTTCCTACAAAGAAAGAAAGTTACCTTCGAAGCCCTATCGATAATTTTTGATGTATCCATACTTGAGGTGGAGGCAGACTAAATAGTGGTAATTTGCTTGATTTCTAATACAAGTACCATTTTGAGCTCCATTTCGAGCTGCTCCACTTTCCGCTTGAGATCATCACGCTCTTGAGAAAGACGCGAATCCGAGAATTCCGAATCGGTTTTCTGAATTCCTAGCTTTTGATAGGTTGAGCTACAAACCTGTTCAGTCTTCGATTTTTCAGATTGTTGCGCGATTGTCATTTTGGACGGCTGGGATTGTTCGCCTTTTACCTGAAATTAGGATTGAAAAGGAGAAAAGATTTATTTTGATAAAATGGGTTACTAGAAGTTGAAAGTCGTAGAGGGAAAGGATAAAAACAATATATTACTTTTTTAAACCGAATTTTTATATGCAAACGACGAATGGGTAAAAATTTGTAAAATGCGATATATGGCTGTCGATCTTGCTAATGTATTTGGTTTTTAAAAACTAGGAGCACTTCTCCGCATTTCTAACAGCATTTGGCGAAAAGAACATCCATCCACCAATATTCAAATCAACCAGCTGCCTTATTGTGGGGGTCATTTTGAGATAGCGGCGGCGAGCAAGGCGACGGAAGTCATGAATAAAGAATACGACTGCTGGGTAGGCCGTTAGCGGCTAATCAAGTGGATCGAGAGATGGAGACCATTCTCTTCTGCCCCCATCCCCCGCCCGGAAATGCTGTTGCATTCAGAGGGGAGGGTTAGAGACCGAGTAGACCCGAATGTCGAAGGCCGATATTTTGAGGCGAAAATGACAAAGGGGGGAGAGTGAAGTGAGGCAACGAGGGTCGCTAGGAGGGGACAGCTTCTCTATGACCCCCACCCAGTTGCACACTTCTACACTAGCGTCCGGCTACGGCTTTTTGGGGGCCCGACCAATATCGGGGGGAAACACCGGGGGCGAAAGGGCTGAGGTGGGGGACCTATATATATTCATCGAAAGGCTGGCGGCAAGTGGAGGGTTTAGGGGATGGCGGAACGAATAAAAAGGATTCGTTTTTAGAAAGTTTTGCACTTTTCGGATGTGACATCGTTCACTCGAAAGAGTTTGAAATTTTCGGAAAATTCCATCTTTCAAAAAAAAATTGCTGTACGACTACGGTCGATCCGAAATTGCCTCTATGCTAATCTTGTCCAATTTTTGGTGCACGTTTAATCAGAAGTAAACTTTGAGAAGCTTTTCTCGGAGATCGTTATCTTTCAGCGATTTATGGAATATTGGATTTGTTCAGAATTTCAAGCTTTATCGAAAGAGCTAAAAACGACTCCTTGTATAGCGAGAAGAGCAAAGAAAGCTTATGTCTTACAAGCTACAATTACTCGCAAAAACCTACCAAATTTTCCAACTTCTCAATTTCCGTCCTCAACTGGCTACTGTCTTCCGACATCCTGGAAGTATCCACATCGATGCTTGCAGATGATCGATTCTAAAGTTGATCTTTCACATTCTAAACATTGCGAGACTTACGCTCATCGAACCAGGCGTAGCAGAATCCCTAGCCTTCTTCAACTCGCGCTTCAACCGCTTATTCTCTTGCTCCAAGATATCAATCTGACTCGAGCGGTTCGGGACGACAATCTGGACTGGCAACGGGGTTTTCTTTGTCTGAATGGAATTGCACAAAACCTGCTTGTTCGATTACCTCTTTTTCCATATTCTCCAGCTTTTCTTGTAGCACCTTATTTTCGCGGACAAGGATTTTTACCTAAGGTAATTTGGATGCTTTTTCTCGTTTTTCCCCAACCTTTTCCCGAAGATGCACCGTCCTAACAGGCGGTTGCACGTCTTCTTGCTCCGAAAATGATCCATTTTCACGTTCTGCGTGCCACGATTGGCTCATCAAGGTGGCATTGGATTTTTGGGTGGCCTGATAAACTTTAATTATCTTCAAGATGCCTCTACTAACCATTAATTGTGGAAGCTTCTTGGCCAATGTAGCATGAGCAGATTCGGATCTTCGTTGCCTAAACCCGCCGCGATAAATCTCCATCAGAATTTGAATACCTTATTTTCTTAGTCTCTTCCGTCGCCCTTTCACTGCTTGATGGCATTCGAATCTTGAAAGAAACTCGTTCAACCACAGAACTACGACTTTCACGATCAGCTTTCACAGGAGCAACACTGGGCTCAGGCTCTGATGCTTCCACCAAGATCTGTGAAAGCCTAATTTTTTGGCAGCTCGATTTTCTGACCTGGCTTCCGGTTGGTGTGTGCTTTCCAGTCAGCTTGAAGTCGGAATTTCCGAGATGGACTGGCACGCTCATTTCCTTTATCATTTCCCGTCCGTCACGGTTCATTATGAATGAATGGGAAAGAAGAGATGTGGGGCTTCTTCTAGAATAACAAAAAATCTGATGAACCAAGAGAAATCTACCTTTGTTGTTCCACTAATTGTATCCTTGTCAATTCAAGCTCACCGCGAATCATCGCTAATTGAATCTAAAATTTTTCTTTGAAGTATTTAGGTTTAAACATACCTTTAGCTCTCTCCTATCCTTTAATGCATCAGTATAGTCCTGACGCATTCTATGGACTTCCCGGAATAGAGTACCCGCCTTATTTTGCCATCTGAAACACAAGCAAATCAATAATAATCGCATAACCTACTGTTTGCACTCCTTTTTCTCAGCCGACGCTTCAGCCAGCTCCACATTACTTTTGCTTCGTTTCATTTTTGCAGTTTCTGGATCAGCCGGTGTCGAATTCAGCGGTTCCTTCCTCAGAATCTCCAATTCATTATTTGAGCGGGCGAGTTCCAAGTGAAGTCGCTCATTTTGTAACTGAATCCATTGTCAGCATTTAGGTCTTTCATCTTACTTTTAAAAATTGACGTTCAGATCTGGACCTAGCCAAATCTTTGGCGAGACTTGTAGAATTTTCGGCATCCCATTCATATATAACCTTCTCCAGTAGACCCTGAAGAATTGATTGGTCCAGGAAGAGAAATATGTAGATTAAATCTTCTTGGCTCAGCCGAACCGAGTTTTCGAATCCATTTTTGAGTGAAAATAGCATTCGCACGCGCATGGATCAACCGTTAACGTGCAAAAGGATTGAGACAGTACTTAGCAAATGCCTACATTGCTAATTTTGTCATTAAAGGGATTCGGCAATCTGGAAAAATTATGGGAAGGGTAATGATTTATGTTGTTTTTATTAGATGGAAATCTAGGTAAGGATAGGGACATTTACTTACCGAATTGGCAGCATCATTAGTTGATGCGGTTTTGAGGATTTGTTGTTTGGGTTCTTCGGGTATGGTAGTCGCAGTTTCGGGGGTGATGCGTACCAGAACCTTTTCGAGATCACCCTTTACCTAAATTTATCGATTATAGCACCTCTAAGATACCAACCATATTAATATCTTCCACCAATGTATTGAAAGCAGAGCCAATCCGCCCTTGGTCAGCTCCGGTAGTCTTTGTAGCCTCTTTTGCTGCCATAGCTGTTTTAACAATCGTTCCATGAACTTTTAGCATTTCCCTATATGCCCCATAATTAGGAAAAATTATTAAAAAACCTGTTGAGACTGGCAACCTTCTCTTTCAGTTGTGCCACTTCACATTCCTCGAGATCGCTAATAAGATCCGTGTCAGAAAATGTCCTTCGAATCTTCTCCTCCCTCATTGCTTTCATTTTTTCTTCTTTCGTGGGCGCCTTTACAGCAGCTACAGGGCTTGGGGTAGCTAAACGAGGGTGCGACACTGTTTAGTAATGCATACCATATTTTTCGTTGAGCTTCTCTAGTTCGGTATTGGCTTTTTCTAAATTTTCGATGCGACTTTTGAGCCATTTCCGTTCAGATTCATATCGGCAAATTTCCTAAAAAAATATCGCGTTTAATATGGCTAGCCTGGTACCTGGTCCAATTCATTCCTAACATTATCAAATTCAGCAACGAGCTGCTGAATTCTTGCTCTTTCTTCTTTCACCAACCGATTTTTCTCCTCTTCAACCTCGCCGATCTAGCGATTGTATAATAAATACCGGTCTGATGAAACGTACCTTTTCATGCAGTCGTTCCTTTTCTCGGTTTAATTTAAAAATCTCATCATCTTTATGAGAGATTTGAGAAGAGTCATTCCTAGATGTCGCATCATCCTTCTTTGCCGCCTCAGACCCATTAGTTTGGCGCTGTTCCTTATTTTCGTCGTTGATTTCCGATTCTTTACTCAACACGCCTGGGATTTTTGCCCGTGTTCGAGATTTTTCATTCTAAAAAAGTTGATAGAAACTTTGCTTTAGATACCTTTTCTTTCATGTAATTCAGCAGTTTTTGCTGCAGTGTTTGGACTTGCCGCCTAGTCGTGCTCAATTCTCCTTGGCAGAGCTTTAGGCGTTCTTCCCGCTCATCGAACAATTCTCCCTGTAAAGCCATATATAGCTTTACAGACTTAACGTTACCTTCTCAATGTGAGTTCCCTTTTCTTTCGCATATGGGCGGCAAGCGACGTATTTGTTAGATTGTCTAGGTTTTGCCTCCACTTCAACATCTCGTTTCGGTTTGCTCATCTTTAAGAATCAACCAAAACTTTTTTCATTGCTCACCTTGTGATGCATCTGTGATGCATGCTCAATACTGCTAGCTAAACGATGCTCCAAATCAGCCTTATTCATTTTTGCCTTCAACCTCAGCTCTTCTTTGTCCTTATTCATCGCCTCGATCTCATTCTAAATAACGTTTTTTTTATCAAATTCTCAAACCTTACCCTCAATTTCGTAATCGTGTTATCGTAGTATGCACATTTGTCTTTCCAATAATGGCTTTGTTCTTGATATTTTCTCAGGGACTCCGAGAGGGCATCTTCCAATCCCTTTTCGTAATTTTCCTGGGCTTCTTTGAATTTGAAGTCGAATTCACTCTTCTCCTATAAAAACGAAGCTTTTCCTGGGATTGGACACCCTACCTTTTCGAGTTGTTCGATTTGCGTTTCCAAGCCTGGGACCCTCTCAGCAATTTTGCCAATTTCTTTCAGCGACTTTTTGTAGTTATTACGCTCCTGAATTGCTTTGATTAGCGTTTTATGGCACACAGACCACTTGGTGTTGATCTAAAGCGAGTCTTTGATCTTTTCTGACATCTTCAAGTTGTTTCGTCAGCGTCTCCACCAATTTCGTCTTTGTCAGCAAGTTGGCCTCAATTTCTGAGAAACGATCGGAGAGGTCGGTGCGTTTGGCGGAGAACTCTTCGTGGAGGCTCTAGGTTCGTGAATTCATACAATATTAAAAAGGATGCTTACCTTTAATTTTTGTTGTACACTGTCAAATTCGTCCATGTGTTTGTTGAGTGCATCGGAAGTAAGGGTGGTTTGAGCTTTTTTGGAGTTAGCGGTTATGTACCTGTAAAAATCAGTTAATTATGGAAATACCCTAACCTACTTTGGATTTGAAAAGCCTCTCCTCCAATTATGTGTTTCTTCATCTTGGACGACAAGTCCATGATCGAGTATAACATTCTGATAAGCCGTCATTCTCTCTTCCATGTAGGAAATAGCTTTTTGCATTGTTTTTGCTTCGGTTTGTAGCCTAGTAATGACAAGGGTCGCAGCTGCCGTCTCAGCTGACTTCGAATCGGCTTCTTTTTGGAATTGTTCCACCTTAAACAAAATCTGAAAATAACGTTCGTTAAAACCCACCTTTTGATCCTTCTTCAAACAATCCTCTTCAAACGCCTCCAACTCTTTTCTCAAAGCGGCTATATCCTCCTCAAGCTCGCTGATACGAAGCGTCATTTCCTCATTCTTGACAGAAAAAATTTTATCGTCTGGCAAACGCTAAAGTTACCGTCTCGATCAATGCATTATTTTCATCAATTAAGTTCTTCTTGCGCTCAATGCAATTTGCTAATGTACATTCCCCGGACACATTTTGGCTGTGCATCTGAAATATTTTTAGGGCTACTTACGCCCATTGGCAATTAGAATACCTGTCCCTCTCTTTGTGGTGATGGTGGAGCATCAATTCCCGAATCAATCATACCACCTTCTCGTTCATTTAAAAGATCACGTAGTCTCTGACATTCACGTCGTAATTTTTCAATTTCCTGGCCGGCTGCGGTTTCCTAAAAACAAAATTTACAAACTAGGCTTCTAACCCCTACCGAAATCGGGGATCGGATCAGTTGATCGCGAATAATAATCTCCAGTTGTGCTGCTTTGTTGCGCCAAATGAAGGCTTCATTCTTATAAGCCTGCAAAGCGATTTAGCCGTACATGAGGGGCCTGAAAATACCTGCATGGCAGTGACGGCTTCTGGTGACATGTACATCGGTTGTCGACTTCCGTCTGCCGAGTTCATCGGAGAATTGGGGTTTGATATTGCGATTTTGGGGTTATTCATGTCGGGAAGCGAAAGAACGGTGTGTAGATTAGTTCCTGGAAATGCGGTGAGTTCAGAAAAAAAATAGAAATTGACGCATTTTAATTATTGAAAACCGTTTCCATTTAACCTAAGCAGCTTTATTTGTCCAATCACGTGGGGGAGGGGATCAGAATTTTCGATCAAAAATTTTTTTATTTGATTGTAAGTTGGAACGATTTTGCGTCATTATTCAAATAAGATGTTTAGTTATTCAAACCTATGTAAAAAATCAGAATACTAAGTCGGTATCGGTTGGTATGAAGATCGATACAATTATATGTAAACTGTTGCCTACCGGAAGCGTCAGGCATGATTGCAATGTGGGTGTAGGGACTTTCCACGCTGCTCACATCTGTCATCGTGCCCTCGTCTCGGCTCGTTTTCACGTAACGATCCTCGAGTCCCTTTATGCGGACCGCCAGTTTCGCGTTCTCCTCCCTATACATCTGTTGCTCGACACCAGAATTATGACCGCGCGCCAGGGTTCTGCCTTTAGTTTTAGCAAACGAATGCATTCCTTAGCTTGCTACTTCCACAAAATTTGACTTAATTACGGCCAAAATATTTAGTAAAATGGGGCCTTCTACATTTCCACCAAATTTAAATGAAATTGTTTTAAAAATAATCAGCCAAGTGCGGCCATGAACTTATACTTTAGTATTCTACTCGCATGCCAATTTGCTGAAACTACGGCAGACCTGTTTTACGAATTAAGAGCAAGAGCCGTTTTTAGCCCTAAACCTCCGTTCAAATTTAATTTAATTACGGAAAATATTTAGATTTCAAAATTCCTTCAATTCCTGCGCTTTCGGCAAAATTTATAAATTTGCAATTAGCGGTCTGGTCTAGATTGAAATTCTATTTTAATATAATAAATTAACATGATCCCCACCTGGCCTGCATCGTCTCATGAACCAATTGATTCACCCGAACGGCATGTCTTCTCTCAATAGCCTTCCTCTCCTTTTCAAATTGCCCGATCTCTTGACTCTGTGCACTTGTTCGACTCTCTGTCAACACCGCATTTGAATCCCGTAGACTTTCAATCTATAAATACCAATAGTTTTCTATTTTCTTGCCTCACCTCATCCATCCTGCTCCTCAATTCCTGTAGGTGCCGTTCCTTTTCATCCCTCTCACTCGATACATTTTGCAATTCCTTTTTTAAATCGGATATTTCTTTGGCCTTCCGTTGAGTCGGTGTAAGGTATTCTTCAGGATGATCATGTCCAGAGTGTTTACAGCCCCTTTTGACGCAATGTGGCACATATCTTATTGCAATTTTAAAAATATATAGCATTGTATACCTTGTATCTTTCGCTACCCACCATCTACCAACAATCGAAGATCCACCACTCGCATTCGAGCTTGCAACGGACATAGTTTCAAGCTGAATATAATTATTTAACTTTATCACTATTTTTTAGAACCTTTTGATTTTGATCTTCTTCCGTATCCTCATCCTCTTCTTCAATAATTTCTTCTTTCTTTTCGGAACTAGTCGGCTCAGGCGGTGGCCCCTCATCTCCATCATCCGAGTCAAGTATTGCAGTTTGGCGAAGCTTACTAGAAGCAACCATTTTAGTTTTGCGGCTACAACTTACTCTCTTCCTCTCCCATTTCCCAAATCATTCATCATATTCTGATCGGAATCCGTTCCATTCTCATCGCTGGTGTCTCCAAAAATTGCCACCGCATTTTTCTCCCACCAAGTCACAGAGAGCTTTGGTATTCGTGTCTCGGCTTTGTCCGGAAATCGATCTGGTGATTTTCGATATCCGCTCCATACGGGGATATTCTGAAAACGGATTAAGCTTTACGATTCACAATATATTGTAAATGCAATCCCGGTTATATGTTGTGGTTTCTATTCTATGGGGCCGAATGTTCGTTTCAGTGAATGCAGTTCATAACGCTAATATAGGATAGCTACTTGCTAAAGTTTTACCATCCCAATCCCAGTCGTGGAAATTATTGTTCCTTCCGGTGGTGCAGAAAAAAAATCTTGTTTAAAGATTTTCTGTCCAACAATGAAGGCGAATTTGCATGCACGCCAAATAAAAATTCAAAATGAATGGGATATGTACGTAATTCGACCTCTCTCACCCACCGACTCTTTGTTTTCCGGGTTATCCGCTTTAGTGGCCGGCCGTTTAAGGATCCCTTTCTTCGGCTGCTGACTGGATTCAATATCTTGTGGTTGAAATGAGGTGCTTGGCTGCTCGGGCGGCTCTTCCTCCACCGGCGAGGACATCTGAAATTTCGGGGGGCTGCGAATCGATGGTCGGGTTGGTGTTTTCACTTTTTTCGTCGACAACATAATAGCCTATAACTGGAGGGAAAACATGAGGGGGAAAGGAGGGTTGGGCTAGTTATGGCATGGAAGAGTAGAGGGGTGGAAAAGGAGAGGAGTATGAGGGGTGGGGATGGAAAAGTGGTTGTGGATTGTTTTGATGTTGCTGATTTCTGCAAAGGTGGGTTTGTTATTGATTGAAAACCTTGGGTAAAACGGGTAATGCGTAAATTTTTGTCGTAATTTGTGATAATTATGGGGGATTGTGGAAAAATCGGTTTAACTGTTGAAAAGCTATTTTTGACGAACTGTCCAAACAAAATGACGCGCTGTGTCACCGGATTACCCACAAAAATCGCTACATTTCGCTTATTACCTCTAAAATAAGCCCGGGTTTCTATGTTTTTCTTATTCAACCAGATAGGAAGGATGTTATTAGCGGACTTTTTCTTTTTTTGGAACGCAGAAAATACGGAAAATTGTAGTAAAACGGATTAATTTTGATCATTTCCATCATCACTCTTTTAACCACGGGAAGCGCATTTTTTTGATCATTCCAAATTTTGTTATAGAAGGGGGGGGGGCGGGGAATAGCAGAAGCTGGTCTTGGAGGAAATACGGTATCTCCAAAACCACCCAACCCTATCACCCAGACATGAAAGTTGAGAGACGAACATAACCCAGCCATTGCATAGCAGCCAGGAAGGAGCACCACCCGAGTCAGTGTCGTACGTGGAGAAAAAGAGTAAGGAAAGGAGCATCCACAAACGGGCCAAAAGGGAGCAGTTGTCCAACCAAAAGGGCCCACCCAACGGCAAAAGGCCCATCCAAAAAAGACAGTCAGGCTCGGAAACCGGGGGAGAGTCTCGAGCTCTTGCTCGTATCCCCGAAACATACGCATTTTCACACAGCTAATGCTACACACCAGGGTTTTGCAAAGAGAGATGCATGGTGGTGTGGAAGTGGCTAGCCAGGGGGGGGAGGTGGCAGCTTTTTCGATTGGGGGTCCTAATGGGCCCACGTGTTCTTCATTGGTGAGAGGGAGATAGAGATTTGTTGGACATCAATATAACGGAGGGCACGAAATTGCCAAAACTCAAGCTTAAAAATCGAAACATGATGTCCAGAAACAGTTCTAGGTTCTAAACTCGGATTGGCATGATTTTTAGATATTTTAAAAGCTCTGAAAAAGTAAAAAACCTGACGGGGTCTTTTTTCCAAAACTAATTAGTCTTCTCTCGATAATAAAAGTTTTCTTAAAAAGCGCACACACGCGCAAAAAAAATGCGTTAAAAACGGCAAAGTTAAGGTAAATGTCGTATCAAACAGCATTTTTCACTTCACGTTTTCTGGTGATAAAGTCGACTCAAGATTTTTGATCTAAAAACACAACCGCTTATTTTTGAGGCGATTATCGATCTCTAAAGTGTAAAATCAAAAAATTCTACCAACAGTCACAAGGGTGATTTTTGGGACAATCGAAATATCTTAAAAATACCGATCTACAGATGCCATTTCAAAATGATCCCTTAAGGCTATCAAAAACCGATACTCTTCTAGCAAGCATCACAACCGAACGGTGTTTATACTGAAAATACTTGATGTTCCATAGGGGTCCTCCTGGAAAGGGGGCCCTCGAGGGACCAATTGTTAGCCGAGGCAGTAATGGACCAGTGGGGCTGGCAACTAGTGACACCTGGCACTCGGTCGTCGATGTGGCCCTCTTCTCACGCAAAAGGATAGAAAAGGGCCAAACCAGACCCGGGAATGAGTAATGTAAGTGTTTGGCACAAATTACGAACAACCACTTTGCAGCTCATTTCTGGGTGGTATGATCGGTTGAGTACGTTTGTGTAAAAGGACTGAACATATGTGGAAAATGTCATGGAAGTACTGTAAAAAGCTTTGTAATAGTTTAGTTTATATTCTTTAATATTCATTTATCTAAACCTATTAAAAAAAAATTGCTGATTGAATGCCTTGAAGGCACTATCGTAACGCTTGCTTCCATGTCTGATTTGTATCTGAAAATTGTTTAAACTTATGCGATAAAATCTTAATTCAAAGCCAGCTTTTTAAGCCAAAAACCTTAACATTATTACGCTGGCACTTTGTATAAGACGTGAAAAATCCTGATTTCAGAGCAATATATAAGTCAAAACCTAACTTTAACATGCTAATTGCTTAAATATATATTTATCATTATATAAACTTAAAAATAAAGCACGTCGGCAAAGCTCCAAATTTTTCGGCTACAAATGGTGCGTTGTTTACACGGGGAGGGCCACCAGACCGGACCAATATTAATCTAGGCATCCCCTAGGGGGGAATGGGGCCCGCATGAGGGCCCTACCACATTGGCATAGGGCCAAACAACGGATATGGTGGCTGGGGCAGGCTATAGGGTGCGGGCCCTAGCGGCCTCAAGGCCAACCATTGACCGTATGCTTGTTATTAAATGCCAACTTGTACAGAAACCTTGGATACATATTTATTACTATGATAAAAGGCAGTAATTTGTGCTGGCCGGGGGATCGATTCAATTATTTGTTAAAAGGCATGGGGGAATGGAATGGACGGGGAGGGTAAATAAAAGTTTTTGGGGGAGGATCACATGAGAGTGTCATAGATTTTTACAGGTGAAGCCGACACGGTTTGGTGTGGAGACACGGAATGCGCAGCTGGGCGGACAAATGCTGATGGGCGAACTTGGACTGGAGTGGGCCTGAAAAAGTTTGATAAATATGTGAAAGATGTTTCTGATTGTGAAATCGTTAGCATAAAATTTCAATGCGATTCAAGCCAAATTTACCTAATTATAATGCAGTGAAATTTCGCAAAGGCAAAATTTTGCTAGAGATGCATCATTTCCGGTAACATAAAATGCTCGAGAAACTGACACTATTCTTTCATACAATGTAAATGATGCTTATGGAAATTCGACATCGTGAATCTATTGTAGGGCCTTTGAACCAGAAAATTTTCAATGAATTCAACGGATAAGCCTTCACATTTTAAATCTTTTATAAATCCAATAAATATCGTTAGAAAGAGTAGTTATTTTTATAAGTAAATAAACTACCGTTGACTATGCATCGCAGAATGCCGATGGCCATTCAACGACATCTGAGATAAATTCTGGCTCGCGCGCTTCATCTCTTCAATCTGCTTGTTCTTCTCGGTCACTTCGCCACTCAGCAATTGATTCTGCCGATGCAGCCAGACGAGTTGGTCGTCGTGAGGTTGTGGCATATGTCCCTAAACATTTTTCAATAATTGCATCTTCGTTAATGTCGCTGCTTTTAATTTTTGGCGCATTTTTTTATTTGATTTTTAGTATGGACCTACAGTTATTCCTTGCCAAAACTAATCAACGGTTCGCAATTTTCAGTTTAAACTCCCAGCATCAAAGCTACCGGACTAAACAAAATTGCACTATCTTAAAGCTTGAGAGTCTAAATTAAAAAAAAGAGTTAACGCTGAGGCGAGGTAATTAGCATACTATACTACAAGCCGAAATCGGCTAGCGACAGTCCGGCCAAGGACATATCACAAAGTCTAAATCGACGACGCCAATGTATCTCCTCTTAACCATACCTTATTCAAATTAACATGTGTTGGGAAACCCTTCTCACTCGTCTCCATCAACGCCACCATCCTTCGATTCAATTCTGTGACGTGCGCCCTCAGGAAGTTCAATTTCTGTTCGTGGACGGCCGTATCCTAAACAACCAGCACTACTCCGAACGATAATCGCTAATTTCCGCTTGGCCCGCTCCCGTTTTCTGATCGAGCCACAGTCTCAAGCGCGTAGGTCCACCGGCCTCCAAATATTATTGGTATGACGCCAAGTGTTTCTTCGCCAATCATCACCAGGAATAGCGCTACAAAATTTTGCAGCAAAAACACGGCGTGTGGTCTTGAGAGAATGGGGTTGACGTAAGATATCCAAGCAAATAGGGAATTGGAAAATGGCTAACCAGTGAGACGCAGCCTTTTTCGAGGAGTCGTTGACGCCGCTCGATGGTTTCTTTCCGTTCTTTATACCAATCGGCCAGACGGTTGGCTGTTTCGAGACCACGTCGGATTAGTTCCTCTTCTTCGCCATGTAGGCCGACGAGTTTTGCCTGAAAATGTAAAAATTGAAGATGATAAAAAATGCTAAATATGAGGAAAAGACCCGCGACGAGGAGTTCTCCATCAAAAATAGGTATGGCGCAAATTCTGATGACCGGGGTTTCTAGTCCCAACTGGTGCAGTTTTTAAGCGAAAGCTGGATAATCCAGACGTAATATTCGCTCGCTAAAATCGTCGCTAGCTCGATTCTGAGAATGAGATATTTCTTTTTGTAGCTCTCAACTTGAACGGTTTTCGGAGGCAATTTCTGATGTCAAGGAGGACCGAGATAAGGAGCTACTCAAGAAAATCTCAGTAAAATTGCGAAAAAGCTATTTAGCAAATTATCCCTACCTAAAAAAATTTGCATGCAGTACCGACAAAACCAATCGCTAGCTCTTAAGAAGTAGATATCGATAAATCTTCGGATTATTAAAATGAGACCACGAACATTTATGAAATTTTTGATGAGAGGCTGACGTCTTTTTAGCAAAATAGCCGGAGCAGCGCAATACTCGAACTTTTGGGCAGTTGCTACTTGTAAGTACAGTTACGTGTAATGACTTACGGATCTTAGGGCATCAGCACCTCGTTTTCAAATTACTAGCCGATCCACAACTTTATGTGACAATATACAACTTCCTTTATCCATACATCTCCTATTTCACAATCGCTAGGCAATGTCATGACTTCAGTACCAAAGTACCGGGCCCCGAAATCCCCCCGCTCTCTACTCTTCACAAAAACGCTTCAATTTTTGATTGTACTGAAGCGCACCGATGGTGGGTGTCTAGAAAGAGACAGGGAGTTAATTGTCAATTTCCCGTCAGCTGCCCTCGCCATCGTTGGGCACGTCAGGAATCCGACGGCGGGCAAATACGGAAATTGGGCATACAAAATCGAAAGCCCGCCCCTGGAGGGGTTGGGCCCCCGAGCTACCGTATCCCAGGTGGGGTGGGGGGTTTGCTATAAAAGTGGCTGTGAGTGGTTACCAGATTCATTCGCAACGATGCGCTCGGCTTCTATAGCCGTACTATGCGCCGTCGGCATTGGATTATGTTTGGCGGTGCCCATCGAGCAGGAGGTAGGTATTTTAGTTTTGTGGTTACTGTAAGGTAGAGAGTATTCATCTTAGATAGGGGATACGGAGCTTGACCTATCAATCAGAGCTTTTGTCAGGTTATCTGGATAAGAATATTTTTATCCAAAAAAAATAGAAATTTTGGATTTCAATTTCAATACTGGTTTTGACAGAATCTCAGCAGAAGCTAATCGGCGCCCGAAATTTGTGATTTATACTCAATACAGCATAAATCATGGTTTTAATCGTAAAAACGAACCATTGCTGTTTTTGAATTTTAAAGTTTTAAACAAATCAATTTTATTAAAGCTAACTGACTAGCTTATTCAAGTGTGGCCCGCATTCCCTAAAAATACTATACTATTAATGATGCAATGAAAATTAGATTTTTAGCTTCTAATTTAAAGCGTAAAATACTAATTCTTATAACACGAAAACCCGCGCTGGTTAGCATAACCCCGATAAAGTTACCAAAGTATTGTTCACATTCCGTAACAATACCATCTCCCTGGGCTCCTAGGTGACCCCAGTGATCCTGTTGGCCATGAAACGAGCCGTTGTTGAGGTGGCCGAGCCAGTATTGGGGGAACTGGCCGTCGACTCGGGGGATGTTCTTGCTGAGATGGCCGAGCTCGACGATGAGCCCGAGCTGAGCGAGCACGATATGGGCAAGAGGACGATGGCCCTCGGCCGGATGGGGTTCAGGCCCGGAAAGCGGAGCCTCGCCCTTGGCCGCGCTTCGTTCAGGTACGATTTGGATCGTTACTTTTTGTCGTAAAAAGGCGGGAAAATTTAACTGAGAGTTACAGGCCGGGAAAGCGTTCGGTAGCCCTTGGGCGTATGGGTTTCCGGCCTGGAAAGCGGAGTCTCGCCCTTGGACGAGCTTCGTTCCGGCCCGGAAAGCGGAGTCTTGCCCTTGGCCGTGGACACTTCCGGCCCGGAAAGCGCTCGTATGAGTTCACACCCGAGGTGAGTAATTTTGAAATTGATAAGGGTGGAAGAGTTGTCACCTAAGCTGAATCTAGAAGCTATACTAGCAGAACCCAGAGCTACGCGAACTAAATTATAAGAATTGGGCTCAAACATAAACAACCAGTTCCTAAATTTCATAACCAGAATTCGGTATTTTCTGATTTCCGGCCACCAGTTTCTTAACCCCATGGTCCCTCAAAAATACACCAATTTCCGTTACACCCATTCTCTCCAATTTCCTTACAGTATGACATCCTATATCCTCCGGAAATAAGCTCATTCCCCCCGATTCTATAACAATACCTAAAAATACCCAAAATCATGCCAAATTCCAGGACATCGGGATGAACATCATCTACTCCTAAGTACCTCACAGGACTTCGAAATTGCACACCAGCAATTCTCCTGCTACGAGAAAAGTATTAAAAAGCCCGTGCTCCGGGGGCGTTATTGGCCAGCCATATGTTTTGTATTTGTGTACTTTGATTTTTTGGTTGATAAAGCAAAATAGTTAATAGCTTTTTCCACTGTATACAAACGGAACTGGGGGTTTAGCTTAAAATCTATGCAATCCACACAAGACCTGAGCTATGGGCCAGAAATTCCGGTATTCCGCCCCGCAAAAGCCTACAATTCTCGGGGATGCCTCCTCGTCGCAAATTGTGTTCCGCCTGGTTGAGTCCGAATTTGAGCTGGACATCACTGAATTCCGCCACACGATATTTTCCATGCCAGAAGACGCTGAAAAAAGGAGCATGAGTGACATAACAAAAATTGTAGTTGTATTGCAATTGGGGTTGGCGAATAGGTGGTGAAAAAGTGAGTGACGTTATTACGCAGGAGTGAATTTCATTGGATTTATCGGAAAAACGGTATTTCGATGAGTAAGACAGTTGAAATAAAAATCAAAGATGCTTACCAATACTATTATAACTATTCGTAGACATTGGCCGTCTGCCCGGCACGCTAATTTTTTGCTGACCGGGCGGTGGCAGGGGATGCCGAAGACGATGCTCCTCTTTTTGAGCACGAACTGTCGTCTAAAAAGGGGTCAGAACTTCAACTTAAAAACCGAAAAACCTTCTTCGGGCGCATCTGCACTTGTCCATATAACATATTTTCATAATTTGGCGATGAGCGTAGATTGGGATTTGATGCGTAGATGACCCTTCTTTGATCCAACCCATTTACGCCCATTGTAGGTGGTGATCTTTTGGGTTGGTGAGTTCTAAAAAGCTTACGTAGATCATAATATATTTTTTTCTAACCCCTGAGCCAAGCGCCCCTCGCTCTGCACCCGATACAAATTGCTCATTGAGCCGTTGTTGTTGTTGTTGATTTCTTGATCGCGTAGTGAGAGTTTTACGGCAGATAGGAAACGTTCGAAGGAGATTTGCCTGGAAAATATAGGTCTACAACCCAAGCGCCATATAATGTAAAGTATCATATAAGTATATAATTTTTATTTTAGAAAATGCGCACGACTTACCCGTCAAGCGGCGTAACTTTTCCAATACAGCTTAAAAAGGTTGGCGGAAGGGCTGGGCGTGGGAGTTCACAGAGCCGGGCACAAAGCTAAAAAAACCGATTAATATTATTTTAACTATGAGTTAAATGCTTATACCATGAACTTAATTTATTATGTTTCATATTTGTCAAATAGATTATATCCTATTTTTTTCCTTAAAAATAGCAGTAAACAGAATTGGCTCAACGTCAACGTCGACGTCAAACTTGGGACCAGTGAAAGAACAACTTTGGACTAGTTTTATTAAATAAAAATTAGTGTTTAATCAACGGTTCAAACATTTTCTTAATTTTATGCAAATGAGGCTTGAATTGGCAGGCACAGGCGGCGATGTAAAAGATAAGCCTATCCCATGGACCTGGTTTTTGGCTAAAAATCCGGATGATCCTTAAAATAAACAACAATAATAACCAACCGCTACTCCGGGGTGGAAATGGTATAATGGGGGTATAATAGGGTGGGTAGAAGAGGGCGATCGGAAGGAGAAGGGGGACTGGCGGGCCGGAAAAAGGACTGGTCGTCTAATTGTGTGAGCTGCTGGGGTTGAGCATGAGGTGGGGGAGGAGGAGAAGAAGAGGAAGAAGAAGAAGATGCAATCTGAGCTGCAGATCAAAGCGAGCCGAGTCCGAAGAAGGATTTCCTGGCTCGTTTCCACGATCCAGGGCGGGAGGGGCAGGAGAACTAGTCATGAATACACACTAAGATACAGACAAACAGAGCGGAGTATGATCTTTTTAGAGGGTTATTAAAACATCATTTTGATTTCGATTAAACTTTAAAGCTAGAATTAAAACGGCATGTTAATATTAAAGATTTGTTTTACTTGAGCAAAAGGAGACTAATTTTGATGATTTATTCATAAAATTAAAAATTTATTTTTTTAATTAATTTAACATTTTTCTGTTAATATAACCCACCGTCTCGTAAGAAACTGTCCCCTTTCGCTGCGTGTCGAGCACCGAAAAAAGTGCCTTCAGCCCGTCGACGTATTCTGGCCGTAGCTCTGGCGAGCCAGCTGCTAAAAAAATATTTTAAATTTACGCTTTCATATTGAAATTTGGTCTTTAAAAAACGAACGCATGGTTTGCGTGTACGGCGCCAGTGTGCCACTCTCTCCGGAGATGAGGTTTCAAAATTATACCTGAATTCAGGAGTTTGAGCAGGAGCTGACACAGCGGAATTCAGGGAAATTATTTAGAGAGATCGTCGAAAATCAATGAGCAGAAAGAATGCGGAATTTATGATAGGGGGATGGGTTATCGAGGAGTAGAAGAAGAGGCAAAAGAGGGTGGGGGGAAGAAGGCTTATCGCACCCCACAGCCTCCTCTAGCCCCTAGTATGCCATTTATTGAGGGTTGACGCAACTGGTGGAATCTCCTGGAAAACGGCAGCCAAGGCGGGTGCCGGCGGTTTATTGTTCTGGTTGGTTAGGCTGGTCCGTTTTGATAAAAAATGGCACCAGAACAGTGGGCATTGGAAGCGCTGGAAATTGTTGGAAAAACAACTTTGTTGTTGTATTTTTTGAAACGCGCAGGCAGGTTATCAAAATATGCATTGCAAGAATAGGAAGTAGAAGGTAGAAGGAAGAGGTATCAGAAATTGGAAGCAAAGACGTTCGATGACACTGCAAACTGAGCAGAAAACGTTGTTGTAAAAGCTTTGCATGCCATTATTTTGTACATTTTGAATTAAAACCTGTAATATCGGCTCGTGCATATTCATAGTGTATATTAAGTCGTACCCAACTATTTGATAAAAATTGGAATTATTAAAAAATCGTTGTTGCATTGTTATATTTTTGAAATTGTTACGTACATAATTCGAATGTGATTTAGACAAAAACGAAGCATAGCCAAAGGATGCGCAATTAAGCTATTGGCATCAGAAACGTACGAAAAACGTAAAGACGATTAAATATTGGTTTTAGATCAATAAAAACTCGTATTTTAAGAAAAAATTAATAGGCCTACAACAAGTGCCACTAAATATCGGAAAAATGTATTTACAAAAAGTAAATAAATTCTTAGAAAAACAGCAAAATGTTCTTGGCTATTGTAAAATAGGTTCTAAAAGTTAGCAGGTTTTTCTAAAAAACCCCCGCACACTCCCTGAAAAAGGTTAAGCCTACAATCCGAACTTTTTATCCCCCAGAAAACGGCTCCCACCACCAAATCCCTAAACGACCGCACCTGAAGGACACCCCTTCCCCCCACAGCGAAGCACAAAATTGGGCACGATTTAGGGGGTAAGGGCGATCATCTGGCTGTAGAGAGGGTACCGGATTGTCCTCCGAATGGTCTTTTGTAGTGGAAACAAGGTCCTTATTGTGATGTGCCTGCTGTGGTTTGGAGACGGAACCTGCCCCGGTTAGGGCCCCACCCTGAGGGGGGCCCTACCTCCGTTGGTCTCAAAGATACATAGACAAACAACCCGCAGGAAGACTCGGCAAACAGCCTTTGGGGCCAGCCTCTAGGTACGCATATACGGGAGGAAGGTTGGTCAGTTTGGGGGACAGCGGGAATGCTTTTGGTACCAGCCTTTGGTCTTGGTGGGGATTTATGGCTTTGGTGTTGGCGATGTATGGACTTTGGTGGTGGTTGGGACAAACTTCAAGAATTTACAAAAACCTTGTTAGGATCAAAATTTATATTTGTTATTAAAGAGCTAAAGAAACGAGCATATTGTCGTGATCAGCATAGCAAAATGATTTTAATAAAACCAGCATTTTAATAAAAAGCGAAATTGCAGTAAAATATATAACCCTTTGACCAACCACCCTACTACACCTATCTAATGCACATATTCAAGCAGCCTTCCGGCCCCTAATCACCGGCATTAATGTGATCGTGAGCACGCAAGCATCAGCCCCGGACGGCCACCCCCGGAGGGAAAAGCCGTAGCGACAACGGAACGATACTCCGAACGGGACACCTACACGACAAATCTCTACCCCCACAAACAGCCCCGAGGGCTGTACGAACGTATGAGATGGCGATCGGTGCATGGGTGTCTCCCGGGTGACTCAAGATGGTGTTCAATGAATTTGAAAAGGTTGTTTGGGGATGGGAGGGAATTGAGGAAGGAGGGAAATGGCAGGTGATACCTTTATGAATTTTGGTTGTAGGAGGATGGGGTGGATCCTTAAATGAGTGGCGCCAACTAGGGAAGTATCCAATGAGGCGTCTGGGCGAAACTTAAAAAGAAGTTGATTGGGAGCGGGGGAATGCTTTTGGTGTGATTGCAGGGGGTGGAGATGGCTTTCATTTGTTTTAGTGGCTTAGGGAAGTTGGGATAATTATGACTAATTAGTGGGGCATGATTATAATAATTTTAAGCGCTCTTTCGAAAGCATCGTGTAAGCCGGGAGGTAGACTGGACTTTTGAAGGCACGTATATACAGAGTAAATTGATAAAGAGAGCCGGCAACAGCGGTAATATAAGCGTGTTAATTAATTCTTGACAAATTCAAGCAGTTTTTAAAACCCACAATTCCAAAAGCCAATATCCAAAACCGAAACCTTCCGCACCAAACCCTATCCAGGTGTGAGGTGAGAATAGAGGATAGGATTGACGCGTAATCATGAATGCTGTGCGGGGGCGTGCGGGTTTCCAAACGTTCCTTGGGTTGTGTGTGTGTCTGTCTGTGTGACAGGATGGATGTGTCATGATGATAGCCCTTCGCCCGCTTGTGATACCGAATGCCCCGGCTGATCCATCCCTCCTTCTCTTCCTCCCCCATTCCCTTATGGCCTCTTTAGCCGATTTCCGAATTCGGGAATTTACGACCAGGCAGGTAGGCTGATCGGGAGGAAACCGTTAGGTCGGCTCGTGCCTTCAATGACGATCATCGAATTTGGAGATTTTGGAGGAGGGGTAGCATCTGCGGTATTTGGTTTGAGGGTAAGTGGTCCGCTTGGAGTAAGATGAAAAGAGGAAACGGATAATTTAGATGTAGTACCTAGCAATAATTGTAAATGAAAGCTATGCTGAAAAGGCGTCATCCGGAGTGACATCAACCCGAAAAATGCTCCCCAAAACGTCGGTACCTGGAAATGCAGTTATTTTCTATGCAAACGAAGTTTGTTTGCAACTGATTTCGCCATGCTCTCCCCGGATTGAATAGAAACAAGTTTTTTGGACCAAAGCTAATCGCTCTAGACATATCTGGAAAATCTCGTAAAACCAAGAGAAACGGTTTGAAGCCGGAAAAACGGAGCTCTGACCCTAATTTGCATAATCCGTCATTCGGTCATGACCTTGGGCTTGAGTCACCGCCAAAAGACACGACGTTAAGATAATAATCGTTATATCGTAAGAAAAACAACGATTTGATGTAAACAAGAAAATTAAGTTTGAAAACGGAAAAGGATTTGGGTTCGTATCGCTGCCAAGTACACTTGCTTAAGATAAGAATCACAAAATCCTAGGCAGGAAATAGGGAACGATTTCACGATCACGAAAAATCAAGCTTTAACACCGGAACAGTCATGAAATACCAATCGAGTCACGCCACCTCCCAAACCACCTGATAGAGAAGCCCTTGAAATGAAGGTGGTGCACGCAAGGAAGTGCGTGGAAGTAGATCAACGCTACGGGAACCAAACCAACCGCCCCAAGAATGCGCCCACCCCTCCGGGAAAGGCATATAGTGGGGTGGCCGGTCAATTTGGGGGTGTTGTGGGACAAGTGTTGGCGAAGACAAACATGGTGAAGGGGGGAGGACTAAGGAGGATCCTTCCCTTCACTTTTCTCTGGACCATTCCCTCCAAAACCAAGGACATCGAGAAGGGCGCGAATGGTGGCCGCATGCCCTCCTCTGCCCCCTTCTGACTGTCACCATCCTCTACAATCCCACACTACTACAGGCCATCGTCACTGCCACTTTGCAGTTACCCCCCGCGGGCGAGTCGGGCGCATGGAAAAACTTGACTCCGGGTCAGCGGCTCGAAAAATTGGCGACAAAGTTTTAGATGAGGGTGGGAGGTCAGAAATAAATGGAGAAAGATGCGCTGGAGCGTATTGCATGAAATTTTGAACTTGAGCAAAAAAAGAAAATGCGTCTTTGGGATTCAATCAACCGTATAGTTAAAAATCGCAGATGCCGTATTCTCAAGAAGTGGCATATTCTAACGTAATATGGAAAATGGCGAAATTTTGGGAGCAGTTGTCCCTAAGACGCTACGCTCGGATATACTATAATACAGGGTTGTGCTCCACGTATATCAAGCGTGCGGGGATCTTTGACTATTTGATGCATGCCGAGCCTTAACTTGACCCGCACGTGGAATGAGCCATTGGTCGAGCAGCGACGTCCAGTCATTCTACGGTAAACATTTGAAGACCACATTGGCGTCAAGGTTGGGGTCGTTTGATAGCATGCAACTTTGAACTGATAGGAGGAGGTGGAAGACGGATGCAAGAGAAAATTCAGATTCGGATAATGCTGAAATGTTGAAACCTAAGAAAATTACCGGTCTCCACTCGAAGTGTGCTGCACCTCACCCATCTCCACCCCCCACCCAAGGTGCTAAAAGATGCCCCCTCCACACTAAATAGGTTAGCTGATGGCGGGGAGGAGAAACATAAATGTTATGTGAGCGGCTCCATAAATGGGGAGGAACCCCGTTAGTAGATCGGAAAAGAGAGCAGGGGAGAAATGATTTGAATGGAGAGGCGAAAGGGGATCGGTGACGAGGGGTATGTGTGTGTGCAACAATGTTGGACTGACTGTCAGAAGTGCGTCCGAAGTGGTGCTTCCGTCGTCCATTCGGAGTGGCTGGACTGGTGGCGGGGGGAAAGGAAGGACTATTCAGCTGATTGGCACCGATCTGATGTTGGTGGCATTTAGTGGGGAATTTTAGGGTGGACCCTGGTTTTAGAGGATAGTAGGAAAAAGCCTGGAAGTTTTTGCGATAGTCACCGTGCCATACGATGGAATTTTTTATTTTTTCGCCAATCTATTTCTCTTATATTTTTCGATCCACCAAATAAGAAAAATTTGCTGTATAATGAAGCGATTTTTGAGTTCTAAGCTTTTTAGCTTCGAGCGAACTCCGAGTTATAAGCGGACCTAACCTAGGGAGGGGCTTTTTCTATAAAGATATCAAAATCTCTCCCACAATTCTTAATTCCAAATTAACGGGCCAGATGTACAAAAGAGCTTGTCAAGACCACTCTCCTCAAGATAACCAGTTACTACTCACCAAAGTTCATGCTCAGTGCGAGGAGAAGCAACCCCTGAAGATCTGCGAAAACTGTTTGCGGTATGTCCGTCGATCGGATGCTTGGTTGTATGTTCCTGCCTTGCACAATATTTGCGATCCTCCTTTCTATGCACGAATATGGCCGCGAGGGAAATGGGACGGGCGTGCTCACGTTTTCGCCACAGCGAAAGTGGACGAAGCGTTTTGCATGGATCGGGTGGATCAAAAAAAGAGAGTTTTCCTCTCGGTTGATCAAAAATATATAGAAATTGACGGTTGATTAGAAAACAACAAATAGAAGCGCAGGAACCAATGGTCGGCTTCTCAAAAGATGTAAAATTTCGTAGCCCCGACATAATGAAAAGTATAAACAACATTGCTAGTGCGATTTCTTTAATCCCAACAGCTGGCACCCCTTACCTCGATAAACACATTCTATAAACCTACAAACAATACTTGATCAAAGAAGAATAGGCTAATATTCAAACGAACCACCCATCCAGCCAGCTGGTGTGATTTGCATTGGGATAGAGTCGGTGGAGGGTCTCGACCGCTGCACGGAAAGGCAATCATCAGGCAATGGGTCTCCCCTTTGAGGGCCCGGACACCGTATAATCTGGAACACCTGGCTCGAAAGGGTATGGCATACCCACCCGAACACCCCTACGGCACCGCACACATGCATATTGGAGGGGACGAGGGTTGTGGAAGAGTTCGAGAGGGGGTTGGCGGAAATGGTAATGTTTAGTATACCAAGTTTGGTGGGAAATGGCTTTGAACGGTTAAAAATATGTGGAACAGTCTAGGACATTTTTTCAGCACAAAACACGTGCCTGGCTTACAAAATTCAGGTTTTAAAAACGTACCAGCATATAGTGGTCCCGATTGGAACGTTTTATAATTCATTCGAAAGCTCATGAAGGGGCGAAATAAACGAAAAACATTCCTAAATTATTTAGAATTTTTTTATGCAAAACGTTATCCTAAAACATGTTTTGGCGTAAAACGGCAAAAAAACGTGGAGAGAAATTTTTTGAGCCACCCTGTCGAATTTTTCATATTTAGATTTTCTGCTGGTCCAGTTCCAATTCCCTGTGCGCCATTAGACCAGCGATTTTTTGCCATTCGAGCGCAATATTCTCTTCAAATTTACAGGCTTTTTTATAGCGCTGTATATAATGCAACGTTACTGAAAATTTAAGACATCTATAACGATCCGATCCTATCCAGATTAACCCATTGAACTAAAGATTAATTCCCAGCAGGTGTCTCTTCGCGTCACCCATTTTTTTAGATCACGGGTCGCTACAATCCACTAGAAGAAATCTACCACCAACACTTCCGGCGTTACGTTTCTATAAATAGGTTTTTTACCTCTAATCCCCTCACTCTTTTGAGTCATTCCCAATATCTCCTGAAGGTTTAACGGTCTCGGGACTAATCCCTAATGAAGGAGCCCTCTTTCATGAATTATGCGCGATCCGCATGACTGCTGAAAATAGATGACTCCCAAATGAGGGGCCCCAAATTCGTCACGCCACTTTTACACAAAAAAATTGCTTGGAGCCAAGGATTTTCGGCTCATTTCCGGGGGTAGACTCCAAATTCCGTCAATTTTATACAGCGTTTCTTAAAAATTCGCCCTTTGACGCTCCGGAAGTATGGTCGAATTTTTTGCTTGATGTCTTTAGAGCTCTTGAAAAGCTTAAAACAAAAAGTTTGTTCGTGTCCAATTTTAAATAATTTCTTTTTGGTCTTTTTGTGCATAAACACTATCAAAGAAGAAATTTTATGCAAAACTTGCAAGCCAACTACCGAATTTTTTGTTCAAAAATTTTTTTTAGGAAAACGTAAATATAAGGTTTTTGTAATAAAGCTCGCTTGTTTTCTCCTTATCAAGAGCTTTTAACTGATGTAAAAATCTTTCCGCCTCAACTTTTCCGGATTGAGAAAGGGCTACTTTTTGGAGCACCACCTACTAAATGTATTTGTAGGCTATAAATGGCGCCGAGAAGGAAAATCGGGGTCCCCGCGCCGACCCCTGCAATTAACAGGCGGCTCACGCGGCTTTCGCTTTGTTTTTTTGGGGGGAACTTTACGAACAAGTTGCCCGGATGGCTGGCCGCCGCATTTTTTTGTGGTAACCCCAGGGGTTGCACTTTGACGCTGTGAGGGCAGCCAGGGGCATTCGGTTCCCCGAAAACAGCCCTCTCTTTTTCGGGTTAAGACAAGCAAAACAATGGGGGCGCATGGTTCCCAGGTTTAGCCAGAGATAGCTAATTGGGTTCATGTGGGACCAGATTTGATGAATATTGAAAAACCATTTCAATTTGGGATTACAATTAAATATTTCGAGTATTTTTGGGCTTGGGTCGATCCACATGGTTTTCGCAATTTTTTTTAGGTCTTGCAGTAAGCATCCACATGCATTGCAGCCCCTATGCTGAGGAATGCGACTCCAAAACACATCTGGGGGCAAAGGGAACCTTAGGCATAATTTAGGATCGGATATCTAGGAAAACGATACATTAACTGGCAACATATATGAGGGAGTAGGGCATATTTTTTAGATTTAGGTTTTAATGGTTTGTGGAAGACAAAAATATGAATTTTGCAGCTGCGCGCTGCTTAGAGGGCCGATGCATTGCGGGTCGCAACAAACCGTCAGCAAAATCCATCCCCTTCTATGTCTGACAGATCTCTTTAAAGGCACCTGCCGGCAGAGATGAAAGAAAAATCTAGCACTCTAAACATCATATTACGAGCCAATACGCAGTTTACGTTTACGCGGTAAAATTCAGCACACAATACCACAAATTCCAGCCGGTCCCTTCCATCTCTCAATAGCTTCATTATTCTGTTTGGGCCGTTGGCCATTTTTTGCTCTTTCCGCTTGACGAGCCGTTGGCTGTGGACAACATCAAGGCAGAAACTATTTTTGGCCATCCGTTGGGTCCAACGGGATATCCTGTCGTTGTCCTCGGTGCTTTTGGGGGGCAGAGGAGAATCCATGTGGATTCGAGGGAAAGGGGAGGAGGGCTGTTTTGCTGTTGTTCGTTTCGGGGGGTTGGCACGTGGCCAGGGTCTCTGCCGCTTTTTTCTATCTCTACCCCCTTTTTCGAGTCCCTTCCCGGTCATTTCGATGTTTTTTGTTTTTGGAGAACCCATGGGGATGGACCTCATCTATCGCATGAGATTTCTCTTGGGCGATGTGCCAATAATTGCTTTTAAGAATATGAAAATAGGACAATAATGATAGAAATTATGGAGACCGCCCCGAGATCCTTTGGGTAAAAATCTTTTATTTGCATATGAAAATCGCCAATTTTTGCAAAAACAAACCAGATATTTGGGATTACCTTCTTGGATTGGATCTTTGGATTGTATCCCTTTCAACAATTCGTACGATAAAACTCGTAGATGAAATTATCCCATGAGCACTTCAACCTCATTTATTCTAGAATTATGGTGATTTCGATAGTTTTGTAATGGCTTAGTTTTAACAATTTATTAACGCAATTTACCACCCAAAAATCGTGCAGTAAGCTCTTTCCAGCTCAACTTTCAACTCTCATCAAAAATCTATTACATCCCCCTGCATAAAGTCATCAGGATTTAGACTACCACTTGTGCCAATCTTTCAAAACAGTCGTCACCACAAATCCACCTTCTTCCCCCCCCCCCCCCGCCCGAAAATAGCAATTTACGGGAGCCCCCCGGATTTATCAGGTTTTCCAGAGGGACTTCCTCCGGCATATTGGCAATTTTGGCAAATTTGTGTGTGAATGTCGGGTTGGGCATGTGATTCCATAGGATATCCGAGTCGTAATATCTAATCATTGTTGCGCGGTTTCTTTTTCCGTTTGTGTACGGGCCGTTTTTGGGTGTGATTATAGGGTTTCTAGTAGTCTGGAAGTCCACGTATTACGTAGATGGAACAATATTAACATATTATGGTCGTGAATAGTTGGTTAATGAACATAATGGCATTAATATCATGTTCTAGTTCCAGGAACCGGAATTACCGTAACCATATTCATATTCTGAATGTATGCTTGCTTGGAAATTGTTTTTGCGAATTGGGAAGTCATATTTCTATATGAAACACAATTTCTCTCTCCTCTCTCTCTCTCTCTCCTCTCTCTCCTCTCTCTCATCTCATTGAATCCTATTTTTTTTGTTGTCCTGTTGATCCAACCCGCGACCCTTTGTCCTTGATTTGACCTGATCATTCACTGTAAATTTTGCATATTGACCAGATGGGAACGCAAAGTGCTGGGCTTTTCCTCGAAAAATAGTCAATATTATGTCGCGAACAAGCGGGGGGGAGGAGCTATGCCTCATTCTCTCGCCACCATCTAGCCTCGCTTCTCCGTATTTTCCAGGATCAACAAGACAACGATAAGTCGTTTCACAACGTAAAACGCGGAGCTGCGGGTGATGATAGATAGAGGAGGGGGGTAGAATCTCCTTGTTTTGATGCTGTTTTCAATATTTGGGGGGCGGAGACCATGGGGTGCGCGTGGCTCGGGTGGGCAGTCTTATCTTTCTGTCATATTTTGCCTGTTCTGCAAAAGATCACGCTCTCCGGTTTTGACAGTTGAGGGGTCGACTAGCCCGCGTCAGGAAACAGCTGTCTATATTTCGTATATTCTAGGCATTCGTTGCGGGACTCGAACCTCGTAAGTGGAATATCACCTCAATAAAATGTTGGAAATAGTCAACAATTTTTATTTAAAATTTCTTGGAATTGAAGATTCTACCGGATTTAGCTTTCTAGCCTATTTGGTTTCTGTGGAACATTATTCACAATTTTCTATTAACCATAATCTATCCCCTTACTTTTTACACTTGTTATTTGAGCAAAAACGTACCAGCATGACTCCCGTATATTCTAACGGTGTTTTTTACATTGCCCAACCGCCAACCCCACCCGCTAATAGCCGAGCTTTCGTGTATACACTCCGGACTTCCAAATTTAGCGCTTCAAACACCTCGCAGAGATCAGGTGACGCCGAGTAAACAGCCCTCAAAAGTTCTGCCTTTCCGAAAGTGAACCTTTCGACGATAAATGACCCTAGAGTTCCAGTTTATTAGATAACTAATCTCTACAATAATTATCGCTAATTGAATTGATGTTTGAATCGTTTCGCCTTTAAGAATCCCAGGTTTCATTCTTTAAAATAGCTTTGAAAGGTTTCCGATCCCCCAGTAATCCCTTGTCACAAAAATTCTGGTGTTCATTCGTGTTGTTGACATTTCGAAGGATGTTTCTGGGTTTGAGGGATTGGCTTAGAAAGGGGGAAGGCTTCTTGGATGTGAATCCAATTGGGATGTCTTTTGACAGGGCTCTATTTGGTTGGGACGAGAGTAGAAAGAGGGGATGGACATCTTCTTTTTCCTTTTTTTCTTAAGGGAGGGTGTTATGTCGTATGCGAGGGAGGGGTTGATTCATGGAGGGCCCAGGGGTTTTTTTGGAAGATGCCCTTTCTGTTTACGGGGGGTGTTGGGTTGGGGCTTGGGAGGGCTTGCGCTCTGCCACCAACCCTGCTCTGCACAATGACCGCTGCTCCAATATCCACAAATGCTCCGGGACGAGTCCTTCTTTTTATGGGAACGGGATGCAGCTTTTCCTATTTTATTTCGCGTTTTTTTCTATATTTATAGAGACCGTATTATTTCTAGCATAAACCTCCTTTAATATGATGCCGTATCCTTGCGCAATTTCTCAAAAATTTTATGGAGGTCCAAGAAAATCCAAGAATCCTGCTCTTATTAGTAATTTTAACCGGCTTTAAGTTATCAAAAGTGATCGAATGGGCCGATTTTATCTCGTAAGGTTGGCAAAAAAATCTAAGCTGCTGTCCCTAGATTGGAATTCCCTTCCGCTCTGATAAAATATCAATTTTTGGATAAAAATTTCTATGAAAATTTATGATATCATACCTAATTATAATTATGATTCAGCGAATGATTCTGATTAAAACTCAAAACTCTTAATATTTTCAACCCACTTTCCCTGTTTCCCATCAAACTTTTTGCCCTGATTTGCCCTGACAGTTCGCAAATACTTCGGGCCTCATCATTCATGACAGGATTTTTTTGTTTTGACCCCACGCCCACCGACCAGAACACAGCCTGGTCCCCTTTTTTCGGACAATTTCGTGTGGCGAAACCCGGAGATCACTGACGGTTTTTGGTTTAATTTCCGGCAGATGATAATAAAATAAGCAAAAACCAAAACGTTTGAAATACTGCTTTAATTTGTCATGTTATTCTCATTTCCCTACGATGAGTTTGGCTAGCTATCCTTATCAAGCCCACGATGTTTGCCTTTCCAAAAACGAAAATGTGAACAACACGAAACCGGTGAGATCGGGTTAGGGGCCAACTGTCAAGATTGCTATGATAAGGCATGCCTTTTTGAGGGCTGCTTGTTGCCAACGAAAGGCCAAAACAATCTGGTGAAGCATTGGAACAGCGCCGAAAACATCAGAAACTTCCAAGTTTTTAGCATCGATCTTGAAATAATTATCGTCTAATGCTGCATTTGCACTTCTACGAGGTTGCGAAAATTCGTGTGTAGGGAGAATCAGACAAGTGGCATTGCTAAAAATAGATATTCCACTGGATTTTTGTCTTTTACCATTCTCTCATCTGTGCATTGTTCAGGAGAGCTGCTTTTTGTTTTTATTGCCAAGGCTTCTCCGAGGGCGGATGGGGGATTGGGAATGGAATATTCCAAAACATTCCCCAAATAGCCGCACTTCTGGATTCGAAATAGCATCGCTCGGGCGGCTAGTTGGGTATTTATTGGATGGTGGACTGGCATCTCTTGCCTATTTGTTCTAGTCGAAATTGGGTTGCGATGGACTCACCATGGAGGATCGAGAGCATTTTGTGGGTTTATTTTTGGAGGTTGTTTGAGTTGGATTCTGGGTATAGTATTTTCTAATCAGTTGGTGTTTCATTTTGGTTCTAGTAATTGTAATTTCCGGCAGTATGATAGTTTAAAAAAAATCGACGCTTATTTTGTTTGCATTGAAAGTTCCAAAAGTTGAGTTGCCAGAGCAAGTCTTACGGCACAATCAACTCGAAATAAACTTTTTTTTTGTGACGTGCTTCTAATTCAGATGCTTAAAGTCCGAAAAATTCCTATGCTTTTCCTTAATTTTCCTCTAATAAGCTTCAAAATCTCATTTTTTGTTTTTTTTTGCCCCTCAGCCCAAAATCAGCTGTTTTTCTTGGCATCCATTTTTCATGGGATCGAATCGACTGAAATGCCGTCGATCATTGGTCACCTCTCACCTCGGTGTCACCGAGCAAAAACACAGTGGTGCATCCCCCCACTGTGAGCATCTTCCCCTACCCCTCTTCCTTCCAGGTTGTAACAATAACCCCACGGCCGGAACAATCGTTTTCCTCTCCTTTTTATTGCTTAAAAACGCCGAATTTTGATTGGGTCAACTCTCCACATTTGGGTACGCGCATATTACAGGAGAAGTGCCAAGCTGACTTCAAAACAGCGGTCCCGAGCCACCACGCTCCCACCGGCATCCAACGCTCGTCGTTGCAGCAATCCTGAGGGTGGCCTTCTAGATCGTGCGTTTCTACCGTAACCCACCCACCGATTTGCATCCTTTCATCAGTTACTGGCTGATTTGTCAACTGTATGCACTAATTTTGTTGGAGTTTTTGTCCTGCACCGATGTACTGTACCTTGAGGTATTAGCAATTTCACCAACCCTAGCTACAGTTTGTCGAAAGTAAAACATATACTATTTGCGATCTAAAATTTGAAGCTTTTAACAATTAGCAGCGAGAACAGCTTACCTAAAGCAGTAGTGGGGGTAATTTTGTAACCTAATTTTCAAAATCACGAATTTTTGTTGTTATAATCTTCAACATCATGCAGCTTTTACTTTCTTTTCATAAGCGCTAAGCCTAACACCGTGCAAAACAACAGTTTACGCGGGTTAACCCCCCAGAAAAAAGATGACCCCACCTGCAAAAAAGAACCGGTCGCCTCTGCCTCGCTTGGCTACCTGCCAATCCTATTTTTCCAAAGAACGCCCCCCGGACTGTCAAAGTATGGCCGGTGCTAAACCTGTGAAACGCTGCCCTTTCCGACAAAATCACAACGCGAAAAAGGGTTTATGGGTTGTGAAAGTACAGGGCTTGGAATGAGAGACCCTGATTTGGTTCACATTTGATGGTTGGGACGCGATAGGGCCTATGATTTTTTGAGAGCCATTTGTTTCCTCATATTTTTATATATTTTTTTGAAATCTTTGCAGCCCCCACTAAATAGAATTGTCATAGGAATGTGCGCAAACGGCTTTTAGGCCATAAATTCATCAAATAAATCTAATTCCTTCAAAACTCGGCTGGCTTGCAGAGAATTATATAATTGGCAGCCGTTGTATTATTATCTTGATCAGAGCTCCCTAAATCATAATCATTCTTAAATTAAATTTTTGCCTGTAATATAGCTTCTTAAATAACACACGATACCATCTTTCCATTCTTTTTGTTTCACCCTCTAACTTACCCATGCTGCCTTTCCGCTCAACAACTCGGATCCATCTCCCTCTTTCCCTTCTCCTCTTCTACCTAAAACATGGCGTAGATGGCCGTATGCACTTTGTGTTTACGAAATTTCACCGCTGGCCCACCCGGATAGGTAGTGGGGAAAGTGGGCAGGGATGGGCGCAGAGAGATGAGGTGCACAATAGAGAAATCAATTGATATATTTTGGCCGGTTGGCAAGATCGATTTCAAAGTTTAAGCTCTTTTTTTGGGGGGTTGTGTGCCTGCCGTTCGGTTGTTGGGTGTGGTGGCTCGGCAAACAAGCCCCGTTGAGGGTGGGGGAGGGGTCACTTTTCGTTTTTTTTCCTTCTAGAGCAGGATTGTATTTCTGGAGCTCATTTCCGAAAGCGCACCCTTGTCCAACGTTGGTCACCCATGTTGTGTTGCTCGAATTTGTTTGCAACGTGTTGGTGCCATAAATTTTATTTGTTTTAGCGAACATCAGAGGCATGCTGGAAGCCAGTCAAAAGCCATTCAATGTCTACTATCAGCCACCGGAAAGCGGCTATGATTCTGCTACACATTCTGCGGAATCGTCGCGCAGGAATTCGCTGGGATTCAAGGATTTTATGAAGAAGCGCCGTTTTTCGATTGTTGGAAGAGTGAGTTCTTTTATTGTATTTATTTTTACTATTTCTATCAAAAATTTTCTGCTCAGTATGGTTTTAATTCCAAAGTTTTTCTTGATTCTTTCTAAATTTTAATAAACGCCGCGGGCGTTTCAGGCCACGTTTTCACAGCAGCGTCCACTGTTTCCGGGCTCTGCTCAGGTATTCAATGCCTTTTATTTGTGGTGGCATGCCCCGGGGCTGGCTTCTCTGCTTTTATATATAGCAATATAGCCGTTCTGTATACTCTCCCAAACCCTGGCTACCGTATTGCGAAATCAGAAAAAGATGCGTATGGCCCCAAACCGATCCAAAAATTGTCAAAGTTTTATCCTACTATATATAAAAAATAGTGTCTGTGTGTGTGCATTTGCATGCAACTTCCGTGAGGTTGTCTCTCACTTACAGCCTCAGGGGAAGGTTTTTAGGGTACGTATGATACGCCATTAGGTGCGTAATGGTGCCGAGATGAGTGCACACATATCAAAGTTTTGAAAAATTACTGTTTTCGCAATTAAAATTGGGTTTTTGTAAAGATATCGGAAAATCTCTTTGTTAGGAGTCAATTTGCATGCACCGGAAGTGGGGAAAGCTTATATAAGGGGGTAGAGGGGTATTTTTCATTTTTTGCAATCAAGGTTCGGAAGAAATATGTGCGCGTTAGACGGGGCCAGGGTTGAAAAGCCGCGGAGGGGTTTTTCAACCCTGGTCATATACTATATACGTCCTGGAGTCATTTCTAAAAATATTTCTGATTCCACAATACCACTCAGCCCCCCAATAACCCTTCCCTACCGTACCTAATGTCCATTACACACCCATGCTTCTTCAGCTATACCTCCCAAAACTACCCCATTGTTTCCAGCTTCTATCCTCCCGTACATCGTCCAGCGGCGAATCTATCCGACGTACGTCCGAATCCCAGGTCCATCCCTTTTTACATAAATTCAAATCAAATCTTTAGAATGGAGACTCTCCCGAAGACGAAGACGACCTGTCCCCCAGACCTCTATTCCAGCGGCGGATGAGTGTACCTGAAAAGGTTTTTCACAGTGCTGTAAGTTGGAGTCACTCGTAGCTAGAATGTTTGTGTTTTTTAGGACTATTGCATCCTGCGACCCAGTGAAGAGCCGGACGTGCGCTATGAGATTGTCGCGGCTTTTGGTGGGTCTTCAAAATGGTTAAGGTTAAAAAACCGACAACAAAAAGTCCGGAATCCCAACACGCAAAATAAAGGATCAAAAGAAACCTTGGCGTCGGTATTAGGGGTGCAAATCGTTTACTACGCTGTCCATCAAATAATCCCAACCTTCACGGATCATTTAAACTCTTGACCTCCCTTTTTGGCTTGCTTGCCTTTCAAACCCTGCAACCCCTTCCCAGGACCGGTGATCATAAACATATATTGAGAATAGCGCGGCAATGGTTGTTCGGTTTTTTGGCAGCAGTGTTTGGACAGGCTGACCCTCCTCCTCCTCGTCCTCCCCTTCCACTGGCAAAGCTGCTTACCCGTTCCGTTCTGAAACGGAACCGCTTGGCTGGGCCGGCGGGGGGGATTGCCCTTTCATTCGGCGCCCTCACTTCCCCAATCCACTATGGCCCCCTATTTGTTGCCGTTAAATTCGAGAATTGGCGTTATTACTCGAAGATATACGGTAAATAGCCGACCAGAATCAGCTAGGCGGATTGAGGATGGTAAGGAAGATTCCGCCATTTCTTTGAAAATCCGCTACCTAAATTGCTTTTAGGTTTATAACCTTATTTGAAAATAAAAACCCCCCAGACCCATATTTTCCAGCCTCACGTTATATTTTCTGATTTCAGACCGTTTCACCGACCCGTACCGCCATTATATGCAAAGCCTCACGTGTTACGACCTAGCCCCCGTTCACTCAGCAGTCGTCGTCATGGATGGCTCGCTTTTGGTATCGCTTTGATCTTTTGGACAAATCGGATTCGTTGCCAGATTCACAAAGCGCTTACCAATCTGCTCGAGTCTGGCCATCAAGCCGCCGTCATCACGAATTTGAATATTAAAAGTGAGTTTGTTTTTCGGGGGTGAAAAATGGCTCTTTTGTAGTTAGTGTCGGTGACGGTAGTTTTGTCGTTGCATTTCGTAGGGGGATGAAGGTAAAGTAACACCTTTCAGGAAAATACCTCGATTAGCCAAGCTTACCCAAGAAAAAGATAGCATTTCTATAGCATAAAGTCCTAATTTTCGAAGTTTTAAGCGGATACCGTCAATCACTAAAATTGGCCAAGAACTTTGGAACGAATTTCAACACCCTAGCACGCCTTCCAAAACCTTTTGTTTTCAGATGGTTTCTCGATGCTTACCTTCACCGACTGCCTACAAGCCATCCAACTGGCCACCCAAGGACTGCAGCCGGTAGTGTTTCTTCTTCCCTCCTCAAACATGTGTTTTGCCCAGGTCGCCGAGCAAACAGTCGCCGAATTCATGCAGCACAACAACGGCAAGCAACTGATAACCGCCGATGTGGACACGAGGTATCGAAGAGTGATCGTCATCGTGGTAATCTGCTTTCTTTAGCATCTGGGATGCGGCGAAGTTGATTTGTCTGAACAGTGTCCATCGTATTCCGGTAATACAGGTATTTCAAATGCATTAAATGACTTATATAATAATATTAAGAAAGAAGATCCGGATGCTAAGATAGGAGATGTTCTTTATATGCTCACGCTCAAGACGGTGTTTCATGAGACTGTACTACGGCTGGTAAGTCTTAACGGATTTTGTGAGATTTTTGACCACTAGAGGAATGCTACGCTGTTAATAACCATAGCAATTTTTCAGTCGGACCCCAAATTTGCCCTCGGCCCTCATATCAAACACCGTACCCTCTCCGAAGCCAAGATAGGAACCTGGGACGACCGCCACGAACTTCACACGGTAATACCGTATCTAATCGCAACCCGGCAGCCTTGTTGCACTTGCAATTTGGATCCCGACCCTCACCCATCGATGGTTCCAGGATCTTTGTCCCAAATGTGTTTACTGGGGCATTGCCGTGGACCTCTCCCTCTCTCGATCTCTATTTTTCTCACTCTCGCTCAACCCTCCACTTTTTGCAGCACTTTCCCCTCTTCTCCCAATATTCTCTCTTTGGTCGACCACTGGTCCGTCACATGATGTTTTGCACTTCTTTTTTGCTGGGTGCGAGAACGCGTGCAGTGGTCCTCCAAGGCGATGAGGGTTGCATTTATCAGTGGTCCCTTGAAAATGGTCTGAAATTTTTGGAAAGCCGGAAGCTTAGAGACCCAGGGTGATTTCAAAATTTCTAAAACCAGCAGCGATGCGTTACTTTCCTATTTCCAGGTCGGCGAAGATGCAAAATGCTCACAAGCCATAGAAATGATGATCGAAAAGCGGGTCTCTTGCGTGCCAGTCATCGCCAAGGATAAAAAAGTGGTCGCCGTGTTATGGTACGCGTTCAAAAACCCGAGAAATTGGTGTATTTTAGTAAAACCGATTTAATGGCCGAGCTGCAGGCGCACCCTGAGAATTATTTGAAAATTATGGATACACCAGTTTTGGTAGGAAATTTGGAAAAATAATAGAGAATCGATCTGCTTCAGACTGTAATTGGCAACAAGAAGAGTCCATTCGTTACTCCGACCTCCATGCTATTGGAAGTAAGTTTTTCTTATTTCGGATTGATTTATAGTAATCGTACACAAAAATCGAAAACAGTCTACTAAAGTGATATAGAAAACAGCATAGACAACATAGGCGAATAGTTACCTTAAAAAATGTTGTCATTTGGAGCCCCATGGATTATTGATTATTGTTTCCAATTTTTATTCAACTTTATTATATATAAATTATATGTACAAAAAATTTCCAGGTAATTGCCCAACTTGCATCCAGCGAACGCCAATCCCTCTGCGTCGTCAACGTAGATGGTCATCTCCTCGGAATCGTCTCCTACGCCGACCTCATGGATTACATCCAGAATTCCTCAGAAATTCACCACAAAATGAGCTGTACCTAAATGTCGCCAGTTTTGATCCCCATCTCATGTACTCCAAAAACCACCTGCAATATATCCACCCTGATGCACTAATGTACATAAGGACTGTACGTATCCATCCCAATACCCGATCCTCTCCAGCGCACCATGGTTTTTCTTGGTTTTTTTTTTAAAATCTGTACGTATTACTCGTTTCAAACCGTCTAGAGCTTTTCCCCAAAACGCAAAAAGTGCCTCAAAAACCCAGTCTCCGGTTTGTACATAGGAGTTTATTGTTTGGCTCCCCTAGAAGGGAATGCACTCGCGAGAACGGTAGCCGTTTTTCTGATGTTTATAATCCCCCTTTTTGTGTTTATATAGTCACATAGCAAGCTTTTGCCATAATTCCAGTCCATTTCGATTGTACATTAAGACTATGTATATCGGGTTGTGCCCTGATTTCCCCCCCATCCCTCCCTCCCGAGTGACAATTCCCTCGAAACGGTAGCAACACGCAAAGAAACGTATTCTTTCCCGACGGGACCATATTACTGTTTGTTCGACCATCTACTTACCAATCGATTGTTAATAAATGTGCTGTATTTAAGTATATTGAAGATAAATTAAGAAAAAATATGCTTCGCAGAGCTCAGACACCACAAAGGAACAGTACAAACATCGAAACTTAAAGGCAACATGTCATTACTTAAATTATGATTTATTTATAAACTCTATAGTAATAATCTTCTTTCCTGATAAATTTCAATGCCTACAAATTCTTTACTCAGAAACTTCACTACTTAGCAATCAGCTATTCATGGATTTTTGGCGTTTAACCAATCGATCTTTAAACAGATTTTAGAGTCATCAGTTTTTGAGATAATATTTATGGAGAACGAATTTACGACGAATTTGACGGGGCCAATCTTAGGCATTTCCGGCGATTTAAAGCCGATAGGTCTTTTCTGCAAGCTTGAAAACAACGCTTTTTAAACCAATGGGACTGGACCAGTTTTTACAAGGGTTCAACCGACAAGCAGCCCCCCTGCCTCCAGCCGTACCCATTCATCTTCCCGAGCGTGACCAAGTCTTTGACCCATCCGGCCCCTACGGACCAACAAAAAAAGGACAAGCCGATCCCTGGGGTAGGTCTCCACCCACCACAGCCGACATCAATCTCAGACCAAAACTCGGCCCCTTAAAGCCCCTCCGAACCCTAACAACTCCGATCCTTCTTCCCTTAAACTTGGCCCTCTAGACCTTTTGCGAGCTTCCTCAAAACACTTCTTGATTTTCGTTAGTACCTACTTCTGTGTTAACACTGCTTTTACAGGATGAAGCCTTATGTACTGATTGCCATCTTTTGTCTATCAACTGTCCTTGCGAGGGCGAAATATCGTGGTTGCTTGAAAGTTGTAGGCCGACTCGTTTGCAACACCAATCCGGCAAAGCAGGGAAATATAACTATATCTATGTATGATTCGGACTGTGGGTTTTTGGCATTAACTGAGTGGTTCGCTGCAAATTTCACTTTAGCTTTTTGATGGAACTTTAGCTTAGCTTTAGCTTTCAATTTAGAGTAAAATTTACCTATATGACTAGTAAAACTTTAAATTTGCATGTCTCTAGCACTCAAACTGGCGACGTTTTAGGGCTCTCCAGAAATGACCTAATGGCTGTTGGAACCACCGATGAAAATGGTTTTTACCAGGTAGAGTGATAAATTACGTGTTCCAACGGAGTCCCTCCTCTTCGGATCGGCTTAATTTTCCGCCATTCCGAGGCTTGCGTAAAGCCGAAAAAATATAATTTTCTAAAATCTGTTATTATTCTTTCAATTTTTTAAAAGCCTAGTAATGGGCAAAATCAGCTTGAAAAGGTTTAAAAAATAAAAGGTTGCATAAATTTGCCATTTTTATGGATTTCGCAAGTAGATATCATTTGACAAATTGTAATTCGGCAAACAAAAGTTTGTTGATGCACCCTGTGTGTATCTAGTTCTGGTTTCTTACCTTGTCATAACCAATTCTTCAAGATAACCGGATGCGCGGCCGACTTCTGGCCAATGAAACCTGATCCGTACTTCACATTCGATCATGAATGCCCGGTTGCCTGCCAGCTATGCCCGCAGAGAAATCAGACGGTCCACACTTTCAAGTGAGTCATTGTCAAACTACCCCAAATCTTAATATTATTCTTAGACAAAAGATAGACAAGCGCTATTTGACTCACGGGGTGCACGTCAACGCAACGATCCTCGAGGATATCTTCCTGGCCGAAAATGCAGAACTGGACGCGTTACGAAAGTTTACCCTACCCTCTATCAAGGAAAAAGGGCATTGGGCTCGGTTGGCCAATAGCACTGATTTCCTTGCGCTTAATTATTAATTAACGGCTTGAAATTACGACAGCTTTGATTTGTATGTGCCAATATGTAGTTTCCTGTCTTCAAAATATTAGTCAACCAATTTTTAGGTGTTAAATAAATGTTTTAATGTCGGGAAAGCGATACATTTAAAAAATAGAGGTCGTATAAAGCCAAGTTGGCTTCGACCTCCGTTAAGCAACCTTTACCTACTAAAATGTGGAAATTTTGATCGGCATAAACACGGTTTGATAAATAAAGCAAATGGCAAAGATTTGGTTGTGTATCTTAATATCTTAAAGCGGGCGTTCGGGGGAGTTTGGTGTATACATCGATTTACGCAGAGGCGAGAAGAGCGAGAGAGAGTGAGAGATAGACAGAGAGAGAGGGATGCAGATGCCGATAAGTGTAAATGTCCAACCCCTTGATGCGGAATATCACACTATTAAGACATGACTTTAATATTTCGAACCGGGTGCCCTTTCGCCTTACCACCATTCAAAACAAATGCACTTTCTTTTTCTGCCGATCGCGCTTCCCACGATCCGGGCCGATGCCTCAGCTTTTTCACGGCCCCCCTGGAGAATCATCGCCTCATAGGGGCAATGCGTGGCCCTGGGACGACCTCCTACCGTTTTCCCTGTACGAGATTGTGCTCATTCGCTGCTCTGCAAACCAAACTCTCCCTCTCTGTTATAACTTTTTAAAAGGAGCTCCCCTCATTCGTTTGGAAGCTGATACGAAAGGTGAGCTTTTAGGGCCCTCGGGGCTACTTTATGGCCCTCCAAACAGTTATCAAACCCAGTTGGCGGCAGATTAATCTTGTAAAAACCAAAACCAGGTGTAAAAAAGGCGACGCGTTTCATGGAATGGCCCTATCAGTGATCGGGTAGGGCGAAACGGGGTTCCCGTGTCCGTTTCCTTTGGACTACCGCAGTCAGCTTAAATCACCCGCCCCATCAAGACACACTTTCCAGGACTTTCCAGTCGTCTCCGAAACATTCGCTGTGTAAGGAAGTATCAAGTACTTCTTTATATTATTCCCCTATCGATGCATGCAGATGACACGTACCTCTTTTTACAGCTCACCTTAGAATTTATTATTATTATTAGCGACATCTCACATACCTTCCGATTTTTTTTACTATGAACTCACCTTGTTTTGGATCGAAATATCAAATTTAATCTAGTTTTAGTTCGGGATGTGGGCCTTACTGTTGTTCACCTCCTTATTCGTCGCCGTCGGCAGCGTGGATCCTCATCGACCGTACTACCCCCGCTGCCTCAACCTGGTCGGCCGTTTCGTCTGCCGCACCGACCCCGAAAAGCACGCCAACATCACAGTGTATTTGTATGATTACGATTGTAAGTGGATTTATATTAACGTAGTTCTTTTAATTTTATCTCTCTCCATTTTTTTTAGCAAAGGAATGCGGTATCAAAAATCATCATCTAAACACCATTAAGGGGGGCTCACCGACGACTATGTCTCTGAGAACCAAACGGACCAGTACGGCCGCTTTGCGGTTTGTACCATCCCAAACATTTTAATGGGATTTCTAGCTACGGGGCTGCGCTTCGGATGGCTTCTTGTTTTTCCGACCGGATCCATATATTGTCGTCCACCACGACTGTCCGAAAAAGCACGATTATTTGCGACAGGGCCATACGTTCAGGTATTTCCATGATGTTTTGCTAATCTCAAATTCGCTGCTAATAGAGTTTTGGGAGATTCATTGACAATAATTTTTCGTAGCTAGGGGGAATCGCTTTTGCTCTTGCTAATTACGTTGTCATATTTGTCATAAAAAAGTTTACAAATTCAATTCGGGTTGACTGAGTTTAACCAGGAGGATTAGTTCGCATGACGGGAAAATGCCAAATTTCCCGTTTTTTAAATTGCTCGCGGCATGCCAAGAGCTACAATAAAACCAAATTGTCCATGCGACGCTTTGAAGCGTTTACTATTTACCTATTAAAAATAGGTAAATAGCAAATGGCTAGTTTTAAAGGGGTAACGAAGGCCTAGCAGATCAGGGGTCATCTTTTATTGGCAACGAACAAACCGGAAATGCTAATGCAAGAAATGGACAGAGAGTGGGGTGAGGCAGGAGGGAATAGAAAAAATTTATGCTATTTGTAGAACTAAAGCCAGCTGTATGCTAATTTTTCCTGGGCCTTCCCGATCCCTCTGATCCTAATGTTTCTCAGTGAACATTTGTCTTTCAGAAGATTCATCAGCAAGGCTTACCTCGTCGACTACCGCAAGCTTCACTACGAGGCCCACCTTCACCCCTATTATCTTGACGAATATGATAAGGTCCCAGTAGTAATCATACCAAGCCATGTACTGGATAAGAGCCGCCCGATCTACGTCTACCCTGAACCTGAAGTTCAAGCCGACACTGCTGATCCATATTATGTCCCTGACTATTACCCACCAGCAAATATGGACCCGAAATATGAACGGGAGTCCAGAATTCGTATGATCGATAATCATAAGCGGTGGCTCAAGAAGCAAGCCGAACGTCTGGCTAATGAGGATTGGGACTAAGTGTTCAATTGATCGGTTGATTTTGTATTTCTTGTCTTGATAGAGATATTTTGCCTATACGCAGGACAGGCTGGCTAGGATGCAAAGTACAACCGTCAGAAAGTTGCCTTTTGCCGGCCAAATCATTAATCTTTTGCCCTTTGCATCTTAGGTTGTCGACGGTCCGCGTCAATACGCATAACATTTCTACGTAAAAACCCCATTATTACTGTTCCACTTTGAATTTGAATTCGTTTTGAATAAAGGTCGATGTGCAAAAAACCTTAAAACACTTAGAATAATTTATTGCATACGCAAGGCGCTCGGGATATCCGCAGTTTATCACAATTTTCGAGGGAGAGCAACGTTAATTTCGCATTTTCGTATAGAAGTAACTGAAGTACATGGTAATAATGAGGGCTCAAGAAGATGGGGGTAGGTAGAAATGTAGACAAGACACCGTATCAAATGAAAGAGCGACATTACAGAATTTTCATAGCGCACTACATAATTGCATTCCCATTTGACGCCAATTTGGGGTTTTTCGTTTGGGCCGTGATGAGGACGGAGATGTAGGATTTGAGGAGGTCATCCATTTTGTAGCCCTAAAAAATTGGGGATTTTGTTTTCAGGTTGCATTTTTTATAGCTGATGAAGCTAACTTACATATTCGGTCTCAAAAGTGAGCCTGGGCGACGAGCCCTTGAGCAAGTTTCCAACCGTTATATTGATATAGGTATTTCCAATTGTCCAGTTTCCAATTTGTGTAAATGGATAATTGGCAATTTGATTCTAAAAATAGTTTATAGAAAAGCATTTTTGGCATTAGCGCATTAGAGGGAATTCATATTTATTAAATACCTTTGTTTCCGGGTGGAACAGCGACACTCCCTGCCGATTAATAGAAACCAAAAGCTGTGTGGGCAATGTCTGATCAGCCGTCTGCTTCACGACAAAGAATGTCGACCCAAATGTCGGCCAATTTCGAATCTTATCGAGGAAAGCAGTTTTTGCGTCCTCGCATGACATCTGCTCGATGCCGCTTGAATAGGCTTGTTTGATGTTCTGAATTAGGCTATAATCGTGAAAAATTGGCTTTTGTTACCTTCTTCCAGTCATTCCCACTATACGCCTTTACCAGATCCTGAGGAACAATTTCTGACATCATCAGATGCAGCTGCCCAAATGGAGCCGGCTGATCAGGTCTAAAAATTTAAAATTAAAATTTCGCCGCGATTTTACCTTGTTCGAGCCCTAAGAATCAGCGCACCAATCGAAACAGCTTCTTGTTTGCTAACCTTGTGATAGCCAGAGAGATACTTTGGCAGTTCCTAAAATCGATACGTTCTGTCATTAATGCGGGGTCACCTGATGATAGTGGAAGATGAGATCTGCCATTCGATCTTGTCCGATCTCCACATTCAACCATAATTTTCGCATAAAGTAGACTTGATAATTCAGCGGTACATATGGTCTATCCTGAATTTCCTTGCTCTAAAAACTAATTAGAGCTGTACCTTCGTCGCAAAATTTTCTTGGGCCCAATCGGAGAGTTGTCGGATAAAGTCAAAGAAGAATTCATTTTCAGGTACGGACAAAACTAAAAAACAATAGTACTATTTCTTGAAAGCCTACTCTTTTCATCGGTTCTCAAGAACAACGAGAATCCCTCAACACTCCTCAATTTCAAATGTTTCCCGATCCTCTGGCAGAATTCTTTGGCTTTTGTGGAAGAGTCCAGCTCGATTCCCTCATTTGTATGATCCGGGAAGTAGACCTAAGATGTAAAAACTATCATTTTAACTACTTTAAATACCTTATGCAGGATTTGCACAGTTTTATTTTGGATTGCCTCAACTTCCACCGAATAAGGCGCAAATTTACGGGCGCCGGCTCTAGAATTTTATTTGGATGATTCATTTATGTTCTAACTCACTTTAGCATTTTATGAACCCGATGGTAGCATTCGTTCGAAATCGAGTTGACCCGTGATTTGAGGAACTGGATCACCTCTTTGTAGAGGCTTTGTGATGGAGGGAATAGGCCTGAATACCGTGTCTTTATTAAATTAAATTTTTCAGACCTGTAGCCAGCCAGAACAATTCCCATCCACGTTCTTCACTCAAAAGAGATGGATTATGAGTCAATTGTTTCATTAATTGACAGTAACACTCATCTCTCAAGATTTCCTTAACAAATATATACCTTAAAATTAAGAGAAATGGTCTTACATATTTCAAAGGAGCTTTGAAGACCTGGTCGGTAATATCGGTCCCCAATCGACTCCGATGCGTTTGATAATCGCCCATATATTTCATGATAGCGATATAGGAGTTGATTGCTTCGATGGCTGGCTCTTTTCTAAATTATATTCATAGGTTTGTACCTTATATGTATGCTTACCTTCCTTCCAGTTTCTTTAGAAGTGGTTCTCTGATTGGTTCCCTCGAGAATCTCCAGATTTCGCCAGTATTTGGTTCCCGTCTTCGCAGAGTCATGGATCGTTTTACTGGTGTAACAGATCTGAATTTTAATCTGAAGATGCTTTTCATGATTCCTTACTTGAAATTATCAACGGCGAAATTCTCAAGGGTATGTGGCAGATCTCCAGAGCTATGAATGACTGCAATTTGCTTGCCCATGGAAGGCTGCATCATCGAGTAGTCAATATTTTTCGGGAACATATCCTGCAGGTTTAGTTTATCTTTAAGTGGTCTTCAACTTACCATAACCGCATTTGGGGGTTTGACCAGCGTGGGCAGGACATAGACTTGATCCGCTCCAACAGTACCTTGCTGCCCAGTACGAGCATTTTCGGCCATTACCACCTAAAATTTGTTAAAAGACTTGTTCTTTCCGTTCCTACCTGCTGTTGCTTCAAAATTGCTCCAGTAGCTCCATTACACAACAGCAACAAATCTCCTTGCTCAAATCCAAGCAAACTGCTTTGTTCTGAACGCATTCGGTATATCATTCAAGGTCCTAATTTTACCGTTTTCCCGTTGTGATTGTGTAGCGATCAAAAATTTGCTTCGCTCCTTGAGTCCAACCAAGAAATAATCCACAAGTTCTGCGATATCTTCAGCGTTTGGTGATTGGAAGGTGAAGTCATCCCCAGACACAGTACGGATAGTGAAATTATCGGCACCGGCGCGTTTGCCCCTAAAAACATTATTGGAACAAAATGGATCGACATACTTGTTGAAAATAGATGCCGCTACTTCCGGGAAGGAGAATTCTTGTAGAACCTATAAAAAACTACACAGATTTGATTCTAAATTTACTTGTTCTTCATCATCGACAACATATATCCCAGTATAATTAACGGCAATGATCACTTCATCTCGCGGCAATGGTGGGCCAGCAAATTTGACCGCCTCATAGAATCGAGAGAATAGAAGGGGCCATTTGAATTTGGCGAACGCGACAACATCCTCTTTGACTTGAGAAATCGAGGGTTGTGGAGTGATGTTGAATTTCTAAACAGTCAATTAACTACCGTATCTTTTGAATACCTTTCGATGGACATTCATAATCAACTGAATCCAGTAATGCTCATTCTTCTCTTGTGAATTCAATACGAAATCTGGGAGATAGCCATTGAGAGCTTTCCTGAGCTTGTCGACATCCATTGCACCCTCATCAACGATGTAATTTTGAGCGGCGACCAGGGCATAGTCTTCGTCCTAATTTACTGTATCCATCGACTATATTCAACACACCTTTTCACATCGATATTCACCAAACTTGACCCCACGGACAATCTGCTGGTAAATAAGGTTGGTGCCAACCGAGTCTTCTTTCGGATTATACCAAGGTGAGAAGATCTCCTTTCGGAAGAATAGTCTCCAAGGGGCATTTCGTTCTTGGTTTCCTTGTTCTTTTGCATATTGTTCACATTGCGAGACCGCATCCAGAACGTGATCACAACCGGAGCCCAACGAAGAAACCTTTAGGGTATATTACTAATCATTTTTTTTGTCTTACCTTGTCAAAGAGGGCTATGTACAAGCTGAAGCCAAATCGATCTTTCAGTTGGACTTTCTCGGCTAGAATCTTGCAGAGTTCAGACGCTGTTGTGGCTGAGTCGGCATGTACGCTTTTAACGCTGCCGTCCATAAAGGTAATGGCTAAGACGATGTCCTTCTTGGCTTTATTTGCCTATAAAAGACACTAAACTGGTCAAATTCAGTCTCATACCTGTAGCTCGACATAGCTAGGCGGCTGGTGTCTGGTTCCGTTCTTTTGGGTCCTCCGTAACCGCTGCTCGATGTAGGCAGCATAGCCGGAATTTCCGGGCCCTTGTTCACGAATGAAGCAGAAGAGGTATTTAATGAATCTTAAGAAATTCGGCATATTTTCCCGTTTACCGTCCTACCGTTCACTAGGAGCGAAACATCCAACACACAAACTCGTTAAAATCCATCCTCTAGCTTGACTCAATTTCGATGGATTAGTTGATAACTGCTTGCATAGCTGACAATAGATTTCGTCCCTAAATTTTAAATTTTATAGCATACAGCAGACGATTCTACCGTAACTCCTCTCGCAAGATCCCCAGCCCAATGATATAATGTAATTTGTCGAGACTGCTCATCGGCTTATTTTCAAGTAGAGCATTCGAATAGTTCGAGGCGTCCGATCGATCAGATGCGTTGGATTCCATTCCTGATCATATTAAAAGCTTAGAAAAGTCTTTTTGTCCATACCTGTCAATTTGGTCTTCTTTTTCAGGGTCATGGAGATCAGTTTCTTTCCCACATTTCGGCTACGAATCTTGTTTGAACCATACTGAATTAAGAATTTATATAAATGAAATTATTGAGGTTACCTGGTCATACTCGCTGGCCATACTTGCTTCTTCCACATCTCTTCGGCTAAACTTTCGGCCAAGCGTTGCGTAAAGCCGCGTCATCACTGGGGTTTTGTCCTGAAATATTCTATATATTTGGAATTTCTGTTTTACTTACATAATTGCCTTCACCATTGATCGATCCAGGCTTTGCATCCGGTAAGTCACCCATAAAACGAAGCATTGTCATCCAGACAGCCAGGCCAGCCTGAAATTTCATGATGTTTTAAGCATCCCTTTAAACCCTGGGTTAATTTTTAGTCTTTTAAAGGTGTAAACTTACCAATTGACTACCCGGATCATCATTATACAGTAATGTTTGTTTTAATGGTCTCTTGACGTGAGATGAAGTGGCTTGGGCCTGAATTCAAACTTCGTAACATGAGAGGCTTCGGTTCGTACCTGGAAGTATGTTGCGGCAAATTTCCCAAATTGATATTTGCTCAAATCTTCGCCATCAAACGGATCATCCATCATAGAAGTGGAGGGGCTAGGGGTGGTCGTCACCTAAAAATTCTTTGTTTTTCAGATACGGAAAACCTACTGATGTCCGGGTAAGCGTATTTGATTCGCTTCCAGAGCCATTTTCCGTGTCGGCTGGGAGGTAGTCGAAGAGAGGCTGAAAGCGAGCAAACAACACTCGAAAAATAAAATTGTGCTTACGATATCTTTCTCCGGTGCTGCCATATTTCCATTAATTTCTGGCTCTGGTGATGGTGGCTTTGCCATCATCGCTGGCCTTCGCTTGCCCTTTGCGCGCATTGCTTTCACTTCATTTCGAACCAATGCTCCACGGCAGTGAGCCTGGCGGAGACGGGTTAAAATCAATAGAACTTTGAATTACTTGGAATCGAATAATCGTAGCTCGCAAGCTTTGATAATGTTCTTCGAGGCGTTTGGCACGGAGCCAAGCTTGGAGACGGGTGATGCCGACGATAATCTAAAACAAATGGTTTTGCAGTTTTTATATGCTTTTTTGGAATTCATTTGTTTTTATGTGTTCTCTAGGGACGCGGCGGTGGACTGAAAGGGCCCTGGTCCTTCAATGTAATGACCTACCCGGTGGATCCTAATGGGTGGTCCCACCTCTGCAGTAGGTCCAGAAAATGGGTGATAAGAACACAATTTTTGGAGATTTGCTGAGACAGTTATCGCTTCAAAAGTTAAAGCAATGCTAGTGATTATTTTAGAAAACGTCATAAAATAATAAAGAAAACTAATACAGATTTTTATTCCATTTTGATCGGCTTTTTTCTACTATGCATGAAAAAAATATTAACAAAATTTTACTTCTTATTGAAAGCAAAATACCAGACTCCCGACCAACCTGTCGATATCTCCTCCGCTGCTCAAATCCTCTCCAAATTTTCTGGATCATTACGGCAGATTGTCGTTGCCGCAAGAATTGCCTTCGAGCCACCCAACCCCGCACTGTCTTTTGTATCGTAATCGCTCTCTCATTCATCATCCGGAAGTATTCCTTAAAATTTAGATTTCAATAAACAACGCTTTTACACAGCACTCCATTCCGCCCACTCGATTTTACCTTTCTTTTTGTGGATGGTAAGGTTATCTGGTACATGTTAGATGGGTGTTTTATAGAAATAGAGGGCTTTTTGCACCAACCTGTTCAAGATACAGATCATGCGCGTCTTTCAGGAACACTTTTGTTTTACCGAGTTGGAAGTCGGCTTTTGGGCCAAGGACCTAAAATAAATATAAACGTTTTGGGTGCATTTTATATACCTTAAGGCAGATCTTTTTGGCAGCTGAGAAGCAGTCAATACGATGAGCAGGGGCTAGAAATCAGGATAAGTATGCTGATACCAATGGTTTGACTTACGAATTCCATTGACCAACATGCGATATCGATCCACAAAGTCTTGATAGCCATGTCGAACCGGGTAACCAGCTTTCCGAATCTTGATCGTCTCCATCATACCGGAATACCGTAGTTGCCGGATAACAAGCGTCCGATCCAGATACTAAATAAATGTTTATGCTTTTTTAGGCTTAGCCATTACCATTGGTTTCTTGAACTCATTTGGCTTGATGCAACGAATGAAGAATGGCTCCGTTTGTTGTAGCGCATTCATCAGCGATTCCAATGATTTTTTGAATTGTCCACCAACTGTCGCCACCTTTCTCCTGATTGAAATTGCATAAAAATTAAAAAAATTAACATACTTGTTCAAGCCATCAGAATATTCTCCTTCGTCGAACAATCTCATAAGGAAGTTCATTTTTGACGAAGCGACGAGCCCATGCAAATCGGCAGAAAAAGCATCGCGGTTTTTCTCGAGGAACCCTATATATTTTTATTTATTATCATACAAATCTCCAAACCCTTGGTGGAATAATAAACAGCTCCGGCAAAATGGGTGATTCCAAATGCCTTCTCCAAATCCGATTTCGGTTTCAAGTAAAGCCCATCGTTCTTGTTGTGATTTGCGTGGAGTTTTTGGAGCATGGAAACATCAGTGCCCTATATTATCATAAGAATATACAAGCTGCTAGTTACCTTGGGAAAAATGCTCTCTTCATCGATCAAACTCATAATATTCATTGGGCGTTGAGCGATGAGGTCAAGCGTTTCCTGGTTGTCCACAAATTGTATGTGTCGCCAGTTGATCTTTTCCTAAAGCATGGTTCTTCAAGAACTTCCGGTGCAACTCACCAGATCGTATTCCTTTTGCTCCATCTTGAAAATATGACGAACGAAGAATTGCTGTAGGTGTTCATTGGCGTAGTTGATGCACAACTGCTCGAAACTGTTGGTGTCGAAGTTTTCGAAGCCAAAAATATCCAAAACACCGATGGAAATGCGTCGATGGGCTTCAGAGCGGGGCCTAGAGGAATACATTACCCCAGGAATTTTAGCCTCACTTGTAAATAGCGTCATTGATCTTCTGAACGATGTAGACAAAAATTCGGCCATAGACCCCTTTTACAAAAGCGTCACGGGTATCGACAGCTTGTTGCGGGGTTAGGGTTGATATTACACGTTCCTAGAACGTTTATCGTTACCAAAAAAGATAAAGAAACTCGCCTCGCGTGTGACGATAGTTTTTGTTGTCAGCGTATCCAACAATACCCGTTCATCAAAGTGCAACAATCGAGCCACCCGCTTCACCAAATTCAAATCGGCCACTTCCACCCCTTCCAAATTATGCGACATGGTCGCTGAAAATTTTTTGAAGGTTGTCTCTTTCCAACTCACATCGATATTTGATATTTCCAATATGAAGCAGGGCAGCTAGGATACGGAAAATCGAGCTGACTTCCGGATCTTTGAACATCAACACCTTCATGGCTGAGCGGATATCAGCAAAATCAGCCGCATCATCACGGCCATCAGCGATTAGTGTTTTGCCCTAAAGCCGTTATAGATCTACGAATCTAACGTTACTTCATACCTGGGTTAGATAGAAATAATCCGAAGGAGCCGTCAGGTCATATTGCTGCTTCTCTTCCAGCGAAAGGCCAGCTAACAGGCAGTAGAAAACGTGGTAATTCCGTTCTCCCGGCGATTGAGCGACGATTCTCGATTTCTCCAGCAGGTATTGCTCAATTCTAGCGCCCTCGATTGCACCATGACTGTTGAAATGCACATCAATGTATTTGCCAAAACGTGATGAATTATCGTTTCGGATTGTCTTTGCATTTCCAAAGGCTTCTAGGATGGGATTGGCTTCAAGGACCTACAAATTTAATTTTAAGCTATTTCCCAAATAGTGTTCAAATTACCTGTTGTTCAATCCATGAATGCTGCCCGGAAATGGTGGCCAGGAATTGCAAGACAAGTTTGGTGCTTTCAGTCTTTCCGGCTCCGGATTCACCACTATAAATTAATGAATTAAAGGCTCGCTAAAATACCTGATGACAACGCTTTGATTTTTCGAGGAATTGCGCATGTTGGTGTAGGCATTGTCTGCGACAGCAAAAATGTGCGGAGGAAGTTCGCCGATTTTTCGGTGTCTGTACAGGCGGATCTGAAAGTACGGTTTTCATGTTGTTTTTTTGCATTGCTTTAGCCAAATGGCTACTAAAGATTTTTAACTTGGTAATCGCATTTAGGGTTATGAGGAAATGGGGTGGGGTTGGGGGTGGTCAGAGACCGCAATCCCGACTGCGCGCATAGAATTGTTTACGATCGTAATGGCCTTGGAACGGAGGGGTGAAAGGAGGATGGAATGATTCTAATGAGGTAACTGTATAAACGGCTTGAACGAAGTAAACCCGAAACGCTAACCTGTTCAGGGGTGTAGAGCGGAATATCGACGTACGGATTCACGGCAATTAAAATTGAACCGGTGTAGGTCTAAACTTTTCCCTGGATTTTTGACGAATAAATTTACATACATAGATCAATTTCTCGCGATATCGCACGGAAATATTCCGAAGAATAGCAGCTTCGTGAAGATCGCCTAGCTGGGTCATGTCTTCCACGCCTTGTACGGACGTCGGGTGCATTAGCTTTACCCGGCGGTCGGAGGAAAGCCATTCTTCCTGAAATAACTTTAACGTCATGAAATCAATCAAAATGTAACGATTCAAATCCCCAATTCCCGTAAATTCTGAAATCCTATTTACCTTTCCGGCGTCATCTACAACCTTCAACTTTCCATGATCAGCGTCGATAACCCGTGCTCCGATTGGCACCGAGCCAGTCCCTTTTGGGGGCTCCACCCAAATAAAGTCACCCTAAAATTTGATTATCTTCTGCATCCCAAAGGTGCTAACCTTTGTGACGTGTACCATCGATAGGTCCTGATTTCTTAATACTCCATCTGGAACCTATAAAAACGTGAAATTGGCGAGAACATGGGAATTTAGGATCGAAAAATGGCGTATAATCAGAGTATCCGAAATGGAGAGCGAGTAAATATTGAAGCTATAAACTCTTTGCACGGCCATTATTGCCTGGGTGATACGGGTGGAATGGAATGCGGGTAAAATCCGTGCTTTAAACAGGAGATTCTGCAGTGAAATGCAGATTAGATGTTAGGAAGCTGGCTTAAACCAAGGTAAAAATACAATGCAAATAATTTTTGAAAATTCAGAAAATAGGTTTACCTTATTTGTTGTTCAATGGTTGAATTAGTAAGCTTACAACATTAATGCAAAACGATTAACAACTGACGAGTTGATAAAGACGATGTTGCACGGAATTTAGAGCAACATGGAAACTTTGGCAGTGGAAGCGGACGTTAGCAGATCACCAGAATAGGACATACAGATATCGAGAACAACAACCCTTGAGATGACGACCTAACATGAAAGTATGCGACGTTTGTCTGTCTGTCTTCCATCAAGCGTATTGGATGGTGATAAGAAAGGCAGCCCTCCCGGCGGCCGCCCGCGGGCGTTTCGAAGCGATTCTCGTGCTCTCTCTCTTCCTCGAGCTCACCAAGAAGTGGGGAATGTGGGTCGGGCGATTGGATATGTCCGATCGGTGGAGAGGATATGCAGTAAGCGGTCGAGACAGACAAGAAGAAACGGGAACACCACAAAGCCCCCTTCCCCCCACCACAACCACCATCACCATCTCCACCCCCCCCCCCCCCCCTCCAAACATCCCCCCTAGCGGACCTTTCCTCTCAATTAGCACAACTTCCCGCCCCGAGTCTCTTTAAGGGCACCGTTTAAAGAACCACTCCTGGATGGGATTCCGGAAAGTAGCATGGTGGTCGTGGAATGGTTTTAAAGACACGGGAAAGGGATTACTATGGATTTCCTAGGTTGCAGTTTCGTAAGGCACATAATTTGCTAAAATATTTGAAACGGATGCTGTAGGAGTGTAAAAAATAATCCACACATAAAACATTGCCAGGTCTTGTTGGTTTTTGAAAGGGATCAGGGAAGCCCGGATAAATTAAGCATAAATACGTTCAACTTCAAAATTAGCATAAAACGTTGCTGAACCCTGTCATTTCCGGTTGGCAACTTTCCAATTATAGAAGACCGCGGATCTACGCGGGCCTTCCTGATCCCTTTAAGAAGACGGGCAATGTAATTTTCAGGATGAACTTTTTATTATTCCAAATTCTTCGAAATTGTCCCTGGCAGCAGCAGCAATGCACTGACCTGCAATCCCGAAACCCTGCCCTGCTCCGGAAAATCGGACCGTTAATCAATTCCCGGGCGCTTTTGATGGGATTAACTGATGAGAGGCGACGGAATGAGATGTTTCTATCAATACAAAGCAACAGAATAGACATAATTGGACTAAGCCAACCAAGAAACTAAAGTTGCGCCAGCATACGAAAAGTGAGAACTGAAAGTGATGATTCGGAATTAAAATCAAGGACTAGACCACATTCTATTGGTGTTGACAGGAATGTGTGGCAGAATATTGTCAAGTTGCTGATCGGGAAAGAAAGTTGGGGGGACGGCGTGTGCAATCTCGGGGCGATGACAGGGGCTGGATCGGAAGGCTGGCCGGGCGGAAATACCGTGTCAGAACGGATCGCCGCGCCCCGGCCGATAGCCAAAATGCCGAAAAAATGTGTCGACGGTTTCAAAGGTTTTTCTCGGAGGAGGTAGATATTATTCTAAAGGTGCGGCGAAGGGATTCCTTGAAGTAGGGTTCTAATAAACGGGGGAGCGATAGGGCAAAATCCCAAAAAAAGTAAAAAGGGAAAATCGATCGATTTGGACCAACTACATAGGTTTGAAGCAGCTTAAGAAGAATATTGTTAAGCCTAATATTGCATAGGCAGAACTCATATACACCATTTTGGAATCTAAATAAAATTTTTAGCAAAGAACTACAATTCTACTCTTTTTAATTGCCAAGGAACTTGCAAGACCAAACAAATATCCTAAACTTTCTGAGGCCGGATTGTCTTCAAAAAAAAAAGCCTCAAGCGAACCACTGAAACATTCCTTTCCATCCTGCGCCCCTACAAAAAAACCCAGAAGAAACGAAGAGCAGAGGAGTTGCTCGTTCAGACCTTCCGCGGTCAAGACAAAACAGCCCGCACTACATTGTTTGGGCTAAGCGGGCTGTGCAAACATCTTTATACAAAAAAGTAAGGTCCTCCCAACTGTTTCGCGTCTTCAAAAGGGGCCGCTTCAAGGTCAACCATGCTTTTTAAAGGGTTTTGGATTTTGGGTGGGTGGGTTGGGGTTTCGGGGGAAAAGGAATAATAAGGCCTTTGGAGGTGGAGAGCCAGGTATGGCACAAATATCCCCTTCATCGTGTACATAGCCTGACGGGTTCAGATTACTTGGGTCAATTAATGCGCATGACTCAAAGGAGGGGATTCTAGTATGGCTTTCGGGGAATTTAAGAAGTAAAAAATTACGTGAAATAAGTTAATTTTCGGAAGTATTGAAGAGTTATGGTCATCATCTATTTAACTTTGGCAACTAAAAAGTCAAACCTCAAAAAAAATTTCACTAACGTAAAAATCAAAAAGCTAGCACCTCATGAATTACTTTATCTATTTTCCTTAATCGACATCAAGCATTCAAAATAATAAACTTAAAAAAAAATCGAGGTTTATAACAAGGTCCAGCCGTAGCTAACGAAAAATTCCGAACCCGGTAATAAAAAGCCCCCAAACCATCCCGCCGGTGCAAATACGAGAACGCGCTCACAAATCGATAAGCATGTAAACTTGAAGGCCGATAAGGAATTCGGGCAAAGGGGGGCAAAACTAATTTTTGGCTTACAAGGGAAGGTTGTTTGGGTCAGGTGTCAAATCTTTCTGAAAATTGGCCAGTGGATAGGAAATTGAAAACGGAACAAGGTGCGCTAAGACGTTTTCTGCACAATACCCCCAATTAAAAAGTTATAAGCATTTTAAGTTTGTGGTCTGAAAAATGAGTTCTGCGCAGGCTTTTGCACCAATACCGCACCGTTTCCACATTTTCTTCATGCGTGATTTCTTGACACTCTCTTGTCTCCACTCCCCACGTCTCTTCTAGCGCAATCGGTAGTGCGCTTGACTCACAATCTTTTGAAAAATTTTTGGCAAAAGTTCGAGACTAAAACTTTTCTATCTTTTTGCTTTTTGCTTTTTGCTCTTGCAAATTAGGGTTAGTTGGCGTAAAATCCAAAAAGCAAAAAGTTGGACGCATCAAAGACTTGAACTCGATTAAAAAAAATTTAAAAAGTTTTGTACTCTACGGCACTACCTACTGCGCCAAACAGCTTGGGACTCCGGGCGACGCAAGAGCTTGAAAAGGGGGCAGGCCACAATGAGGACCAGATCAGAATTGTCGGGTCGTTTCGTGCTTTTTTATGTAACTTCAAAGAGCTATAACTTTTTAATTTGGGGTATTGTGCAAAAAATGAGATTAAGAAACTCCACTTTATTTTTGATTTTCTATCCACTGGCAAAGTTTCAAGTCGATTTGACACCTGACCCAAACAACCTTCCCTTGTTAGTCTGAATTCTTTTCTGATGAGTCTTAGGGGTCGTGATAAGCAGGCTGTTCCGCCGATTTTGTTGGCCAGGTTTAATTTAGCCGGGCGGAGACTCTCATTCTTTAGGTTTCCTTAGAGCACTTCAGGACAAGGTAGAGTAATTAACACCGTTTTTTAATGGATTAACAGGTCTTTTTCAATGTTTTAATTGTTATAATGTCCAAGATGCTTTTCCGGGAAAACAGCTATTTATCGATTGATAGAACTCCGTAGTTGGCAGCTGCAGTTAAACAAAGCAAAAACTTGTAGAAACTATCAGTAAAAAAACAATAAACACTGCATTAGCTGTATGTACAAGTCGAGACATGCCCTGACTCATTTCTAAAAAAGGTGCTGAAAAGCTGATCGGAAGCCCCGACGGGGGGAGAAGCTGGAATCTGCTCTCCCCCCAGGGGTTCGCGGTGTCCGGGAGGGGACAAGGAGGAGGATGGTTTGTCGTAGGCCCAGAGGAACCGAACGAAGGGCGAGGTAGAAGGAGGCTTCTGCTCTCAGGGGTTCCCTCAGCTTTTGATGCGCCTTGTCTAACGAGCTAGTGGGCAAATAAGGTCGGAGGGAAGGGCCTGAACCCCCCAGAGGGGGGCCCAAGAAGACTGCGGGTCGGGACGGGATCTCCCAGTCCGTCGGACACCTCCTTCCAACACCCGGGCATACAGGCACACAAACACACACAACGCACAATATCCTCAACGCTCTCCATCCAGAACCATCCGGCCTTCTTCTCTTGGCTCTTCCCTCATCCCCGGAGAACAAAACATCCGCCATGCGGAATTGATGATGGATACAGAAAGTGCGGTGGAATCAAAATGATGAAGGTTTAGATATCAAAGAAGCCTGTATTTTATGCTAGGCCTAGACAGAACCAAGTTTTTCCTCAAATTGTTGTTTTGGTAAGACTTTACTTTACCCCCCACAGCCGAAGGTTCTCAAAGTTTTCGGTACTTACGTTTATTTTGTCGGGATTTTTGCAACATTTTTGCAACTTAGAATTTATATTATATGAATTAAAATATTATTATTTATTTATTAAAATATACTAGTGATTCAAAAAAATATACTAAGTGTCTTATTTTAAGCCTACAATAATCCTACTATATATAAAAAAATAGTGTTTGTGTGTGTGTCTGTGCCACTTTGCATACAACTTCCGTCACCGTGTTCCAGTAGTATCTCAAGAAGGGAGGTACTTAGGGGTATGTTCGATACGTCATTAGGTGCGTAATGGTCAGGAGATGACTGCACGCATATGATATTTAACAAAATCACCTATTTTCGGTGTTAAATTTAAGTTTTTGTTGCAAGATTGGAGACTCTCTTTGTTAGGAATCAATTAGCATGCGCCGGAAGTGGCGATCGCCTATATAACGGGAAAGAGGAAACGCTTTTCATTTTTTGCTGATCGGAATCCAGGAAAATCATGCAAAGTCGAGAATATTCTAGAATCAGACGGGGCCAGGGTTGAAAAGTCGCGAAGCGGCTTTTCAACCCTGGTCTAAAATAAAAAAGTTATAACCAAAACATTCCGGCTGGGGGGGAGGTAAAGTAAAGTGTAGCCGTTGCTTTTGATTGTTTCACTAAATTCGAAAACCCAGCTTTTCTTAAAAATACTTCAAAAGCAGTCATCCCTTCACACGGCCCATAAGGCCCATACTCGCCCTCTTCCCCTCCGACCTGTTGTCGTCGCAAGGGCCCACCCCAACCCCCAAAGGGCCCACAACGGCTAACGGATCTAAGGACAATTTTTTGGGGGGCCCACCTCGTCACCAGGCAACTCACACCACGCTTCCAACCCCAAAAAACACTTCTCCATCTTGGGTGCTTTACTAAAATGGCACCAACCGTACCGTTACATCATGCTCGTAGCTATATACGAACGCCGACCGGGTTGATTCATGTGCTTTGCATTGTAGGTTAATTTGCATAAGTTATAATGTATAGTTAATAAATATAATTCAATATAAAAACAGGAGTCAACCGTGGCTGTATTAATATAGAAATATGGACTAATATAAGGATAGGTTTTCAATATATATATTTTTCATTTACTAACTGATTTTACTTGGCAAATTGCATTCGCATTAAAAACGGTCCAAATAGCTTTTAGTTTGTAAATCTTGGCACACTATTGGCTTGCGGTTTGCGATGGACACAAGAAGGAGACGTATACGTCCAGGTAAGCATAGTAATAAACCAATTTACAGTTTCAGTTAATATTTGCCGAATTTGTATGGCAAACCTTTGTTATGATTTGCCTCTTCATCTCTTTCTTCATAAGCATGGTCCTCTTTATGTCAAAAATTGCCAATCCTACTTCAATGTTTGCGAGGATAACCAATAAAATGGTAACTAATATGGCACTATTTAAATTGTGAATTATTCAGGCAATAGCTTTGATTATGTTTTGCATAGTCATCGCCGGTTTGGTGTTTGTTATCGAGCTTTGGTATATTACATCAGGACGTAATTCATATACAAAAATGTACAAAAGAATTGTTGTTGTTATGGTAAGTATTTTAAAACTGCCCTAACCAAAAATTTAGGTGATGGCTTTAATAATGCTAGTCCTATTGGCGGTGTTGGTATGCTTTTTGATGATGCCGATCTCCTCGAGTATTTCTCCAAGACCAGAACCTCCAGCTCCACAACCTGTACGACATCATGAGCTCCCACCGTATTCCCAGAATGCTCCAAAAAGTACTAATCCATTTGATGAGACGAGCCCGAGAATTGAATAAACCTTTTTTCAGTTACCGACCTACATTTTCAAGCCAACAAATATCATCATCAAATAGTTTGAAAACTTTTAATGATTTGGCCGTATTGTTGTAATAATATGCAAAAATCGTATTCGCAATGGGTTTGTGGGATGTGAATAACCCTGCCGTTTCGGGGAGAGGCGAAACAAAAAGATCGAGGTGTAAACCGGGGTTCTATAAAATTTCTCTTTTGCTAATCTTCCCTTTTTGTTGTTTACAGGATTTTCATAGAATTCCAAAAACAAAGATTTTTACAGAAACTACCTAAAAATTGGGTGCGCTTAAAACCATTGCTTACAGTTGTTTATGACCCGGCTGCTTCCGTCCCCCAATTTGTCGTATGGTCATCAATCAAAGGGTCATATTTCACCGATTGGTACCATATGAGCACCCCTTAGAGTTGCCGTTTAGCCAGTCCTTCCTTCCGAAAACCTTTAAACGGACCCTTCCGTCGATTTGATCGGGTCATCGATGGATGGTAGCCAAATGTCAGCGGAAAAAGGCGAGCCCCATCCTCCCGGAGCAGAGGGCACACCGTTTCACAGCCCTTGGCATCCATTAGCCTATCCCTCTGAATCATCTTTTCTAGAACGGAACACTTTTGGCGGTTGTTTTCGTAGTTTTTTTTCATCGGAGTGATCGGTTCATGCAATATTTCTAAGGGAACTCTTCTGGAGATATTTACTACGTTACCCTACCAAACAGCAAAATTATTCTAAAAAGTTCTCAAAACTTCCGGCCCCAAAATTTTGCTGCCTTTCATTATTAAAAAAATTTTATTTTTTCACTTTTTGAAGCTATGATACCCTTTCCAGAACCCTCAACGCAGCCCATCATTCAAACGACACTATCGAACAGAAGCCTCGAAAGCTAAGGTAAGTTATTTTTGACAATCCGGTGTCGGCAAACAGTGCTTATACATTCTCTCCATATAAAACCTAATTTCTCCAAAAAAGTATTAAACATTTTGCAGGAATCCCGGCCGAAATACAAAGTGCATCCCACGCAACGGCGCTGGATTCCTCAAAACCCCCGGTAAGTTGTCTTGAGCTCCAGTAGTAAAGAAACGAGCCCGTGGTAGAAAAAAACGGCTAGAAAAATAATGCCTAATATGGATCCTCCCAATCGTTGGATCGATCACCCCTTGGCACAGCATGTTCATGTCCAGCGCCCTTGGACTGAAGCCGAGTACAAAGCTCTCAGAATCGACACGAACTTCGATCAGCTTAGAAATCTGACCGTCGGCGATTACCGCAGAATTGAAGATTGCTCTCAAATTCATAGCATAACTGCCCATCGCCGTGGCAATAACGCAAAAATTCCGATCACCGGAATCCCACGACTTCCGGATATTGTTCATTTCCGGAGCCATGCTCAGACGGTCCTGGCGCACTACATTGCGCAACCCGACGCCCCTCCGGCTGTAATACCCGGACCAAATGTCATTGACGATAACGTGACTATCCTCAAGCCACCATACAGCAAAACCCTACCCATGCTGTATAGGATCATTCAAATGAGAGGCAATCGCACGGTATTGCTCGAATCAATGATCTTTGAGGTGTTCTACAAACGAGAAGAGTTGAGATTTATCACGTTGGACAAGGATTCTTGGAATCGAACCGGAGGGGTGAGGGGTGTCGTGCTTCCGAAATGCAGCATCGGAGATTTGGTATGGGTATACAACCTGACCTGCCAGCATGTTGGCCATGTGCCGAGAGACATGCAAAAAAGCCTTGAAGACGCCGGCAAACGAGGTGTTTGCGTCGAAGCATTGGTCCCAATTTTCCGAGCCCTGGAATTCGATCTCATCACACCTAGCTGTAGACCGCCCGTCTGGTGCTATGTCTTCAAAATTAGGAATGACCAGGCCAAAATTGCGATAAGCGGTGAAGCTAAGCACTGTGAAATCTCATCTGCGAATAACCAAGATCATAGAATTGGCACGCAGGGCGAGATCCTAGAGTGCCGGCCGAGAATGGATACACCAGCCTCCTTCTATATGGCTACTACTCCAATCAAAGGAAACGATCCATATATTATCAGGATCATCAGAGAGACAGAACCGACTCTACCAAACGACCAGGCACCACGTCCCACTTGGATCGGCCCCGCCGCTGACGGCATAAAGGCTCAAGTCTCGGACCAATTAGATAGGTTCACCGCGTATCGCGACAATCATCGCATCGCAATGGAAATCATGAGGCAGCGTTTGTTATTGACGACATCTTTCCACGAGGTTTGCGAGACCAACAAGCAGGATCGCCAACGACGGAACGCTATTTTCGTGATAAAGAGAGACCGAGAGGATCAGAGGATCGTGAGGCTTCAGTTCGAGATCAAGGGAAAGGTCAGCGCTGGAGGATGGCATCCTGGCAACAAAATTGTGATGAGCTTGTCAGTTCCAAAAATCTTCATCTTTGGAAATATCACTTCCTGCGACCGCAGCGACGATGATGAGCCGCGCACAGTCATATTTGAAGCCCTTCCGCTTGAGTGTGAGCTCGATCGCCTAGCCCAATTCGATGATGGGAGTGAGCACCACGGAACAGCTTATTTGATGCCATCTTCGCGCCCTAAGTCCTGGATCATATCTACACTTGAGCGCGGCTTTGGTCATTTGAGACCCACCGATTCCGCCTACCAAGCATTTGATGCTATGTACTCAGCACAACGTGGAGCCGCATTTTATGACGAGATCCCGGTCACGCAGTTTGAAGAACCCGCAGGAGAAATCCCGAGGACTTTTCGGAGAAAGGGACATGAAATCCAGATGACGAATGAACAGAGGCAGGCCATTGATCTATTATCCGGAGACTACCAAACTGGAGCTGTATTCTCCCCCTTTGGAGCCGGGAAGACGGCGATAATCGGCGTGGCCGCACAATATCGCGCATCATTGTCCGACGGAATCACTCTGTTAATTGCGAGCACCAACAATGCTCTGACCGAGGCAATCGATGCCTTCCTCGAGACATCGATCTCCGAGGCAAAAAGGGAATATTTTGTCCACCACCACCTGGCAGATGGAATTTTCAATGCCAGGGAGTCCATGGGCACTATGACTAACCTTGCCGAACAGACATGCGTGGACCCGGAGACAGATACATGCGATGCACTTTTCCTTCGAGAATTTGTCGAAAATCGGCATCTATTAAAGCTATATTTGCAAGGCCAGCTCGACCTCCCTGAGAGTGTCGAAGAAGCGGAGAGGGTGATGATCGATATTGAGTACCCCAGCAAGCACATCAAGCGGGTATATGAATTATTGTGCCACTACCGTCCAGCCAGCGTTCGTGGCTTAACATTTGGAAGCCTAAACGGATTGTTAAAAGGACTTTTCAAGGAGCATCTCGACTCGATCAGCAGCATAATAGTGGAAGAGGCATCAGATGTGTCAGAGGCAGCGCTTGTAGCCCTCCATTGTCTTTTCCCCAATGCCAATATCTATTTGGTTGGAGATATCCGTCAGAGCCAACCTTACACAATGATAAGGCCAGAAGATCCCATCCATCCCTGGGCCATGCGACCAGCGTTGACCGTCGCTTTGAACTCAGATCTGGTGCCAAACGTTGTGCTCACGACCAATTATAGATCACATCCGGCAATTACGGACGTTGTCAGAACGATGTTCTATCGCAACTCCTTCACGACACCGATTCGTGCCGCGGATCGCATCCTTTTCACCCGAAGGACGGGATTACCAATCGTATTCGTGCTCTATCCTGGCACTGATCACCGGACGCATAGTGGAAGTAGAAGAAGCCGAGTTGAGGCTGAGCTGGCCATGCGCCTTGTGATCCCACTCCTTAAGCATTTTCCTGCCGATCAGTTGCTTCTGGTCAGCTATTACAAGTCACAACGCACACTTATTGAAAGGATGATCAAGGAGAACCAAGCGATCCCGAACAAGCCAAGATTCGCAACGATTGGAAGGGATCCGGGAAGTCAGGCGGAAGTAGCGATTGTATTGACGACTTACTCGGGAAAACGTTACAGTGGGTATTTCAATTCCCGGCATAGGGCATGCTTTGCGTTGACGAGAGCTCGTCAAGGGATTGTGGTCCTTGGTACCCGCAGGAGCCTCGAATCCGGCCCATGGGGGGCTATCTTTGACTTGGCACGTCTGAGAGGTTGGGTGATGGGCATCGATGCTTTGATCGGGATGCTGTAGTGGTATGTAGTTTTTCAATACTATTCTCATAGGTTGGTTCGAATTCTGGAGGAAACTTTGCTCATCGCTAAACGTTTGAATACAGCTAAAAACATAAGATATATAATTAAAATTATACGAGCAGTTCAAATTAAACATTTTCAGTGACCGTCACCTCTCGGCACACCCCTGTCGATGGCTGAATATGACAACAAGTAAGAATTATTGAGAGACGTTTGCAAAAGAATGATTTTTGGAAATTTCGGCAATTTAGAAAAAATCCAAAATGTTTTTGCCTTCAAATTAATTTGCCGATTATGCTAAATAAACTAGAACCATTTTGCACGGTAAAAGACTTACTTTTTTAGTTGACGGCAACTCTCCCTCTTCTTGTATTATTGGCTGAAGCTGCAGCAGAACCTTGTTAAAAACCAGTAAAAAGCCAAGTATTTTTGCGTGCGATAAACCCGTGTTGTTAATTGTTCATTTTTCAGTAAACTACATTTAACAATTGATACCTTAGGGTTCAAAAATATTTTCTGTGGGCGCTGTTTTGGGGCGCTGTTGAGATTATCATGCGAATCAAAATATTGGCTCTAAGCTTCACCCGGCTGCGTGCAACTCAGAGATTTCGCGGGGATGGGTCAGTGGAAGTTTCTGTTCGTGCGATGACTATTGTTTGCCAAAAAATCGTCGGGGCAGGCAAAGGAGGTGGAGAGAACGGATTCGTGACCCTTCTCACCCCATGCTGGGAATGCCCTACGTCGGAGAGAACGGCTCCAAAAACAGCTCAAAGACCTGTCTATGGCAGTCTGGAGGATCGTGTTTCTTAAAAATTCACGTCATTCTAGAGGATATTTATGTATAGATTGAATGTAATAAGATGAAAAGATCGGGCTGAACTTCTTGAACTTGTCGGTAGGGTTTGAGGGATTTCATGGCTTTATACTAAATTTTATTCTCTCAGTGTCATTGAACGAAGATTACTGATTTGCTTTTTTAGTTGATGACGACTCTCCCTTTTCCGAAACATTTGGTTTAATTAGTATAATATTATTACACTTTTTACGACATCAAGTTTAGGGATATTATAGGTTTTTATGGTCGTCTTAAATATTTATAGACAACTAAGGTCCCCTGGAACATACCAAAAATTAGCAAGCCACCCGATCCCTTCCATACTCACACCAAAAAACAAGCTTATTATTATTCGTGAAGTCAGCAGCCAGAGCCATTACAAGCATCGTTTGCTATTTGCTTTCATCTCCATCCATCCATTCTCTTTTGGCAACCGTTTTGGGGCGGAATATCTTCGTTGGATGGTCACATTTGGACAAATACGGCTCGATAAATAAATCCCCGCCCCACCAAAACGCTTTTGCCGTCCCGAGCTTGGGAGTGTGGGGGGTGGGGGCTTGAAATGGGGAAAAATCTGCACAGATTCCCGGATCTGGGATATTAGCGGTTTTTATTCAGTTTGTTAAGGAATTTCTGGGTAAAGGTTATTGTGGTTTAGTGGAGTTTCGAAAGTTTTGGGGCAGATAACATGATTTATTGACTTTTCAAATGGTATTTTGTTTATATTTTTTCGACCTTGTAAGAATATTTAAATCCTTTGATGATCTGATTTTGTGTTTGAATTCTTTTGCTTCTTGGCTGTGTACAATGCAATGATCTTAAGGCCCTACGCCCTGATAAAGGAGCTTCGTGTATCAAGATCAAGAAAAACGTTTTCGAACTTGTTTCTACCTTCAAAATTCATTTTCGCATTTCACAACCTTCGACAAAAAGTTACCCCCGAATTCTAAACGCCTCTTGTTATATGTCGTTTCTGTAGATGTCGAATCGGTCTTCTCCAGCCTTTTTCTCATCGATCCATGGCTGTGCCGTGGGGAACATCGGAAAGCGATTGCCCCGGCCATTTCCCCCCGTTTCGACCGCTTCATCCCCCTAGCCGACCGACCGTTGACCGCTATCCAATTTTGATGTCGTTTTGCAGCCCCCGCTTTTGCCCTCCAAACTCGACGCCCCGGGATGGGCTCATATTTTTTTGCCAACAGTTATTGATTCTCGGAGTTTTTTGTGGAGTCTCTCTTTTGGACTTACACGTTGGAATTCAGGGGGCCTTTCACGCGGATTGGGGCTTGTGGTAGCTATTGTCGGGAATATCCTTTTTCGGATTTTACTTTGATTTCTCAGATTTTCGTCTCGACGACAGGCTAAGCTTTTTATTCCTGGATCCCTATGGTTATTTTCCTTTAATCTTACCATTCTCTCGGCCGCTATCTCTCGTCTTTCTCTCTCACTCTATGTCCCTTGCTCTCCCTCTCTCCCGCATTTTCTGTCTCCCTATTCTAGACATCTATAGCATATTTTCGCAAATTTATCAAATTTGCTCTACTTTCCTTTCATGACAGAGGATATCCCGTCCCTGAATTTTATTACTATAAAGCTCTTATTCTGCTGCATTTTCCCATTTTTTCTTTTCTCGCAGTCTGCCCAGCCTACTCCACAATTTTCGATTGATTTAATTCTCCCCCAACATTCCACGCCGCCAAAACCATCTCCTCCCATTCGCTTAAAAACTACCCCCAAATTCCGGGAACAAAATCCCCATAGCGGCGAACTCGAAACTGTTCGCTTGTTTTAGCAGTAACTGGACAAAAACCGTTCCAAAATTTAATCTGCTCGTTACACGGCATTGCGCGGCCAACCCCCGGCTCCAACATTGATTAGCCGCCTTTTTTCGATGACGCTTCTGGTGATGGCCCGAAATAAACCGGCAACAAGAGTCAAACGACTTTGTCGTGTAACCCGGAACGAGTCTCCCCACAATCGTGTGCCAGACGAATAAAACCGACGCGGGGCAAATGTCCCCCACGTCTGGGAGCCTATTTCGAAAGTTTTCGGCTCGATGACTGCATCCGAATCGCCAGCGTTTTTTTGGTGTCGAAACCTCTTATTTAGGATTTTTAAGCTATCCCGCTATCCAACTATATCTATAAAAGAATTGTCTTGTTTGACAATTTAGCTGCAAATACCCTCTTTATTTTCCAGTCGTAACCCGATAAGTAAACGATTTTAACCTACGTATGCTAGGTCCTTAGATGAAAAATAACAGCCATGAGATATGTAAAAAATATTAGAAAAGAACTCTGTTTTTGATATTCAAATTGATTTTTACCGAAAAATCGGCTAACCGTCGTTTTTCGGCAATATCCGGAAGTGCGCTAGTGCTGTCAAGAAAAGCAAAAAATCAGCCATTATTGCAAGCGTTGTATCTAAATTGAATATTATATAGATACCGGATGACTCTAGGTTTAAAATGCCGCGAAGCGGCTTATCGGTTCTAATTTAAAGTTAATTCTGGGGCAGCCAGTGTCACGTCTCAGACAAAACATTAATGAACACGCCCTGTTTCCTCCTCCCAAGCGATCTCTCAACGCGAAGCCAGAATCGTTCTCGTTTTCCGGCTTCTAAAATGGATACTCTGATGTATTTCTTGTATAAAATAGATGCAATGGGAGCCCTCGAACGTGGGATATCACTGGCTGGCCCATTGTCTATGAAACAGACTGGCGGAGGTAGATATATTTTTTAACGAAAGATTGCAAGATTATTTTAGCCCTCACTTATCTACGTGTGAAAAAACGTTATTACTTTGCTCTGGATGAGATCAGCCACAAGATTTTGTACTACAAAGATGAGACGGATTTTATAAAGGTATTTTTCTGGTTTTTGTTTCGCTATACGATGAATTTTCAGAAGAAAGAGCCGATTGGGGACATTGAGTTGAACCAAGTCGTCTTCACTACATCGGAATCGAACTGCAAGATTTTTTATATACAGTAAGATACACTTTTTGTCGTACAAACGTGTTTAGTAATTCTGGGAAGCGATGGGAGATAGAGGCCGACAACGAGAAGAGTTGTCAATGTTGGCTAGAGGCGTTGTCTAGGCGGAAGGGGTTGCCTGGGGCTGAGGTTAGGGTGAATCAGATATGTTAATTTTGGATTTAGCATCAGATTATACCCAATCATTTTCATCGGCATGCTTGGAAGAAGTCGAGGAGTCATTCATTGCCGGTCAGTTCAAAATTTTTCGGGAACCTTGAAATCAGCGCGTTTTTTCTACCAACAATAAGTTATATGTTAGTAATCTGATCTAATACACCAATATAACAAGAACATATTCATTTAAATTAACGCAACCGTCCAATAGGAATAATTTTAAAACCATAGATTCTTGTCTTCATGATTCACTATGTAGAAATCCGCAGATTTCTTCATTTACGCTTTTTAAGCCATTTTGACATACGATATAGTTACCACACCTATTTACAAACAATACAAATATTTCCCAACTTCTCTATCCATTCCATTTCATAGACCCGGAACCAACATTGCTCGCAGATCCTTTGTTTCAACCCCATCTCCCCGGCATAAACTCACGGGACGTCATCTGAATCCCCCGCAATTGTGTCAATATCACCGCTGCCACCCGCGCGCTCATTTCCTTTCTTTCTCTTTATGTATATATCCATCTAATAAAAACATTCTCCACGGGACCCAGGCGCGAACAGACAGTCTCTAGCCTTCTGTCGGCCCCAAAAAATTTGCGGCGTCCCGCTATCAAAACCAATATTTCCCCCACTCAATATCTGGGGGTTAAGCCCCCCCCCCCCCATACATTGCATTCCACTCAAAATTGGAAATGTATCTCTCATTCGCGGATATTTTTTGAACTTCACGAACTTTGCTTCAATAATTCCCTTTTTTATTTTAGAGCGAAACCGATTTGGTTAACAAGCGAAACGGTGGGCTGAACGCTGAAGACGCTTGTTCGCCCAGGAAATGTTCGTTTTTCTTGTTTTGGGAATCGGAAATCGATGGTGGGGGTGTCACCGTTTTTTGCCTCAGAGCTTTTCAGTGTGTGCTGATCGCTTTGGACCTGAAACCCTTGAATGCAACAATTTTTTAAGATTCTTGCAACGAAGTTCGCGGCGACGATTCTGAAGATTCAACGTTCGCGCTGTCGGTCCTCGAGGAGAAGCTGCGTCGGATTGGGGCGATCGGGTGGAACGATACGTCGAGTGAGGGTGGTAGTGAATGTACAACCACTGAGGAACCACCGGTACTTTAATATAACAAAATTAAACGGAGATATTTAACAATTATTCTGTTTAAGTCAATTTTCTAGGTGATCGTTCCCGCGGCCCCAATCTGGCTTGATGAATGGGTTCATAAATGGCTTCAACAGCAACCGTCATTTTTGGCTGAAAACGGACATAATGGTCATAATGTCTCGCCACCGTAAGTTGAGTTTGGTACTGGACTGATAGCGGGGGGGGAGGGTGGGTGGGGTAACTGTGTCTAACGCCGAGTAGGTCCCCAAAAAAGAAAAATCCGCCATCTATGGAGATTTTATAACGTTGTTAAATGACGAATTTAACCAAAGTAAGACTCATTAAAGGTTTCAAAAAATATGGTGTTTTTGAGAATTTCGAGTGTTAGGAAAGTTGGTTTTTTTCCAGATACAGTACGGTCAGTACACTAAGAGCCATAACCGGCATTAATAGCATACCCACATCCTCATCGGAACTCTCCGTTCTCTGAACCAACCCCACCTTTTTTGCAGTTTCCCTCAATCCCGTGCTTCCACCCTCATTCTCTATCACCCTCTCATTTCCACCCAACTCTACATGTACCACAAAACTGACCACCGACATCTCTCATTCTGTCAATATAGACATCCCCGTACGGATGCCCTTCCACGCGTCCAGTATTTGCCCCGGGTTCCGCTACAAAAACTGTCCGCCACCCATCGGTCCCCCCAATTTTTCGGGGGATTTTGATGTTTTTCGGTTTGGATTCCGGCCCGCCCCAGACACCCTTGCCAACCAGAAAATTTTACAGCAACTCGCTGGTGTCGTCCGCGGAAACGTCGCATTGCCAGAGCAACGACTGCTCGTCGTTTACGAGTGAATTGTAGGGACAAAAAAAAATAGAATGCAAGAGGAGAAAATTTAGGGCTGAGCAAGAGGAGCTGAATAAGCTGAGGATGATTGACAATCGGCAGAAGGAGCGGATCCATCAATTGAGCTGTGAGCGGAAGTTGCTGCATGATCAGATTGATGACCTCAAGTAGGGCTTAAAAAGTTAGAAAGACCTTGATTTAAGGAAAAAGACGCTTGAAGCAACTCCAGAGGGCAGACAGCTACTGCAAAATCAGAATCGTTTTCTGAATGGTGAAGTGCTCCGTTTAAACAAGAGATGTACTGAGCTAGAAACTCGGCTAAGAAATACCTCCAAGTAATTCTAACTTTAGAAAAAATAATTAAAGTTTTCTCATAGTTCTTTGGCGGTGGTCCGGGACGAACTCGAGCGCTACAAACGTGAATATGTGTTTTGTCTGCAGTCTTGTATTCGGATCCCCTTGCACGATAACAATTCGCTTGACGTGGTCCAGGTCAAACTCTACGGCGGTGATGTGGTAAGGACTTATTACGTTCGGTATAATAAGTTATCCTTTTAGCATCAGAGGCGTATTACCGAGTTGTTGGCAGCAGCTAGAGTGGAAGATCCGAGCTTACCGACTTTGCAGAGGTTTGTTGATACGTCTCAAACTCTAGTTATCCCTTTTCAGCATCGTCAACGGAACCTACGTCGACGCATACGGATTCCGCCATTTCTATCCAGATTATACCCTTGCTCTCCATTTCGCAGCCACTCAGCTTCATCAATTCTACAGTGACCGTCTCGAGTCAGCTCAAGAGCACCGTAGACGCTGGAAACATTTCCTAGAATCCCATCCAACCATCCCGCTTTGTGTAAAAATACTTAATTCAACGCATACCTAAATTTAGAAGGAATCAAAGCAACTAGTCCGAGCTGGAATCCCGAGTGGAATGAGAAGTACTGTCTGGAAGATTTTGATCAATCAGCAGGTAATACTGTCACTAAAAATAATATAATCATTAACATCCTGAAAAACAATAGATATCCAACTACAATATAAATTACAATCAAAATTAAACTAAAAAACAACGGTTTCAGGTCCTTGATATGAAAGTCCAGTATGGAAAGTACTACTACCGTAACCTGTGCAGCCTACAAGGAGGAGAGGCTGAGCGTTTGGTAAGAAAAAAACCCGACTTCAAACGTCTTTTCCAGTTCTGCAACCAACATCAAAAACAAATCAATTTGGACTTGCTGAGAACAATGCCGAACAATATCCATTTTATGTCGGCTAATTGCAAGGGGGTCGCACAACTTCAGCAAGTTCTACGAGCCTTCTGTCTCCATAATGGGTCATTGGGCTATTGCCAGGTAATAGGAGGCAGGGAAAAAGAGCTGTCAAAATTTAGGGGATGAACTTCCTCGCTGCAACGGCGTTGCTCTTCGTCGGTCCTGAAGACGCTTTTTGGTTCTTGATCGCCTTGACTGAAAAATTCTTCGATAAGTCATACTTTGACGACAGTCTGGCTGGAGCTCAATCGGATCAGGTTCGAATCATAAAACAACAAGCACTGTTATTTTAGGAGGTCCTCAAAGAACTGCTGGAAGCCAAATTCCCCCGAATCCAACAGCACCTAGATCTCTGTGAGATCGAGCTGGCCACGATCACATTGAATTGGTTTATTGCTCTGTTTTTCGATGCCGTACCATTTCATGTAAGTTTTCTATTTGATTTCGAGAATATCCAATTTTAGACGCTTCTTCGTATTTGGGATTGCTTTTTGCTTGAAGGGCCGAAGGTTTGTCAAACCTCCTAGTCGTAATCTGAAGTGGTATAGGTCCTGTTCCGCTTCAGTGTGGCTCTGCTTGGGATGAATGAAGTTGAAATCCTCCAGAAAAACGATACTATTGGCATTATGAAGATCGTCAAGGCGGCTGTGAGGTTGACCTACGATATTGATGGGCTGCTGATGGTAGAAAACAAAACTTATGACGTAAAACCCTCAATTTAGCAAGCATTCTGCGACCTGAACCCATTTCCATCTCGTGTTCAGCTACTGACAAAGCAGCAAGCTGTCCTGACATTACTTCAAGAAAAGCTATCCAAAAGACAACACCGCCGGGATGCGCTGACCAGCTCGGTAAGTTTTTTACCCGTCGATTTTATCACAGTTGTTCAGTGTGACTCCGCTTATGCTTCATCAACTACCGAACCTAATGACGTTCCGATTTCGGACCTTGCAATGTCAACATATTCAGACGGTATACCTAATACCTAGTCGTATTGCGTTTTAATCTAGGCACCGGTTTCGTCGTTGCTGGCAATCAACATATCGGGTTCATTGGAAAATTGGTTTTGGAGCCGATTTTGAATAGAATGCATCGGATTGACATCGAGGTATCGATTTGAAGCTTGACACATCTATCCCTTTAGTTTGATTGCCGGGTCGTTTCTCTCGTCATCGTGCAACCGGAAATGGCGTTTGCCAGTTTAATCTCTGGATATATCGTTGCACTACATTTGGAGGGAAATGAATGGTGGGGAAATTCTAATACTTTAGTCTTTCAAATTTAATAATAATAATACATTTAAATTTAGCACTATTCTGTGGGAGTTGAAACTCTCAGACGTGGCATTGAAACTGCTACATGACGGCAACCGAATTATTGCGGCACTGGCTAATGGCACGATTACCATTTTGGAGGTAACAATCCAGAACGTTTCAAACTGCGATTTTTTAGAATGTGATCGAAAAAGCTCCGACCAGCCTTGAAATGCTTCATCTTCCTATTGGGTCGGCGCCCATCAATGAAGCCGTCATATTTGGGGATCTTCTATGGCTTGCTGTGGCATGTCGAATTGTTATTCTGAATCGAGAGTATGTTTGCAAGGTCCAATAGTTACGTAAAAAAACCTAGGTCATTCTCTCACGTCTCGTCAATCTACGTCGCATGTTCAGCTAGTGGAAGTGGCACACCGTTTTTTGAAAAGGTCTAGAAAGTCCCTTAGTTTCGAATACCATCCAAAATTAGATCGTTTGCCTGTGCACATCCCCATTCGGTGCCTTTGTTGTGACAGCAAACTCGACGCTGATTCAGCTGTGGACCGAGGGGACGGCTTGTGGCTTGCTGTTCGATATTTCCTTCGACCATAGCTATCGGTACGAGAGGAAACTGGATAGGGTACTCAAGGCCAGGATTTCTTATCATGCTCACCCGAATAATTCAAACATGTCTCTGTTCTCTGACCCCGAGACATCTGCTAATATGGAGAAAGAATTCCAGAGTGAATTTTCGGCGTGTTCGAGCATTAATGGCGTCGTAGACTTACTATAGATCCATCGTAAAAATAGTTAATAAGTTGTTTTTTATTTCTTTTACTATTAAAACTAAAACTAGGCTTGATAGCTCCAACAGAACGTTTGATTTTAAAGATGACGGAATTAAAAATTGTCAAACCAAGACTTAAAAGTTAAGTTACGGAAATATTTTAAGGATTGGTCGGATTGCTTCCACAGTGTGTGTCAAACCGATAGACATTTGAACGCTATTATCTCGGCCCTCGTGGGGTTTGACGTCAAGTCAACTAGCAGAGATTGTAGTGCTCGCAAAGGCGCATTTTTCCATCTACTTCAAGTTTTTTAAAATAGAGCCGTCTAATTTTATAAGCATGAGAATAACATAGAGCCAAAACCAGTTTTTTACGGCTTACAGTTTTTCGTAAGCATATTAAAAACGTAGTTTTACGGCACATTAGTTATGTCCTGACGCTATGCAATTTTTATTATCCGAATCACGTTCTAAAATAAATAAATAAATAAAACGTTTTAGCATCATGCAATAAATAGCTTAAATCTCGGTCAGGGGATCTAAACGACGACATTAGTGCTTAAATAGGTTTATCATTAGTGTCCGCGGAGTCTCAGTCTCCATATGAACAGATGCCTAGGCAAGACATCGAGAGCGATCCCAGGGCCTGATAAGAAATCCTGGCCTTGGGTGCCCCGTCCGAGGAAACTAGGCATACCAAAACACATTAATAGGAAACCATCTTTGGATGGATATGGCGAAGAGGAGCAATCGATCCATATTGCGGCATTGGCATTTTTGGATGGGATTCTTTGGGTTGGGACGAGTGATGGTTATGTGATTATGTATCAAGTGGAAGAAGTCGTTGGCGAATCAAAATATCGTGTCCATCGGTATGATATTTACGACCATTTGGGTTTAAGTTTTTTTAGCTATCCGGCCGGTCGAAGGATACAACCGAAAAATTCACCAAATAGCGGAAAAGATGGACGGATTGCTCTTTGTTATATCCCGACAAGGGAAGAAACACGGCTAGATGAAGCTGCTGAAGGGTTGGAAAGCCCGAATAGAGCACCTAGGAAAGTGTCAGTCCGGATTGACAAGGATACGAACAAATACAGCGGTATTGGTTTTTTTAATAGCCCTTTAATTAGTTTAGTACTTGTTGCGAAGATGAGGTCGAAATCTTTCAACAACAAGAGCACACTGCCACAAAGGTATAAACACGGAACTCCATTTTATACCGAATTTTCTTCAGAAAACCGAAGCTCAGCACAAATAAGCATATTCAACTGACGAAAGAGATCAGTCATGATTCGGCAGTTTCCGTTTTCTCTCACGGTAAGGCTTTCAAAATAGACTTCATTCCATGTTTTTCATTTCCAGATGAACATCCAGACATCAAAAAGGCGGAATTGGAGCAGCAACGTGTCGAGCGGTAACTAAAGGCATCTTCGACCCACATGTCGAAACTTTCTCCTCCGATACCCCTTTTTAGGAGTATCGGAGATGAGTTTCGAGACATCTTTGCTATCCCGTGGATGGGGCGCGGGTCCCGCAGGGCGCCTCCGAATTTCCTACCGTAGTCCAGAGCTCCCTCTGGGCGCGGAATATTCCTCTCCCGCGGGTTCTCTGGGATTTTCCCTTTGTCCCCAAAGGGAGAGTGCCGCCGCTCTTTGGTGTCGCGTCACTATCGGGCGTAAAGCCTTCTAGCGACACACTGGCTACCGCTCCCCGAGACGGCTAAGCTAGTGTAGACAGCTCACCTTTGTCCCTGACTTCCGGTGATCTCTTCCTAGAGACATCCGGCCCTCCCCGCGACACCTTGTTCTATTTCTCCCCTGGGCGCCTGCTGGCCCGCGACACCCATTTTCCCTATCTCTTTAGTGACACTTATACTCTAATAAACCTTTTGTCTATATCAAACGTGTTCGGTACATTGGATCTTATTCGTGACTCGCTGGGCATTTACTAAAGGCCTAAATATTCTCGAGTCTCCACTGACCTCCGATGATCCGAGGGTAGGAGTGATCGAGGGTCGCTAGTATTATGGTGGCAACTCCTGAGAGGGCAGGATGAGCATAATACTTTCGACATGGTGCGTCGGCCGATGTGAATAACCCGGGTCAAGATCCATTTTTTGTACCGTTCACTTCCCTACTTTCTACCTGGTTTTCCCTATTTGTGTCCTCGTTAAAGATTTAGAAAAAGTTTCTGACTTGTGCCGTCTGTTGCCGTGCTGACAGGCTCCCTGAAGCTCGGGCTGGCAAATTCGACATCGTGCAATGATGATTATTCGACACAAGTTCTCTTCAAGATGGTTCTCGACAGTGCTGATCACGCTGCCGTATGTCGACAAGTCACCCTGCTCGGCGTCGACAAAAGGACAGTCGCAACCGGAGCGACAACCTCTCTTGCTGCGAGATGGAATCGTCACTTTTCACGTTGGCCAGCTAGCCATCCTGCACTTCGAAGCCGTGCTGCCCAAAAGCCCACATTGGCCGAAGTTAGGGGATGATTACCTTTGGAGCCGTGAAGAAGACGATACAACACCATGGAGTGGCCGTAGATGCGGACAGAGCATCGCTCTACGTGATTCGGCGTTTATCTACCCGCGATGACGCGTTTCTGAGAAGCGAGAAGTTGGATTTTCCCTCTTCCTGGTCGCCCCCAAGCGCAGCCGCCCCTGATAGTGGGAGAGGCGCGACGCTGAGGTTGAGGAATCTCCAAGGGACCGTGGAGGTGTTCGATTGTTTACAAGGACTGGATGGATTGGTGATGTTCTATTTTTGATTTGGACTGGTCGCGATAGGAAAATGGAGTTTTTGCAGACTGGCAAGGCGACACTCGGTGAAGAAATAGACATCGTGCGCCTGGGACACCCCGTTGATCTCTCGAAGAAGCGACCGGGCGGCGAAAGGACGAAGGGCGTGCAGTCGACGCTTTTGCCAAGCCAACTCTAGAAGCTGGAGCAAGGAACAACGCGCTAGACGAGTCTTTTGAATTTTTTTCTCATTCTCGTCACAGATTTTCTACACTTCACCTCTGGCGCGGCACCCCCCCTTCGACAACCGCTGTTGCAAATGCCGAAACGACATCGACTACAACGAATTGTGCGAAGAAACGAGCCAAAATGAGCGAAGAAAGCAAGCAAAACGGACCAAACCGCCGATGACAAGGATTGCGTGGATAATCTACCGTAACCCACTGAACGCCCCTCCTAGATTTTCCAGCGATCACTCGATTTTTGCGCGCTGCCATTTCCTTTTTTGGCTCCCGTATTCTTGTCACTTTGTCCTCCAATTTCTTTTTTCAACTTTATTCGTTTTCTTTCACAACATTTTCCACTTTTTGCATATGCTGTTCGGGAATTTCCCAAGCGACACTGTCTTTCGACACCTGGTTTTTCGACACTGGCATTTTTTGCCACCCGACACTGGTTTTTCGCACCGGTTTTTCTCGACACCGGCATTCGTGCCAAAAGCGACACTCCGCCCGTGAAATGCTGCAAGATTCCGCCCTTGGTCAAGCATTCGACAGCAAGCTGCTCACGGACGGCCCCGTTGATCAAGACAAGTGCCGCCGACAACTCGGAATCTACCCGCTGTATTCGGAAGCTGCTCTTCTGCTTGACAAATCGACACTGGAAGTAAAAAAGTGCCTTCCTTTTGAAATTTTTGAGCGAGCCACTTACGATTCATTTCGCAAAAGTTGGCCAATAGTGATTAGGAATTTGAAATGCGTTTGTTGATCCGAAAAACACCTACGTTCGAGAACTTCATCTAATTTTCGGATTTTTCATTCGTCTTTTCAGTTTCTTTTCGCTTTCTCAATCTTTTCAATTTGGAGTGATTTATTTTTGCCTTTCACCCCTTTTTTTCCTCGACATGGCTGAAAGCGTTTCTCCTTTTGGAGTCCGTTTTTCGGAAATTTAGACATCGCTCGGGCGGACATCGAGTTTTCGTCAAGCGACACCGGCTGCAAATTTTGCGTCACTGGCTGCCTCTCCCACGACAACAGTCCAGGCGATGATTCGGCACTGTCGCGACAAGCTTTTCAAGCCGCCACGCAAGCTCGCCAAGCCGCTCAAGCCTGATGTGATCAAGTTGTCTGATGCCACCTCCATCATCTGTCGTGAAGCTGCTGCGCACCACTTCCACTCGATACTCGATGCCGAAAGGTTTTTACTTTTTTTCCAGGCGCCCCACACTACATCGATGAGTGGAGCAGCGACATATCCTTTCACAAGGCGTCACGGTGCAAGCGTCAATCGCCGATCGACACGAAGCAGTTCAAGCGTGAGGTCAACAAGCCACGTTGCGACATCTCGATGTTGGGCCACGTTGCGCCACACACTTCAAGCGGCCTTGCGTCTTCACAATGCTGGCGTGGTCAAGCCGTGCTGCGCCACTCCACACAAGCTTGAAGCTTCATCAGCTTCGATTGGCCTGGAGGCGGCAAACACCACGACATTTCACGAAGCTACGCCGCATGTCACCCATAGCGCGACGCAAGCGACACCTAGCCGGCGATCCTATTCGATCATGCCACCCAAGTCTCGACGTTGCAACACAAGTCACATGGTGGGACATTCGTCGTCACTCATCTCAAGCCTCGTCCCCGTGATGCCACTCTTCTTCATGGCTCTCAAGGCATCTACGCTGCGATTCACCGGCCCCCAAGCTGCATCATTCGTCACCGTTTACGTCAAGCCTCGTCTCCCTCGACAACGATGAAGCTCATTCGACACCCGTCCTTTTGACACCCTTTTTCAGATACCCTTTCTGTAGAAGGGTACATCGATCGGACGCGGTCACGAAACATAGTCAAGCTCTCATCGCGAACGTTCTCCAGCCCCGGCGCCATCAAATCTACGCTGCCGGATGTGTTCGTCTACATCAAGCCTGTGCCATACGCTGCGCGAGACAACATCACAGTGCCACAAGCCGACCAAGTTCATCCAGCCCATCCAACTTCCTTCGCCTCGGTCGCGACACTGGAAGCTAATCTTTCATTAGTTTATTGTGTTTAGACATCGTGGGACCCGTACATCGTGTAGAAGCGAGCGACACCTGACACGCCTGTCAGCAGTTCCCTTTCTACACACCGCAACACAGCGTTGTGTTCTACAGTCGACTCCCACACGCGCCTCTACAACTACGCAACAAGGTCAAGTACACGTGTGCACTATGGCCCGAGCCCGTCAACTGATGTACGGCTACCGCTTCTTCACTGAGTGCTCCGTCAAATGCGTCAACTACTGAGTGACTTCAACTCCAGCGTTGCGCCATCAAGTTTGGACACCCTGCTGCAGCCACACACGGCGCCACGTCGACACTGCAGCAATCTCCGCGCTGGAGACAACTTGAACACGCTGATAGTTGCGCCGGGACTGTTGACACAACGCGAAATGTGCCTCGAACGTCGACACTCTGCATCGCCTACAAGGATGACTTTTCCATCGATCCGCGCCAGCTCTGTGAAGATCCTACTGCTGTTACAACGAGCACAAGGATCGGAAAGGCAATCAAGTGTACGGGCAATGTCGAGACACCCGGTCCGGCCTCAAACACCGGATCGGCTACGCATCATGCAATTCCGTCTCATCACCCGTATCGTTGATCGAGCCTCAACTTCGACGCCGACATCCGCACTTCCACTAATATCGACAAGCGTCATCCTTCAACAAGCAGGAGCTTCCATCGAGACAAGAACATAACCACATATGGAAATGCGACACAAGATACTACATATTTTCGTGTGCTATCTCTGTTTCTCTTTTTTTCCACACTTGTTCTCTTGCTCTCTTTTCTGGTTCTCTTTCCAAAACTCTAGTTTTCTTACAGAAAACTCAACAATGGCTAGCCGCGACTCGGATCGCCCACCGCCCGACAAGTCGAGGCGCAAAGCGACACCGACACGCCGCCGTGACGAAGACACCGGTCCCTCTGGTCGACGCAGCGCGCGACACTCACCACCCCGTCGGCCATCATCTGGACGTTCTACCCAAGAAGGCTCATCCCTCCATCACTCGGCCCCAGCGCGTCGCAGCGACAACAACAGCAGCTCACGCCGCCGTGACGGAGATGCCGACACCTCTGGTCGACGCAGCGCGCGACACTCGCCACCCCGTCGGCCTTCATCTGGTCGCTCTACACATGAAGGCACATACCGTCGTCATTCTGTTCAACCGCGTCACAGCGACCACAACGACAGCTCTCGCCGTACGCCCTCGCAACGAAGTGACCTTCACGACTCCTCGCGTCGCCAGTCTTCGCGTTTGTCACCACAGAGCCGGGCCAGCCGCACCCCATACGTTCCGCGTCAGGCCGCTGTTCAGTCTACGTCGAGCAACGCCACGCGCACTGATCGTTCTCGCGACACTACTCGCCGGACATCGAGCCTCCCGGATCGTGATCAATATACCAACGCCACCGAAGAGACCGACATCACAACAGCTCTTGCCTCGACCCAGATCGCATCTACGTCTTCTGTGCCTGTCGACACCGCGTCTATCGACGTCCACACACCACCACACGCCAGGGCCGATCTGCTCGACTACCCTCTCGACCTTGACTTTGTCGCCGCTGGTCAGGAAGCGTACGAAGAGGAACAGGAGCGACTCAGGAACGAGGACATCGTATATCACGAGACACTCGCCTTCTGGCTCGGCACCCCGCCAAAGCTTCACGACGACAGGAACTTTGCGCTGGACCCGAGCACAGATGCTTTCAGCTACATCCCGCTCGGCATGTCGCCAAGGATCATTATCCCATATGAAAAGCTGCCATGGAGACAAGGTGGATCAGCGACACAAAACGAGTTCCAAGCTTGCGTCGACATCAAACGCCTCGAGGTCGAATTTGTGTTGACCCGTGGCTGCCACACTCAACCGTTGCACCCTCCGCTGAAGCTGGCCTGGCTCATCAACATCAAGCCGGCCCTCGACGACAACATCCTCTTCATGTCGGACCCATACCATCGACAAGTGGTCCAAGCGTTCATCTATGCTGCGCGCCAACTGATCACTGATCCCAACGACACCACCCGCGGCATGCTCGGATCGTTCTTCCGCAACTTCGCTACGATGGAGGTGATCGCCGCCGTCCTCTTCGCCAACCGTGGTCAAATCCTCTACCAAATTCTCAGTTCCTCGATCGACGACCGCCAAGCGGATGTCATGATCGACCGGCTTTGGGAATTATTCGAAGACCTTGCCACAAAGGACCCAGCCTACTACAACATCCTCATCATGGCCTTGGATGTCCACACCGACATTTCCAAGGAACTACCAGCTCATCCAACAGCTGATGGAGACGCCTGGTTGCGGACACTCCAAAATGGCAAGACACGACTACGAGACACTCGGATGCGCCACAATGCGACAATCCAGCAGTACATGTCCAATCTCCACAAGCAGCTGGCGCAAGATGGTCAGCGACAATTCCAACAGCTTTCCACGCACCGTGAAGGCGAGCGACAGACCACAAGGCATCGTATGCCACCGCCGTCATCCGATGCCTTCACGCTCCCGGGATACGACAATGCGCACTGTGAACACGGCGTCATTTCTCCACCGACACTACTGGTCGAACCTTTCGAGAAGTACCCGGTAGTCAAGTCAGCCAGTTTGATGCGCGTCTCGTCGGAGCGACAGAAGGTCAACTTCTTCAAGGAGCTTCCGCGACACACGCACGTGATTCGTGGTTCTAAGGTCGTCATCGCCACGCTTACGGCCCGACAAAAAGAGGTCTTGGAGGCAATCCACTTGGCTCGCCCCTGCGCGTTCAAGATTCCTGATGAATTCACCCACATCTGGATCCGCGACCCCGACTTCGTCCTACCGCCCATCGACAAAGAAAAACACGCACTCAGCTACGACGAATACGTGCATGACCCAGGACTCGTGAAGTTCTGCCAAGAGGCCGCCGAAGACCCTGAAAACGTTGACCTCTCCTCGACGCTTCATCCTTGGAACCCCGAGACACGCCGCAGCAAGCGACCAAGTCAATCCCTCCGACAGTCTCCTAAATGGGGAATCGAGACACGCTTCCATCAGATGTCGCAGACCGAATTGACGGAAGTCGACAAACGTCTCTGGCATGGACTTCTTCATCCGGAGAACAAAGTCAACCACTCCTTCGAGCGCTACCGTGACGACCCGATGATCGCCTACAAAGCCGAGGACGCCTTCCAGCATGTCCTCTGGTTACTCGCCACCAAGACCATCCCTTCACTACGCGTCACCGGTCGACCGACACACCCACCGCCGGACCACGACAACAAGCAAGTCTATCTGGAGTACGAACCGATCCGGAAATACAACCGTCACTTCCGCTTTTCCGACGGGATTTTGCCCGAGATGGTGCCCTACCTTGGTGGCCGCAGCGTCGGCTTACCGTCTGTTCAAGATATGGAACGCACCTACTTCCAGCTGATCTCAGACATTCCGCTTCGATGGGATCTGCTGTGGCTTCTCTTCTACCGCAACATCAACGGGAACACGGACCATATCATCCAACGAGCCGTTCGCATCTTCCTGGGCGACAAATCTACCTTCAAGGATCCTTGCAGGACACCTGAACAAGCCCTCGAGGACTTCCTGCGACAGCCCTACTACTCGAAGCGCGACATCGAGACGAGCAAGGGCGACACCAATCCAAAGTGTTCCTGCCTCGGCGACAGCAGCTATTTCCACTGCCCGGAAGTGTGCTACGTGCTCTCGGATTTCTCGACATTTCTCGGGATCGCAAAAGCCACCGGAATCTGCCCCGGTACCTCCGACAACACCGGACAAATCTGCGCAAGAAGCCGCGTTTGGGAGTTCGGCAGCAACCAACCAACCCCACACCTGGTCGACTATTGCTCGCTTCTCAAGAAACATGGAAGATGCGAATACTGCCGCGACCCCGACCATCAAATGCCGTGGTGCCGCCTCCTCCGTGTCCAACTCGGCACCTACGACATGGACGAAGACGACATGGTCCCTCCACTCCACATTCTAGTCAACTGGAATCGTTCATTGTTCCCTCGCCATGACCCGCAGATGTTCAGCAAGGCCGTCACTTCCGGTGACTCGGTACAACTTGGTATCGACACTTTCTTTCAAGGGCCCGAGCCAAATCCGACACCTGCCGCCGAGGTTGCTCCGAGCAACATCCACGCTTTGGCCTTCGACCTGGCCGTCAACTTCGCCACCAGCTCGTCTACCGGTCGGAAACGTCCGAGCCAAGAAAGCCTGCAAATCGAGCACAAGCGCCAGAAGGACGATCGTCCCAGCACCGCCTCCGCGACACCGAGCAAGGAGAAGGCCCCTCGTCCCATCCTGAAGGAACGTGACCACCCGAAGGATTCGCGCCGCCAAGACGACAAGAAGCAATCGGCTGCTCGTTCGCGACACCGGTCCACGGATCGCAAGTAAGCCACTCCCCTGCCTTACGACACTGCCTTACGACATTTCTTTTTGTGTAAAGTCGGTCAGGAGGAATCCCCTTCTTTCCGATCTAGCACATGCGACACCTTTTTTCTCTACTTGGGCGACAAGATGCGTGTTCGACTACCGTCAAGTCGACAACGGACGTGTTCAAGCTCAACATCGACACCAAGGCCAACATGAAGCGAGCCCCAAGCCCTGCCGACTGCCCTACCTTGGTCAAGCTCGACACAGCCGTCGCCGACAACCACCACTATCAAGCACAAATCTTGACACCCTTGTATGTTTTTTCATTTTTTCCCTCACCCACCCCCTAGTCTCCCCCACAGCACATCGGGTACGGGCCCAGTAGGGATGTGACTGTTCCCCTTTTTTTATGGCCTTTGGCCTCCCTTTCCCTTTTCTTACAGTCCCATCCTCACTTTACTTGTCCCTTCACCCCACCCGCCCCCCGGACTTCTGGTGGCCCCCGGAGGCTCCTGCCCGACTTGCGACACCACTCCACTTGGGAAGCGTCAGCACGCCCGCGTCGTCGCTTGCGGCGGCCGGGAGTGTCGAAACTTTCTCCTCCGATACCCCTTTTTAGGAGTATCGGAGATGAGTTTCGAGACATCTTTGCTATCCCGTGGATGGGGCGCGGGTCCCGCAGGGCGCCTCCGAATTTCTGTAGTCCAGAGCTCCCTCTGGGCGCGGAATATTCCTCTCCCGCGGGTTCTCTGGGATTTTCCCTTTGTCCCCAAAGGGAGAGTGCCGCCGCTCTTTGGTGTCGCGTCACTATCGGGCGTAAAGCCTTCTAGCGACACACTGGCTACCGCTCCCCGAGACGGCTAAGCTAGTGTAGACAGCTCACCTTTGTCCCTGACTTCCGGTGATCTCTTCCTAGAGACATCCGGCCCTCCCCGCGACACCTTGTTCTATTTCTCCCCTGGGCGCCTGCTGGCCCGCGACACCCATTTTCCCTATCTCTTTAGTGACACTTATACTCTAATAAACCTTTTGTCTATATCAAACGTGTTCGGTACATTGGATCTTATTCGTGACTCGCTGGGCATTTACTAAAGGCCTAAATATTCTCGAGTCTCCACTGACTCCGATGATCCGAGGGTAGGAGTGATCGAGGGTCGCTAGTATTATGGTGGCAACTCCTGAGAGGGCAGGATGAGCATAATACTTTCGACACCACAAAAATGCGCATCTAGGGAGCGCCGTCTTCGCGTTCTCCGAGCCTCAACTGGCTCTAGTTCAATCTCAATGGATTACGACGACCAATTCGAACTCTACTCTGAAGACGGCTTTGGTAGTAGGCTAGCAGTTCAGTTTATTATTTGGCTTTAGGAAAACGACTCCGCCGCCTCTCAGTCCCCACCATTCGAGCCATCGAAAATGGTTCATCAACCATGGACTTTGGTGGGAAATGCATTTCTTTTTGATTGGCTTTCTTAGTCCGAAATGACAGCAATTCGAGCGGGACATCTCTCGGGAAAGTGACGCGTCTCCGCCGGCGGGACCTAAATTTTGATGACCCTCTTGTTGTGGCCATCCAAGGTATTGAAGGCGGCCTATAACAATTAATGATCTATAGAATCCGATGAGACTTGTGCATCGACAAGCGCCAGTCCGAAGTCTAACGAAGAAGACAATTCGGATGCTATGTAATTAGATCAGGCAATCACTTTATGTCCGATGTTTTAGGCTTTCGAGCGTGTCGTTGAACCTGACGATGAAGCTAAAAATATCTGACCGTCCTGTGAGACGCATGGTACCTTCCATGTAAGGATTTTCGTTTCATATCTTTATGAAGTGATAAAAAATAGTGTCTGTGTGTGTGTGTGCCTTTTGATGAAGCATGCAACTTCCGTCAGCGTGTCCGGAGGATATCTCAAGAAGGGAAGGGATGAAGCGGGCGTATGATACGTCATTGGACGCGTAATGGCCTGTAGATGACTGCACGCATATCAGATTTTTCAAAATCGATTGTTTTCGACATTAAAATTAAGTTTTTCCTTAAAAATCGGACATCCTCTTTGTTAGGAAAAAATTAGCATATGCCGGAAGTAGGAGTAGCCTATATAATCGGGGAGAGGACGCGATTTTCATTTTTTGACATAACAGTGCGGAAGGATTATGCAAAGCGAGGCATATCATAGGGTTGGACGGGGCCAGGGTTGAAAAGTCGCGAAGCGGCTTTTCAACCCTGGTCTTTATGAAGTGATTATTCAGGTTTGCCGGAAGAGACGTTATGATAACCTGTTCCGGAAATTACGGGGATGAAGAAGCATTGCTGAAATGGTATAAAGATCCCGAAAGTGTACGTGTTACACCTTCTGGCAATTAATGCCTTCGTAAATTTTAGGGCCTCTGGATCAATGACCCAATTGTTGATGCCCAAGCAAACCGAAGATATTCTGTATTTTCATCAACCCCTAGCAGTCCACGCAACCATAACCACACCTAATTTTTCATGTATTTTTGCTTCAGTATTTTTTGTTTTTATGCTTGATTTCGTCTTTGCCAGGTCCCCCAACCGGTTTACAACCCTTCCTAGCGATTCGCAACTTCTTCATCTCCGGGTAGCTAGACAATTTTGAACAATTCGTAGAAACAATATAGGACCTCCGCTGTACTTTTACCCCCCTCATAATTTGTACCCTTGGACTGCAAGTACAATCTATTTATTTCTAAACACGTCTTTGATATATATAAATGGTATCGTTTGTAATATCTTGGCTGGGATTAGAGTGACGAAATCGACCCTTCCGCCAGCATGAGCACTTTGTCCCGTTCCACCTCATTAAACCCGCAGTTTGAGGAACCACAGCGGCACGGGAATTTATAGATCTAAAAAAATAAAAATGAAAAAGTTTTTTGAATTTACATTTTCCCTCCACCATTCCGATCCATAATCGACCGTCAACTCAGCGCCCGCCTCGACGTCGTTGAGCGTAAAAAAGCAGATATGTACGTAGGGTTCCGTCGCGTCATCCCAAACGATAGATGTTGCCTGAAAATATGTCAATATAATAATTTTAACTAGGATGAGAAAATTGCTGATAAGCTTAACTTACATAAAGATTCGGCGAGCAACTATGATTCACAAAACGCGTAAAGTTTCCAAATACCTTTGCATCAATAGTACACGACATTTCTCCCTAAGTTCAAAAATAGAATGTACAAAGTGTAAAGTTGAACTTACAATTTTGGTCTCAAAAAGATACTCTCCGCTGCCATCGCCCTCATTTTTCAACTCGCCTGTATATTCTCCAACAAACGTTCCTAATTACAATTTATCCAAGAAAATAGTTTTTAGCATACCGATCGGCAATGCATCCACAGTTCTGACAGCCCAGCCTTTCCTTTCGGTGCGGTAAATCTGAAAACGTTTAGTTTTTTTTAAGGCTCTTCCATTTTCGGTCGGAAGGGGTAGTGCTGTGGAATTCGGAGGAAGTTGCTTACAGATGCATAGCGGGTGGAATGGGGTTGGCCGGGTTCAAGGGGGATAAATAGTTTTTTGTTTTTTCGGGGCCCAAAAAGCGATATTTTACCGGCTTTCGGTTGTTTTCTAATTTGTCAAAACTCTTCCTATAATCTCAAAAATTATCCCACCTTATATAATTTATAAGAGAAATATAAGAAAAATACAAGATCTGGTTTCTAGTGTATCAATACTGGCTATATTTATAAAATTTTTGTTGTAGTTTGATTAGCTAACCCACTTTGCCCTTTTTCCATCAAGAAATACATCCTAATCACTTCTCAAAATCCCAAAACACATCTCTAATTTCCGCCCAGCACACACAAATCCCCACCAACAGATGGACGGCTCATGAAAATAGGCTATTAGTCGAATAGACAACAAAAGCCCCTCCACCACACCCCCCAAGGGAAAATGGGCATGTCATCTTTTAGCGCACAGGATCCAACGAGCCCCAAAACACCCCAGAAGAACAAAAAAAACGATGGAAAAGGGCGTAGAAATAAGCACCTGAACAGGATGAACGGCCCCCTTCTGGGCGACGCGATTGCCGCATTGAAGCGAGCACTCACAAGCCTCTGCACATTCATATATCACACCCTGAAACGGAAAGGGCGAACGTCGAAAGCCTTTCAAAAGAAGCCGCTACCCCCAACGCGGCCCATTTCCTGCCCTTGGCCCCCACTCCCTCGTCATGCTTTTTTGCAGAACTGGGGCGTCTGGTTATTAACAAAAAAAAAACAACAAAAATAATGGCTGTTAGTTGATCGTTACCGTATTTTTGCTCGAGGAGATATATTCTTCAGACTAAAATTAGGTCTCTGATTTTTCAAAGGGTATTCTTAGCTATGAGGTTTTGATTTTCAATTTTTACAACTACGGTATGCAAAAAAGAGTAAAAGTTTATGTTCACCATACGTAAAATATGGATCTGCAAATAGAAAAATATCAAAAATATGGCGAAAAATTCCTAGCTGAGCTCACGTTCAACTGATCCATTGGGAGACGTCCATCATCAGAATATGGAATTGTGGAGCAACAGCAATCCATAGTTAAACACGATTTCCCGCATACACAGCCCTAAAATTTTATGTAAATGTTATTCAATTATTTTTCAAATGGATGTGGCAAAATACCACTAAAATTTGGTAATAAGAATGTGAAAAACTTACATCCACCAAAATAGTCCTGTGCTCCTTGCAAATTCCCTGGCTGTCCAGCACCCGATTTGTATAAGCAAAATTACCGACAGTGAGTCGCGTGTCATCGACTGTATTGAATACCGGTACACAAAATCGCTCCAGGCCCAAGCTGATGTCCCTGAAAAGATTTGCGATGGAATAATCCTCAAGAAAGCCATACGGGTGGATAAGGCCTGGAGGAGGAGGTGGAGCAGGGTTATTTTCTTCCAGTGACAAATTCTCGAGGGCCTCGTGCTCTTCTGCTTCTTCTTGGCCCTCGTTGCTCGTTCCCCGCATCGCGTTTGTTCGGGGAACACCCCCCTAAAGTGTGGGAGTATGCGCCGGGTTTATGGTTTTATGTGAGGGAATCGGAGGAGGAACTTTGTGTTTGTTGACTTGAAAAGATAATATAAATAAAGGATATTCGACAATTAATGAAATCATGTTAATTAACAAGATAAATTAATCCCTATGGATTTAACAACATTTGCATTCAGACAGATAATATTGTTCTTAAAGATTGGAAGATTTGATTTGGCGACAAATTTGTATTAATGTAAACTCTGTGATGAAAATTACGACCTCGTACAGGGCTAATTTGCTAATATGGTTCTTTCATGATCTTCCGCAGATCTAATAAAATTTTTGTATATATGGGAAATTCTCCTTACATCCCCAATTTATGGTCCCTTCTTAAAAAACACGTGAAAACACCTATTTTCAACGAAAATTGGCAAGGACGACTGGCCTTTTTGGGGGGTTTGGGGGCAGAGACGGTTGGAGGGCGTGGGCTCTTCCTTTGCTAAGCCTCCCCCCTTTTCTGGGCTCTTTTGGCTGGGGCCCTGGGTGCAGTAAACGGGGGGATTAATGTCCTGAGTAACTTGGATATGCGCTTAGCACTTTTCGGCAAAAGGCTTTGTTACGTCACAGCACAGAAGGAAACAGAGATCCTCACTGAACTAAAAGTAGAAGAACGGTCAGGGCTTGCTTACCAAGAAAATACAGCCAAATACAAATTTGGTACGCTTATTCCCGACAAAATACCTTTAAATAGAGCATTTTCCGGCTAATTGACTGCAACCAAATAAGGGAATCTGAAAGACAAACGATCCTGGAGTATCAGATTTCAGAAGATGGCCTCTGGTTTCATCGCGAAAACGACTCCACGATCCTCGGCTATAACGATGGCCCCGACCGGAAATTAGAATCACGTCCCACTTACGTATGACTAATTCCAAAACACAGGCTTTTCATTGTAGTAACTCGAACACTTGTGATCCATATATTCGACTGAAAGCGAAAGCCAAAAAGAATTTCCTACCCAAAGGATTTCAACGCTAAAGCCAGACATTTCCTCGAAAGCCTGGCCCTTTCAAAAGCACTTTGCGATGGGAAAGAGCCGGACTCGTCGATCGAAACAGCCGATTTGACAGGCCGATCGTGAATTTAAAATATTCCGGGGTTTCACGTGACGGCGAAGGTAAATTTCCCACAAGGTGTGTATATTTGGTGAGGGCCCCTTTACTCACAGGAAAGCAAAAACATTTCGGCAGTTCGAAAGACAATTTTTCTAGAAATCGTCGGAAACAGCGTCCGCAACGTGAAGGTTATCGGAGAAAACCAGATATTTTAGAAAGCGCTTTGCGAGGAAATAAAACCATAATTTTGGATCGGGCAAAGCTATTTCACCAAGCAACAGCAAATCGTAAACATTTTGAGGTTGTGGGGAGTCAGGGTGGCATACCGCCACACCCCCTTACAGAGCCCAAAACAGGAACATTTGGGCAGGTTGGGAGCGGTTTTTCGTTAGTAATCATCCAGGATTCTTTGAAGTGTTGAAAAATTGGTTTCCTGAAAAACTGATGTTTTGATTGGTCGCTGATACGAAAAACAACCACCCGACGCGAACCCATTCAAGTCACCTAGATTTTTACTTGAAAAGGTTTTGTATAAAAATTGGGCCTCCTTTTTGATCATTTTAAGCTTCCATACAAGTATCTCGTAAAAAATCCCCCTAACAAATCCTGAAAATGCAAGGTCAAGATCTGCAAGATTTTACAAGGCTTTGGCCAGAATCACGTTCCAAGGATTAACTTGCGAAAGCCATAGATTGTAGAGCTTTGTTGACATGGTCCATAACACATTTTTCTCATTTTGACGAATTTTTTGTCTAGCCGTCACTACAAATCGCCGGCTTTCGGGAATGAGACCCCGGAAATGAGGCCGTTGAGGGCCGTGGGCCATGGATGTAGGCGCCTAGACGGCAAAAAAATCCCGGTTTTGCCTATGCTTGCTTTTGCCGAGCTTTGGTAAATGTCTTCAGTAATAACAAATTGACGACTGTGTATTTTGAAGAATCAAAAAGTTACAATTTTTAACAAAAAGAAGGATGGATTTTTAAATATTGCCATGGTCCCAACAATAAGGTTTTTTCTATTCAGCAGCGAAATTCTCGGCTCGGCGAGGGCTTTTTTGCGGCTGAACTGTGCAGAATTTTTTTCTGAATCCTAATCTGGTGTCGAAAATAGCAATTTTGAAAGGTACGAGGAATTTTTTCAATTTCGACAAAACACAAAATTGCCACAAAAACCTTGAAAAAGAAAACTGCAAAAGTGCATGCTTCCTCTAAAATCTTCATTTTTTAAATACAGTACCCAATCTTCCAGGGGATATTCTCTATTCCAAATTCCTTCTGTTGTAGTTTATCACAATAGCAAATCTCCCTGCGCGGTAACAAGATACGAAAAACTTTATGTTATTGGCAGGGAAGGGTGTCGGGGAAAAAGGGGGGATGGGTGGTTGAAAGGGGTGGAGAAGCGCGATTGGCAATTAGAGGCCCATCCGTCGGACCAGCGGGCCCCAAACCCCGGGGCTTCACCCTCCTTCCGACTTCCGCTCGGTCCACTGCAGAGACCCGCGGACCACACACTCTTTTTCTATTCCCCCTTTTTCAGTAAAGAATGTTCTTTTGAAAACAACCATCAGCAGAGCTATTCTATGGGTTGGGGTTTGGATAGAGAGACACACACTTACTAGACGAGGGGGCAAGGGGAGCGCGGCATTCGGGAAATTCCCCCGAAAATGGCCACCTACTTAGGCCAGTTGGGTCCCACCACATTTTCGGGCGCCTGAGTCCCAAACTTGGTTGAAGGGAATTAGGGATATTCGAAGGAGAAATGCTTGGCTGGGGGCAAGGAATCTTTGAATGGTAATTCGTTGTCTTGTAGCCAAACAACAGGATCGAGAATGTTTTGTCTCCTGTTTTAGCCTTTTTGGCGTTTGTTCTGAGTAGTTTACCAAAAAAGACAAAATCCAATGGTAACGCAGCGGCGTATGGGTAAATGCAATAGGCAGGCAGCGTCTTGTGGGGGGAAGTTCATTTTTTTCCTAGCTTTCAATATATTATCAGACAACCTTACTCTCATAAATCCTAAAAACAAACACAAAATAGCTCCATTTCAAATGCTTGAAGAGTCAATTTCGCCCTGCCGCGCTGATGGCCGAAAATGGGATTTCTGTTTGAAGGATGAGAAAGACGGGATAGCAGAATCGAAGGGTCTTCCCTTGATGGAGGAAATCCCATCTCCATCCCACTCGAATCGGAAACCACAAATCAGGCGGACGGGCAAGGAGGACGAGCCTTCGATGACCCTCGAATCAGCGGGGCCCAATTTGGTGGGCTTCAAAGTCCCTGCCTCTTTTTGAGGGGTGCGCCCCTCCCCCGGCCAAAATGCCCTTTTCGATTGGTCGAATGGATGGGAAAGCGCGGCAAATATGTGTCACCACATGTGTCAAGTCTCCCTTTGAATCGAGGGGATGGGGAGAGTCTATGCTATTCATTGGGCCAAAAATTATGGGGGACCTCCGGAAAAAAACTAGCAAAAGTATCGTAGTCCTCAACTAATAAGCTCACAAGCTACATCAAATTGGGTTTTCTGGGTATGTGCGAAAAATCAATCTTTTAATTCACACCAGGTGGTTAGTAAGTTAGGAATACAGGCGGTTGGGATCCAAGATGATTTTTTAAAATGAACTAAGGCCAGGTTTTCCAACTTCCCCTGAAAATTCCGGACCCTATGAACAATTACCATTGTGGAAAAGAAAGACCTAAAATCCCGAAGGGCCCAAGCAGAAAAAAACGCGACAAAGGCAGAGCAGCCCGGGCCCCCAAAATCGGTGGTGGCTGGAATCCAATCAGAGGAGCAACGCCTTCCCCAACCCTGATTCTTTGACCGCTTTTCGCAACCAGGAAGAGGGTTGGACTCTCAAAAAAAATCTAGAGGCTTTGGACCGCCTTGGTAATGTAAAAGTTTATTACAAACGGAAAGCGTAAAAGCAACCGATTCAACGGATAATTCTGCAACTTCACGCGCTATCCACCACGGTGGTGCTCAGCTTCTCGTCGCTAATGACAGTTTTCAGCACGCTTGGCACCTGCAACTCCTTGAAAGAGCCATCCGCGTTCGTCAGACAGATTGCGACGTTTTGACACTAAAATTTCAACGTTTTTAAGTAAATCTGGGAGGCCTTTACCTCTGCACTGAAAATTTCGACATCTTTTGCTGTATCCGCCAGGTGAAGCTGACATCCGACTGTCTTTGTTAAAGAAATCTTTGGTGCTGTACCAGCTATCTAAAATTAATTAATAGAATTTAAATTTACAATAATGTCCAGTATAATTGGGCTAGAGTCTCACCTCCATTTCCAATTGCTCACAATCCAGCACCTCAATTTGGTCAACCACGGATTCGATGCGCAAAAAGACCTTCTTGGTGCCCTGTACTTTGATCGAGCGGCTTTTTCCATTCATTCTGAACACGGACTTTAACAAGCTTGATTTAAACCTAAATATAATCGCTGAAAATCAACGCTTACTGTATTTTCACATTCTCACAATCTCGGACGAGGATTGACTGTCGCTCAGTCTCCACATCGACCATGGTCAAAGTCAAGCGATTTTTCAAATTTTCCTAATAATGTAAATAATAACTATAAACTATTCAAAGCCTACCATAATCAGCTCCTGCTTGAGTTTTGGCGCCCCGACGGTGGAATTTAAGGATGAATGCGAACTTGCCATTTCGCGACGCTAAAAGCAGCGTCGTTGATTTTTTGGTTTATTTTCCTGGACCTTCCAATTGACGTCTAAAATTTTACCTGACGGATTCGTCGTCGCTCGTCAGAACTGGATCGATTGTCGGCAGAGCTGTTTGCGCGCGGCCCCATGTGGTTGGCAGTGGGGTTTTGTTTCTAATAGATCCGAAATCAGATTTACTTTAAATTTATCTTACCTCAACCAAAACGCTTCGGGTCATCTGTTCTTCTCGATAAGTATGCATTGCATTAACAGCTGCCGCAGCCAGATAGTGGGCTCCAGAAGTGAAATTTGCAAACTAAAAATTCAAAAAATGGGCAATTAGATAGAGTGCGTATGGTTTTAAGGAGATTTAAGTCACAAAGTCTTCTCGACCAACCTGTGCAGCATTTTGGATGCGAGCCTGATCCTCCACCTCACAAACATCAATGAATTTTCTTAATTTTCGAAGGGTTTCGGTGGGCAGCGTTTGATAGTCGAGCACCACATCGTCGGGATTCTATAAGAATTTCTGGAAAATATTCAAAACCTTACCACAACGATGTTCGCCGACTTTTCAATAATTTTAAAAGCACGTAGCTGGTTCCTTGAGGAGAGGTTCTTCACTGCAGCAGCAATATTATCCGCAGAATTGCGCGCTGCCGAATTTTCCATCGATTCTGGAATACGGGGGGAAATCAAAGTACTGGGTAGTATGGAAGGAAGATAAATTGGCTCTAGCTCTAGTAAATGAGTGATCACGCGGCGCCGGCTGGACAGATGGCACCGAAAAATTAAAATTTATCTCTATGGAAAGGTCACTCGATCTAGCACTAATGAAAATATTTAGTGCGCGTTTGAAGGTTAGCGCCGCTAAAGCCACCTGCACTAATATGGGCTAGGAAATGGGGTATGCCATACACAAAAACCGTCAATTGCGAAATAGAAATTCCTAAATTCCATGGGTTTGTACATGTAAATTAGCTGAAAAATTTTGCAGATAACGTAGTAAGGTTGCATTACTATTATAGCGCTAGAAAGAATCCACACTGAACCTTTTGGCATGACCCCTGGTGACGTCTTTCAGGCTGCGCAAACTTGCACAACATGGCTTTTTGTGTCTCCTAGCAGCGGCCAGTCTATTTTATATTACGGTATAATCTACGGAAAATGTGAGAACGGCTTAAGAGGCGCTATAACTCGCGAATAGAAGAAACACTTTGGAACTCGTTACACCATTTTTGATAAATTACTACAAGCTGGCCAACCGTTCTTCTAACGATTACGATAAAAAGTACGATAGACAAGTATGTGACTATATCTGGGCTTTAAACAATTAATAACATTATCCCCTTACAACACCCGGAATTATCTGCAAGCTAATCAACCAGTTTTGTTACGGATTACACTCCTCCAGTTCCAGGGAAATTCCTCCATAAGGTTCCCAGCACCGTTAACACCCTTAAAACCTCGACCACCTTGTCCTCCTCGTTCCCCATCCCGGTACAGAACGCATTCGTCACCGCAAGTTCGTTCCCGTGAATTTATTTCACCTAGCGTGCCACAATCGTTCTCCCACGCATTTCCCGACAACGATCCATTTACCAGCGGCTCAGCCACCCGAATATGTTCCGTTTTTGCCCACCCAGGATGGCGGCGCGGAAAACAGCTTCTTCTCATCGGGGCGTGAGCCATCTGGCCAGCTCAAGCTCCTCCCCCCTCAGCTCCTTCTCCATCGTTTTCGGGTTCTTCTCCGCCTCTTTTCTGTTGTGCCTTCCTTGGTGGAAGAGCTAATAGCTCTTGCTCCTCCCGCCCTAGCATCAAATTATTCTCCCGCCTCTTTAGTCAATACTCCGGCGGCGCCACCTGCTCCTCCCCTCTCTTCTTCGGTAGCAACTTGTCCAATTTGCTAATCGGTTGACCCCGTTCGGCGGCTTCGGCTTCACTTGACGACCAATTTTCCCAGAGGAGATGAGGCTGTTATGGAGTCTCTTTCTGTTTATACCGATTACGATAGCGTCGTACTGTGGCGAGAACGGGGTGCCATTTAGCATGGAAGTGTTGTCGAACGGTATTTTCTGGTTTTTGAGGTGTAGTTGAGCTTTCAGGGTTTCCGGTGCTTGGTTGTGCTCAGCCATCTTGTATAGCACAACCAGATGAGGGATATGATGACTCTGTTTTTGAAACAGATCCTAGTGGACAGGTAGAGCTAATTTGCTAATTTTGATCCATTTTGAAAGCGTCAAATGTGCAAAAAAATTTTGGCTATGGAAATATTTCAGGTCGACGGATTTTTCCGAGATGGCGATCGTGCACAAAATACTTTTTGGAGGGCAAACAAGTTCAAAGCGGTAGGTATATTATTAAATTATTTTGTGGTATCAGAACATTAATTCTGGAAATACAAAGCCGATAACTTTTATCATTTACACCCAAAAGTAAACCCAAAAAAGTACTCTGCAGAATCGCCCTGTATCTCAATTCCTCCTAGATGTTCGCCAGACACTCTCAGAGAACACTTTTTCATGAATTCCCCCAGATCCCGGTTGATCCCTCTCAAGCCCTTTGTGGCACTCGTCTCAAGGTTGATTCGCCCTCACTTTCACACCTCAACCAGTGTGCTTTTCGACCCGCTATGTGAAAGCTCTCCATACTCCCCCTTCTTTTCCTTCCTGCTACCGGATATCACAGTGGGTAGCCAATTCTGCCACCAAAAGGTCTCCCACCAGGCACGAATCGTGGCATAACTCGATACGAATGGCGTACCCTCACTCATTTATCATCCACCAAAAATCCGTTCGGTTTGGTGGCAGTGTTCATATGGCTAGATATGGATAAGGGGAGATGGAGAAGAGTGTTGTATCGGAAACAGATCCAATAGCACCGGAAGAAGGGGGGGGGGGGAGGGTTGGTGGAAAACTGCCCGCGGGTGCTTTCGATCCAGCCTGGATTTCCAGGGCTTTCAGCGCCATTGAGTGTGCCTTTCACTATAAGGGTTACCGAGGTGGGATGGGTGTGAAGAATGAGGAGGTAATTCGTATAACCTTGAATTATTTGAGTGTTTTGAACGGTTGTGAAGAAGGAAAAGTAGAAAGCAGCTTAAAATTCGCTGAAAAAACAACTATTTTATGGTTTTCAAACTAAACATTTTGACGGCATTTTAAAATTGACCATATGCTATTTTTACAGTCACCTATTTTCCAATTTCGCCACTTTTACTCCAGCCGAATTTTAGCCCTCCTCAAAATCCGTTAAACAATCTATCCCGCTTCTACCCAATCCCATTAAACCTCATTGACCACCCTCCAAAAATCCCAGAAAAAGACAAAACACTGAAAAATCCTTCTCCCAGAACTGCTCGGGCGCCTTCGACGAACTTGCCTGTGTCCGGAAAAACCAATGGGTCGGCGGCATCGAGTACATCGACCATCCTCGGCAACCGTGAGTATCCGTAAAATATGGCCATACAACCGAGCCGTTGTTAGCCTGGTGCTGCAATGCTGCAGTTTCGAGGGTCTGCGCTTCTCCCAAGATGTTGGGGTGACCACGATTTCGGCTGGGGAAGCGGTCACTGGCGGAGAAGTATGCTAGAAATAAAATTCAATAGATGCTTTATTACTCAGGTAATCCGTGATGGTCGTCAAATTTCGTTTGATGTTATTGCTAATGTGCGCAAAGTGATCGATCCGGAGGATAAGTCGTAAGTTCCTAAAAGATCTGCACTAAATTCTATTCCTCGTTAGTCCTCTCATCATCTGATCATTAATCAAAGCCGAAATCCGTTTCCTCTGCATTTTTCGCATTCCGCCACTATGGCATGATGAAGCGAAAGTCGCATATCAGCTTCCATTTTTTCCCGCCCACCCCACCGGAATTCCAAGTGAGCGCCGGGGCTTTTGGCAGGCAGCCGGGGGAAGGGGAATCAGCGAAGCGATGCTAAAATGCGGTCGTTAGGGAGGGACTGCCGAAGGCAATATGCTTTTTATGAGCTTAACAATGTATGGTGAATAGGTGCGGAAAAGGAGGCTGGTAGATGTTATAAAATTCACTCTGGATTGAGATTGCATTAGTGTTTAATGTGCTCGGCTAAAGCATAAAAAGAAAGCTTAGCAATCTTAGAAAGTATTAGTTTTTTTTTCGTAAACCCCTAAAAGAGTTTTTCTACGAGCTTTAAGCTTTTGGTCTTACAAGGAGTCGCTTTTAGGTGCTTTTGGAGTTTCGGCACGGGACTTAGCTAGTTCGATAGAGAAAAAATTCTGAGCAACATCCGTTTTCAAAAGTGCTGATCGATAAAGGTGTTTTAGAAAATTTAATTTAAAGTTCGCGCTTTTTTCTAGTTTTCGGGTCCATTTCCTCGGTTCACGTCGTTTTCGGGGCTGGGCAGGGCGCCATTCGAACCCTCGCCAATGCCTCCATGACAGGTTGCATTGGCGTATTGGTAGCGCGCTTGCCTACCAACTTTTTAACATTTTTTTGCCTCGGGTTCGAATCTTCGCGCTCGCTAACCCTTTGCTTTTTGGTTCTTGAGCCCGTTATCGGTGCATAAAATTTTAATTAGCAAGAAAGCAAAGAGTTAACGATGAATAAGAATCGAACTTGTGGCAAAAGGTCAAAAAAAATTCGTAGGCCATCGCACTAGCCACTTGGCCATGCCTAGGACGGGATCCAAGGCGCGTGGAGTCCTCATGTGGCGGGGGCGGTCAACCGCCGCAAATAACCTCAAATCACCACAAGGGTCCGGACACCGCGAACATTTTTAATTAAATTAAATTTTCTAAAACAGCTTTATCGATCAGCACTTTTTGAAAACGAGATGTTACTCAAAATTTTTTTCTCTATCGAACTAGCTAGGTCCCGTCCCGAAACTCCAAAAGCACCTAAAAGCGACTCCTTGTTAGTCAAAAATCCCCGCCGCATAACCGCTCTTACTCCAATTTAAATCAATAATTTCTTAAAAACCTTCACACCTTCTCCCCCTTTCTATCCACAATCCCCCATCTCACTTTCAGTCTCCCGATTACACCCCCCAAAAACGGGTCGACAAAATTCGCGGTTCTCCCCCCAAGGCGACACACGCTGCCAAAACCCGGCGAATCGATCCCCCAGCCCTAAATTTTGCCGCAGATCAGAATCTGGCGCCGATGCTGAGTGGATCCCAAGATCGGCGTTCCGATCTGCGCATTCTCGAGCCCTTAAGCCTCGAGCAAAGACTGTGTGCGACTGTGTGAAAACTTGTGAACCTCCCGACAGAAACGGCAAGTTCCAGGGTCTCATACGAGGTGACGGTCCGCCGGATGAACTGTCTACCAGATCCGCCGGAGATCGAGGTGGCATGTGAGTTTCCGCCTTCTTTGGTACGGGTGTGACCAAGGTTATTTGAAGACGGGGTAGGAATGCGGGAAGGATGAGATCGCAAAATTAGGTCTCGAGGGTCACACTTGAGCAGCAATTAAGAATTCTAATATAGTTTCTGATGCCCTATCGCAGCTCAAAACGTCCAAAAAATGTTAGTGAAGATGCTTAAGACTCGGTTTTTAGGGCTATTTTAACGTTATTCTTGTTTTTTTTGCTATGATAGGATCAGATCACAATATTTTATGCCACAACCCTAAATTCCTAAGAGTCTTGCTGCTTTATCGCAAAAATAGTAAATAATTTCGAGAAGAATCGCAAAAATATCGAAATCTGGACAACACCACCGTTAATACCGTACCACAATCAAAAATTCAAAGCACGCCGCTACTCACTAAAAGCTGAAATTCACCTTGAAAATTATTCCAATGATTTTCTCCAATTCATTTAGTTGCAGAACTTACATTAGCACGAACTGAAGTCTGCCCTTTAGCCCATTCCTAGACTATGCTTTCTTCCTTTGTAACGTGCCAATACACATAGATCCCTCCTGTCCATTCTCCCCCTTCCCTCCGCCGTTCCGATGACCGGCCATAATTGTGTTGCATGTCATTGTGAGAAACGACCCGGTTTATCCACTCCCTCCTCTCCCGTCACGAACCGCCAATTTCACGAAAACTCGGCGTGCAAAGTCCATTGACGGAGTGGTTGTGAGGGGCATAATATGTACAGAAGTACGGGAACGAAGCATTAAATCATAGCGCGTGAAAATCATGATTTTTGACCGAATAGCGAATCTCATTTCATATATAAGTTACAATAATTATTATTATATTTAGATGAGCAAGACATTGATGATGAAATCTACCGCGTTTTGGGTACCGCTGGCAACACAACGCTCAAATCCAAGGAGATCGAACCTCCAATTCAGAAATACAAGAAAAAACCAGTGCGGGAACCCAAACGAAAACCTTCTAAACAAAGGTGAGAGCTGAAACAATAAAGATTCATATATTCCTTTTTAGAAAGCGCCCAAACAGCGAATTCGCTTTTGGAGCCCCGAATTTCGATCCAATAAAGGCACCCTCCAACCCTCCAACCAGATATCCTAAAATCGCCAATGATGATGAGCCGGAGTCTTTTACAATGCAGCCCTACCATAGGTATCTCTGACTTAAACTCATATCCTAATTTGAATTCCTAGAACGGTGCCTGCCCGTCGCCCACGACAGAGACCCTCCACAACCGCAAATCCATTACCATCAACCCCGACCACAACTGTTGCACCGGAAACCACGTCGGTTTTCACGCCAGTTACAATTGGAAGAGATCAGTTCGCTGTAAGTCTCTCCTTTCTTTTATTTAAGTAATTTTTTTTTAGCAAATGCAACCCGGAGCCGTTACCCCAGCTCCGTTCAACCATCTTCAATTCCCCGGCTTCACCTTCCAACCCGTACAACAATCCCCTCAACTGTACAACCCATTCCAGCTTCCGCCCCATCCACACTTTGGGTGGGTACTAGTTTTAAAGCTTAAAGAATTATTTATTCATTATTTCAGAATGGTCACACCTGCTCCAAATCCGTTCGGGTTCCCTCAACCACAGCATGAACAATATTACCATCACCAAGTAGAGAATTTTTCAGGAGGATAGAAAAAACCTATTGTTATAGTTCCCCGGCATGCAGACCGCGCAAAACTACGGGGTGCTGAACCCCGGCGGTTTTGGACATGCGCAGCTCTCCCCATTGGCCCAGCAGCAGAATGTGATCAGCGTCGCGTCGCCGCAGTATTCGCCGCTTTCGGCATTCCAATTTGGGCAACCATTCGGCATTCCACAACCTGTGCAGCAGCAGCCTGTCTGGCAACCATATGGCCAGAATTTGCAGCAGGTGAGAGATTGTATCCTTTTTTTATACTTAGCTTATCACAATCTCAGGACAATCATATGTTCATGTGTCAACGTGGGATTTAAAAATAGAAAGAGGACCTAGTCTAGCTTGTTTAGGAATGTTTCATTGGTGCCCAGCCGGTTTTCAAAATATGCAAGAATTTCTCAAACTATTAATTTTTTAATTTGGCCAAAAATCGCGAACAGCTAACCCGTTAAAATATAAAATAAATAAATACACAGTGCGGCAATAGGCATTATTTTTGGAGTAGAAAAAGATATTTGTGAATTCTGATTTTGCGGACCTCGCCAAATATTTTTAATTTTCATCATATTTTGAAATCTTTCGACAACCCATTTTCCGCAAAAACCTTTTTTTTTGCTAACTTCGGCGTAGGAAATTTTCTTTATTAGTTGGGTTCTTACCACTTTCAAAAATTCTACCCATACCTTACATGGTACCTTTGTTAGCCAATTTTGCACAATTGCATGCCACAAACCCTTTCCGTTTTCAGCCCCAAAATCCCAACCCACCCCCAAAACCAACCGTCCACACCACCGCTGAAAATGTTGGTGAATCGGCTGAGGTTTGTATTGTCACTAACCCTTTCGCGTGCCATCATTTTTGTCTCGCGCCCATCAATTCTCGGTTCGAGCACTTTCTGTGTCGACAGCATCCACATCCACACTCCCCCCACACTCATTTCCAACGCACTCCATTTTTAGGTGGTAGCTCCGAAGATGGGTGCGGATCAGCTGAACAGGTTCCAACAGGCTTCTCCTCCCGGGTCGTCGTCGTCGGTGGCGGCCGCCGTGCCGAACCTCTTCCCCCCGCCACCACAGTTCCCCAATCTCGGACAATTCAATTTGTTCGGCAGAAAAAAGTGATGTGATAATTATTGATTTCGAGAAATATTGGTGAGCGTGTATTAGAGTTGTTCTTACTCAAACCAAATTGCCATTTACAAAGGATCGGGAAATTCCGGTCTCGGAGTTTCGGAGCCACTCGATCTCAAAATTGGCAAACAAGGAGCGTTTTCAGTGACAAGGTCCACACGGGAGCAAGCATAAATTATGCAAAATTGTGCGCTGATTACGAATCTAGTTTCAAAATCTGATAAAGGATCAGATTAAAGAAATTGTGAGACCGAACTGCGGAAATGCCTTAATTTCGCAAAATATTACCTTTTCTCACACTTATATTAGTTTTCACTTGGTAGTTCCGCAGATTTAAAAACCCGATTTGAAAACGGCGCAAAATTTTACACCACATAAGCTTGGTCCGTGTGGAAACTTATTATCACAAAAAAAGTCTCCTTGTAAGAACAACTCTAGTCTGTATATTAAGAGAAGGTCAAGTATTTACTTGCTAGTCATTATTTTGGGTAGACAAATGGTAGAGAAGGGTGTTTAGGTTGCCAATGCCGGAAATCAACCTAAATCCCCTGACTCCGCCGGTATTAATAGCCCTATTTTTTGTGCCTTCCCCGCCATTCTACTGGTATATTATTGTTGTTATTGCCTTTTCTTTCCCCCTAGGCTTTTTATCCTCCATTTCCTACTTCCTTCCCCCACTTCATCAACCCCAACCCCCCATGAAAAGTATCCGGATTCACCCATCCCCGGATCTGGTTCCGCTCCCGCCAGGAAGGCATCCACTCGTTTTTTTTTTCTTCTGCTACACCGTTCCCCTCATCGAATCCTCACACTTGCTTTGCCCAGAGATCCGCATGACGATAGCGGCAACCCAAGAAAATATGGGCAGCTGGATGGCAAGTTTTAGAGGGCGAACCTGAAATAATACCAAGAAGATTTACAACCAAGACTTTGGCCAGGGTTGTTTATATACCATTTAAAAACCATAGTCGTACCCACGTCGCGCTTTTCATCGTTTTTTTTTTTGTTATGACCTATCCCGAAGTTCAATTTGCTCCCAATATGCTCAAATGCTGCGATCCTATTTTGTTCCCAAATGCAGCATCCCCCATAATCAACTCCCCTCAACTATCACCCCCCCCCCATCCATTCTCAGGCCCGCCAATTTGAAGCATTGTTTTGCATGTGCTGAGGACATAGCAGCAGCAGCTACTGACGCGGCTGTCCAGTTTCAATTTTCTTGTTGCACCCATTTCCTTCCGTCTATCTCCCTCTTCATATTCTCCATCCTTCGCAAGCCGTCCCCCAAAACAGGTCGAATAAATGCTCGTCTTATCCGTCAGCGCAAAGCCGATAAAAAACACCTGGGTGAATGTGGAAAGAAAAGCAATCGGGGTTTGATGGTTGTGTTCGGGGTTTAGGGGAAAGTTTCGGGGAGTTAGTTGGCGGTGGAGGAGGGATTGGCACATGCTGTAGGTCAGGCTTTTTTAAAGGTATAGTCGGACGAGGATCGTTTTTCAAAGTGCTAGAATTTTGCCAAATTTGGATGGTTTACGCGCCAAAAAGCCCTTATCAGCCCGGCACATTAATGGGAGGTCAGATGGTACCTGCACCTGCTAACGTAGCTAAATTTTAGTTAGTAGTTTACGTACGTTAATCCTAAATAGAGGCCTCTATCAGGCTTGCTACGTATACTTTTAGCACATCGAGAAATTCCGCCTCGAATATAAAACCACACATTAAAAATTCGACGCCAACTCTTCCGGTGATCCTGCAAGAGCCCAACCCCCGTTTCACCTACAACATGAAATCAATCATTATATGCCTCCTAGTTTTTCTAAGCAGCTACGTAAGTTCATAAACACCTTGGAAAAAAATTTCAGGCCTCTGGACTATTTGATGGCGCGAACATCACCCACCTAAATTCCGACAACTTTCGAAACCGAGTCCTAAATTCAAAAGACCACTGGTTGATCGTCTTCTACGCTCCTTGGTGTTCCTCTAGCAAAAAGTTTTGCCGATTAAAAAAAAATAATTTTTCTAGATTTGCTCCAAAACTCGAGCAACTCGCCAAGGCTAACCCTTCAAAGAAATTACTGGTATTATCAGTACATTTCCATGGCTCCCATTTTAGATCGGAGCGGTCGATGCCGAGCAGTGCATCTTGATTTCAAACGATTTCAACATTCAGCAATACCCTACATTGCACTACTTCGCACCAGGAGCAACAAACGTCACAAAATACCTGGCTTTTGAAAGTCTCGAGGAATTGCAGAAGTTTGCCAAGGATATTGATCGGAAATAAAGTTTTGTGTTGCTATGTTGGAATTGATATAACAATTTACTTTATTGCTTCGCGAATCTTTGAGTGAGATTATGGAGAATAATATAGTATCGTTTAACGAGGGAGGTTGGCGAAGGCGGCTAGATCAATGGTTGATAGACGGAAAGCGGTTGTTCTCCGGGGCCCTCTTGGGAGGATAGGTCGACGGGTAGGATCAGCCGATGCGGGTTTTGACCGAGACGCTCCATCAGCTCATACTGAAATCAGACATGGTATATAGTAAAATAGATTCCCATACAATTTTGAATCCACAGCAAATGCTGAACTAAAGTGAGAGGGTTTAGACGTCTTTACATTAGAATTCTCTTTCGGTGGCCTGAAGTTAATGTCGAAAGCCTTACCCTTCGCTTGGCCATCTCCATCAACTCGCCAGCCGGACGGAACGACCTGCCGGAGCGGATCAGCGCGCCTCGAAGCCCCATGCCTTCCTGCGCAAGTGCCAGAACGAGCAAGACTGCAAAAATTATTTAAGCTTTGACAGTACCGGACTAGCTTTTTTCTCTAGACCTGCCTTCAAGTTCGAAAATCACCTTATACACCTGCGGCAGATCGTAGAATTTTACTAATTGCCATAACAAAAAACCTTCTATAGATCCCACAACATTACGACCACCTGCCTGACCCCTTGAGATCAAGCAGCAACGACAGCTGCAGTTTACACATTAAAAATTATGCTTATTGTGTAAACAGACACAACCTAGCAGTACCTAACAACTTACCAACAAGAAGCGTGGGCCTCATCGTCGAATACGGACTCGTTTTGCTACCGGTCGATGAAATGGGACTTCTCGTCACCGCCGCTTTACCCCACCCCAAAACCCTTTGTCCCGCCCCAAATGGTAATATATCCGCTCAAACTTTATTATTCACCATGGATAACGGTGCAATAGGATTAGGCCTCCGGGAGAAGAAATCATTACGCCGGTTCTGACAAGTAATGCCAAATTCTGGGAAGGTAAAGCTTGAAGTCACAAGAAATGTGTATACAGGAAACATACGGATATTGAATCAGACATAAAAAAGTAAAGGAAATGGATAAGGCATATTATTCCAGTTCAGGGGGAAGACAACATTACCGACGAAGCTGCGTGGCAAGGTTATCATCCCCGCTAGCAAAATATACAAAATGAAGCTGCAGACCACAAAAGCTCTCAAATATTGCACAAGGCCAATATTTAACAAGGAAATTGTGTATGATTTATATATGAGCACGAGCATTCAGCATCATCGGCTTGAAGTATTTTTCGAAAGTCGGAAGCACCTAAATTCTACGGTTCAATTTTGTGGTGGCTCGTTACTTCTTGCTGGTTCAGTTGGCTCTGCTGGGCCCATTTGATCATATTTTCATAAACATGACCGTCACGACGGCCGAGGACCGAATGCAGTTCACTAAATACAACTAATTAGAAACCAAGGTTTTTCTACCGATCGCTCAGGTCAAACGAGTCGACAAGCGCCAAGGCATTTGGACGAAGTTTTTCGAGGAGCACATAAATCCCATCACGCACAGCATCGAGCTGGACATCAGTGTAGAAACCATTCTAGAGATCAAAGATGCTATTACAAAATCTATGAATATACCCTCAAAAATTCATGGCCCGCGGCCGAAATCAAGTCGAGGGCATATAGTTGGGCCAAGTGGTTCAACGGCTCGCTGAGGGTGCTGTCGGAGATTTCCTCGATTTTTTGGAAGAACACCTTCATTAGGTAGAGTTTTACGTGAAGCTAAAAGATGGATATAGTTTCGGAAATCAATCATATATAAAACCGCCAAAAACCTACTCTTGAAGCTTTGGCCAGTTCGACGGAACATCTATTCCAGGCATCTTCTGCTGACATACTTTGTTGGTGCTTTTTTAGCAGGTGATAGGCTTTGAAGAGCTGAAAAGTATCGTAGCTGATTTATTCAATTTTATGGAGACCATTTGTTAATTTTTTGTTCAGTGAACTCTCTAGACCACGATTAGCTATATGGCGTAACATATACGTTATATTTCCGTAGATTAAATTACTTGATTCGGACCCAAGTAAGTCAATCTCGTAAATGCCAACGCAATAATACGCCATCAACCCGTTGCGCAGATTGAATCATACCTGCTCGCGGGCGACATGCTCAAAATCGTGGATAAGTTCGCGGGGAACGGCGTTGTTGATATTTGAAAAACTAGAAAACTTATTTTTTTAGGCTTAACCAAAGTCTCTCTACCTGCTTTTGACATTGCCACGACGACCGAGGTATTCGGTGAGTGCGGCAAGTTTGGCGTTGCCTTGTTTGACAGCTTCGGCTACTTTGACTAGGGCTCTGGAAATGGTTGTATAGAATCGGAGGGCACGGAATAGGAGACTAGACAGGTGAAAAAGTCAGGAAATTCGGTCTGGACCATGGGAGGCAAAGATGAATTGGGAAATTAGCGCGCCTATAATTTCCTGAGGCGAGGATCCAAGACGACCAATATTTGGAAAATCCAGTAAAAACCCTAAATCATTACTAACCTGGCAACCTGAAGCAACATCACTAAATTCTCTCCCTCATACGTACAGCCACCCACAGCATACGCATAAATCTCGGGCAGTCCCGAAGCATGGGAATAACCATGACCTCCACACCCCAACCGGCACTGCTCAATACCCTACAAATTGAATATATAATGAACTCGGTTAGAGTGAGCCCTGCTCACCTGCGCCGTCTCCCAAGAAACCAGCGATTTGAGGCCGGAAGAGATGATGTGGATTTCCGGCAGCAGTTCCGTATTTCCGGTGCTTAGGTTTTCAGTTAGCTGCAAAATAGATTGAATTCTAGTTTTGTGGTTTGGCAGCGAGGCCTTAATTATATAGCCATGCAGTCTGGACAAACCTTCAAATACAGATCTCTCGTCTGATAAGCGGCAAACATAAAAGCGTAAGCCCGCGCCACCTGGGGCATCAGTCGATATTGTTGGGTTTGATAATCCAAAATTTGGACTTCCCCTTTTCTAAATACCGATATTTTGAAAGCTATTTTAGTAATACCCAGGTACAGGCTCTCCCTGTCGCCGCACACTCGAATAGCGTACAGCAATTGTAGCCGCAGCTGCGAGTTGCATAGATTGATCCTTGATCATAATCGATCTCACGAAAACCATAGCACCGAAACCAAGCTTGGAATGCTTCGGTGCTACGTAGGTCCCGTCTTCGAGAACCTGAAGAGTAATTTTGATGAGATTTCTTTTCACTACCTTGGAAAATCTCATAAACATATACTTGCGTGGTATACGGTATTGATCAAAAAGTAGAAAACCATTGTCACTCCCATTGATACCGAGTTTAGGTCCGATATCACCGAGGCGGACTCCTGAAAAATTTGCTACAATATTGATAGTCGAAAACTACCTTTCATAGGCATATGGGTGTTGAGGTCTCGTAGTTGGACGAAGAATGGGTGAGGGCCATGGCATTTGCCTTGAGTGTAGAGTTGGGCCATGACGATGGCATGGCTAGCTGTTTTGCCGAGACCTGGAAGAGATCAATTTCGGGATGAGAGATGAGTGCGACTTGGCGCAACGCATCCGATGTTGTATAATAATCTAATTATGGCTTGGCGTTTTGCCAAGGGAGGCACAATAAGTTGGCGGATTAGAGGATTAGTGGCATGAATTTGTTTCCGGTTGGAGCGACTATTATCGGGAACGACCACGTAATAGATATTTTAGCATCACAGTGTTTTTTTTGCTAAAACCTCCAACTCGTCTTCTCTCTCTCTCTCGCTCTCTCTCTCTCTCCCACATACCTCCCGGCCACCACTTGGCAGCCGTAATTTTTGGCGAGTTCAACACGAATTCTTTCGTTGCCGCATCGTAGGTGGCCGTGGTCTCAAGCTTCTGGAGATTAGTCCCTAAACACATTTGATCGGCCTCCATTTTTTCGGCAGCTACAAATCATTTCCCTCTATATCCCCAGTACGCCCGGAAAAGAACTCACCGTGGCCTAACTCAGTTTGAGCATAGGTGCCAATTATGGCCCGAGACACGACCAGTGGTAGCCACCTGAACGATATAATGGCTTGAGGAATATCGGGGACTTTTGGAGGGACTTATTGGGAAAATGATGACTAATGAAGAACTGGATCTGGAATGTAAGTTGGATAGTCAGGAGTCTGACATAAATGTCTTAATATATCGCTTTATCCAGGAACTGAGTCAGGGCATTCTACTGAATTTTTCAAACGGCCGTCTGAACAAATTTGTATATGGATTCCCGAGACCCTCTGCGGCCAAAATGAAACTGTGGAGGACAAGCCGTGCCAGGTGATAAGACCGCTCGAATGCCTCAAAGTGATACGAAGTTAGGGCTGCTGGCTTCAGCCAATACCGTTGGATTGGCTCGAACCGGGGGGAAATGCTCATGGTCGATATCGCAATAGTATAACCAAGGGACTGGAGGCGTAAAAAAATCAAAAGTTTTATTGTATCTTTCTTAAATTCTATTCACAATCTTTCAATTAACGTTTCGAGGATGAATCGATCGATTCGAAATTATTAGCTGCGATGACAGTAAATTTTCAACTACTAAAGGGTCATGCATATCAAAACTAATTATCTTTCCCCGGAGTAAAATTTTGGAGTTGCCCTTTATTACCGCCTCTCATGTCGCTCTCTCATTTTTAGAGATCATATTCTCAGCCGGGACTCATGTTATCTTCCAAAAAGGCCGGAGTGACCTTCCGCTAACTAACCAGTTTTCAGACCAAAAAAATTACAACGAGTTTCCAAAACTTTGAAATAGCGAAAGTTAATTGCAAAATTTGATAGCAAAAACAATTTAAAATTGAAACCCACTCGTCCAGCTGCTCATCGTCCGACTGATTCTGTATCGTTGGAAAGAACATGGCATAGTGCAGCGACATCCCATGCAAATCGCGCCCCATAATTAAACTAAACAACCTCCGGAAATTGGGGTGCAATTTACTTTTGGTAGTAGATGCCCTCGCCAAAGAAGTCGGACCCATCAATTGCATCGGCCAAATCGGTCATGGCCACGGCCTTTAATTAAGAAAGGTTGTTGATATATTAGTTTGTCATATCTCACCTTTCGAGCATTATTGGAGACACGATCTTCGCGAGTCAAAAATTCTGGAGGGATTGGGTCGCGGAATTCTTCGCGGCTTTCGACGAAATCAAGGATTTCTTTGCGACGCTCAAAGTATGGGGTAATTTTAGGGGTTTTTTTTTAATTACCTGTAAGTTTTCGGTTCCTCCATAGATAAAAGCAGCCATTTTGCGGACATCGAAAGTGCCCTTTTTGCGTTCGGCGGTGATATCAGGGTTATCACCCGGTTGGATCAGTGTGTTCATTTTCCTAGAACGAAGCTGGGTAAATCTATATGAGGTTAATAATTGTTAGATACAAAACGATAATATATAGTAATAAAAATTATAAAATAGAGGTAACTCTGCTAAGTTTTGAAATCAAAATTTGGCAGGCATCTTACAAAACACGGATCACCGGACCATCCAATCGCTTTTCTGTTATATAGCCCGGGATGGCGAGGGAAAAGACAAAGTGCGTGGAATTCGAAAAAGGCAAAAGAGGGAGTTGATAATGAAGGCAAAGGAGGAGACTAGACTACACAACCCCACACAGCAACCTTATACCTTATCGGCGTGGCCCCAATTTTCGGCGCCGCTTCTTTAATGCATCGCTTTTCCAAGGCGCATTCCCGCTCTGCTGAATATTCACCCAGCATCAATGGTGTAGTAAAATATACAAATATCGATAGGTTTATTCACAAATTCTACAATAAAATCAGTAGAGCGGTTCGAAAAGGGTATGGATGGCGAGTTAATCAATGAATCACCAGCCCACGCGTGCTAAAACCGGAAGATGCTGCTGCCCTCCAAAAAACCAGAACATTCCTAATGTCTGCCAACGGCTGCCCTAGGCGGTGAAAACAGCCATCAGCTGATCGAGCAGCTAAAGGTTACCACAAAACTATAAATAAAGTTCTATGGATGTTAAAATGGACAAGAGGAATAATTTACAACGGCTTAAAAGCATAGCAAGTGATACCAGCCCGGCTGGTTTGGCAAAATAGATCGGTATGTGCGATATAGCTGTACTCGCCGCGTCCACATATCACATTCACTTTTGTTCCCAGGCGCGTCTGTGCTGCTTTCTGGATACGGCGTTTTGACTCGGAGGTGTCGTCAATTATTTCCTAAATTGATTGGTGCGAGGACATTTCTTGGGGGGAGTAAACCTGTTCGATGATGGATCGGAGCGTCTCGCTGTTGCAACTTGGATCGACCATCCGGGTTTTGGCTCCGTACACTTTTCGACGTCTGTATTTGCATGGACGTCGACAGCCACAGCAACAATCATTCTGAAAAGATTTTTGCAAATAGCGCGCGGGGGACTTTCCGAACGTCGAAAATTCGGGTTCCGAATTTCCATATTCGCGAATTTTGAAATTTCGACATTTTCGACATTTCTCGGAAGGCTTAAAGTTGATTTATCTAATAGAAATTTAGAGCCTGAACTTTCAGATTTTTGAGGTTTTAAATTAACTAAAGTCGCTATTCCGAAGCTTCGGCATACTTGTAGAAGAACGTTAATGAAACATTCAGTCCTTCTCCAGTTCCGCCGATGTTATTAACCTTTTAACTGTACCTGGGCAGGAGAAGGGGCTGGTGCAGCCCCACAGCCCGTTGGTGGTACGGCAGCAGGTGGAGCTCCTCCACAGCCTCCGCCAGAAGGTAATGCTGGCGGACGAGGAGCAGCACCACCGCAACCTCCACCACCCCCACCGCATCCGCCAACTGGTGGAGGCATGAAACCACCACCGCCGCAGCCACCCATACCGCAACCTGGATTCCAGTAATTATTACGACAATTAAGATTCGGCTAACCTCCGCCGCCTCCTCCGAACCCAAATCCGCCGCCAAATCCAAACATTGGGGGTTGGTACATAAAAGGTCTTCCGGCACATGGACATGGCGGTGGAGGAGCCATTGGACAGGCTGGACGTGGACACATTGGCATTGGAGGTGGAGGGCATGGTAAACGAGGAGCACACATCGGAAGTGGACATTGTGGTGGAGGAGGAGGTGGAGGGCATAGTGGGGGCGGAGGGCACACCTGTAAAGAGTGTACCGTAACCGTCTGGCTACCATCGTCGAGTTTCACGTTGGGTAGAAGTAGCTTACAAATGCTTGAATTGTACCTTCATGACAGAAATAAACCAGAAATTCGTTCTGAAACGACGAATTTTGCCCATTTTTGGAGCTCACCTAATAGGATCTTAATTTTTCCGAAGACGGTTATCTTTCTGCAATTTATAAAAACTGGAGCCTTTTCAAAACTTCAAGCTTTGTCGACCGAACTACTTTATATCTCAAAACTTGATTATCACCTAAATCGGACTGTTTGTTACAGGAATCAAGCTACTAATTTGAATCCAAAAAAGACAATGTATTGCTGAATTACAAATAACTTAATCCATATCTCGCATCAGAACTAAATATGACAAAACCTCCTATAAAAACGGCCCATAAAGACCAGAATTTGGAGATTATAGCTGAGCCATACCTGCATCGGGCATGGTGGTGGCAGTGGCGCACATGGCCTAGCACAAGGCATAGGTAACGGAGCTCCACATCCTCCTCCGCATCCGCCTCCGCAGCCAAATTGCCCCCAAACAATTCCGTAATACAGAAACGGCAGCCATAAAACCCGCCCAGCAACCACCATCGGAATTCAACAATTGGGTGCCCAAAAACTTGGCAAGAAATAGTGGAATTGATATCCCCTGGAGGTCGTCTCCAATAGTAGGTGGGTGGAGCATTGAAGTGCGTGAAAAACGTGTAACCAGTTTTTGGGAGGTGTCTTCCAACGGTGAAGAGCCTAAGGTCGACGGCCCACAGGCAATACTTGTATACCAGTCTTTCCATTGGTTGGCATCGGAATCGGAAGAAGGGAGGCCGAGACGAAGACCGAGACAAGGACGTACATGTTTGTCTTCCCATGACCGAGCCGTCTCAATTCGAGAAAAACGCGTCATCTTATGGACTGCCGAATGAGGCGGTTGAAATTCCTGTGGATGCACAGAACACAAGGGGATTCAGAGATTTCCATGCTCGCGTTCTTTTAGGTCTGAAAATAACTGCAACCTCATCGGGAGCAATGAATTTTACTATATCCACTGGCCCTATTTAAACCAAAATAAGAGCATTAGATTCCATATTTTCTGCGACCATGGCGCAGGAAAAGGTAAATATTTCTGATGCATTCTCCAAAACAACATAAACAATTTAAATTGAAGAATCATGGGTTCTGGTTCGTTATCATTTTGTTTTTTTATGTATCCACGAGCTCAAGACGTTGAAATCAAAAGCTAAGCTACCATCCCGAGTTGTAGGGTTATTCTTCTTGTTTTTGTCATGATTGCAGAAATTAGAGATATTGTTTTTTCCTAGAATTAAAAACTTTGTTTAATAGTTAAAAATTACATTTATGAGGCTCTATCGCTTCGCGTGCTGGTAGTCCCGAAAAACACGAAATATTGAAAAATTTCTGACATCTGACAATCGGCCCTCCCCCGCTAACAGGTCAGAACCACTCCAAGCTCATCGATTATTTAAACAAACATTTAATCCATATTTATGAGTTAACCAGACTTTGCCTTCGCAAAGCGTAATAATAATTTGGACTGCATGAACGGCGGAAAAAAATTTAGCATTTTAGCATTCACAAAGTTTTTGATCTATGTTTTCTTTCCAATTTTTTTTAGCTCGTTAGTTAACTTACGTGAAAAAGACGTTCTTTCAAAACTCTGGATTCCTCCATGCTCATTAGCCTCACTTTGACAAGTCTTTAATAAGTATGGGTAGCCCCTCCCACGGTTAGGCCCCCCACCTAGCCCCCTGTAAAAGTAATGATTGGTTGCCATGGTCGGCCCATTCCTTCCTTCGAAACACAGCTGCCACCCCAGTCTCATTTCACGCGATCGTCAACTTATTATGCGTCCACGGCTAATCCTATTTATATGCTGTATTTTGGCTATTTGGCACCGGGTTGAGGCTGTGACTATGGCTTCACTTGTAGGTTGTCCTTCAATGAGCATCTTCGTAACGTTAGGGTTGGCACGTGGCAGTTATTTTTAAAATAATATTCATGGTTCTGAATTAAATTTAGCTAAATAATTTGTCGTCCCATACCTTCTGCTATTGCAAAGTTTTTTTTAATTAGCTATATTCCAAATGCAAAGAAGCTTTGTGGCTAATTGCCGGTCTCCTAGGAGATATTAGTCGTGCAAATTTTAAATTAGCATGTCCTTTCTAGAACTTTTGCAAATATGAAGCCAAAAATGCATTTTAGCTTTGTACTTCCTACCAAAATGATACATCCGGATATATCAAAAGTTACTACGAGTCCGACCTAAACCGTTGTGCTCTCTACGTGACATACGGTGGAGAGCCGTATGGTAATTTGACAGCTATGTGCAATCAGGTAAGGAAGGCCGTGCTCTACATATTTAAAGAGTTCTTAAAAATCAGGTTATTAATCCGATTAAAATTTCCAGATCGCTGCCCCAATCAAGGGGCAATGTCAGGTCGTGAATGCTATGCAAACTGAACTGTTGACGTATATCCAGGCCTCACTATTTACGGTAACATATTAATATCTGCAAAACATATTTTTTTTTGTTTTTTTTTAGCCAGATGCCAAATTCTTCCTGGGCCTTGTTCGTGAGCCGGATTGTGGGGCATGGCATTGGGTCCATTACGATGGTTCCACGACGCTTCAATCAGCCAATGGGTCATACGACTGTACGCAGACTCAAGCTGTTTATGATGTACGTACGGGATATAGTTTTTTCCCAGTTTCGTGCGCTACCCGATATAGGTGTCTTAATCAGGCAAACTCTCAAAAAAAACGAGAAAACAATCGGATTTATAGCTATTTAAAAAAGGAATATTACAATGCTAAATTTAGAAACAGAATCGGGCGTTTTCCCTGTCTTTTCTCGAAGTAAATAAACTGCTACAGTTTTCTTGGTTTTAGTGAACTATTGTTTATTACCTAAATCAGTAAAGTTATCCGGGCCGTTGCACGGGTTTTTTAGTCGTATGTGTCCTGCAGTTCCCGATCTACAAATTAACTATTAGTTTTCAGAGTGGCACCACAAAACCGCAAGAGCCATCCTTCTACGTAAACACGACCGGTTTCCTCTGTCAGTGCTGTAAGTATTACTGTACAACTATTCGGAATTTATTTTTAGACGAACCTGCCACTCAACTGGCAACTACCAAGCTACCTGGAGGTTTGAATTGTTATTTCAGTTATCCCGAATTTTCTAGATAACTCGACCATGGAACCCATCGATACTGAAAACCCTTTTGAAACTTCTGGCTCGACAGAACCAATGGGTAATGGAACCACCCTTGCGCCGGATTCGAACGCCACAGCAGTCACGAGCAGCCAGCAATCACCAACAGCTGCCACAGCTCCACCTGGCGGTTAGTGTTTCTTAAAAAACCAAAAATCCCCACGACGTGCGCAAGCAAAAATGACTTTATAGCCATTAGGCGCACCTGGGAATTTCACACTTTGTCCCCCACACCCACTCATTAGTGGAAAAGGCCCCCGGAATGGGTTCGGCAATCAATCCCCAGTGGGCCAAGTTGGTCAAAACAGACCCAACTATAGTATGGATTAGTCATAATCGACTACGTACAGCCTGTAAGAGGAAGCTTTTGAATAAATGGATCACGAACAGAAAGAGAGACCGTGGCCAATTATCGGGGGGCATCGACCTGTGGGTGGTTGACCCACGGGGGGTGCTAGGGATTATACCCTTTTTTGTTGATGGTCCGACGAGAATTTGAAGCGATCATTCCAATTTTCCAGGTTCCGCTGGCGAGACCGGGCCGCGATGGTTTATCCTCATTGGTATTGCCGCCCTTCTGGCACGTGGATGTTAGCCGCCATTAAAAACTTAAATATACTTGGTCGTTTTGATTTGGTATTAATTGAATTTTTCGTTTTGATATCTCGCTTCCCATATCGATTTGAAAGCTCGCTTATTCGCGGATTACTTTTTCTGCTTCTACACCTTTTTTTGCAAAAATTACTGGCTCGATCTCCTTCACCTTAATCAATCTAAAGTATTAGATCGACAATTTCAGTTTTTCTTTACAATCAGAGCGTCCAAAAAACATCTAATCCTATATTTGGCTTCGTAGTCATACCTCTGCGCAACTCAAAATCATTTGCGCCAATTGTATTTCGAAGACCCAACCTTTCCATCATAACCCAAAATCATCACCCCTACGACCCCGCTAAAATTCAATCAACCCACCCGGAATTAGCTCAACCACTTTCATGAGTGCCAACGTGTAGTTACAAACCGTGTTCTCCCCTCGTCAATTCCCAACCACCCAGGTTAACCCAATAAATTTTAGATGAGGTGGGCCCTCTTGAGCTTGGTGTTCCACCTGGCCATCTCGGTCGACAATGCCTTCGAGGCTGTTCCAAATAACCTTTTAATAGCCGCACCTCAAGAGGTAGCACCACAACCTGCACCAGATGATCCCATCGATCCAGAAAACATTTGGGGCGATTTTGCAAAGCCGAAGAAAAACAACAAAAAGGACAAGGTTAAAAAGGCAAAAGCTGCGGTGCAATATGATATCCCTACCGATCCCCTCGTTGAAATCGGCAATCCGGATCCTCAAATTTTCTTCAATCTGGTCGCCGATACATCCATTGACGCATCGACTCAACAGCCAACGAGTACTTCATTCTGGGATAAGCTGAAGAATGCGGCAAATCAAGTCGGGAATAGCATTTCAAACACATTTGATGGTGCTAAAGATTGGGCTGCCACTGCTGCTTCAAATGCTAAAAACTGGACAGCTACTGCCACCCAGAATGCTTGGAATGCCACGAAAAACGGCTGGTCAAAGACGAAAAACGCCACCGTCAACCTTTGGGATACAGCCAAGAACAAAACAAAGGTTGGACTAGATAAAATGAAGAATATCACCAAGGAAGAGTGGGGAAAGCTGAAAAATACAACGAAAAATGGCTGGGAGAAGATGCAAAATATGACCCTCTCAGAGGAATGGGCAAAATTGAAGAACACAACTAGCAATGGATGGAATAACCTAAGAAATAGCACAAGGAACGGATGGGGCAAGATGAAAAACATGACAAAAGAAGAATGGGGGGGAAAGATGAAGAATATGACACAAGAAGAATGGGCTAAACTGAAAAACACAACCAGCAATGGCTGGGCAAAGCTCAAGAATGGGACGAGATGGGATAAAATGAAAAACATGACTAAGGAAAGGACGAAGACGGAGTTAGGGGAGTGGAAGAATGATACCAAGGAAGGATGGGCAAATCTGAAGAATTTGACAAAAGAAGGGTGGGACAAATTGGCGAATTCGACAAAGAACGGGATAGCCCAACTGACAAATGCGACACAGGCTGGAAGAGATCACGAGTTGTGGATCAATTTGGTGAATGATAGCATTGTTGAAACAGATGAACAAACCGATGAATCTAGCGCGCCGGAAATATTGGTAGATCCAACACCCCAACCACAACAACAGCAACAACAACAATTACCAATGATGAAAATTGATAATTTCTGGGAGCACGGCCCGGCGGAAAATGTTCAAAGACAGGTCGTACAGGCCTCAGTTCAAAAAGAAACAACGGTGGGCTTAGGGCAAGCCGAGCCATTCGGCGAATTTGTCTCTAATCAATTCCAGCAGACCCTCGCCCATATGAATCAGCAGAACCAAACGGCACGCAAACGACGAGCCGACGAAATCTTTGCTCAATTGGCCTCCGAAGCACAAACTAACATCGAGAAGCTGACCCAGAGTAAAGATAGCCAAATTTTTGGCAATCTCGGAGTGAAAGTCAATGAAAATGGGGCAAATGTGATGGAAAATGGCATGGAAGATCTTGATCCAGCCCTCATCCAGAATATGTTCGATGCGGCAAAATCATTGAGCTCTGCCTTGCTCAACTTCACCCAGACCAATCTCACTGAAATGCTGAGATCGAACGATTCAAAGAATTTCTCAAAAGCTGAGATCCAGGAAATGCTTACCGCCACCCAACAGTCATTTCAGCAAATTAATCAATTAGTTGAGAAGACGATTAGTATGAATAACGAAAATGCCGGGCAAGTGATGAAGGATATTCCAAATGAGAGCGGTAAATTATAAAAAAACTAATTGTAATATTCAAATTTTAGTTGGGCTTGGAAATGTGACGACGAGTATGGAAAGTGCTATTAATGATGCTCAAGCAGCGCTGAATGTCGACAACCCAAGCAAGCTCCAGGTCAGTACCGTATCTGATCTCTAGCAGTCTAGATGATTCCGTTAAACTAGTGCGAATCATAGAATAGCAAGGCATACTGCAAATATATTTAACTTTTTTTTCAGGAAGCCATCGACCGCGCAAATGATGCAATCCAGAAACAACTTGACGCTCTCAATTCCGTTACAATTGCAACCCAGATGACCATGGGACCATCCGTTGCCGGCTCGGCCGTTACCGAAAAAACCTCGACGCTCTCACCAGCTAGTCTGAGCCCGGATTCAGTCGTTCTCATCTCCTCAACGGAGGTTATTGTGATTGGCCCAGCCTTCACAACAACTGAGCCCGCCCCTGTTGCGGCTTCTGCAGCCGCTACCGCTCCTTCATCTGCTGCAGTTTCCGTCGCTGGTTCTTCTTCTTCCATGGCCTCAGGAGTTCCCTCGTTGGCGACGACTGGAACGTCGACTGCAGTGAATATGTCCAGCGTCGTCTCGATGGCTTCTTCAGCAGGAGTCTCGGGTTCCACAGTCTCTGCAGTTGTGAATAACGCTTCATCATCCACTACCACCGCAGTGTCTATGGCTTCTACCGCTTCCCAGGGGGCAAGCGTCGCTACAACCATCGGCGCTGCTCTCGCTGATAATTCCACGACCACCGTACCGGCTGCGGTTAATATTACCGGTATCCCAAAGGCCATTATTAATAATCTCGTTTTTAGTGCTCACCGAGGCCCCATCCACGCTTCCAGCCCTGACCCGCGACCCTGGAGAGCTGGTGCCAATTCCAGACTTTGCAAAATACAGTGAGAACCGTTTTCAAAGATCTAACATAATTTAGATGGTTGTGTAATAAACCATGTCGATCCACACTCGAAAGTCAGCAACTCGGCATACCAGGTAGAAGCCAAGGCGCTAAAGACAAAACATGATTCTAGGAAGTGGGCAAAACACAAGATTGTGAAGCGCTTTGCAAAGCGGAAACAATGTTCCAATGCCAGGCTTATACATGGGCTGGTAAGCTCTATGATATTCTGCTTTGATAGCCTTTTAGGCCCCGGAAGCTATTGTATGTTGCATGGAGACCTAGATGCTTCAATGGTGACGATTCAATCCCATTCGAACTACTACCTAACTGATTACCAATGTGTGAAGACAGGAGACAGTGGTATTTTTAGCTCATTATCTGCCTAATTAATGAATTAATTGATTGTAGGGACCGGTATCAAAACGTGCGTCTTTGTTGAAAGAGGTGTGCAAATCTCAGACGATCTGAATTTGCCGAAATATAGAAAATATCGGGTACTAGAAACACAGCTTACGAAAAAACAAATATTTTTAGGCTCAATCCATCCAATATTGCCAACAAATGTGCTCGCTGAGCAGCTTGGAAAAATGCACATCATTTGCCTACGACCCAACGTAATTTTCTGTTTTAGCTAACTGATTATTTTTCAAGGATTTCCTTCTACGATGGTTACAATTGCTTGAACTTCCATCGATCACTTTCGCTGACCGAGCTACCGCGTGGCTCATTCTCCCTCTACGAAAACCCATGCCTACTCACGACTTAATAGAGCTTTATTGTTGTTATTGTAGACTTCGAATGCATTTATTTTGGCCAAAAGATGCAGGAAACACGATATTTGATAGAGTGAAGAGTGTGTACACCCGATGCTTCGTCGAGAAATTTTGGGGGAAGTTGGAGATTTGTGAGGGATGCGGGAACTTAAATTCGCAAAAAATTACATAAAATCTCGATTGCGGAGAAGCTCATTTGACCAGGCGAGTATAAAAAGAATTGAGAAAATTGGATGCAAAAAATGGAAAAGTAAAGATTCGGAATGATTGGTGCAAGCTATTCAAATGTGTAGGGGGAAATGAAATACATTTATAGTCATCAAATTTAGAATCATTATTGATCCCTGATACTGGTATAGTTTTTCGGAAATGACGTAGATTCGGGCCGAGCGGCAGGATTGGAAACTAAGGTACGGGATTGTACAGCTATTCTGGCAATGGTGGGGAAAACTAATAATTTAAGGTTGTGCTGCGGTCTCATTTGGAACTTTGTCTCGTGGGGAATGGAGAAGAGGATCGACGAGAGGTAGATCCTGGTTTTTCGGTCGTCGCTGTGGCTGCTTGCGTGAGCGATTTCGCGTAACCACGAGGCCGATGATTCCAACCACTATCAGCACGATTCCCACGCCTCCCACGATGTACCAGAGGTTCGAGCTTGAATTGGCCTGAAACGGGAAGTTATACCGGAAATGTAAGAGCTCCCTGAAAAACCCGCCCTTTCATGCGCCAGGCGACTTTGCATATTACCCTTTTCGCGCGCAAAATTCCTCTTACCTTATCGATTTGACCAGATGCCGTTGTTCGCTTTGGTTTTGAACCCCGGTCCTCCTAAAACAATAATTTTTTCAAAGCCAAAAATACTCATCCAACCTCTTCATCTTCCTTCTCCTCCTCTCCAGATTTTCCAAGCGGTTCCCCGGCATTTTGCTCTTCCGATGTGGCAGATTCATCAGCTGCGGCTCCAACACCGAATTCGGGAACTTTTTCTAGAATTGATTTTGCATGAGAAGTTATATTTTGGATACCGGGATCTTCTTGTGGCTTTGGTGGTTCTTCCTTGATTATCGGTTCCGCCTTGACCATAGGCTGTGCTGGTTGTTCTGGGGTAATCTTCACACCGGCTACGACAGAATCATCCTAAATCCATTTGGTATTTATCAATATGAAGAAGGAACCAATTTTGTTTGGGTGGAATCGACTGGTTTGAAAAATGAAGCATCAGCACCAGCAGCTTCGTCCTCATTTTTCGGTTTTTCTGTAATGGCTGGGGGAACGACGGACCGGAATGAAGGTAGGATTACAAGTTCCTAAAAAACTTATTTATTTTCATAAAAAAATAGTACCTTTAGGGTTGTTGCTTTCTCCTCCTGAATCACGACCCCTCCCAACGGACCTTCTGTAATTGCCTGCTGTTCCAGAGCAGTTAGAGTAGTCTTCTTTTCCTGAAGATCCCTATTTTTTCAAAACTTGCTGCCTGTTTTACCGGCATCAGTGCTTCCAATGGTGCGGCAACCTCTTTCAGAACAACCGGCTCCTCAAAACGCGTACTCGGCTCAGGTATCTGTAAACCCAACATCTTCCACCCTTTCACAATTTACCACTTCATCCCGGGTAGATTTCGATTCAAATCGCTTCGGATACTTCAAATCCTGAACTCCCAATGAATTTTGGACTATGAGTGCACACGGTTGGTTGGTTTTCGGGTAAGAAGTTGAAAGAACAAAGACAAATCGGTTGGGAGTAAACAGTTTTTTTGCGGTGGTTTTAACTAGCGATTCAAACCTTAGTAAGTTAATGAAAACAATTAGTACCTCTGGTTGAGAAGTAGTAGTTGATGGTTGAGCGGTAGTTCCGGTTTTCTTTGCTTCGACCGGACTGGTAGTGGATTTTTCATCAAGACGCTGGCTTGAGGATCGGACTTCTTTTTTCGCGAGTTCAGGCGTGTATTTTGGTAAGTCTTCGGTACTGGCCACTGTGGATTGGGCGGCTGATGCTTCCTTGGACGCTTCACTCGACTTTTCGGTGGAAACTGGGGCGGCTGAAGCTACCGCAGTAGGCTTGGAAGTCTCTTTCTCAACTTCCTTCGAAGTGGCCTTAGCCTCAAACTTTTCTTCAGGCTTAGCGGTACTTTCAGCTGCCTTAGCGGTCGAAGCCTTAGCCTCCGCCACCTTTTCAACAGGCTTTTCCGTAGCATGCGCTTTAACCTCAGCCGAAGAGGTCCCAGTACTCTTTACAACCTCTTCACTTTTTCCTTCAGCCGAGGCTTTTCCATCGGTTTCACGAACATCTCTTGGGGCAAGACGCGGCGAAAGACGAGCCATTTTGTCAATCTACACGGAAAGTTAGTGCATGAACACTCAGTTAATCTGGACGACATATGGTTAAGGTCCATAGGGTCATACAGATATATTCAGAAATCGTGCTGGGATATGGGCTAACCTTGAGGACGTGGGGTTTTGGTCGGCGTTCCAGTTCGATGGCCATGCGGGATCGTAAAAGGCTTGCGGTTTTGCCATTGCATACAGTTCCGGTACAGCAACAGATGTACTGAAATTTGAAGGTAAACTGCATAATTGGATGGGTAACCTGAGATTCGAAGAGTTTGCATTCAGATTTGGTACACATTTCAGTGGAGGCACAACCAGATGTGATGCGATTCTGAAATATGTGTGGTGGAGCCAGCCATCTATTTTGGGGTGGTAAAGAGGCTTTACTTTCGCCTACGACCAAACCACGTTGAATGCACGGCATCCCGTCTGATCTGCCAAGTTAAGCAACGTTGGGCTCGGTTAGTACTTGGATCGGAGACGGCTTGGGAATACCGAGTGTCGTAGGCTTTTTGGTGTTTGTAATTCCTTTTTGAATATCTAGATCGAAACTCGCGTCTATGAATCTGTTTGCATGCGCACTTCCGGCGGTTGTTCCGCAACTAATAAAGCCCAAGGAAAGTCTTTACTTGAAAGGGAAGGAAGCATTTTGCTATGATTAGGCCGGATACAGGTGCCGGCATATCAGACTGATATTTTTGACATTGAATATCTAACGTGGCGGTTTCTCAACAGTAGTTTCCTTTAACAACCTTTATATTTGAAACTACCCGTTTCCATTACCCCCAAAACTGTCCCATTGACTGTTAACCTTTAGACCTATTTCCCGCTACACAACCCATGCCCAAGCGACCTTGTCGTCATGAGCGGGGGTGTATTTGGCTGTGTAGTGGAGTGTCTCGCAATTTCCATATCCGGGCCGCGGGGCCTTTTGTTGCCTTATTGCCACCACCCGAATCCGGGGGAGGGGTATTGGGGTGGGCCTATAATTAGAGGGCATGTAGTGGAGGTTTGTAGGGGTCCCAAGTGTTGACATGCCGCTTGAATGCCTTCCTCACCCCTTTTCCTCTACGGGGCTTCACCTGGAGGAAATGGAAATGGCTTGGGGTTGGGTATAGGGCCGGATATTGCTCCTGGTCAAATGGTAGTAGGCTGTAATTACAAGGTAAGTTAGAATTTTAGGGTTGAGGGGGGTAGGGATTGGAATTTGGTCCAGGGCTATTCAAGCGTGGAGAAGTGTGGTGAATTCAGAGGGTATCCGAAAAAATGCGTTTCTCTACTGGTTCCTAGAGGCATCTGACTTTCATGATGTAGGTATCAACCGAGAGCTCTTGAAATAGCGGGAAAGCCACTAGTTCCGGTGTTTCAGATTAACTATATTAATTCTTTTTGATGCCCAAAAAATGAAAAAGCCTGATTTATTATATATTTCTAGTATCTTCAGTTTCACCCTGGGCCGTCTTCTCAGGGACCTAATATCCAGAAAAGCCAACATGATCTAAGAAATAAAACTCGCAAGCTTTCTAGCCGTTTTAAGAGCTTTCGAGTGCGGTAAAAACCATGCGGGTCCGGACCACCCGGAACTAATTTTTGGGAAAACGTATATATTTTCATTCTTATCGACCTTTGACCCTACTGATCCCAAAAATTTCTCCACCGACCAAATCGCTCCCCCAAAAAATTGTGTGTATCCCACCAGCTGGTTGCTCGAGCTTGTTGACGAAAAGAAAAAAAGAGGGGGTGGTAGGCACGGGACAGGTGTGATGAGTTGTGTTTGGACACTCGAGGTGTGTGTGCGACAAAAACTCACATCTTTCCGATTGACCGCATCGTAGCAATAGCCGGATCCGCACTTTTGGGTGACCTCGCCTACGCAATGGACGTTCTGGAATGTAGCACTTATTGGTTCTTAAAAATTAAATATCAATAATTTTTTAGAAACGTTCAGTAAAATGCAAAGCTAAGGTTCTCCAAAAAGGACATATTGTCAAAAATCTAACTCTAAAAGCGTATTGAAGTTAAATAGCTTTGTAAATCATAACAGGCCGGGAAAGATGATGGTTTTAGTCATCTTAGCACCTTTGGTTTTGGCTTTCTCATTAAATTCAATAAAAATCTTTTAACCCACCTCCTTTGCAGCTTGTGGTGTTTGAATATGGGGCCTCAAAAATAGCTAAAAACAATGGCTTAAGTTTTAAACAGAAAACCATACATCAGCTGCTGCACCACAAGCATATCCACAAAACAATGCCAGACATACCCATCTCAGCATCATCCTAAAAAATCCGAATCGAAAATCCGCCTTGAACTGGCGCCAAGATATCGAAGAAAGAAGACAGACTAAAAAGAGAACGGCGCCACGGGTATCGTTTTCTTGAGTGGACTCACCCCCGCCCTTTCAAGAGTTTTGTGATCCAAGCTTTTTTGTTGATCAGTGGCTACGTGGGATTTCGGGTCCGTCTCGCCGGTTAGAAAGTGGGTTTCATGAAATTTAAAAAATGCTTGCGGGCAGAAAAGGTGGGAAAGGGATACCGGAAAGGAGAAAAAACGGTTTTGAGAGGCGGGTTGGATTGAAAGTGGCCGGGTTATGGATAGGCTCAAGGAAAAAGGATAGATAGATAGATAGATGAGGAGGAGAAGGAAAAGGGGGGATGACATACCGGCTTGGATAGGGGAGGAGAAAAGAAATAGTTAGTGCAGCAAAGACGGGCAACCAACAACTATGGGTCGAAAACTGTATGAGTTAAGTTTTTGCGCTGCTTGGGGATACCGATTTCGAAGCTAGTTTCCACTTAAGATTTCAAAGTGCTCGCTCGAGTTCACAGTTTTTTAGCAAAAATGCGTCTTTTCTATTTTCGGTGGATTTTTGCAGACCAATTCTTTATGTCTTCGCTGCTATTTCCATCGGTGTTGTTTTATTGTCAATTTTATCGCTACTTAAAGAGGTCAGAAAGGCGAAAGCAGGGTCATTTGGTTTTTCGGTAGCCCCTAGTAGACGGGAGAAGATTTTCACGCGGACAATATAGTAATAAGAACGTTTTGAGGTAAGGATAAAGTCAATTTCCTAAAAATGATCAGTAAATGCTAAATTGCTAAATGCTAAAGTTTTGTGAATTAATTAGGATATTCTGTAAGAACGGAGCAGCTGCAATAAAAGAATAGGCGAACACAAATAGCTACATAGTAAGTAAAAAAAAATAGAAAAACAGGCGGTAAATTTTGGAAAAACCAATCAAGCGATCCGGTCTATTTTGATCCCATTCTCCTCGATATCGGACCGGCCATTGCTCTTGGTGAGGCCCAGAAAATAGTTAGTGCATGCAATTTGTCGGGGCGTATCAAGGGAGGCAGCTGCCAAAAGTCCCCAGAGGAACGGCTCACAAAGTGTTGATGGATGCATTTTAGGGACCGAACCCATGTTCCGCCACTGCCTCGATCCACCCCACCCCATTTGATCCACTGCCCCCAATTGATTTACCCGCAGGTGCCCATTGTCATTCTCATCCCAGAAAGATGTTTTAAAGGGTTTGTGACAGCTGCGGGTAGGCGATCCCAAAAAGACATATTCTTGAAAAGATGACCCGGAAAATTCAGGCCGATCGTATAACAAAACGAATTTTCCTTTGCCGATTTGCCTTCGGCAGCCGAGTGCACCCTATAGCTCCTTAGCCACCGACAAACCCCAACAATCTGGAAGCCAAACGGGTGAGCAAATTTTTGCGATAATTAGCTAAAAGCCAACCGGCCAGGCGCCATTGTTATCAAGCGCATAAAAACCCGAATGACCCACCCGAACACGGTGGGGTCCCTAGGCAGATTTGAGTATCTGTGTTTCTTGAAATTCCAAATAACATTTTTAAGGCATATGTGTTGAACGTTTTCTTAGGATATAATAGCAGTGAAAGAAAGTAAAAAAGGGCTGTGAAGGCGGCAAAGTGTCGGGTCACAAAGCTGTGGCCGATAAGGATCGGAAGTGCTGACCGGGTGCCTAGAGGTTGAGAAAAGAGAATGAGTTGCAGCAGAAAAATCTTGAGTTGGGATAGGAGTCAATCAAGAATTAGATGGTTTAAAATTTCAAATAAAAACGCTGCATGCAACTTACATTAACGTGTTTCACTGGTAAGGGAAGGTACGTTAAGGTAACAGAAATCGTCAGAGAGCACTATGTCCATATCATAATGTAGAAAACGACCGCTTCTAAAAATTACTGCCAATGTTGCCCGTCTGGGGTCCCAGATGGTGGAAGGGTTGACACACCGCGAAGCGGTTTTTTCAACCCTGCTATGCTATTAATACGGAAAGTATTCGAGACCTTGTTAGCCACTCGAAATGACCTGAACACGGCGTGTATGGTGGGCGGGCAGGTCCTCAGACTGGTGCATGGGGCTTATAATTGAACGAGTGGCTTTATTGGCCCTCGAGCAGCCCATGGTGCAAATCCCGACGACCACACTCGCACACAGGGATTGAAAGAGAGAGAAAGAGAGCCAAAGAGAGACATACATGCACCAACTCACACCTTGGCCATGGGGGCACCGCCCCAAACTCGCAGAATCTCGGCTGGTGATACTACACCATTAATGTAATGATGTATGAAAATTATAAGATATTTTTGCTAGTTAGAGCTAATCGAACAGGAAGGCTATTTTTTTTGTCTCATTGAAAAAGTGCTGTGAGACTTATTTGTTAATTTTTCGCCAATTTAAGATTAGGTCTGTTAAATTTTGGCTAAAGAAATTTCCCGAAATGCTAAATAGGTTAAATAAAAGTCAGATCAGATGCAAATTTAGCAACACGCAATTCGGGGAGATCAAATTCTACCAGATTAAATTATCTCAGATAATAAGCAATTCGAAAATGAGATGAACCATGGGGTTAAGACTAAATTAAGACTACTAATTGGAAATTAATGAGAAGATTTGCAAGAAAGATCCAATCCTAGATAGTATGCGTTAAGTTAAACTGGCTAGCGCGCGGTTGAGAACCATAGTACACATGTCAGAACACCTTTTCGGATAAAAATATGTGAATGACTTCAACCCCCATCCCATCGTCTGTCGCCACCCCCCTCCCAAAGTTTACACATATTCAATGTTCAGATGGCCATCTTCGAGAGCCTCCAATAGGGATTAAGCGGGATCTGCTCGCACACTCGACCCCTCCTATGTTTATACCCATATACATCAACCCCACCCTCGGTTTATACCCCTCAAAATTAATGAAAAGCCATCAAACAAACGCAGGGACAAATTGTGAAAGCGGTGGTGCAACCTAATCTGCCAATCGAAACGCTCCCCCCTTCAGCTCCCGCCTGGCAAAAAGCGAAACCAGATAAGCTCGGGCCCGATCGGGTTTTGTTTTGGGCTTTTTCAAATATGCAAAATAAGATAGAGGTTTCTCGGAATAGGGAAATGGCGGAGCCTTTTTGGGGCGCAGAGCGGAAAAAAGGTGCCGCAAATTTTTTCATGGAGTGGGTTCGCGTTCCTGAGGGCCTATCAGCTCCCGATAAAAACGTAAGTGTAAGACGTCAGCCGGCTTAACGGGTTTAGACGTGATTTCTGGGAAGGGCAGGGTTTACTGCAGTAGTACTGCGGCTTGTGGAAAAAAATAATATATTTCTTACCCAAAAATGTGAATTATTTGACCAATAAATAGCTAAATCAATATTAAGAAGATCTGAAGATGGTAGCTTCCTAGTAGCTGACCGAAGCGGGAAGAATTCTTTATGTTACTATCTGAATAACTGGGAGAGGCAAATAAGTACCCGATAAAAGGTTCATGATAAAAGAAATGACTCAACAACCACAGTGAGTAATCCTTGCGGAGGTGTCACTACAAATACCCGACAAATCGAAAACCTACAGCCCAAAACTCCTCATACACAAAAATTATCGCAAAGCCATAGCCATAGCCAATCCCGAAATAGCCTTCCCCGTAGTCTATATTTATCCAGACACCATTGAATATTCTAGAACCAGTCCTCCAGATGACCAGTTCCAGAATTCGCAACACGCCCTCCTACCCCCACGCCCCTGTGCCCGAGTCACAAATTGGGGGTTAACATTTCCGTCTGACGACCAAATGACCGGATTTCGAGTTGCAAATACACAGCATAAAGGGTGGGCGCCGTGTTGATTTAGTTGTTGACCTAGTTCAGGCAGAAGGGAGAGGTCCGAATAGGAGAAAAGGGTGTCGAATGGGCAAATGGTCGGCATTCAGTAACTGGGCGACGGGGGGACACACCATTTAGGGACGGACGACTGGTGGCGGCTGGAAATAACTTCCACCTTACTCTCAATACTCCGGGGAAACGGTTGTCAGTGAATGGTTAAGGTCTAGGAACGGAGTATTGTGGACTTTATCAGACTATAAAGCTTTGCAAAATTGCATGTAACTTTTGAATTAGAAAAATCTTTCTTAATCTAATGCGTTTTCAAATAATCTGAAATGCCGAGAGACTAGCCTATCTTGCGCAGAGTTGGTATTACAAAGTAATTTATCGGGAGCTAAATTTAGCCATTTCAGACCATTCATCATAAAAAATTTGACTTTAAAAAACTTTCAAGTCGCGCATCCTTGGAAATTTGGATAACAGGTTCAGCTTCATCAAAAAACACTGCAAAATATAGGTCAGATCCCATATAGAACTTTCAACCTTGCTCAAAACTCGGCACTTTTAGTTTCATTAAATCCTATAGCTTCAGAAAAACCAAAACCTCAAAGACATTTACCTAAACACCACTGGTACGGAAAGCATCAGCTGACTCCCAACTAGAACCCTCCCCTACATGCAATCCAGAAAATGGCTTCCGCCTAGGCCTCGAAATTATTGCATTTCCCCGCCTGTTCGTGCTGCCCAACCCTACCTCCCCAAAACCCCTTGATCACTTTCCGGTAATCTTTGAAACCCAGCTCCATACATTACAAAGAATAGCTTAAAATCAAATAAAAAAAACCCGGGCGTGATTTTTAGCAGGATTTTCCCCCGCACATCAATCAATCCAGCAGCCAACCGCGGATGTCATCTTGATTAGCGCATCGAGCTTGAGATGTGGCGATCAAGCCGTGTAGTAACGATTCTAGTTAAAAAAAAACATTTTTTATTTTGTTTGAAGAACCGGGCCGGTTTTCCGTTTGCGCATTGTGGCTCAAATTTCCAGAGGGTGAGGGCTTTTAAAAACAGGCTAATTGCGCGCGGCTCGGATTTCAGCGGCTGCATAAAATCTAGAGCGATGAAGGGTCGGTTTTGAAACGAAAGGGCAGAGGACTTGCGATAACTCAAGGAGGCTGGGCATTTCCAGAAGGGTTCTGGTTCGTTTGCGGGGGGAGGGGTCATCGGGGAGGGGGGAAAGTTTAATGTCGTATATTTTTCAATAATTGATTATTTTTTGGATCTGGTTGACAATCAAAAACAGAATATGAATCTTAGATCTAGAACAAAACGCGATAATTTGAGAAAGTTATAACAAAAGTCAAAACAACCCTGGAAATGGGGTCGGTAAGCTGTTTTTTGGGACTTTCGATATCTGCGACATATTCGATAAAGGACAAAATAGATACACACTATTCAATTATCACAAAAAACCAGGGTTGAAAAGCCGCTTCGCGACTTTTCAACCCTGGCCCCGTCTGTCCCCATTGTATCCTTCACTTTGCATACTTGTCCTGAATTCAGATGGCAAAAAATGAAAAACCATTTCTTATGCCGCTTTATATAGTCGCGTCCCCACTTCCGGTCTATGAATTGTTTCCTAACCAAGAAGTTTTCACAAAAACTTAAATTTAATGTGGAAAATCCATAATTTTGTAAATCTGATAGTTGTGCAGTCATCCAATGACCATTGCGCGCCTAATGACGTATCATACGTACTTTAAAATCCATCCTCTATCGAGATATCCCCCGGACAGGCAGACGGAAGTGGATGCAAAGTGGCACACAAACACCCACAAACAATATTTTTTTATATATAGTAGGATAGACTATATATCTTTATCAATATACTTATATATAACTCAAAACAACGTATTTAAGGCCAGAACTTCCAAAAGTGCTGTTAACGGTTAAGCCGGTGCCAACAATTGGCGCAATTGGTTCGTTCCGAGCAAATTCTCACCAAAACCCTTCCGTTTCAACAGCCTATGAAAAGTGGGATTTGTTTAGACTTTCAAGCTCTAACAAATAATCCATTTCACAGCGAGCAACTTTATTGCCGCCTTAAAAAGGCTTCTTAAGGACCTGCAGAATTTCAATGCCCAATGTAAAAAAACAAACAAAGCTATTTTAGCTTACTCAATCGGCATGTGAACTATTAGAATTCTATCATTAAGCTTGTCTGAGTTTTTGTCTTATTTTTTATAGAAACACGGCTGTGCGGAACATTTGAAGTTTAATTTTGCACTTTCTGTATCGGAATCCCGGGCAGGAATTGGCGATGGCATGGGGAGAACAGGCTCTTTCACCGGCCTTTGCGGAGACCACCCTAGGCGACGATGGGGTGGTCGCTGCGTGTGGTCTTCTCGACATACGTTCGCATCGCTCTTCACGGATAATACACCCAATTGCCGGATGAGTGAAATGCTGTAATTTAATTTAAACGATATCATAAAAAAATATGAATTCAGACACCTCTTATCAATTAATGGACAGATAAATGCTCAGGGGATTCGATTTGTCCGTAGACCAATAAATTTCTACTTGAATACCTTAAACTTGAAATTGTCGGTACACGGAAGTTGGTTCAGTCAATGCTAGTTTTTAGATCCAAAAAATGTTGATCTTCGAGATTCTATGAGGGAACTGTATAAGCCAATAGAAGATTGTTGGCAAGGGTCCGATTCCAATTCTCCGCAATGCTTTTCAACCAAATGTTGCATACCTATTATGACGTCTTGCGTGCTGTCGATGCACATTTTACCAATATGTGGAATTTCGGGCCTTTGTTTCGCACCAAAGACAGTAATGATCTAGCCCTGTCGGCGCTATTCCATCTCATGCCCCTAGTGCTTCTACACCTGGGTCGTTAAATTTGTATGTGCGAGGAAGTGAAACTATGACTCCATATAAGATGCAAATCCCTTTATCCAAGCAAAATCCTTGGCCTGGGTCCTCTAAAATTTGACATTATTTGGGCTATAGAAAGCCGCAAGTCTGTCTTTGTCGGCTATGGCCTAGATTTTTAATCGGTGGTGCGCTGAAAAAACCATTCGCGCCAACACCCGAAAACGAAAATACGGCGGTGTGAGTACGTGGTTTGTATTGTAATTAACGTTATTTTTCAAAAATTTAGTCGTATTGGTTACAAGGGGGCTTTCCTTTTTTTGATGGGGGGGAGGTGGCCCCTTTTATTTTAGGGGGCCGGGCCCTTCTTTTTCTCCAAAAGAATCGAATCGACGCCTCGAAAATGCAATCTCAACACCCATTCTCCGCTTCTTCTGCCCCGACATACTACACATCTGGCACTTTAACGGGTTTTGTGCTTTTTATGATAAATTTGAAGGTCTGAAAGTACCGATTTCATTCTAGCAGGTTATATAGTTTGAGCTTTGAAAAATTATGTTTATCTTAGTGATAGAAAAAAGCTGGAAGGACTCGCAAGACCCTGAAAAGGTTACTTAAGAATTTTGCTTGGCGCGCGGCCCGTTTTGAGTCTGCAAAGAAGTACCGTACGACAGCTAGGAGGAGCCAATTGACAGCTCACAGCTCGTCAGCAAAAAAATCAAAGCAACCCTGCGTTCTTTTGGTGGTCCAAGTTCCTTTAAACGTGATCAGGGCCTATCCGATAATGATGCCTTCTACCCAATGCCTTGCGTGTGTCTTTTGACACTAGCCCGACTTGGAGGCATGGCAACCGGAAGAAATGCACCCTGGGGAAAAGCCGAGGGTGCTCTGGCGTTACGGCTTGTCGTGTTGTACCACCCTAGTGTCACTTCAATATAGTGCATTTTGAGGATTGAACATTTCGAAGGAATTGGGGTTTTCTCGGTTGTGAGGTGCCGGATGTCCGGATTAGAGTTACTGACCAGTACTGAAAACCTAGCAAGATATGTCAACGTTAACCTTGCTCTTGGCAAATTTTTCGTTTGATGCTTATTTTATTTCAACACCTTTAGTTTATCCGTTAATTTCGTTTCGGCTAAAAGATAAATACGCAAGTCTCGCCTTCACGTCAGCAATCCACTTGAAATATTCCCATCAAACCAACGTTTGCCGATGTTTACCCTTTGGCCCGGCCGTTTCCGATTGTTTTCCAATAGAAAGGTGAATGATTCACCGCCAACGATTCTCGACTGTATGACCATGAGGATGGTCTTTGGATCAATAAGTATTAGGGCATTGCCTCCTTTGCCAAAAGTTCGACCTTGACTCGATCCTTCACCCGCACAACAGTCCACCCCCGGCCCCTCTTGTAGCCAGCTTTCTGCAATAAGTCTTTTCCGGATTTTCTGGCGCAATAGTTCTAGAGTATAAAGTGATACGGTAGATTAGTTTCACGTTGGATACAGTCCGGTTCCACGCTACCTGTCTGTTTTTCCTAGATTTTCCTGCAAATAATTCCAAATGATCTTTCAGAATTTTTTGGAAGCTCGTGCTTGGTTATTATTTATTTCATGATTCATCCGGAATTTGGAATTTTAAACTGCGTAAATTGATACTTTTGAAAAAAAAAGTGAACGGTCCGGTCAAAGCGCTTCCACATCTCGGTGAGTGGGCCCTGCGCGTCTTTGTTTGTTTCATGGGTGAACACAGGCGACGAAACCTCTCCCCCGGCCTACGAACCAGCTCCTTCACGAAATCGATTTATTTTGGGTCAACCATTAGATTCATACATCTAATTATATGTCTTATGAATTACTCAAGAGTTAGTAGACAGCAAAATTTAGTGCGGATGTCAGAAATTTCCGCGATCCTGAAATGCCTGACCATTTTTGCTTTAGCCTCCACTTTAAGGTTGTTTAGAAAAATTGGACAAGCTATAGAATCAGAAATCTTTGCAACATTCCATACTCTACTCACAGCCGAAAACTTACTAGGCCACCCAGTTGCGAACTGGGCAATTATTCGTGCATAATGCTGAGACATGTGTGTGGCCCAGATGGGCCCCCGGGCCCCGAAGCTCCTTATCGACCAAGTGCCGCTTAGTTACGAGTGCTGCTAAAAAATCTTTTTCTCGTTTTTAATAACAAATCTTACAACACGAAGACTTTTAGAAAATGGAGTGTTTGTAACATACTTTAATCCTTTAATAATACTTTTCCGAACACGTTTTTACGCATAAATTCAGATCCAAAACATTTAGCATGGCGCGAAGCCAGGGTTCGGTCGATAGCGTCGGACTACCCAACGACCAACGCGTTATTTCCTATGCCTGCACAGTTCTATGGTACATCGCTGCATTCGGGATCCAGATCATGGCCTATAGCAATAATGCTTGGATCACCGTCGAGTCCGAAAGTAGCAATGAGGAGTTCCAGGTCGTTCCAGTTTCCCGATCAATTTTCTATCTTTAATTTTTAGCGTGGCCTGTTTGATGACTGCTATTTTAAAGATAGAGTGGCTACGTCGTGCAAGAGCTGGTCGTCGTCTTATGAACAACCAGCCTTTGGTAATGGATCCATTTTCTCGGGATCAACTATCGTCGAGCCATGCATCGGTACGTACCTTTGTTGGCTTTAAAACCGGTTAAACGTATTTTTCGTAATATTGCTGGCACAAATTACTTGGACACACGCTCATCGGAAAATAAAAATAAAAATATTTACACCTTTAGTGTCAAAGCTAATGGGATGGACAGCAAGAGCACTGCTATTTTTGTGTATCGTCTGGTTCTTCATTTCGATAGCATTCTGCTACAAATTATGCCTCTATAAAGAAAGCCGATTGGTCAAGATTTTCTGGCTGGCAATCGTTGGAGGTAAAACCTTACTATAACCAAAACCAAAATATTAAATAAATTCAGTTGGTTTGTATGCGGTGCTTTTCGGGCTTTATCTTCTGGCTCGATTTAATCCGGGATTCGTGAAACCATTGCCGGCGGGCTTCAAGGTAAGCCCAAATTAAACCTAGCCGGTTTTCTTGTCGGACATTGAAATTAATTTCAACCCTGGGCCCGTCTAAATCCCATAATATTCTTCACTTTGCATAATTCGCCCAAACTGCGATGAGAAACCCTGAGAATGCTCCCTCTCTCCCATTAAATAGGCTATCGCCACTTCCGGCGTATGCTAATTATTCCTAGCAAAGAGGTTGCTCGATTTTTCAACAAAAACTTAATTTTAACGTCGAAAATAGCATAAATCGCAAAATCTGGTATGCGTGCAGTCATCTCGGTGCCATTAGGCACCTACTGACGTATCATACGTAGCTAAAAACCCTTCCCCTCTTGAGTTATCCTCCGGACACGGTGACGGAAGTTGCATGCAAATGCACACTGACACACAAACACTACTTTTTTATATATATTAGGATCGAGGGACAATATTAACAGCATTTAAATATTTTTTAGTACTCCACCGGCTACCCACCAGGACTATTCTTCATCGGAATGCTTTGCTACCTCATCGCAACTGCATTTTTCTTCGGCGAGAAAACCAAGACCATCCCCGCTCCTCCATCAGGGACTCTGTCTAAATTCGGGTAGTTGGAGCCGCTCCAATCGCAAATATTTTGCCCCCCATTATGTGCAATCCTGCCAAGCTGCCAGACGGTTTTTGAACGCTTTCTTTGTTTCATTTTATCGCGTGCCGAGCGTTGCGCCCCTGACAAAAAAAGTTGAGTACGATAAGGCCCTAAAAAAATTGACCTTTTTATGAGATTTCTTCAGGTTCTTGTGATTGTTTTCGAACTTTGTTCATTGTTTCAAAGGGCTATTTCTGGCATAATTTTTATTTGTGTGATAAAGAGTTCATCTAAAGTTTTAAAAACGTTCTAAACCTGCTTATTTCCAAGAGAGACCTCTGGTGGCAGATAAAAAAAAATAGAGTAACCGGGGGATTTGAACCGAGGAGATCGAGGAAAGATGAGGTTTGTTGCCTTCCCTCTCATCCGTTCGCGCCTATCATCTCAAATTTTACCACTCTCGTCTCGCACTAAAAATGCCATTTGACAGATTCTGCGAACTGATTTATGTAACAAAATACAAAAAATCCAGTCGAGACACGGCGCGAACGGCTGGAAGAGGGGAATGGGTGCACTTCGTATTTTGCTTCTTCTCAAAAAGGCGACAACTTGAGACTATACAAAAAGACAAAGAACCAAGAATAGATGAATTTTTGTTGAGGTGAAAAGACAGAGACATCAAGAAGGGCCAATCCGACAAGGCAAACATGAAAAAAAATGAACAGTGGTGTGGTGAGCCGGATTGAGGCCGAGGTACCCGTATTGCAATAGGATGTCGCAGAATATATAAAAGAAAATACTATTCGGTTGGTTGTGGGCCCAGGAGAGCGAGGAAGCTTATTCTGCGCATAAAATGAGGTCGAGAATCGCCAGGATCACATGGTTGCGAATCGTAGTGGTGGGTTACTGTAGAGGAGGGTACTGTAGGTGCTGAAGGGCACAGGTTGCACCTCTCAGCGGTCGAGGGCCATCATGTAGCGATAGTTTTCTTCTTCTGTACGGACAACGGGTCGGGCAAAGAATCCGGACTTGAACATATTTCCGAGCATGCCGCCGCTCTGAAAAATTGAAAAGTTAATAAAATATATAAAATTGTTTGGACTATTTATATAATAATATTATTAATTCAAAAAAGCTGGAACTTTTTTAGTATGACTTAAATTTTATCAGCTTACATTTTTCAATCTTGATCCATATCTACTTTGCGTAGCTTTAACCGAATCGATTAGTAATACGTAAGGGGAAGCTGTGTTCATAGTAGTGCTTGGGAATGGCGGACCCTGGGTGTGGGTGCCCTTATATATTTGGGAGTAGGGGGATTTTTCGATGGCGAAAGGGGGGCAGGGCCCTATGTGGTAAACAACATAAGGGCGGCTGTTGTGTCTACGTGGAATTGTGTCTATCCTGGGTCTGATGGTCGTTGAAACGAACGAACCTTGCTTGGGGGTTGGGCCACCGGGTCCAGCGGGTTTGACAGGGGCCCTGCGGTGTGGGTTGTGGCTGATGAAGCAGCGACGATATGCTGAAAGGTACGGATTATTACGAAGGTTCCCTGCCACTATCACTATTTTTAAATAATTTACAGCACTAGAACCCGTAGTCATTGTTCGAAAAAAATTTTACGCAAACTTGTTCGGATTTTGATTATTCCAAAAATATAAGCCATCCCTCCTATAAAATAAAATCCTCCTTTAATGGTGATTCAAAATTAAAAGCCCTGTGCTTATATCAGAGTAAACCCAGTATTCTTTAAACTCCAAAATACATTCAACGAACACCCCTGTACTCTCTACATCACTAAATTGCTAACCCGCCATCTTCAGTCCATCAATACCCCCGCACCAATCCTTGGCCGATGTCCTTTATGCACAACCCGTACACAAGGACACAAAGGACATTATATGTGTCCTTCGGAGCGCGGCGTGGATTTTGGATGCCTGGGGATGAGCGACCGGATGGCAAACATCACCTCCGGTTCCGTTGCCCCCATTGGCCGATCTCGCAAAATTGTTTTGATCAGACCATCCGCTCCGTCTGGCCGCCACCCTTTTAGAGTTCAGCGCAAAAATTTCGGCTGCAGAGAGAAACCGGTTGGCGGCGAGCCAGCTAGACACTTTCTGCGCTTGCAAACGGTCAACCGTAAGAAGGCGGGAAAAGCAACGGGTTTAAGGGGATATTGAAGTTTACGTTTCTTTTTACTTTTTTTTAAATTTCTGGGCGATAACGATCTAGACGGAATTTTGCTCCGAAAAGCTCGATTTTAAATTTTAAAGACAACCAGCGCTGACCCCCCGCTACGCGGGGGTTCAGCGCTGGCCCTCCCCCTCCCCGCAATTTGAATTTTGAATTTGAATGCAAAATTTGGCTGAATTCCCGGTCGGACGTCGGGCAGACGGACATTAGAAATTTAGATATAGTAGATTTTCACCCGGATTAACAAAATTCAGACTTTAAGGAACTTTTCCTCCAGTCTGTAGCGGTTACTTTTTTGAAAAGCAGGATATCCCGAATAAGCTAGCTGACATGGCAAAGCTCCAAAATTACCAAAAACGACCCCTCCTAAGAGCGATCCTGGGCCAATTCCTAACCCTACAATTTTCTACCGTACCTGCGAGAACGGAGAAGCATTGACGTGCGTTGATTGAACCATTTGTTGGCGCTCAGTGGTGGCAGTGCTCATCACAAGCCCTCCCTGAAAAATGGGTCTTGATATTCTTCTATTAAATTTTTAAAGCTTCATGACACCAATTTTTAGAATTTCTCTAAGTTACCTCTAATAGTGCTCGCGGTCTAATCGACAGCATTTTAATGTAAATAAAATAGTGAATAAAGGCAAGAAAGACGAAGTAAGAAAGCGGGGACGGGGGGACGGAAGTGAACCTGTGTTCTTGGGGGGCAACTGATGCAAGGGCTATATAGGAAGGAATCACATGGAGAGCCGAGGGGTCGAAGAGATGTTTGCCACACACCCCGCCTACAATTCGTTGCCTCTGATTCTCGCGCTCTCTCACTCGCTCCCCTCCTCCTCCTCCTCCCCTCCCATCCGTTCGCCCAGGTGGAAGCGACTGATAGCAGAGCGCCTGGATGGCTGTGCACTGTTGCCTGTAAAAGCCTTTTTTTGTCGGCGTTTCCGACTGTCAACACAGCCGTTTTTGGGGGTGATTGTCAAAAAAATAACCGAGGATCTAGGGTGTCAACAGCTGAGGGTTCCAGCTGATTTTCTGGGCCGGTATTTTCTGGAAGAGTGGACAGGAAGAAAAGCCGGGGTGACGTTGTGGGCTAATTGGGCTTATTTTGCGCTCTGCGTCATTGGATTGGGTTGGGTTCCGAGGAAAAGTGGAATTTTGTGGAGGCGTGGGCGCGGCGGTGATTAAGCGGAAATGGGGTTACGCGCAATAACAAAATGGTGTGCTTTTCGGATACAAAAGTTTGGTGATTTCATTAAGCTTACTCTATTTTTTGAAGCAATTTAACATTTAAATCCAAAATGAAGAGGGTAAGATAAAGCGAAGTAGATAACTGCCGAATTCGGCGTTAAATTAAAGTTATTTCTCTACCCAAAATTACCACCGAGAAAATAGAAAATTTTTATACGGAATTGAGTTTACGCCTTTTACCCTAAAACTAACAATTTTCCAGCGCCCAATTTATGTATTTTTCGAATAAACCACTAATTTCTCAGTAAGTTTTACTCTTCTCTATATATCAGTACACAAAACAATATCTACACCCATCACTCGGTGCAAAATAAACTTATAATAAAAACACACAAAAACAACACAGACCTGGGTGGTAGGGCCGTGCTGCGACTCCTGAGGAACAGGAGGGTGGGTGAACGTGGCCGACGAGCTCTTCCTCACCGGTGCCACAGACAAATTCTCCAAGTGATGACTGTACAACTGGGTGTAGCTCGGCTTCCGCGCGTTATCCTCCACCAAGTGCTGCGTCCAATCAGCTACGTGCTGAAACGACAAAACCACTACACGACAATACTCAATACGGGCGGTGCATCACTGCTAATAAGCCACCACTTCACACAAATTTACGCCGGCAAATAGTTGTTGACATATTAAACATATGAAACTAGATTTTCGAAGTTCACGTGCTGGGATAAAGGTCGGGGGTATCCCCCAGGAATTTTCCGGAAAATTTAAACTTTTTTTTGGGAGGGTGGACGCGTAAATGTTTTACGACAAGACCGCAGGTTAAGGTGATGGTTACGACTAGTAGCAGGTCAGTTTTCTAGCGGGTTTCTGCTATGGATTTAGGGTAAATATCCCACGTCAGGGCACCACATGTGTTTTTTGGCATTCCCCCGTAAACGAAACCAGGCGTCACGGGGTGGCTTTCTAGCTTTTGAAAAATCTAGAAAGTCTGTGTTTTGCAAAGATATGATCCGTTACTTGCACCTGCTCACCCAAACCCTGATTTCAAGGACATCAAATCACCAGATCAAGATCATCGGCTAGTTTGTTTTGCAGATTTTAGCGGGACAAACGATCGTCGATTGTTGATTAAAGGATTGTGTCTGGGAGAAACAAACCTGTTGGAATGAGGAGGACGATTTTCTGCTGATCGGATCCTGGAGGCTGACTGCCCAGTCAACCGCTGAAGATGACTTGCGCAGCGGTGGTGCCTGCAGGTGCGCCGGGTCGGCGATCAGAGCGCCCGAGCTGAAAGAAATATGTTTAAATTTGTGTGCTCAAAATCGTTAAGATATTTCGCAAATGAAATGAAATGAAATTTAAATTACAAACTAAATCCTTGGTAAGCACCCAAATACTAAGAAAAGTGTCGGGTAATTGTAAAGTCTTAAAATTCGCATGACATCTCCAAAAAGTTTTCAATTTTCTTTAAAAAAACAGCTATGATAATCACCTCTCACAGCCCTTTTATATACTGACCTTTCTCCGACCCACTAACCTATTACACCAACACTCACGTGCCCAACCTCCTTGATAACCTACAAAAATTAGCCCAAACTCCCCATCGCCACATGATCCTATATTTGCAAAAAGTTTGTGCCATTGCATCACCATCCAATCAGCCCGTAACCCCCAGCCCCTTCTCATAGTAAGCCGAAAAAGCACAGACCCCCAGCTGCTCGCGTGTCACTCCCAGCCTCAAATTTTATGCCGCCGGAGGGGTACCCGGGTTGATCCCTAGGTGCAATTTAGATAACGCGCCGCCACTGCCAACCACGGTCCTGAACAACTGATAGACTGGCATGGACAACGGGCGAAAAAGTTGTGTCGCCGGCCGACCCACGCGAATAATAAACTACTCTATGAATTTGGTCCCCACGTGGTCGAGCGGTGATGAGGAAAATTTAGGGAAAACCAGGGTCCAGGGTTTGGAAAGCTAGCCCGTTCGGGACCAACCAAAGTCTACACTTTGCATAATTTTACTACGCAGAAAATCAAAAGCGCTGCTGCAGCTCTTCTTTATATGCTACCCTACTTCTGGCGATACTGTTTGAGTACGAATAATGCAGGTGACCAAAATCGTCAGGTCATACTGAGGGCACTAGTTGCATGCAATTGCACAAACAACCTCTTTTTTTCAATTTTAGGTAGAAAAAATTGACGAAACATGAAAGTCAACAGTTGGCGAGAAGAAATGAAGGCTGAGGGTGATGGGAGGGCCGCGGAGGCTGACGTAAGCGGGGGACGCGGCTCGGAAATCGATGACGGGGGTGGCCAACGGAAAAACGGGCTTTTCGACGAAGAGAGAAAGGGCCCACACACCCCGGAACTCACCCCACCCACTCTAGTCCAAGCGATGACCAACCCAAAATTGGCGGCCAGATAAAGGGCATGAACCCAAAAATTCCGCACGTGGCATGGCTGGCTAGCAACTAGCGTCACTCAAATGCGGGGTTTTTATCTCTGCCTTCCGGTGGATTTTGAAAAACTAGAAGCGGAAGCAAAAGCTGTGTCCTGTGATCCTTAAAAAGCCCTGTGATCGAAATTCGAAGCGTCTAAAGTTGCTTCAGATAGCTATCCCGAAAGATGAGCGCCAAGACATATTGGCAAAGTGCCAGCAGACCACTTCCGGTCCCACTGCAAATGACAAACTGAAAAACAACCCGATACTTGAACGGAAAAAAGATGAGCGTTCGGAGAACACACCAGAAGAACTATGGCGCAAACGAAAAGCAACTATAGCCAATTTACCAACCCCAACTAAAACCTTGAACCAAGCAAGCAAAACGCAGGTTTTTGGCAAATGAACGTATACGCCTACGCCTTGAAAAAAGCAACATATAAAAAACTGAGTCACCCCAAACATTGAGTCACTAGCGGGATGAAAACCCAAGCCCAGGCTTGCATAAATCGATGGATCTGGCTAGACAGATGGTAGAGCGGGGGATTTGGGGAGGAATAGAGCGGCAGAGAGACAGACAGACAGATCGGATGTCTGCGATCCCAGGAATTATCCCCCCATCTATGGTACCAAGGCCGACATGTTGCCCTAATTGGTCCGAAAAATATTGACACATCCGAAACCTTAGAATTGGCCTAACAACTCGGGGCTGGTCAAATAAGCTTTAAAACTTTGCAAACAGCATGATGTAATGTGCTACATTTTTCTAAATATACCTGAATGGAATATGCGGCAGCTCATTGTTTAGATTCTTCGCACAACCAACTTTTGTCGACGCAAAGCCACGAAAATATCGACTGGCACGAGACAGTTCGCTGATGGGCTCTCGTTCCCCGCAGCCCCGGCCCCTTTTTGATCTCTAGCTTCAAGAGACAGAGAGACACCGAACAAATAGCGCACGCGCAAGCGAGACACAGGCGAACACGACCAAAAAGTTATCGCGCTTCTCGCCCGGGTGGTGGTGGCCATTCCATCCATCCTGCCATTCAGGAAACCTCGAAAAATGTCCCCAACTCCTAAAGATTAGGCACCCATTTATGGTGCCACGCGAGGGGGGCGAATCAATTTTTTGCGATGACAGCAAATTGTAGAGCTTTATCAGAATCGTGGAAAACAGGAGAGTGATGTTGCGGAGAAGCGGTTAAAGGAAACATTAGACCATTAATTTTGATACGATCGACCTACGGTATAGCAGAGGTTAATAAATTTTGAGCTTTTCGGGCAGCTCCATATGCTAATGTCCATTCTAGTTGCAAACAAAGGTTAGAAAATCGGCGGGGGAAACCTTATTGCTTTGTAAGCGCGAAGGATTTTCGGGGAGCGTGTCGAAAGCCTTTTTAGAAAGCTAAGCGCGGCTATAGCTTGGCTTATCGATTTTATCAAAATCTTGAGGTAAAGGTTTCTTCAGGAGATACAGAGGAATGCTACTTCAATGGTATTCCCCCAAGCCCATAGCACAATGGCATATACAATCACCACGTGGGGCTCCTGCTACCCCACCTCCTTTTTGCAGTTCCGATCCGCATTCCGCCGCGTCCATTCAGCAAAATTCGAATCGGATACCGCGTCTGGGTGCGGGGCGTACCCCTCTTGATTGCTTTGCGGAGGTCACTTTTTATCCCCCAAAATAATGGACAGAGAAGTGATCGAGAAGGAGTTGAGCCCTGGATACAGATCCGGCAACGGAAATCCCCCTCTCATCGTTTGGCCTTTCAGGGGGAAGACTATGAACAATCCCGCTCCCCCATAAAGGAGGTTACCCAGGGGGAAACCCATCCTTGCTACGTCAGAAGAGCAACGACCGCCACTAAAGGGATTGGCTGTTCCGTGCCCTCAACAACATTTTTTACCTCCAGGATTCCTCGACCAAAATTTATCGCTAGCCCCACCCCAACTTTTCACCTCTAAGGACCAACCCTACCCTAAGGCCATTAGGCTCCCGGTCGGTCATTGGGCTGTTTTTTCCAAGGCGAGTTGCCCCCAAAAGCCTTCCACCTCACGAAAACTTTCGTGGTATGGGCACTTGATTTCTTGACCTGCACGGCCGCTCAACTGTCGACGAAAGGCCGATCGGGTGCTGGCCGCGACCGGAAAAGAGGATCGCTTAGAGAAACGAAAGACAACGAAAGACTGGGAGCGCAAAGAAATTGTCAAAAAGCGAGCAGCCGGAGCACCCGTTGGGGGAGCCCCGTTTCTTGCGCCCCGATCACCCCACGTGGGGCAGGGGGGACTCCACCCTGACATATCCGAGGTACAGAACAGGCGCTTCGTCGAAATACCATCTCCAACAAACAATACGCCCGTTTTGGAACAGTTTTTCGTCGCTGCCGTGCAGCGGTCTGCGGGGTGTTATTATCGAAAGAGCAAGCAAGTACGGGGTTGCCCCGAAGTCAAACTGTTTTCCAGGTAGAATCTGCTTTTATCTGGGGTGCGGCAAAATTTGACGACGTAATACAGGCGTTAGATAAGGGAAGAGCTGGGGGAGGTAGGAGAATTGCATACCGTGTTTACTCTAATAAAATACCAGGGGCTCGATTTTTACAACCATCGCGAAAAAAGATACTTTTTAGATCGACCGAAACGCATTTATTTTATTTTTTGCAGTTTATGTACCTAAAACAGCTCCGAAACACAATGCGAAGCTAAAAGGATATTTTTTAAAATTTGGAATTTTGGTTGACGAAAAAAATCAAGGGAGACCCATCACAGAAAATACGGTACTTACTGACATATTTCTTACAGTCCTTCAAAACACCACTTTTTGGTATCGCCTCGCCCAATGCTTCCGCTTCAACCCTCAGTCGCCCACCGGCTGACCGGCCCGAACCTGCCAGACAACAAAGAGTACATTCCGTGCGCTAAGCCCATTTAGATGCCTGGAGGAAGTCCCTTCTGGTCCGGGTTGGCAGGCAAAACACCGCAATGTGTAAAACTCGGATCTCCGAACGGGTTGCCGATGTTGTCGGGCGGACTCGGAGGGATTGGCGGGATGGGAGGGAGTGAGGGAACGCAGCTACGATGTAGCCACCAAACATTGAAGGGAGGCAAAGGGTGGGGATTAGTTGGGGGTTGATGAGGGAGTAATGAGGGCGCTCATCCCTCGTTTTTTTGCGAGTCCCAATCACATCCTTGACATTTATCACGAATGGGTTGGGGGTCGGGTTGGAATTTGGTGTCGATTAATTTGAGGGAAGCGATAAATTGGAAGGGTGAGTAAAAAGAGGGTTGGCAACTTGGTTTGGATTCAAGGTATTGTAAGGTATGCTCGACTTCGACTAGCCAGGTAAAGACAGGAAAGCAGAGAGGGCAACCAGGAAATAAATGCATACTTTCAAAAGTTGTGCTATTTCCACATCACCTTCACTCTATTTTATAGCACCCCACCCTCATCAACCTGCGAGAAAGTTTGATCTCACGGTCACGTGGTACTACCGGGTATGACGCATCCGGTTTCCAAAGCAGCCTACAACCCTGGGGTTGGCAAGCTGTCAGGAACACGCGACGGGACCACCGTTGCCCCGTCCCCCCCCACGTCACCGGGAAAAAGGGACCCTGGGCCTCACCTATTGCGAAACGATGGGGGGGGGGGGATAGTTCCGTGTTCCCTATTTACTGGTAAAAGGAAGGGGTCGGCTTGATGTAAACAGCCCGCGTCCAAAGTCGGTGCATTCCGTACTTCATATTTAAAGCGCACGTTCAGGGAGGGGCCGTGTATTCGTCCCGACGTGTACACCCTTTAATGTGGCAAGCAAAGCACGAGCGGAACCTCATTGGCCGGGGTGACTCAGCTTTTGATCCCAAACATTTATAGCTAACCATCTGCCAAGATATTTTTTCGATAAATGGATTTCTTCGCTGTAGGAAAACGAACACTGCCTTCCCGGACTTCATGTTTGCAGATGCCATTGAGGTGATGCTCAGGCCATTTCCGGCAAATTCCATTGTGCCAGGCCGGGGCCCGTCACTGCGTCGGCGGGAATTGTGTATACAGCCTGGTTTTTTCGGCGCAAAAATGGGGTCGATTCAATGAAATTGTGTGGGAGCATATGAATGTGTATATGCTCTAAAAGATTTTAACGTCATTGCAAACTACAACTCCCGCTCACTAAAACGCTCGTGTGGGCCGTATGCTACACACTGTGAACCACACACTACAAGCAACAACCTAGGCCTACACCTAGCTCAACCAACTAACCTTTTCATCACCCTGACTGCTCAGTCCACGAACACCACATGGCGACATTGAGCCAACCTACAGAAAATACTTCCCCGTCAATACCTGGCAACGTGAGCCCGTTGTTTTCGTGGATTGCTGTGGGGAGCGGGGTGCGACAGCGGAAACGACACGACGAGCCTTTAGGGAATTGTGCGCGCGTAATCTAGCGAAGAGGAGGGCGCAGAGCGATCGGTCGAGCGAGCTATCACGAAATGTGGAATACCCGGGGTGCACGATTGTGACGACACGAGGCAAAAGAACTATGCGCGGTTGAGCCAGGGCGGAGGGAGGAAATTAAATGACCTGAGGCTCATGTATCAAAAACAAGCACCCAAGGACCATTTAAAAAATTTACGATCATAGCCAACAACACTCGCACAATTGCAGCAAAAAACACGAACTCCTAAACCTAAAATTTCTAGAACATCCCCGCACCTATCCCCGATTTTAAAGCATTTGTAGATATGAAGCCGTGCCTGTGACGACACGAGACAAAAGATCTGTGCACCCTTGTGCTCATTTGCTCCGTCTCCCTCGCTCTGATGCCCACCCAACCCAACTAGCCTCCCTTCCTCCCCATCCCTTCCCACCATCACGCCCTCACATTCCGCATCCTGGGCAAAGAGCATCCAGATTTTAGGGGTGCTCTGAGATAATATGCACTTTTAGGACTAGTACACTTTCGGGAAAGGGCATATAGATCAGGGTTACCACACGACAATTGATTGGATTTTAAGGTTTCGTGGAAAAAATTTACGACCAGTATGCCCTATTAAATAGCGCATACACTTAGAATTTTGAGCTGTAAATTCAAGGTTTACTACCAGCAGGAGCTGTAAAAAAGGTATTGTCCAAAAATTCAGCTATGAGTGCAGAGCTATGAATAGACATATCTCGAACGAAATGTCCCAGAATACAACACTTCTGCCGTTTTCTGCGGGAATGTGTGCGAATAAACACCGAGCAAGAAAGACAAACCTGGCGCTGGTCTGCAGTCCTCCCGGCTGAAGACCCTTTGTCATGGCCGACGAGTCAAACAGTGAAGAAAGCACGCGATTCAGCGATGGGTGCTCTGGAACAGACTGGTTGGCTGAGAATCGTGGGAAAATGCGGTGATTTTTGGATACATTTACGTGTTATGAATGTAACCATAAATTAAAAACTTATGAACTCAAAATTTAGGAAGTAGGTACTCATGTGATAGCGGGGGGAGTGAATAGGTCTAATTTTTGATTTATAAAGAAGTTGTGAAGGTAAGACTCGTTAGTGGACCAAAAAATACATATTCTCAAATTTCGTTTTAGCCATAAAGATACATTTTAAAAGTTTTACCTAACCATAATGAGTTGGTAAAATTCTAGTTTAGCAAACATGAGCACAGCAGAGCACTCGACCTTAAATTCTTAGCTCATAAATTGTAACTTACTAGTTTGGATAAAGCCTATAACAATGTGTTTAATAAACTTGGGTTCCTCCCATTCTAAAATACCCAAAAAATACCGACCCTCATACTTCCGGAAATTGCAACTGTCAGCCAATTCCTTAGTATTATCCATACAAAATAACGAGCAAATGGGAAGAACGCCTTCTTAGAATGGGCCCCGAGGAAGTGAGTGAGCCCAGCGGCCCCCGAGGATCCGAAGGGAGGATTTGACGTTCACATTTCTCTATCCATCCATGTTCTCCCCAGTCCATTTTTCCATGGAAACCAATTTGCCCGGAAGGAGAGCAGAGACGAATCCCTTCAAAGCCCCCATCTACTCATAAACACTGGATTTTTTTTCTCCCTAAATCACGGGACCTTCCAATCTGCAGTGGGTGGGGCGGATCAGGGTTGCAGATTACCATAAGTGGGGTTGCTGGGATGTAAACATGGGATTTAAAAGTGGGGAGGTCAAGTTGTGAAATAGTTGATTTAGCCAAAACTATGGGTGTTGGGCGGCGAAGCCTGAATTTTGATTAGTATAAAGTCAGAGATCGGGATGCTTGTTGTTTTTTGTATAAAATAAATCAGGAGTTAAGCTAGTCAAAAATAAAAGGCGACAAGTATTAGTAAGCCACAAACAAAGATTTGATCTTTGTTAGCTACTAAATATATTATTTTTGGTACCCACTCATGCACCAGAAAGCGTTCGAGGGCTCTGAATTAAGCTTTTTGGAGTCTATTTAATGTTTGCCAAAAACTATGCCAAGGTATATTATAACCTTTCAACTTTTAATCGAAGCGTAATATATTATTGAATGACGATTCAAGAGAATGTTTGGTATTTGCTAACGTCTTGCGCAAAAAAAACGGGTTTTCGCGACTGAATTTAAACTAGCAAAGTACTACAAAGAGAACTATGCAAAATTCCGTTAAACAACCTATTTGGCTTACCCCCAAGGTGCTTTCGCGGTTTGTAGAAAAACTGATGACGATCATCGTCAATTTCCAACAACTGCTCCGGAATTACCGAGAGCGAGATAGAGTTACGACGCATTGGGCGAGCCGTCTTGAAGGTTGTTTGGAATTATAAGCCGCAGAGAACCGGAATATTCAAATCGGTGAAGCCGCCGATTTGGGGATATGCGGTAGTTTTTGTGTGGCCAAAGGGGGAATGAGACACGGGGAGAGGAGGGGAGGGTGGTTGAGCTATTTTTGTCACGGGGCGACGAATCGATGGCTGGTGGAAATGGCCACAACAACATGAGGGCCCTCCCATCCCTCTCCAGACCTTTCAGATTGACACAAAAACGACTGAGAATGGTGATGAGGGTGTTTTTATGGAGGAAATAGTAAGGATCACTATGCTTATAAATTTTAGGTTAGAAAAGTTAACGCTATAATAATAATAGCTGGACGCTTATGAAATCTAGGGCAATTTCGAAAGAAGTGCCCTCACCGTAAACAAGCAGCAAAGCCGATAAAAAGAAGACTGGCATTTCGGAAATTTTGGCGAGCTTGTACACAATGTTTTGGAAAGTATATGCATCCACAATACTTAAATTTATCCAAATCGAATATTCGCTTCCAAAACTTTTTAAATAGCTACACCCTTTAATTCACGATTAATTCCGGATTTTACACTCACCAGCATCTTGGCTCATCAGCAAATGTGGCTTCTCAATATGAGGCTCGGACTTGGAGGGTGTCCTTAAAAACAAATAATTAATATTAACTCGCTTTACCGTTGAATCGATTTACGACGATGCATTTTAGCCTAGCAACCGCACGTAAGGCAAAGTTTTGAGCAGCGTTTTGAGAGCTGAGGACCCAAACTTGAGGGCCCTTATGTGTAACCTGACCCATAACGGAAACGACCAAAAAACTACCTGAGCACGACTCGTGGCCTTTCTCCAACGACTGGTGCAGATCTGTCGGATGAGACACCGTGATGATCGTCCTAAATTCGGGTTTTGGGGTATGAAGATCAAAATTCGAGGTTCGCCAGACATGGGAATCCCTGCATTAATGTTGAGATTCAGTCGATATTTCTGTTTTGGAACGGCAGACCTACAGAGCTTCCATGTGCATTCATTTTCTAGGCGTTTCCAAAAGTAAATTCATGAAAGGGAAAAACGTCAGACCTCTCGAAAAGCTTGAATCATCTTTGTTTGGGTCGTTTTTGGTGTTTCTAATTCAAAGAGCATCTTCATTTCTATTTCATTTTGCTCAGTTGTTCAAGAGAAATGTACTATAAAGTCCCATGTATGAATGGAAATTCGTTTCGGCCAAAAATCTACCCAATAATATTACTTACCTCATGATGCTCACCATGGTGTAGATAAGCGGTGGAATCCAAAAACATGTTCATCTTGGCAAGTTCGGAAAGTTTTCGTTTTAGTGATGCTAAAAGCAATAAATTAATTTTCAAAAAGTTTACGAGACATTGTTAGCAAAGAAAAACGTTGTGAAAATGGAAAAACGCTCGAAAAATAAGTGGAGGTCCGAATCTCTGTCGAGCGTTGCCGAAAGAATTGCCCAAAAATGCCATAAAAGATTGATGCACGACGAGCCGCGCGTGTAAATGGCCTTCAGTTTGTTTTTTCGTGTTGCTTCGATGTGGCTGACCAGTGATGGGTCAGAAATTAGCTAAACAAGTTAGTTTGCAACCTCTAAGTACAACAAGAAGCTATTTTGACCAACCAGCTACTCAACCATCTTGAAAAAGGAAGCGTTTTTGAGAAGTTCCACTTTTTGGAAATTTCCGATTGGCGTGGGAGCAATTCGGTGATAACAACCCATAGCTCGGGGCTTAAAAAGCCAAACTCAACCCCCAAAATCAATCGAACCAAGTTTACCAAATCCCTAGACATGATTTATATGTATCCACTCGTTCGACATGGTCGATTTTCAAAGGTCATTCCCCAAAAATAGGTGTCCGCCGAATGGGCGTCATCTGGACACCAAGGTGCCAACCAATGTCGCTACTTGCGTTGTTGATATTTTCATAAATTCAGGTTGGTATTTGGGAGGGGAAAAGGGTTGCGGCAATTGGATAGAATGGACAGAGCATGAGAGCATGAGCACGGCGAAAAAGAGAATCTCCACCACTCGGCCGAGTTTTCGCCTTTTGGCGTCACGAACCTGCCTTTACCCTTGGGACGATGGGTCGATAGATGCAATGTCACCAATCGAAAAGTTAAAAGGTTAAGAAAATTAAGAAAAATTTAGTAAGTTATCCTTATTATTAAGTTTGAATAGGAACTATGAGCTGCATAATGGATTTTTGATGAGTGGATCTTCTAGAAATTTGGAGTTGGCATTGATATATAGCTTTAAACCCCCTAAAAATCGGAAGAATCGCGAAAAAACGATATCGGGGCCCAGGAACCTTCCTTCTAAAACGTAGATAAGACAAAGCATTCGGGCGCTATTGCTTGTAGGTTTTCACGTAAAAATTAATTGTTTACAGGTTCAGCGACACGTAATGAAAGGACCATCAGAATTACTGCTTTTGGCAGCCAAAAACAACATGGGCGTGGAACTCTGAGGAGAAGCACCAGTTCTCCGGGCAGCAAGGCTGGGAACTTGTTTTCAGGAAGCCGCCTACTCTTGGGCCGCGCGTTGGCGCTTTCAACCCAAGTATGGCCGGTCCTATTCGAATCAAATTCACACTTAAATCTGAGGATTGAATTATGCTTCTGTTTGTATTTAAATTGCCTATGTTTTAAACACTCATGATTTCAAAGCCCTTTTTTAAACGCAGAAGCATAAGACAAAAGCAGATCTTCGATGTTTTTCATCTCTCTATGTAGGTTTGGAGGGGAACTAGGAGCTTTGATTTGAATAAGACCAGCTTTGGACGCCGGTTTAGATTCTAAACCAGAAATTTCCGCTTAACACGACAATCAACGAACTTTGAAATAACACACAAGACAAAGTGGATGCCCGGTTTAAATGGCCCATTGCACTATGGTGCCATGAAGGGGGCTTGAGAAATAGAGCGCCGATAGATAGGGACAGTTGGTGTACAACCTGAGATGGGTCTAGTTCGTCTCGATGGCTCACGAGTGGGGCTCTTCCCTTCCCCTCTGGGATGGGACCAATGAAACACCGAGATAAAAAAAACTGTTGGGTAGTGACTGCTGACGAGCCGTGGTCCCTCCTCTCTCAACATAGATCCACGGCAAATGGAATCGACGAGACAGACTGTACACAACGATACTGGTTCCAGGCTAAAAAGCACCACGTATAGGTGTTGTTGTTCGGGGTTGAGAACTATCCGAGAGTGTCTACCAAGGGAATACTGTAGTGGGTATCGGAAATTCACTAAAAACCGTCGGTCGTTCTATAAAATTCTTGAAATTTTACGGCGAAAAGTCCACTCATAGCGTCTATACTTTATGAGCATTTGTCAATCAAAAAATTAAAGATTAGGCTCCAGATTATCAGGAAGATAAAACCATCAAATTTTTCATAGCGTTTGTAATATAAGTCAAATTATTTTAACGATTGAATTTACAAATCGTCGAATTCATCTATTTTTTAAAAACTAGAATCCAATGGTTTTCGAGTGACAAAAATTCGAAAATAAAAAAACAAAGGTGTTGCATCCGCATTCAGAGCCATCCTTTCCGACCGAACTTTATAACATTTCCAAGAAAGCCTAGCACTTCCAGTTGTTAACGTTCCAGTTGTTTATAGTCTGTCCTTGAGTAATCAGATTACCTCCCCCATGATAGCCTTGTTTTCCTCCCCCGACCTCCGGTCGTCGCCACTTTTCATAATTGTTTTCTGTGCTCTAAAATCCACTGATAAACCCCCAGCCAACGCGGAAGTACCGCGGTTTGTCCACGTGCATATATTCAAGCATAACCATACCATAAACTATGCCATGTAATCTATAACCTCCCATATAATCTTTATTCCAAAAAAAGTTCGCTAGCAGTAACCGGTTTTGTGTGTGTCGAGTGCGATGAGCAATAGAATTATAGGCGAAGCGAGCCAGTAACATCGGCGCAACACGTGGAAATCACAATACAAGGTTTTGCTAGATTCTAATTGATCAGATATACAATTTGATTATCCACTAAATTAGACCCGATAGCATTAACTATATATTCTACATGGCGCAAGAGTCAAACTGGCATCTGGAATGTATCACCGTTGTGGGACCACAGTTTTGCAAGAAGCAAGAGTCAAAGATGAAGGGTGAAGGATTGAATCTGCATTTTTGAGAATAACAAGAGACAATAACTTAGAAATAAATATATATAATTGGCTGCAGGTTGTTTGTGGTACGTACATTATTTCTTCTCAAGGTTCCTCCACTTGCTCATCGCAAAATTGGCGTTTGGAATCTTGATCATGGCCTTCGGCTTATCGCTGGTAAAGTCTCCGGAAACACGTCGCTCCAGAAGATCCTAAAATTAACTAAAAATTATTATTTTAATAAAATCGTTGCTAAGCGCGTAGAGGGAAGCAGGGCTAATTGAATTAGTGGTCTCGGTTTGAATATGGAGTAGCTAGCAGGCTTCTGGAAAATTTTTCTGAGAAGCTGGATTAGAAGATTACGTATTTAAGTGTCTAAAATAAAAAAAAGCTGAGGCGGAGAAGCGACAGTGAAGTTATTCCGCGAGATGCCTATGCCCAGCCGACGGTGGTGAAACTAATTTGCGGTCTATGAGAATTGATTTTCCAGAAACAAGCCAAGCGCGGGTGAGTGCATTGTTGTTGTGGGGTTGTTGATCAGTGAGTGTGGTCGTGTTTAGTAATGTAGCCGAACGGATGGGAAGGAATTGAAAGTGGGAAACAATTTTTTTAGATTTGTATTTCCGTTCCGCTACCATACTAATGATGTGGGGGGTGTATAGATGGAAGCATTGCCTTTGTCGCCATCGCCTTCCCCGGCTCTATCAGCGACCGCCGGTCGTTCATGGCCTAATATACACCTTCACTTCAACAAAAATATAACCATAAATTCAAAAGTTTAAAAAAAGACGGAAAAACGAGTTTTAAGCTGGTGACATTGTAATTTTTTTATCCTCAAACGGGTCCCAAAGTGGTCGCTTGCTTTAAACTCAATTTCCAATCTAAAAATCATCGATAGAAGAGCTCAACCAGAAAATGGTAGTCCACATCCGGTTGTGCATATTTTCCGAACATAGGCCGGGAACACGATAACAGAGAAGTGGAAGCAACCAAAAAAATGAAAATAGAACCTTGAGGGCGCCGAAGGTGAAGTCTTCTCTGGGTTTGACATCGCCTTCGGCTTCTGCATACAGCCAATGTTGTCTCTTCTTAATCCCCGAGTCATCCAACGTCTTTTGTTTTGTCTGGAAAAGAAAATAATTTTTGGGGACTGGCAGAGATAGATCAGTATGATGTGCAAGGTGTAAAGAGGTTTGTGACGTTGTTTATCGCGCGATTAGGGTAGGGAATAGGTATCTGGGATAAAGTTAAGGTAGTGCCGTCAAAAATTCTTTGATAGTATTTTTTCTTAAGAGTTTCAGGAATATAAATTGGTCAATACAGCTAGATTTGTTGAAGTCAGTAGCGTTCCAGATTTTTTAGTTTAAGTATGATTTTATTATATTATATTAAAAAGTAATTGGGTAGTCTCCACGAGAGGCCTATTACCCTACGAAACGCAGTCCGACTGTCTGCGGCACGGTTGATGGAGCTGTTTTTGTTGGTAGCAGCTGTGGGCGGGATGCCCATAGTCTAGCAGATCGAACAATAAGAGTTCTGTACGGGCTTCTGGGAATTATCCCGGTCACCCACCGTGGTGCTTGCCGTATTCTTGACGCGGGCCGCGATGTTCGTCTCCGACTTGTTCTTTTGGAGTCCTCCTCCGAATGTGCTCGTCGTTGGGAACATGATTGGTGGGGTTGGGTCGGCAAATTTGACCTTAAAGCACCACTATTGATATACCGAGTTTTACCAAGAATCTGTGGACACCGTACATACTTTGATAACGTACCCTAGTAGATCCACGTTCCTCATCCAAACGTATCCTCGGCAACATAATATCCCCAAGTCTAACACTCTTCTTCTCACTATCTTCCCGTTTCAAAGCGCTCTTCAATGGCTCCTCCGCCTTCGTTTTCTTCAACCTCGCCAGCTCCTGTGCCAATGAGGTCTTTTCCGGTGCAGGGTCGGTCTAAATCCATTTAAAAGTTGGTTTTTTTTTATTACTCACCCTTCCGGCCTTGATTTTGGACTCGAATTTCGAGACGTTGTCCGTCTTCTCTTCTCGACTGCCATCATTCCCCTTGATGCTTCTTCGAACGTGTGAGGTAATGTTGAGCTCTACGTTTTGAAGCGATGCCTAGAAAGTGTTTTAGTTTCTCTAGCCATAAGCTTACCTTTCCGCCATCAATCTCATGCGTTGCTTTCCCATCCACTTTCTTCAAACGCCCAATCGTCACTTCCAATTTTTTGTTATCCTTGGTCTCTCCATCAACCTAAGAATATTTATTTATATTCTAAAACATTATTACCTTTGTGAGTCGTTGCAAGATCGAACGATCGTTTTCTTCTCGCTTCAACGACCTCTGTGTCTTCACAGTCAGCTTCTCATCACCATTGTGCTCTTCTCGTCTATTCTTCTCTTCCTCCTTATCATGCTAAAGTATCGTGATAGAGCTTACATCAAAAATGCTACCTTCTCATTCTTAGCGACACTCTTTTGGAAAGTCTTCTTCTGAAGTCCAGTCTCCGGGCATTGTTCCTCAGCGGTTGTGACGAGGCTCACCTTGACCTGGATGTGTAAGAAGATACATGTACTTTATCATGGAAGAATAGGAACAGAAAAGAGAAACAAATTATCCACCTGTTGTTGGCTGCTCTTCTTTCCGATTACCTCCTCGATTTTCTTATCAGCTGTTTGGGTGGTTAGCTTGCGCTCCGAATTTTCAACCTAGAGAAAACGTTGATCGCTCTAGTAAGGTTTTCTTACCTTGCTACGAACTTGAGTTGTTGTAGTGGTTGTGCTCTTCTTTTCAGTAACCACCTTCAATTCCTTGAAGCCAAGCTTGGGAGGTTCCGCGGTTTTCTAAAAGTTTTCATTACGATCGCTAGTCTGGGATCCTTTTTTATAGCTGTCGTATACAAAGAGCTTTTGAATAAAGCAAGGCCAATTTATTATAATGCAACCATCCAGCTAAAAAAAAGCAAAAATTGTTTGGTCACGCTATTCAAACATCCGACGCAGGTTTGTAATCTTTGATTCTCCCTGAATAGGTTAGTAGTACACATAAAAATGCGGTTATGTTAACAACGTATTTTTGCACTTACTTCGGTACTTGTAGAGCTGGTTTTTGGTGTTTCCAGCTTCTTGCCGCTGATGTTGAACGTTAGCGGTGGTGCGTCATTTTGTAGCTTTTGCATTCGTTCGGCAATCAGGGAGTTCACACGAAGTTTTGGTGGTTCGAACTGGAAACGCCAACATTTTGAAGATAGCGTTGGAAATTTGGCGATCAAAAATAAAATTTACCGATCCGCGAGAGGTAGAAGGTGACTTCGAATCTTCGGTCTTCATTGTCACCTTCTTTACGGTTTCACCGTTCTCCTTCTTGGCGATCGTCTTCAGGATATTGGTAATTCCAGCTCCGTCCGATTTTTGGGTATTGGTTGTGGTCAGTGTTTCACCGTCGGTTTTAGCGGAAGTTGTAGCTTCATCCGTGCTCAACTAAATCGACTTGAAAAAAATTTCTGCAGACCATACCTTATAAGAACGGCGCTTTGGCTTCCGATCACTTTCGTCACCAGAAGTACCAGTATCGGTAGTGGACTGTCTCACATCAGCAATCAACTTCTTTGATGGACTATTGCCATCCGCCTAAAACAAAAATCAATGCCAGAAAATAAAGAAATACTTGAGCCCGAAGCAGATCCAATTCTGATGTTCTGGCCGGGGTCTCCCTGACGGGCTTCTTCTTCCGGACAATTTTCTTTTTCTTGACAACTCCACCCTCTGGATGTGGGGGCAGACCTTCGGAAGCCTGAAATAACAGTAGAAACCTAAAAAGGAAAATGATGGCAACCTTTGGTATGGGTTCGATGATTTTCGGGATGGCGATGTTGTTTTCCTTTGTGCTGTCGCTGGACTCGGTTTTTTGCATTTTCTTTTCCACTTTCAGAGCGTCGGGCGTTTCCTGAAGTGCGAGTATTATTTAATTCTTGGAAAAAATGTTTTGATACCTCCTGGACCTCTGAGGTTGATGGTTCGCAAGCCGTGACAACCACCGCTGGTTCTTGATTAGCGTCAATATTCTTTGCAGCAAGCACAGCACTAGCGAGGCTCTTCTTTTTCTTCTTTGCCGGATCAATTTTAGCCTAGAAATTGCTGGTTATGCTTTGACATTAAGGTACAAGCTCAGGGTTTTTGTTAGTGTAAAAGAGGGATTCCCCGAGCCTCTGCCTAATCAGGAAGCCATAGAGCCAAAGCATTGGGCCCAAATTTGGCCTTGCTAATCCCCCACCTTTGAGAAGTACTCGAGGCCTTTGGTCGAATTTTTCTTGCGCAACACGTTCAGGATGGATGTGAATTCGCAATAGCTCATCACAGCCAGGGTGGCTTTCTAAAGGGATACTTTATATTTTTACGTTTATCATTAGTATACCCGAAACCGTCTCCTGATGTTGTAACGCCGTAATTTGTCGGTTGGGATAGCAACGCCAACGTTTGGTTGATCGAGAAGTTGGTCTTTTTGGGCTCTTTCTCGGACACCAGATAGCCATGGATGCACCAGACAATCCCGAGGGAGCATACGGCCGCTAAGTTTTTGCCTTAGTATAGCAGAAGCATAAAACAAATCCAGATGAACGATTTAAGATGCCTACCTCTTATCGTATACAAGTAGTTTGGAAATGAAATCCTTTGCAACTTCGGAAACACAATCAAATTCTTCGATGAATTCCCATTCTCCGCGTTCCACATTGCAATATGTAAGTGGAGTAGTCTCACCGAGGAAGGGGGAATATCCCGATAAGCTAAAACGTTAAATTCTGTCAGAAACTCCTAGCCGTTGTGGTTGCTTTCTCATAACTAGCACCGATTTTGTAATTGCACCCCTTCAAAGCCAGAATTTAGAACTAACAGGATATAAGTGATGACTCCAACACTCCACATATCTGTCCGGAAGTCGAGCGGCTCGAATTTGATGACTTCTGGGGCGGAGAATTCTGGGGTTCCTGAAAAGGTGGTTAAGACCAGGAAGATACTGGCCCACCAGCCATATAATACAAATCTTCGCTGCCATCATAATGTCTAGCCAGGCCGAAGTCGATCAGTTTGATCCGGTTGCCGGATTCTGTTACACACATGATGTTTTCGGGCTGAAAAAAATGTCGAAATTGGTAACTCGTTTCTATTTTATTGGATTTAGATACCCGTCCGCTTTACATTTTGATTCATGTATTTTAACTCGATACCGATAATAGATAAATGAATACTTAAAGAAATTACGCAATTACGCCGAAACCCCCAATATTTATATGGAATCGAAATTTAACGCGTAATTTTTAGTATATGGAAGAATTTTGGTCGTGTATCTTACTTTAGTATCTTTAGAATTCGTTAATGCCTCAAACTTGGCTGTAATTCAATTTAATGCATATATAAGAATTACGTTTTTATTATTGAGCTAAAACCTTTTCAAGCCCCCTGATAGTTCCTTTACCTATTTTTATCACCTCTACTTCCTTCCCCTTCCTCCACTGTTGCCAACAACCAGTTGCCAACAATTACAATTCCTTGACGCCCGTCCACTGCCACCAGCCCCACAAAACCCCGGCAGTCATGTCAGCTAAAATTAGCTGACACCGATCACTTTGCGGATCGCTCAGCCCCCCTGGCGACCAAGAAGCTCTCAAACTCCTCCGGAAATAGGGTTGAAAGGGCAGCAGAGAGTGTCCCTTATAGCCTCCAGGGCACATTCATTGTTTGGGGGAGGAGTGTCAGCTGTCGTTGCCCAACGAGGGGGGCCAAGGAATTTCGGTGAAACGCCTTTTTGACGTCATCCACCTGGGGGCTTGGTGGGGCTGATCGAACGCGATCTGGGGGGATCGTATGGCTTATGGATGGGTTGGGGTGGTGGAAATGGGGTCAGCTGATTATGCGTTCAGCTGGATTGCATGTGGATAGACTAAAAAAAAACTAGGTGATGAAAGATCAGGCGCTATTATGGAAATTATATAAAATTTACAACAAGCTTTTGCCATAATTTAACGCGTAATCTAATATAAACGTATTTTAAGCGCCACCACATATTAAAATCAACTTATCACCCAAATTCAAGTGCCATTACTGGAATTCTACCTACCCTAGCTTTCCGAGTCAGAATTTCAAAGTGTTTTAACGTAATTTAAGGTCAGGTGAAGGTGTTTTGACGGATTTTTAAGGTTCACAAAGCGCCAAAATTATTGGAATTTTATCAAACATAGGATTTTACCATAATTAAAATATTAGGCTATCAGGTATTTTTACACGCATTTTAAACCTTATAAATTCTTCAACTTACCTTAATATCCAAATGCACAATATTCTGTTTGTGAATGTAGTCGATGGCCTCACAGAGTTGGCAAATAATTACAGCGGCCGCCGTTTCGGTCAACACAAAATTGTCTTCGACGACCCGGTTGAACAGCTCGCCGCCTTTCACCCTAAAAAATAAAAAAAAAATTTGTTTGTACCATCTCCACTGCTCTAGTTTTAGATTTATCATGAGTTAATTTATATAGAGTATGCAAAAACCCATCCTCACCCTTCAATTGCCTATTTTCATTCAAACACTGACTCAAACTGTCAAATTTTGTGGCCGGCCAAGCAAACACAACTGTCGCCATGACTCAATTCGGAATTCCCCAACAAAGGCAATGCGTCAATGGGCATCACCCCCATACTTCTAACCCCCCAAAAACTTACAGCTCCATCACGAGAATCACATCGTTGCTCGTCGAATAAAAAGCGTCGTAAATTTGCGCAATTCTTGGATGCCGCATCCTGGTCATAACTGACACCTCGTGCTCAACCTGTTCGCGATCGGCATCCTGAAACCAACAACAAAATAAGCACAACTAAAGCAACAAAATCGCGTCACTCAGAAGCCATCGGATAGCTAGAGTTGTTTTTGATATTTTCAGGTAAAAGCTAGGAACCATGCGAGCGAAAGTGGATAGAGAATATTCGATTTCTGTAGGGCAATTTAGGGAACTAATGCCACACCACTCAATAAAAGCAACTTACATACGATCGCCCCAACCCATCCTGAAGCGGATGATAAGTGAAAAATTAAAGGTTATACTCACTTTGCGAATTTTAATAAACTTTGCTGCGAGCTCGAGTTTGCTAGAGCGTTCGACACAATGGTAGACTTTTCCGAATTTGCCTCTGAAAATTTTGTGATGGAAATTTGGTGAATCGTACTCTCCGATTGGTTCACCATCGATATCGTAGAATTCTTCAAATTTGGCGTTGCTCCGAATTCTGACGATATCTTTTGGGTCGAACGGCGCGAATTCTTCCTCTGAAAATTTACATAATTAGTAACAAAATGCTGATTTCGTCTATGGGCAATTTTTTTGCTGCAAATTCGCCTAGGATTTTGATACTTCACGTTTTCTAAAGCCAGTACTATCAAGCCAGCTATTTTCGACACCCTTCCCAGACAACCATCTGCCCGGCGTGGAGCCTTATTTCATTAAGCTCTCCTTTCTACTGGGTGTAGTCCGAAGGGCCCAGCCGGTGGGCCTATTGTCGTTTTTAGTGTGCGTCATTGGGGTTTTTTTTTCTGTGAGGGGATGTGGAATGGATCTGGGGAGGGTCCCTGAGGGTCCGTGTTGACTGAGAAGCCTTCAATGATCTACCATTCTCAAGGCATGAGGAATTTTAAAATTAAAGGGTTTTGTCAATCGATAAAACGACTGTAACCAAATAGAGAGAGAGAGAGAGAGAAACGAGAAAGAGCAACAGAGAGAGGAGGATGAGAGCTAAAGAGAACAGTAATAAAACCTAACGAGAAAGAAGAACAAAACATGTTTCTCTCTTTAAACCCCTTTTTATAAATCACCAACCTGTCGGATAATGTTCATCTACACGGATTACATCTGGATCGTGTTGGCTGGGCTGCGGAGCACCACCCACGCAAACCATGCAATTGGCTAAAAATAAAATAAATATATTTTTCAAACCAAGACTTTCCAAATCAAAATATATTTCGTAAACATGAAAAATATGAAATAACGGTTCCAAACACCCCAACGGGGCCATGCTTACTTGCCGACTGGTCATCACTGGGTGCGCCCTGGTGCGCATTATTGACAATATCGTTATTCATAGTCCTTAGCCCGCGACAAACACGTCGGTCGCGATTCGAGAAACCCAAACCGACAAAGGTCTTCTAGCCCAATATAAAATGCCAATGGTTTCTTCTGCCCCCCAATGTCGCTCACAAAGCCGCAGCCCTCCTCCCCACAATGGCTCATACCAAAACATTTCCCATTGATTGATCAAATAAAAAGAAAGGCGCTCGCAGCAAGAAAAAACTATTTCTGAACGGCTTCCGGCCATTGAAATGCCTCAAAACCGCAGATAGCTGTAAAAAACGAGGCGGGCGTCTTTGAAGCCGCATCTGGGTGACCAGTTCCGGATTTATGGTTGGTGGGCGGAGGAAATATTTTAGATTGAGATTGGGGAGGAGGAGGAAGAGGAGGAGGCGTAGGGTTTTTGACCAGCTAGTGGACGGAATTGAGATTGAATTTGAATCTGGGGATCCGCATAGGAGGCAACAATCAAGGCAATTGGGAAAAATCAACTGGGGGGCTTGCTGTGTTATGTTATTTGTGGGGGAGTGTTTACGATATTATGATTTTCAGTATTTCAAAATTTTTGAACATCTCAAAAAAAATAAATTTTAGGAAAACAGTAGGTGCAGGAAAAATCGATGTGATGCCTGGGATAAAAATTGAAGATCGGAAGGATTGTGTAACGTAATATGGTCAAAATAGTAATATAACTTAACTCAAAATTTAAGTATATTTATGTTTATTTCGCCACCGAAATTCTAATAACGGCCAACACTCGTATGCCTAGGTCATAGAGTATTTGAGTAAATACTTATTACTAGATTTTTGCTATCAATATTTTTTACGGATGTGCGGGCTCGAAAACACCTTAAAGGCACGAAATCGTGAAAAATAGCTCTAAATGTGTACGGGGTAAGAAAAGATCAAAGGTTTTAAGCTCTACAAGTCGCAGACAAGCAAGTCGTTAGTTAATCTCGATATAACTAAATTCCCCATTTCTTCGACCAATCAATCCATCCGATTAAACGGGCAGTATCGATAAAACACGGTTTTTCGGCGGCAAAAACTGGCGCGCGAGGGTTAGGGTAGAGTTTCAGCGCGCGCGGCGTCTTTGGAGGGCAATTGCCCTCGCAAACAGACGCGGAGAATGCTTCTGGAAGGCGAGAATTCGTTCTGCTCAACCGCAAACAACACCTGCGGCACACGAAACGAGTGAGGGGAGGATGGTGGAAAGGAGGTAGGTTGAAGAGACTGGTTTGTCGAATACCATTTGGGAGAGGTTGGGTGGACATTTGTGGCTGGTCGAAGGTGATAGTAGTAAAGAAAGGGAGTCAGTGAGAATAACGGTTCTTCGAAAATAGAAACTTTAATTTCATATCCTAAAACGCAAAAAAAGTAAATTTTTTTATCCGCTTACGATAATTTTAGTGCTTGAATCCACCATTTTTGGCGTATATAGTTGTGTAATACAAAGTATTCTAAACGAACCTTCATCACAAGCTGACATTTTCGTTTAAAATATAGCAGAGAATCGAAGCTACAACTAAAAACCTTCCAAATCACCCATATTTTATAGAACTTTCCGGCCGTCCCACATTGAATATAATTAAATGGAACCCCAAATCTCGGCCCGGAATTCTACGCCCAAATTATCTATTTCAAGGAATAATCCAACGGAATTTAAAATTCCAAAAAAGTCACCATGATTAGTATTCCTAGCTCTTACGTTCCAGATACGCTCAATCTACACTCAAGAATTATTCTCGACTTTACCCCCTGTCAGAAGCCCAGAACGATATTTTATCACAGGTAGACGCCCCCGGCCTCGGCTACCGGGTCAAAATAACGGGCCGTTGTTTGTGCAAAATGACTTTGACCCACCCGGGGGTAACTGTTGTTCGGCTTATCAGAGAGGGGGGAAATTCCGAAAAAAGGGATTCGTGAATAAAAATGAGTTCGAAGGTGGGGGAGAACGGTGGTGTGTGTGTGTATTTGTATGACTGGTTTGACCCGAGCAACAACAGTTCGCGAGTGTTTGCGGGTGTTGTAAACTATGTAAATCGTGTGTAGTAAAATAGGGGCATGTGACAGGGCATTCAATCATTGGTGTTTATACAGGAAAGGTGTCAAAGGACTTTAAAATAATGTTTTTGAGGATAAGATTCATTCGTAAAAAATTTGTTCAAAAGCAAAATGCAAATAAGGCTCGATCGGGTTGACTAAGTTCGTTAAAGACGTTTTAAATTGCTAAAAAATATCATTTTTTTTGAGATTATCATCAGAATTACGAAAATCTTCGAATTTGGACAAACGAATTTGAAAATGCGCTCCGTGAGGAGAGAGATTTTGGGGTTATATTATTGGAAACAAGGTACTACAGGACTAACCATTTCACTGAACAAGTTTGTTAAAGAAGAAGTACTAAAACTTGAAATGCGCAATTTATAGCTTAAAAAATGATTTTCGTCGTACCCGCTAAATCAGCTTCTAAAGCTAAGGCCAAAACCATGACTAACAATTTAATCTAAAAAACATGAGCAAGACTATACTGTCGGATCAGAAGCCCCCCCCCCCTCCGAAACTGATGATGAAGGTCAATATGAAAGCGCAAATAGGTTCGCAATGATCCGCCGAGGAGGAGCCTTGAGAAAAGAGTGTCGAGACCTCGCAGCCGAGGCTGATCCAATCGATGGTCGAACGTCTCACCTCCCCAACCAGAGGGCCCAAGAGAAGAGCTTCACGTAAGGGGGGAGGGTTTAACAGAAAAACAGCAGACAGAAAGGCCGAGAGCTCCCATCCACAGGCCAGCCGAACACACAACGCCCCCAGAGCCGCCATGGGGGCCACCCAAAAGCCCCTCCTTACCCCTCGGGATCTCATGTGATCGGTTGGCCATGGGATGGCTCCGACACGACGCTGCCCGCCCGTCGTTTTGGCACATTTGGAAATTGGGCTAATTGCTCCTTGGAAAACAACGGGTGGAGAACGCCTACTCGAGAGGTTTGGAGCCAGGAAGAGTTCGGGATCACATCAAAAATCAAGGATTGGGTGGAATGGAAAAAGCGGAAACATGGCTTCTTAATAATCTAGATCAAAAACTTACAGCCTAAAGCTAAAGTTGCAATAAGCGCGTCCTCAAAAAATATCGTCCAGACCATCTTTTCTTATTTGAGTTACTTGGCATTTAAATCGCAACCTATACTAAAGATACGTTGTTTTTAAATTATGATTTAGCTAAACGGAAGAATAATTGAACTATACAAAACGGAAGGCTAAGAATTAGCCAAAAACCTCAAAATAAAAACTGCATCCAAACGGTCTTGGATTGAGCTTTCCGGGGGAAATGAATCGGCCAAACATTTTCCTGCGATTATCGACTTATTTGGCCTGCGAAAGGATAGTATCGTTCTTAAAAGCCCGATCAAAATGAAAGATTAAGTTTTTAGATAAAAATTGATTGGTTTTAAGCTGTAGCACTTTCATTACCACCGCTAACTATTTAGCTTTTAACATGCCTGTTTTTGAGCTGTAAATATAATGAGCTCAAGCAACAGTAATAACAGTTTGAGTCTATCCCTAGAACGAGCTAAAAATGAAATGACTTTCCGAACGCGGAAGAGAAAATAGCCACCCCCAACTAGGGCCATAAATCAAAACAAAAACACAACTCAAGGTGTGAACAAGGTCAGAAGGGGGAGGCTTCAACCAGAGGGGGGAATTTTTGGAGTTGAAGGGGGAAGAGCCCGGGGATGGATGGGGAGGAGCGGCAAATGGCTCAGGGTTTTGTGAGGATAAGTCAACAGTTGGCCTGAGAGGAAAGGAGGACCCACATACAGCTTTCTCCCACCCCCAACAACATTTCGAGACATCCACCTCCCCTCACAAAAGCTCAGCTCTTTTTTCGCATCGACACTCCGGCTTTGATCCCGAACAACCTGCGGGTAGAGGGAAAAACATTTGTTTCGGTGGGTTGGTGGTTGGAAGATGGCAATAAGAATAAAATTATACTAACGACTTCTGCAGAATCCTCAAAAAGTTTGTGGTTCTCTAAAAGATCGCCGCTCAGCTCCGGCAATCTAAATTTGGAAAGCCAAGTGCCAAAGTGCAATTTAAGCAGATGAGCTCATTTGAATAGGAAAGGTTTTGTTCAAATGAAGTGGTTGATCTGATTTAAAACCAGAATATTCCGAACAAGGCCGAAATTTTGGATAGGCAACCGGAAAAGTTTACAATTTTTTGTCTTGCTATGCTCAATCGAATATTTACCTAGATTCCGGAATCGGATCTTACGAATCTTAATTTCCACTCGGTGTCAAGCAGGAGAAAAACAATTATACCCCAGAAAAAAACGTAAACCAATTTTTTTTGCTAGAAAACTGAAACGACTTCTATTACCATGACACCATTCCGATCACAATTCTTTTCGTCATAGCCGTGTCCTCGGTGTGTTGTGTAGGCGATAACACTTATCTTTTGAGAGTCGACCCCCCAAATTCCATTAATTCCCATTTTTTATTTTTTTAGGAACAGAATTTATCACAGCCTATTAAGCACAACAAATTTTGGCAAATGTCAGTAGATTTTGATCCCGGCTTTGCTGGCCTCAATTGCCAACTCGAAGAGATACTCCAGGCATTCAGCGCTGTAAAGTATATAGATATGTAATAGGTAGAAAAAGTTACTGTATTTTGGCTTCTTGCCAAGTTCGACCCCAAACAAATAGGCCGTGGTTTTGGACAAGCACGGCTGGGATGGCGGCACCAGATTTTTGGAGCGTGAGCTTCAGTTCGGGCTGGACTCGAATTAAACAATTTAGAAAATTCAACCAACCAATAATTGTTCTTCAGTTGGTTTGTTCGAAATTATAGGCATTTTGAGTTGATCGGTATTTGCATAGCAACGCTGCAGCTCGGAGGATCGTATACCTGAAATGCTGGGTCTTCTTTAACAGAGAGAGCTATGTCTAATAAAAATTATATGTCCTAAAATTGACTCTATTAACTTGCCTTTGAGGTATTCCTGCTCGGTAAAACAAACATAATCTTGCCCAGCTACCTTCGCAAGTTGCGTCAATAAATTTGAATGCAGAGAATGGGAGTGAATCACGCATCCAGCGGCTAAAAAATTGAGTACTACAAATGGTCGCACCACAAACCGCAAGCATTAATTATAGCTTCAAACAATGGCAGGCAAGAAGTCACCCTCAGTCCACCCGGTTGTATAACTGGCGAGAAATCCTTTGCCGCATAGACAAAAATATCCGTACTGAAACTGTGTTGAACCACATTGGCACCAACTCTTTGATCATATCCTTTTGAACGCTAGATGGGCTCATTAGAATACCATCTCGAGAGGTTGCCTGGAAGGGATTTTGGGTGTTTAAAATGATCTACAGCTAGTGCTCCGCCACTTCCACGCATCCAGCCCTCTTCGTAGAAATGCTTCATCAGTTCGGCAAATCTTTGGGTCGTCATTTCCTGCAGAGGATTTTTAGCGTTGAGTCCGGTAGCTTTGCATACCATCGTCATTTTTAGTGGCTTGAAGTCGGCGTGGATATTGTTCTAAATATTTTGTTGAACATTTTGGAGTGATTATAATCAGTTTAAGAAGCTTTTCAACTGCGCTTCTCGAATTTGAAGCAGTCAAAAGCAAATAATTCGTTGCTATTTTAACAATCCGCAGAATACCACAAATCCAGTTATTTATGCATGGTATTTTCCCTAAACTTTCAGGAGCATTTCCGGGTTGCAGACACGGTAAGAAATCAAGGACCTGGTAAAATACGATCGTATATACCAAATGCTTTTATTCTAAATATAGGATACTAACGTCAAAAGAAACTTTTGGATAAAAAGAGCTCGTCTCCGCTTATCACTTGCTAACCGATCCCCGCCGTTTGAAAGACCGCAAACAGTATGCACATGGGGTATCACCGCGTAGCCCCAGGCTCCAGTGCCCATGTTAATAGGTTAGAACTCCGTTCTGTAACCTCGGCAACCGCCCATCCAGCCGTTCCTTGATTTTGAGTTTTATAGGTGTGGTACAGCATCACCTGGAGTTTACAAAAATCAAAACAATACGGTTTTGAAATTTTTTTAAAGCCCGAAATCGGTGGGTTTTGATTGGTACGGCGTCTGTATCTACTTCATACCAACTTCAAGTAACATCTCCAGGGCTGATACTTTTGAGAATTTTCCTCGATCTCAACAAATTTTGCTTTGCAGGATAGCTGGCTTGGCTAGCGAGCCATGGCCGGACCCCAGCGGCGTTTGCGAATCCCAAATATCATCCAGCTTCCAAGTAGGGGTTTTTAGCGTAGCCAAAACGAGCATCTTCAGATGGGCACGTGACGATGGGCATCAGATCCCTTCGTTCGTTATGTCTCGATTCCATCATCGTGAATTCGCAGGGCAAGCTCTTTATACGCGGTAAGAAATTTAGCAAAGGGTAATTACTCGGAAATTCAAGGCTTGAGCAAGCTGGTGGAGATCGGTCTGGTTCCCGATAAGTTATCAATTATGATGGTCAACCGTGACAAGTTCCACTTACAATTTTGGCTCCCGACGGTCGATATGCATCCATTTACGGTAGGATTTTCTGACGATTTCCAATTCCTCCTTTTTAGGTGATTTTCCGCACCCTGTACAGCCTACTTTGCGGGATTGGCTACCTCAAACAGTGGAACGTTAAGCATATTGAAATGATAAACTGCACATTTCTCAGCAACCAGATTAATGGCCTCACGAATGCACTGAAAGTAAGTAGAGACTTTTCTTTTTCAACCATACTTTTAGAAACTCCAACCCCTCAGTGTAACATTGCTCAATTGCCAGTACAATTCACTGAACCAACAAGAACGCTTTCGTCTATCTGCTGGACTCAGAGATAATGGAAAAATTCAGGTATCCTATTTAATCTACCGATTATTTTGATTGAAAGGTGATCTTTATCGGTTCAACCATGAACCACGAGAAAACCTTGCCAAAAGCCATCACCGAAAAATATAACAACAAATCGATGCGCACGGTAAGTCGTAAAAACAAATATTAATTGGCGATTTCAGATGTCAGCGGCGGAGATTCGCAGAAGCCAGAAAGAGTTGGATGCGGCGCGTCGGTAAGTAATTTACCAGTTTTAAGAAATAGATTTCCTTGCAAGGCCCAGAAAATAAATTTAACTTTTTAGCCGGAAAGAACGCGCGATGGCCTTGCAAGCCTTGACAGGCAGCACGACTCCCAAAGCAGAAGCCAATGTAGAGGCTAAAACTACACAAACTACTCGACGAAAGCCTGCCGCTTCTGCCCAGCCCTCAACTTCGAAGCGAAGTACATCAGGCAAAACCGGATTACGGCGTTCCAAGCGTATACAAGTTGCCCTTGCGGCTAATGCTAAACGCTGCACCTGCGCACCATAGGATAAAACCGCTGTGAAAGCAAAATAGAAAATTTCTTAAAAATCCACGTATTTTTTTGTTTGCTGGTCGAAATTCTAACGAAGTAGCAGACCCGCTCGTTCTTACCATAATATCCCGGTTGTACCATATAATTTGGACGTTTTGAGTTTTATGTATTCCCATATCTTTCAAAAATTGTACAATTATTGTCAATAACTGCACAACGCTCGATGTATCATCCGCTTGCCCTCAACGCCACCTTACATTGTATTTTCCCTACGCGTGAATTTTTGCTGCTTATTTACTACTACGCTCAACAAAATTTCCAAATTAACTTCAATTTTATCATATCCACGTGTCGATCACCATTACAGCTATTAAAACCACGGCTCTGCAATTGTGATATTCAAATGTGCAGTGGCGATTATCGGGCAATTTTCTATTTCGCTCTAATATCCCGATGGTCAGATTAATTCATATCCCCGGTATTATGGTTTCAATTCTTTTTTTGCAGATTTGGATATAAATCGGGTTTACTGTACCGACTAATACATTAATGATCACATACAAGGAACTACAAACTACCACTTCCCGAAAACACCGGTCTTCGTACCAGAACTTTGTTCACCAAACTAATCACGAAAAATGGGAAATTGGCTAATTAAAAAATTGCTTAAGTGACGTATTCCATAGAAGCTCCTGGGAGTTACAAAACTTAATTGTGATTGTTTTCCTCTACCCCCACTTATTGAACCCCATAAATTTTTGCTCACCGAACCGCAAAGTGGTAATTATGTCGAAACGGCTTTAAACGCCCTGCGCTCAACCCTCCCGGCGCTCGTAACATTTGCCGCCTGTAATGACTACGTGAAAAAAGTAGACTTCTGGGAGGAAGTGCTTTTTATGCTGCAAATACTGTCCCCCAGGGAACTTAGCTCCCAAAAACCATGATAATTAGGCCACAGTCACTATAACTGGCAGCCCCATGAGGATCCTAAAACCATTCTAGATATCAATGTATACTACATGCAATTAATCTCGGGAAAACAGTAGGCAGATCTTTACCGAAGTACAACTCTAATTGGGGACACTGGTTCTTATAAAAATTGGTCCTTTGATTTGACTGGGTGTCGCGATACGTGAGGATCTTCTCGATCTTTCCGACTCGGTGCTCTTCACTTTAGATATCATAAGAACTGAGAAATTGGTAATATCATTCCTAAATTTGGAGAATCTCGAAATGACATTGATACAGATAAATGATAATCTGAAATATGGGAACATAGGATTGTTTGCATGCAGACAAGCATTATTGTGGAAACCTACTTATTTTGCTTCCGACGAAGGTGACGAAAAAATGTTTGACGTACGATTGAAGATGATATAAGAATAGCCCAGGGTTGACAGGAATATATAGCATCTACTATCGGATAGCTAAATTTGTCGTGTGTTTTCGGATTTAGCTTCCCCTAATTACCTCAAATCCTGTAGCATATACATCTCTTCCACACCACAGTACGTGGCTAATATTGTTCCCACTTGGAAGAGGCTATTAAAAGCCAAAATGCCAAAGACCAGCAGCGACGAGGCAAGTAAACGAATTTCCGCAGCCAGGTGTGCCCGGCGGTACGTCTGAAAGAAGGCGTTTTTGATTAAGCAAAAAGGTGGCTGGTACACGCAGTTGTTAACACTTCAAAAACTAAGGAAACAAAGAAAAAAGATCTGAGAAACAGCAATCGTATTAACCTCGGATTTGTGGCTCATGACTTTATATTTCGTCTACAACGGTATGATTTCTGAACGGTATATTGAGACTTCCTACCCCAATACAGGTGATCACATAGCAGACCATGGATAAGGTAGTGGAGATTACTGATGAAGCACCATCGATTAGAGCTACTATCTAAATAAATTCAGCGGTCCAACACCCTTAATCAAACTTACGAAGGTACTCTGCGCGTCTGTAAACAATCGTATCTTTCCGGAATCGATAGCAAATCGTATATCATAGCTTGGATCGAAGTTCACCGGTATCACAATTATTAACGGTATTATAATTTGTATTAACGTCATTATAACCATCCGCCATTTTGTCCAGAGCTTAATACAAAGCATATAAACGTAAAAATGACACAAACATGTTCATAGGAGAGCGGAAATATAGTGGATGTCAGCCGATTTGCAGCCGCGTAGATTTGAGCAATGTAGATCACCATCTTTATGTAATAGTGAAAAGCGTTGCAGCACCTAGCCACCCAGGAATAGCTTGTTGGGTCTTGAAAACGTAAATTACGATCATCGAAGTTTTATTCCCTACCATCAGACAAATACGGCGCAAAGAACCAATTCAAATAGTCATATTTTCGTAACCGGAAAAATACGGTAAATTCTGCATAAAGCAGCAAATCCGCGACGAACTAGATAAAAATTTATGTTTCATTTTAGGAAGCATCTACCTGAATAATTGCCAATTTAAAAAACGACCCTTGCAAAATTTTAATCTTCTTTCGATTACGTAGTATATTCCAGACAAGTGCAATATGTACCAACGTCGATACCGTACCCACGGCAAGGAGTATAGCCTGTAGCATATCCAATGCCATGATGACGACCCGTCAAATAGCCTTGACAGCTGATGGTGGGCGGGACCCTATAAAATTAAATTTACCCATTTACAATCACCCCCATAAATGGTTTTGAGGTCCGAGCGCCCATAAATGACTGAATTCTCATTTAATCATCATGCCGGCATTGCGTGCCACATTTTCCGCATCCATCCAATCTACGGCTAACTGTTGGGTTGGATGGTCAACAAAGCTTTGAGTTGATGGCTTTTGGGGAAAAGAGGAAGAATTTTTGTGCTGGACCTTCTACGTGCCCAACATCAAGGAAAATTGGCCACTATTTGGTATTCAGCGGGTGAACAAACGGGGGAGATGTACCCGGGAAATGAGGTAAATTCATTTGCAGACTTTTGGGCTTTGGGATTGAATTAGCAGATGCGGGGACTGTGTGGCGTTGTGATCTAACCCTGGGGTTTCCCCGCTACAGGTCCCGCCTACCCTCCCCCCTGCAATTATGACTATTCTGAGCCGATTTTTTAATCATGCTTCTCCCCCCTTCTTCCACTTCACCCTTTTAGATGTAAAACCTGATTGCCGGCTTGCCCCTCCCCCCATATCCCCTAAGGGACCAGCAGACAGGAAATTGCAGGCTGTTCCTGGCGTAGTTGGCGTTGGTGCTACTTGGTGTCAAAACCATTCTACGAAGAGTTAATTGAGTTTATAAAGTGGGATCTGGAACTACAGATACTACAATTTTCCTTGGGACCCGGATGCCTCCGTCCCTTTGGGGGAATTGCCGACTGATGTTGATCGTCGCTTGTCCCGATGGAGGGTAGACTGGAAAAGATGCGCCTTGTTAAGTAATAAATATTGCAAAGAGGGGCGCCCCTATTTTCCGGGAATTAGATGTTGCTTTCCTGGAAAGCATTAAAGGGGTCTAGGTATTGCGAGGAAGGGGCAATCCATGAGTCAAAGATGCCAAACGGAAAGTGTCAAAGATAGTTTGTAAGAATGAACAAAATGGTTATGGCGGAACTCACAAAAAATGCCAGGCGGTTAATAAGATCTATTGCCGAGAAGCAATAGCGCATGGGCGAAACATGGCCAGAAGAAGAAGCTGAAAAGAACCGGATTACAGTTATCATTTTCCAAGCCATAATCAACTACCACGAGCCCCAAAAAAATGCACATCCTAGTGGCTCCGAATATACAAAATATATTAGCATGGTTTCGAAATTCGAAAAGGCAACATCAGCTTTTTTGCCATTTATCGTCGTAAGAATTACAATTAAAATGCCTCAAAAATAAAACCAATTTTATAAAATCGGTTCACGCTATATATCAGCGTTATGTTTGCCATTACATGCTTGCCGATAGGGCTTCGGAATTAGTTTGAAACAGCATTCATCTGTATTTTGACATAGCAAGCAGGCACATTTGGATTATCACGATGCCTCTGTTTAAGTATTAACGAAACTCTTATATTTCATCATTCCTTTATATCCCGGAAATTGGCTTAAAATTGATTTGCATGGCGGGACACATGGGTAACCGGGCCCCCCGGGTCGTCGAAGCGAATGACCCCCGTCCACTCACTTCTAGCCAGACCCCCGCTTTCGGAAGCGGTTCCACTGCAATGGTATGGATGCGCCAAAATTAGCTTCAGACTTCCCGAAGGCTCGTTCTTCAGTGGCCTTTAATTGGGCAAATGCATTTTCCACGGGCTGACCCCGAACCCGTAGCGTTGTTGGCCCGTTTATCCTAGGACCCATCCTCCCCCATCCATGGCCTCCATTTCTCTCCTTCCCGAAAAGCTGCCCCCCGTCCGCCGGATGGATAACGGATTCGCACTCCTCTCCAACCGGATTCTAGCCATACATTTGGTGTGTTGGCCTTTGTTCCGAGATCTGATACCACATGGCCCCCCGATATACTCTTTCCCTTTTTGGTGGGTCCCAGATGATGGAAGTATTGGATGGCGTTGTTGCGGGTTCATTGTGTTCGGCTGCTGCCTAGTTTTTTAGGGTATTTCGGGGGCAAGGATAGGATAGATTTTGAAATATAGGGTTGCGAATTTTAGGCGATCAAGGAACAAGGTTTCCTATTGGTTCAAAGGCATCACAAGGTTTAATTGGGTTTTAAAGGTGGTAGCAGAAAAAATTGTTTAGCGGGTTTCCTTTTTCTGGATGGCGCCCCGAAAAACCATACTGAACGCATTGCATAAAAAGTTTATTTGCATAGGTAAACAGGCATATTTTATGTAGTCGCCTGGCTTTTTGGTAGATTGTGCCCATTTGTTCTCAATAAATTTGTATTTCGTTTTGTCAGCCCATTTTGTAATTTTTCCATTCTCCAACTAAACTTTCGGGTATTAGGATAACCCTAGCTTCCTGCTCCCCAACCGATCATTTCGGAAATTCAAATCCACATATTTTGACCTTTTCAAGCCGATATCTATCCAACCGACAAAAAGCAAGGTTTTTTTATCATCAATTCCACCCCAAATGGCGAACATGAAACCTGATCCGGATTTCAGCGTCGCCCACAGACCCTCGTCTACCTCCTGTGGGTCCCATACATATAATTGGCTGGCCAACAACCCTTTTCTACTCTATCTAGGGCTCCGCCGAATTGGTGGTCCGAATCGTCTGTGCCCAATCCTTTTTTCTGAACGTTACCCACCGCCAAGCCGTATTCGAATTGCGTGGAGCCGGCAATTTCCCCGAGCGGCGAACCACTAACACTTAGCTATAATGCGAGCGTCCGAGGAAATGAGTCACGTCATGCAATATTAAAGGGACTGGGAAGGTAAAAGCGTACGGCATCGGAAAATTGATTTGTGCTTGCACGACGCATTGGCATTCAATTCTGAGGATATAGTTAGAAATAGATATATCTAAGTAACTAACTAAAAATCCGGGAATACATTTTTTAAAATGAAGCCTCTAAGCAGTGAAACGCAAATTTGAACATCTGATAAAGCGAATAGAATGGACTTACATAACCTCTAAATACCCATTTAAGTGTTCTTCACCCCACCTATTTCATCCCCTACATCGTGTTCTCACCCTAACCCTCAAAAAAACGGCCATCATACCCAAAAAACAAAGTCACATTGAAGCCCACCAACCATGATATAAACGGCCCTAAATACCCTATTGTCCTTTCCCGCCACAAAACCCCCCATCAAACCACCATCGGCCTTGATTAAGCCAAGAAATGCGAATATCCCGACCACGGAAGATACCTCCTTTGTTTTCCCCCTCTGACTTGCTGCTTCACCTTCAAACTTCCGCTCCGGGGCACCCTTTAATTTTCAGTTCTATGGGAGGGTGAGGCGGGGGAGAAAGAGAGGGTGGTATGGGATTCGAGGGCGAGCAATTATCCCTCGGAGGTCTCCGTTGAAACGTCAGTGGAAATGCATACTCAATGAGGTTTTTGAATTCGCAATTTCAGAATGGCTATTTGTGCATGGAGAAAAGCGACGTGCGCTTCATACTATGGGGCTCAGGGTTTTTTTGGAAGAAATTGGTGGGATTTGCGGTGTTTTAAAGGGATGAATTGAGTTTCTTTTTTCAGATAACTATTTGTTTCTCCATTATTTGGGCTGAAAATAAGACTTCTAGCAGATTTTTCGACGCTTTAGCGAGTGCTGAAGCATTCCTTTCAAATATAGAAAACTTATTTCTCTTGTTGCTGCTTGCTAACAAGGAGACGTTTTTTAGTGTCCACGGAGTTTTGAGATGGGACCAATCTTATTTTATGCAGATTTTTTTTCTGATTAAAACCTCGTTTTCGGAATCTGCGAAACGACCATATTTAAAAAGTTATGAAGCTTTAAAGTGTCAAAAAATGCCCAAAATTGCCAAATTTTGCCGGTTTTCGACCTTTAAAGCGTCATAACTTTCTTATTTTTATCGTTTCGCAGATTCTGAAAACTAGGTTTTAATCAGCGCAAAATTCTGCATAAAATAGGCCTGGTCCCATTTGAAAACTCCGTGGACACTAAAAAACGTCTCCTTGTAAGTGCAAGTTAGTTTCTCTCTCCCATCATTTCGGATTGCGCCCCTTTCCTCCCGTTTCTTATGAAACTCTTCAAAATAAATCCTCAATTTCCATGATCAAATTTTTGAGCAAAACCGATTTTGCCACTCCTCCATTCCATCAGCTTCCCGAACCTCAAAACTCACGCCTTCTAACAACAAGGCACCCGCCCCTGAAAATTTCACCAAGCTACAAATCTTCGTGCCCCCAGGACAGCTTTTCGTTGCCTAGTTTTACGAGTTTTTCTCGTTACCAAGGACTGCTACAACAGTAGTCCCCTAACCCTCGAAATTTACCACGCCACCGTGGCACCCACAAACTATTCTTATTCCCCCCTTTTTCCCCGGAAAGCTCGAGCAAAGCACCGTAGCTTGTTTTCAAATTCAGAACCCGCATTCTGATGCACCCGCCCCCGAGACGCTCATATCCACCCCAAAATACAAGGCGAAAACAACCGGAGGGCCACCCCAGCTGCTCGCGTTCTTCAACACGGAAGAGATAGTTACGACCATAGCACGCATCGGATTACACTCCTAGTATTTATTAGAAGGGGCGCATTCATTAGTGTTGATGTTGGTGCCTCTCTTTTTTTCAGCTAGCAAAAAACAAGCGTTATTTAGGGGTACACTACGTGCGAGCCAAGGGCGTTCCAATGAATGGCCACCGGGGCGTCTGGAGGTTGAATGAGGATTTTCCTTTATTCTTCTCCCCTTTGTGAACTCACTAGCCGGCCGCTTCTTTTTTTGGAGGGCTTCGTTTTTTGGATTTTTATTTTGTGTTTATCTATGTTTTGGTTTTGAACCCAAAGCTTATAAATTTAGGTATGCAATGCCATAAATGCGCTGAGAGGTTTTAGACAATTTCTTAATGTTGGAAAATGAAAAATCCCGTCAGCCATAATACCGACAGCAAAAATCCTGAAATGCTTTGTAAAAAAAGAATTGGCATTCGAATTAGCGCCATGAATATGTCAGGATCTAGGTTGTCGAAATTTTGGCCTGTAGAGATCTTGGCTGTCGGAGCATGATTGGCATTTCTCTTAATGAATTTTCACTTTAAAAAGAACAATAGTTTGCAATTTTTGAGACCTTAAATTTGATTCTTACTTTCGACCTTCGATTTTTTTCAAAGACCCAGCGAACGCAAGAAACAGTTTTGGATTTGCCGGACAGCTCCTGGATTATCCCAAAACCCGGCAGCTTCCGTCATAAACAACCATATTCCGCGTCATAAGCCGCCTTTTTGGAACTGGCTGCGGGATGCTACCGTCATTTGGTCGCAAGAAAATCAGCAGGGGGATTTACAAAGCGGCCTTTATTACCCGATACTCTTTTGGGTAACGGATTTTTGCCGGCTTTAGTGTACTACCCAAAATCGCGTGCAATCCCCCATTATTTAATATGAAACGCGAGTGACGCCCGTCTATTTTGGGGCCGAAAATGGATGACAAAATGATTAGTCCAGCAAGATGCGCCACGCGAAGAGGTAGAGAGAGGCTTGTTTTAGATTTTTTTATGAATTCCTATGGAACTTAAATTGTTTTGAACATAGTGAGCTTGGATTTCTGCAACGCCATTGGATAAAACATCAAAAACTATGCCAAAGACTTTTAATTACAGCCCGAAATAACGAAAAATAATTTAGTTATGACAAGAACAATCATAATTTGGTCGACCTGTAATTCACCATTTTCACGTTATAATTTATACTGTTCATTTTTATTGCAATTTTCAGCCAGGGAAGATGGCTGGGATCTAGAGTTGTGTATCGGATATTTTTAAATAGTTTTTGAGATTTGCCGGATCTGCCGGAAATTGCAAATTCTTACCTATCAACATTGTTTTTCTCCCAGTTCCACCACAATCCCGATGCGCGATACTTGATGCATGAAAAACGTTGGCATCATTCCTGTCTGCCCAGTCATTCTTTTTGCTTCCTTTTTCGATCACAGCCCTTCATCCCATTTTGCAGGGGCTTAACTTTCGCCGCTGGCACCCATACATCACCGAATTCATAGGTCCCTAGCATGCATCCACTATCTCCTCCTGCCCCTTTTTTGTGGGTGTGTTGCGAGTCCGAACGGAGGGGGGGAGCTGGGCCCCCCTAATTCCCATCGTGCCCTCACCCCCTTTTGGCTGCCCAAAAACCTCCAAGGCTCCATTCACAATTTTCAAATGTTGCCCAATTCGAGCTCTCCTCCACCCCTTCATACAAATTGGATGAACATGAATCCCGAAAAAACATCCGCGCCCAGAGAATCCCACGCGGGCCCAGTTAGGGATTATGAGGAACGCGCAAACACACCTCAGTTTTCAATATTTTCTTCAATTTCCGTTTATAAATCATTTTAAATAATCATTTATCATCCAATGGTTTTTCAAGCCTGTTGTAAAAATATAATTTCTAAAGCTATTACCTTCTTTATTTTTGTGGAAGTTTTAAACACCTGATTTCTTGATTTTTTACTATATATTTTTGCACTTAATAATCTATGTTTTCATTCCGATTTTTGACGCTCGACTTGATTATTCAAAGCACCACTCTTCCAATGGTTTTTGCAAAACTGTTAACTGACCAAAACATCCTCAACTATTCCTCTCCCTCCCACATTTTCAGTCTGCCAATTTCCGGACAAATCCCCCCAAAAGCGTTCCAGCCCCCTTCAGGAAGCATCTCGATGCAAAATCTCTGTAAATTCTCCCTCTCTTTGCTCACATACGGGAAGTATGGAGGCGTGTGGTTGACAAATTGGCGATGAAGATATTCGTGGGATAGAGTTTCCACCCCTTGTTATCCCATTCCAACCCCGGATCCCAGGAAATTTGGCAATGCCACAAAATTTGCCCTCAACCCCTGGCATGACGAGTTAGTGCACGAAAGCCAACTTGAGGGAATACCCTCACGACAAATGGATCCATTTTTGGGAGGGCAGCCAGCATCCGATGAAAAACATATGTCTTGCCCCGAGCATACACTTTTTCAAGAGTGGCAATGACGGGTAGTAGAGTGGACCTCCAAGGGGTAGTAGAGGCTGTCATGAGATGCTTCTTGGCTACGTGCTAAGATGGGAAATAATCGTATTTGGAGGTGAGACCCATCTGTGGCTATCCCTGGCGGGCTTCATCCCCCATGACCCTTTGTCGTTACGAAATCCCATTACATTTCTTTTCCTTGCTTTTAGTCTATTTTAGAATTTTGGAAATTCCAAGAAGTGTTCTCTGAAAAATTGTGGCATAGTTTGATCGCAGCGTGTGGTCCCAATTTTTCTAACCCTTCATCCTAAATCCTTCATCCTGGAGAGCGTTGAATATTCTGCGCGCAGGTCGCGTTCGAATCATAAATTCAAAGAGGAACGCATGCCGCGCCCTAAAAGGAGTTTCCATTTTTTAAGCTTTCGTCAGGACTTTGATACCGAACGGCCTTCTGTTACTTATGTGCAAAATTCAATTCCAATTCATTTTTGCAAAGCAGCCAACATTTTTACCAAGCCAAATAAAGCCCGGAGAACTTCCCAAACCCAAACCCCAACAAAACAAAAGCGATAATTTCCTGCGAACCTCGGCATAAACTCGACAAATCCGTAACACCATCGATTTTTGAAAGTGCCTCGTTCTCTGAGCCCGGGCGGATTTTCCATTGAGCTGACAGTCGAATGTAGGAAGGGATTTTGCCCCTATATTCAAGAAGGGGGGGGGGGGGCTTTGGGATAAAGCAGCCAAAGATTTCCTCTTTTTCTAAATCCCTTTCTTTGGCCGGGAATCAGGGACTCTGGAACGTTACTAAATTGGAATCCAATCGCTAACCACTTCTCCGCGCTGTGTCCAAATAAATATTGTTCGCATTTTCCGGTGGGAACAGGTGCTTTTGTTGCGTTTGGCATCGAGCCCGGTGCGCCTTCTATCCCATTCTTTTCCCTCCAATTCAGCTCTCAATTTCCATTTTTTTCGTGTGTGTGTGTGTTCAATTTGGGGTAAGGGAGGTAGGGGAGAAGAAGAGGTTTGTGGGTGGGCGGCATCGAACGGGGGGTAATTGGGATCGGATGGTGAATCCGTATGTTATTGGATTGCAGGTCGGGCCATCGAGAGAAGAGGAGGAGGAGGCCCTTCGAATCGTGTGTGTTGGTTTTGGTGAAGAGATCGGAAGAAAACCGTCAAATCGGAACGTCCGGTGCACAATGGATTCATCAAGGTCTTCACTTTGCAACCAGGCGGCCCAGTTTTCCTTGGCCGCTCCCCCACCGCCACGGACACCAAGGAGTACCTCACCACAAACAGTTCGTTGTTTTAATCGATTAAAATTATGTTTATTCTTCGTGGGAGAAGAGCTTTTAGCAGCGAACTAGGTTTTGTCAATGTTCCGTAGTCGCCTTATAATGACGTATATTACATAAATATGGAAAAGAAATAACACAAAAAAATTTTTCATATAGAATTAATTAGAAAACAGAAACCTCTCAAAACTATTAAGAAAATTTAGATTTCATCTACTCCCCCCCGCTAAGGAAGTAGCACCGATACTAGCCTTTACAAGCGGTCGTCTTTAGGGGATACTGGAATTTTACTACTAAATACCTTTTTTGTAACAATGGACAACTTTAAACCACTTTTTGTAAGCTATGTCGACACCTAAATCTCTTACTAACAAGTCCAAATTGCTTAAAGATTACTGTACTGAAGACGACAGTACCCCAATTTTCCCTTAAAATTTCGTTAGATCTATGTGAATTTCCCAGCTTTGTTGCGAGAACCGAAAAAAAAATAGGAACGGCCCGGCGGACCCCTAGCTTAAAAATCCCGTCAATAGTATTAACGAACGTCGCGGTTCGCCCCCATAAACAATTGATCCCTCCACTGTCCATTCTTTTCACCTCCTGATTTTTTGATGGAATTGCCCTTTCAAAGCAATATCCCCCAAATCGCATCCCGCCCCAATAATCCTTCGACATTTCCCCTTCGCTTCCGCAACGGATATTAACAATGATGAGAAGTAGTCTCCGAACCTAAATTACACGCCACTGAACAAAAGGCTTGCCATTTCCGAGCCCTGGAAACAGTCAAGTTGATAGTTTTTTTAAATTATCTGTTTTCGATATTAAATTTCATTTTTTTTGTGGAAATTTCAATCATCGGGGTTAGTTAAAAAATAATTAGCATGCACCGTAATTGAAATCAACTTTTATTAGTGACGAAGAGGGTTCCTTTAAAATTTTATATAAAGGTTTATCAAAGCTGATTTTCTTAAGATATATCCTAAATTTTTAGCCGAGCCAGAGCGTCGACCACTCGACGGCTTATCGCAAATTTCTGCTGGAGAAGCGTAAAAGTTTTCGGCAACGCGGGAGCTTGGTGAGTTACTGTAGCCCTCGTTTGACTATCGTAACTTTTCAAAGCGCTCTTTTTGCTAAAATTTCCCTTTCCAGGGCCCCACCATCGCGTCCGCCCCATCGGTTGAGCACGAGGAATACCGTACCCGGCCATGCAACGACGAGGCTGGTAAGAATGGGAAAAGCTTCGACTTTGGCGGCAACGTACATCACTCGAGCTCTGCGTCAGAAAGCAACGCTTTTGTAAAGGTTGGTGTTTGTTCATAGAAAGCTGGCACAGATGTTGTACGCTTTTAAATTAATTTTTTGGTGTTGCTTTGAGCATAAGAACGCGATATGGAGTGACAAGAGGGTTAAAAATATGCCCAAACGTCACTATGATGTCCATTAAAAGTGGCGTGAAAAGTAAGGCGATGGAAACATTCAATTTGCCAATATTCAAGTGCATGTAAATTAGCACTTCTAGCTGTGAAGCCGGTTTCTGGGCCAAAACTGATATCACCAATGGTATATATTTCTTCGGTAGATTAATAATTTAACCTAACTTAAGCCTAAAGGTTTTCTAAGCTAAATAATGGGGTAAACTTGACAGAAATTAAATTGGAGTGCAGAAAAATAAAATGGAAAAATGAAAGCTGACGAGAAAAAAGAAAAATAAGTGTACTTGAAAAATAATAGCGATTAAAAGCTTTTGAGGGAAGTGGCTGCAGAAGCTCGTAAATCTCAACTTTTCCCTAGCCCTCAACTAGTGCCAAAACCCATACCAATATCGTAACGAGAATCGGGATCCAATCAACTCAGAAGCCCGTTGACGCGAGACCACATTGCCCGGGATAGGTTGACGGGAGCGCCGGCAGGATTGGACCGGCGAGAAGAAAGAGCATAATTCGCAGGTTGTACCCAACCCTTTACCCACCAGGTTGACTGACTACTACATCACTCTCCTGCCCTCCCAAACACCGGGGAAGAAGCTTCTCGCTTCCACTTCCCATCCGTTAAGGACCACACACTCGGCCAAACGCAAAAAGACAGACAGACACACTCTTCTCGATGAGCCCCACCAGCTCTTGGCCACCAACCTCACGTCTTCCGCTTCCCAAACCCTAATTCCCAGATCAACCCCTCAATTTTTCATTTCACCCCCGATGTGCGTGCCAGCCTGGCCAAAGATGTCCTTCTGGGCCCATGGGCACACTCATTTTTAGTTATTTTGGCGGTAGCGGAGAGGTGTCTGGTTGAAACGGCAAGTGTCTGAATAGCCCCTGGATTTTATTTTTATTTAATTCATGAAATGAAATGAAATAAAATTAAATTAAAGGCCAAATCATTTCGAGATTTCTAAACGATCTTGAACCACTTCGCTGAAATAGAGCACAACGCGATTCTTTATTTGGATTTTGCGCCCATAAACAAAGAAATAAGATTGCAGAGCATTTTGGGACATTCAGAACCCATTTTGCTACGACTAAATCAAATCTGGGCCTTTGAATCGTTAAAGACCCCAATCTCAACCCCCCTCAGAACTCTGCTCACCATATACCCCTTCTTACGTCGCCGAAGTCGTGGGGAAACCCGGCCACACGCGTAGAAATGCGATCACCATGAGAACCTGCTATTCCTAGCCCAATCATTTTCTAAAATTTGACTCCCCTGCCGAGTTCAAATTGTTAGAGAGGCCCGGGGTGCGGAGCCATAAGCCTCGGCCGTTTTATCGTGTTTTCGAGATTTGCCCACAATTAAGTCTGGGGATTTATGTATTACATGCGTTTTCCAAGGATCGGCTCCTGAGCCGCTAAGATCAGGGGTTTTAGGGGAGGAAATGGCGATTTGTTGGATGATTTAAAATTGAATAGATGGTGGGAATAAGAACATTAAAGTCTTATATTTTGCTAGTCAAGTCGCCGTAGTCAACCTGTCGTATCATTAAAAAATTGTCACGTTTTGATAAAGTTATAGGTAAATAAGATCCCAAAAAAGGATTCTTGATGCAAATGACTTCGTGATAGTATTCTCCAGGAAATGTGTCCTAAGCCAGCAAATTTCTAATTATTTGCAACCGAACCTTTTTTCGACCAGACATCCTGCTGATCGATTCTCACTCCCAAATTCCGCCCTGCTCAGCTGAGCATAAGCTTCTGAATCCTTCGACTTTGCCCCCCTCCCCCCCCCCCCCCCCACCACACGGAAATCACGATTCCCATCGGCTCATATGCGATGCTCCCGAAGTGTGCTGTTCCGAGAAATGTCGAGTAGTGGCTACTCCCATGCGCTCTATCCCTTCACACATCGAATGCCTATTCAGTTTCCCTCCTTCCACTTCCCTCACCAATAAACATTTGTAGCCTCGGGCCGCCAGCGCCACCCGCCATATTCGGTTTCAACCCAAATAAAACCCAATCTCGGTACACCTTTTTTATTAGGTGCCCCCAATCCACTTCAGCTTCTGCCAGAAAAAAAATGTTGGCCCCTCCAGCGTTCCAGGCCATAGTTGACCACTGAAATATTCAAGAAAACGTCCCATTCTTTGGCGGTGTTCTGTCCTTTGAATTTTGGATATGCATCGCTATCACGGGAAAATCGGACGCAATTTATTTTTTGGCAGCACTTATGTGATACTTTGTGACGGTTGTTCACTGGAAAACATGGCAAGTACAAGGAAATCCTACATTTTTCATAATTGAAAGCGCGCGGGGAGGGGGAAGTGGCTTTTTTGGAAGGCCGTCTAATCCTCATAAAACCAGCGGTAAAAATAGTCTGAGAATGTGGTGAACACATAATATTTTTCGTTACATAGTATTTTTTGCTACGGGAAACCTTCGGCATGGATTCACTTTCCTTAAAAACTTGTTTTCTGGCTTTGAGATTTTTTTGCGAACTTGGCAGTCACCTCTTTTTGGAACCTAGGTGGCTGCGTTAAAATCAGCATATCTGCCTGAATTTTAGAAGAAAAGCATTCCGAACAATTTATTTTAAAAAACTAACAGAATCCAAATCATTCGTATCTTGAATTTCTGAATTTCTTTTAACTCAGAATTCCTGCCAAGGTTCTCAATCCAAAACGCATTACCCGCGCTCCCCTTTGTCCCCCACCTTTTTCATATACTAGAGAATGATGCTAATTTCCCTTTCCATCTGAGCCACATGCATCCCAAAAAAACAAAAGCGCGACGTGTGGCCCAGCGATTCTTGGTGGCGTAGTATTCGGTTTGTGGCTTCAGGATTCGCATTCAAGACGGTGCGCCTCAATTGGGCCAATTAGGCGCGATGCCCGAGGCGTGCTCCCTTGAATTTTCCTTATCCGTCGGATGCCCTATTTTCTAAATACTTGATGGCGCGTTGCACCTCGACATCGACGAGTGGGACTCTAGGTGTACGGCTTTTAATGTTTTTTTTTTCATTATTGAAGGACTCGTCTTGACTAGGGACTAGGGTTTTAGAAGACTGTTTCTATCCACTTTTTACCGAAACGCCAGAAATTTTGCATTTTCGAGGCCATTAGTGCGTTAACTATGTTTTAAAGTATTTTCCTTTTGTCAGTCTCAGATTCATCTAGCTAATTGGTTTTTTAGCTTCATTTCTTCAGCTTGACGTCAATTATGATAGGGTACCAGCCTATTTTTATCGTACCTATGGCAATTCCCGAATGGCGTGCGGCTCTACATAAATTTAAAGTCCAGAAAATCCAAAAACCTTTAGTCCTTTTCAACACTATACCCCCCGCTAGTGAAGCAGCACCCCATTGAAGGCATCTTCCATCCAAATCTCACAAGATTCCACACAAAAATCCGGTTTTTTGTTCTGATTCCCGATAATCCAAAAAGGCTTCCCTGATCCTAACGCTATCGATTCCCCCGTGGATCCTATCCTAAGCCCCCCACCTGGACCAGCTTTTCTTCCCCCAGATGAACGGGAAGCCGGTCAAAGGCGGATAATTATTGAGGGGCCGTCTCCATTGTTTTGTGATGGCACCTATCTACTTCTTCCGTCTTTTCTGTTTTCACCCCTCCGGTACCTGGATCTCAAGTCAGTCCGGAGAAAGGAGTGGCCCAGGGGCGGTGTGCGATATAATCCCGTCGTGTCTCCCTATTGAATGCCAATCTGAGAGCCGTACAAATTTCATTACTTTCTCACCCCGCGGCTCTCCTCTTTTCCAACGCCTCCCTTGAGCCGCGACCCATTCCAATTTTTGACTTTTTCTCCGCGCCGTGCTGGCCCTAATGGATCTGGGCAGGTTTTGTTGAGTGGATAGTTGCTTTTTTTGGAGCTGTGGTGTCTTGGATGGAGTTTAATCTCAAAGAAATCGTACGGTAGCTTGGTGTTTGCACTTTTTGCCCTCGACTAGGCTCTTCATAGCGAACATCTACTATTACGAAATTTCTAGCGCAAGGTAATCAAACACCAGTCTTCAAAAATTTCCCAGCCAGCCAAATCAATATTTTCCGATTTTTTTCGAGCTTACCGGCCACTTTCCCATCGGCTACAATCCCAACATACCACTGATTCAAACACCTAGTCACACCCAGCCGTATACCTTATCCCAATTTCTCTCTTATTTTTTTTTCCTTACCTTTATCCTGTTCTCAATTCTCCTTAATCCGATGGTGTTTATGACAGACATTGAAGGGACCTCACATCTGGGCCACGACAACATGAAGGGCCGCAGCACGGAGCTGATCCCGTTACGGGATCAATATTCCTCCTCATTACCGACCAGCTCGAGTCCGGCGGGCAGCCCGGTTGGCCCACCACCATTGAGGGGTCGCCGATCTGAGGAATCGGGGGTTTGGATGGGCCCTGAGCCACATCTTGCCAGTACTCCGGGAGGTTCACCGACACAACACAGGCTCCGTGAACCGCTCGTGCAGAAACGCCGTGACAGCTCGTTTCAGGAAGTGGGTGATGGAAAATTGAGGGTTGGAATTACTCGCGAGTGTTTTGAGGTGTTGCAAGTAGCTCAAACTATCATTCATTTTCAATAGCATCGTTGCGCTTTTCGTGATATGAAATATTTCACAGCGTTTGAATCACGTTTACGTTTCTGCACAGCGTCTCGTAAATTAAAGATATAAAGAAGACCCTGGGAGTTAACAGTTAAATCAGTCAAACAATCAAACAGTTAAATTTGGCAACTCTTTGAGGTGTTAAAAATTTGAAGTATCATGACCAAATCATTAATAAAAATTTCATGAAATTAACATTTAACCCTACCAACCCACAACAACCTATCCGACTATCCCCAACCTTAAAATATCCACCATTTAGGACGCCAAGTGCACGGCGTTCGAAGAGGTAACCCCCACTTACAAGTCGCACAACAACTAGGGGTCCACGGCACAAACAGTGTTTCTTATTTTTATTTTTGAGGCTTTTTGGTAAAGCTGGTGTACAAGTTGTTTGAAGGTACATATAAAAAGAGTTAATGCCGTTTTTTAGGTCAGCGCCGACTTCTTGAGGCTGAACGGTTCGCGGCAACAATTCCGGAACCTGCTGTCTGCACGAAAAAGCTGGGGCAGATGCCACCAGCTTATACGAGAGTCGATTGTTCAAGGGATTCGTTAGATAGCCAACGTGAGTATTTTAAGTAGAAAATTTGCCAGTAGACAGTCACAAAACAATAAGAGACTTAATGAAGGTATAGGTACCAATTATACAGTTCAGCAGAACCCGAACACAATTTATAATCTGAGTAAACCATTATCAAATGAATAAAAGGAAAGATATTAAATCATGGTTTTGGACGATCCGAACAAACTGCTTTTTCCATAAACCCCTTTGCAAATTAGCCTTATCATCACTCAAAACCACACCCCTCATTAACATAACCAAAACAATCCGTCCATCCATCCTCCCCATCCGATATTCCCTACCCTAAATTACACCTCCTCTCTCATCTTTGACCCAGCCAGCCAGCACTTTTTTCGGCCTGATTCCCCTCTCAGGAAAAGCCTAGAGGTTAGTATCCCTTTCTAGACGAAAATCTCATGTTACAACGACTTTTCCCCTCCAGATCCCCCTACCGCGCGTGAGCTTCAGCTTCTACTAGGTGCTCGCAGCCACTAAGTTCTTCATCCTAAACTAGACCAAAGGCTAGTGGCCTCACAAAAACTTGCAAGCATGCAATGAGTCCATCTAGGGCCTAGTGTAGCTTGCTCACATTGGCTTTGCGCCATTGGGCCCCAAATTTGCCAATTAGAGGCCGAAGGGTCCAAGGCGTTTGCCTTCAACACTCAGCGCTTTTTCGCTCTCTTTTTTATCTATCATCCACTTTTCTAATCTCATCTTAAATTATACTTCTTTGATTCGTGCCGTTCTCAAATCTATACCAAAATCCCCGCTGAATCAGTGAGAACATGTCGAATTTCGCCACAACTCAATTTGTGAATTCACACGGATCCACTCTATCCCTGCGAACGCTTTTTGAGAGCGTGAACTCTTTTTGCTCTCATTTGGCTAAAAAGCTACTTGGTCTGACGATAGCTAGAATACCGTATGCCCTTGGATGCCCCTGCGCGGTTTGGAGCGGCTGTTCCGCTCCGGTGACTTTTTGCTGATCGACCAGGAAGACACCGGTGAATATAAAACACAAAATCCTAAAAACAAAGAAGTAAAAATAGAACCTTGATCCATGTTGTGGTTGTAGAAGAATAATTCTGATTTAGCCTTGCGCCCACCCCACCATGGTCCCGTCATCACCGTCGAAGATACCGGCTCCCAGCTCAAAATCAACCGAGGCAAGACTTCCATCACGTCGTCGATTCTTGACTCGACCAAGTCCTCATTTGATAAAGGTATCTAATAATTTTAGATTCAAGAAAGATAAGATTTTCCAGGGAACATCACCTTTGTCGAGACCGGCAACGGTTCGGCTCAGCATGGCAGTAATCACTCGAATTTTAATCTACGCCGAAATAACAGTCGGTAAGTAGTATATTTACCTTGTGGATCTTGAGTCTCAAGCCTACCTTTATATGTTGTTTTAGTTACGGTGTGCCGGTCAATAGCAGTGCCGTTAAACTGATCTATCGAGTAAGGGCAGAACGGTAAGGTTTTAAAAACTGTTGCTAATATTTCTTAAGGCTTAATAACCGAGTCCGTATCGTTGATCGTGCTTTATTCCTGGCCATGATTGGCGTGGTACTGATGATCGCGGATTCTGAAGTGACTGGGCAACGATTATTCAATTTAACGAAGGTATGAAAAACCCCCGAGGCAATGGATAAAATCCTTCTAGGACTCCCTTCCTTCCCTGATCTGTCGCGGCTTTGTTGTGATGAGTACGATTGCCTTGCTCTATCAAATTGTTTTATATCATATTAATGAAATTGTGGTAGGTTAAAATATCAGCATCCGTTTAATTTTTCTATTAGTTGGATCTGGTGGACTGTGGGGCTGATGATTGGCGGGTGGTGATGACGACGTGGCGGATTATGCAATTTATTTTGGAATTTACTGTATGCGCAATATGTCCAATACCAGGTTTTCCTATTTTAATATGTATTGTAGTATTTTTTAGGAACCGGTGAAATGTCGTGGGCTTATATTGAGACGAGGACACCTGTGCTTTATTCGAATAATAATACTCAGGTAAATAATATTAAAAATAATGTATATTCTTTTTTTAAAGCGAAAACAAGTGGATAGCTTTTCAATGAGAGACGTACCAGTTGATGTTCTACTTTCGTTACTGATGCTTTTCCGTTTTTACCTGGTCGCCCGTTTTATGGTTCTTCATAGCAAACAATTCCAGGTTCGTGTCCATCACGCTATCATAAATCATCTGCTTTAGGATGCCTCCACTCGTACGCTAGCAGCCTTGAACCGGATCCAAGTCAACTTTTCGTTCGTCATGAAAACATTACTCGACCAGCAGCCGATATATTTCCTTACCGGCTTCACCCTGGTCTTTTGGATTTTGACCTCTTGGACTTTTGTGCAATGCGAGAGGTATTTTCTACTTTTGTTTCAGGGGCTACATTTTTACGTTGGAGATTCTAGCTAGGAAATACCTTATCTTCCGCTGAGTTATTTGCTATTTTTCCATCCGGTTGAAGGCCTTTAGAAAAGCCTTTGTTTCCTAAACGTTGCTTCCCATGCATAATGCGTCACAAAACTTTTGTTTTCTCCCTTACTAGCTTGACGGAATTTCATACGTTGACCTTTTTCCCCATTTTTTTTTTGCTTAAAACGCGTCGTAACTTCTCAAATAAGGGTTCCTCTCCAAATTCTAAATACAGCTTCGGAACCAGCAACAAATTCTGCACAAGATTAGCATGGTCGTGTAAAATATGCCCATCATGAAGATGCTTCACAAGGCACTTTAATTTGGATATAAACTCCAGATATGGTGACCGCTCGGACAAAGATGCTCCATCGATCATGTACTCGAATGCTCTTTGGTTCATTGGTACGTTGCCAATGCTTTCAGCCTAAAAGTCGACCCATCTGCGGGGTCACGAGTGCATAGTGCGCGGGGGAAATTTGATCGCGTTGCTCGCGACGGCTGCTGGTCACGGCTTCTGGCAAAAAGAAACTTTGTGTTGCAGCGATCACGTTCATGCTCAATGGGTATGGAGATATTGTGCCGCAGACGCACGCTGGAAGGATTATTGCAATATTTGTTGGAGTTGTGGTGAGGAAATATTGGTTTTTGGGTAGTTTGGAGCATTAATGATGCATTTTAGCATTATACCATTTTTTAGCAAAGCGTTAAGTAGCAATACTTCACGCTAATGTAGAAAATTATTGAGCAGAAATTTCGGCGACCAAAAATTCTTTGGACCAAAATTCATTTTACCGAAAAACTCCAAGAAAACTGGACCTCGAAAAGGCCTCTAAAACCTCAGAAATCCTTCGCTATAACGAAAATTACGGGTTTTGAATTTTAGCCTAGCGAATTCGTGGTATAATGGATGTCCATTGATGAGGGGTGCCGCTTTACCCCTCACAGTTAAACCTCGGATCTTCAGGGAGCAATCATCTCATCCATCCTAATCGCCGTCATATCCCGGAACATCCTTCTCTCCCAGGGCCAACGCAACGTCAACAATTTCATGAACGACTCGAAATTGACGCGTGAACACAAGAATGCTGCGGCCAGAGTACGGTTTTTACAACTTCGTAAAAACCTCCACTTTCTAGGTGCTCCAACACACTTGGCATATCCATAAATGCCTTCAATCGAGCGAACCAAGCGCTGACCGGCAGTTGCGATTTTATCAACGGAGATTTTTGCATGCCATTCACAGGTCAGAGGTTATCAGTGTTACACATCAAAATTAGATAAATATAGAGATGACTATTGTAAAAGTATTAATAAGAAAATAATAATAAAATAGTAAAGTTAATTAGTAAATGTTCTTCGAAATCTAACAACAATACTCGATCAAAAATCACCTCTCCAGATTCCGCTCCATCAAAAATGAGATCCGCGTCTTCGGTGAGAATAACTCGGCGAACACTCAGCAAGTGACAAGGGTAACCAAATTTCCCACATATTTTTGTTATTAATCAAATTCGTCAGCTGGTGGCGGAGATGCACAGCTCGATGCAGAAGCTGCTCTCAGCCCATGAGGAGATGCGGGCACAAATCGAGGTCCTGCAACGAGCCGTCCGCAACCACTATGCGCATCATGGGAATTGTTCATCACGGTATGGTAATTAATATAATGGAATTCAAAATTGCACTTCAAATGTCATGACTTTCGGAGATATTTCAAACCCTGCAAGCTACTGTCTCCATATTTCGAAAATCCAATCAACTTTTCGATATTCAATGTCACCCCCTAATTTCCCGGTATCTTACAATTCCATTAAAGGTCTGTCAAATGGTAGAACAAACCTCTGGTAAGTCCCCCACCTTGTCGCGTATTTTACGATTTTGCGCTTTTCACACACTTTATTTTGCCTTCGCGCCACTGGCTTTTGCTGCAAAATCCCGCTTTTCAGACACAGGCACTTCCGCAAAAATTGTGCATAGGAAACATGTGTTGCGGAAAAATTTAGCATTCGTGTTGGGGTTGGCTTATTCTTGACTTTTCTTTGAGGCTAGAACAAAGGGGGTTTGGTGAAAATTGTTCCCTTCCGTCGGCTCTGAGGCTGGCATTCTATGGGTGCGTTATTATTGAGCTTGAACTTTAATGGTGGGTTGAAAGCACAAAATGAGAGATAGAGTGGATTTAGAGGAGCTTGAAATATACTCCAGGCCCAGCTTGCCTTAAAAATTATCCCAAGCGCGCAATAACGTACAGATCTAAACAAGAAATAATTAGGTTATTTTAATATTTGTATTTATTGTTGTAAAAATCTTTAAAAGCGTAAAGGCTTTACTTCCGCTCCCACCTTAGAAAGTCATTTTATTATTTTGGCTGTCTTTCCAAGTGTGCTTTGCTTTCAGTGTCGTGTACTTCGAAGAAAACCCTGGGGAGTCTATGGAGACCACCGAACAACATTATTCACAACACCCGTAAGTCTGTCCATTTCAAAGCACAGCTTTCAATGTATATTTTTTATAAAAAATAAGACAAAACTAATAATGAAATTTGCTTTGCAGAGCCTCCAGTGGAGGAAGCCCCGGCCGTTCGGATAGTTATTCTCGTCGCGCTCGCCGAGCATTCACCATTGACTCGCATTAAACCCATTATTAATAACCTCACTCTTTCATATTCCATTCGTCACTTTCAACCCCCTAGTGTCCCCTCTCTATATCTTATATCACTCCCTCCCTTCTCTCCAACAAACATTGTGATATCGTGAAAGAGGCTGAAGATCTCTGTTCCAATCTGTAGTGTATATCGGGTATAAGATGGAATAAAGAGTTTATCATGGAAAACAAGAGGATACCCGTAGCTGGACACTAACAAATGGTTGAAAGTATAAATTAAAACATTCCCGGTGGTAGCGCGCCTACAAATTTGTAGTCGATGTATAAACATGAGTTGACTATGGAGACGGTACAGCCTTCGTTCTTTGCTTTTCGGATGATTCTTAAAGAGATACTTGCAGATATTGATATCAAAAAACTTAACCGTATTTTTCTTTGATGCTAAAACGCCTGCTAACTGTACTCTATCGATTGCTATTTTTAGGCTATCGAAAACATTGAAAATCGTTTAGAAATAAAACAGACAAAAAATATATAAATTTTCGTTTTGAAATGCGTTCTATAAATTTTCTTAGTATATTTTTCAAGCCCTGTCGGCTAAAATTCCAAAAATTGGTGGCGTCTTCCGCAGCCTTAAAATCGTATCAACGATACGCTCCTTAATCTTCAAAAAGCGCACTTAACTGAACCAAAAATATCTAGCTATACGACGGTATTTTATCATCATGATACCAAACGCCACCTATTTCCCGTTACCTATTTTTAGAACCTCTAGTTTCTGCCCCCGAGCAGATTCTGCGTTCCCCATTTCCAAATTAACTTACTTTTGCGCCATATCGTATTCTAATTGGTCGTTGAATGGGCTGCCCAACGAAATAAACGCCGCAGCCTTATTCGCCTAAAATGGTATTGGGTTTTTGGTTTTCTAATATATAATGGTACTACCTGGAGCATAGCCACCGCCAAATGGGCATTCGTTATGTTCTTGCCGAGCACCACGCTTTCTTTATGGAGTAGGGGACGTTTCATTGAATTTTGCAGGTCGGGATAGATTTCTAAAATTGGTAATGCCGGTTTTACTGCGATTTAAGTTGATTTGTATAAATTTAACTAAAAAATGTCAGGCTATATGTTTTAATGTCACCTCCTGATAGTTTGTTATACTTTAAATAAAAACTAAAGAGATCATTTGGCTTACGGCGCGCTAATTTTAGATCGGCGCCAAAATTACCCCTACCAACCCACAAAAATTCTCGATCTTCAACTCCCATTCACTCGCCACAAAAATAATTAACCCACCGCTCACTGCTTCGTTTTTCACTAAGTGCGTCGAATATTCCTCTGACGAGAATATACAGCCCATAAACGCTGCCTGCAAAAAAAAAGCTATTCAAAACCAATGTCAGCAAAGGAGTTCCTTGGCCAGTGAAGCTGGGCAAGGGCCAAAAAGATTGCCCAAAAATTGGATGCAAATTGGGGGCAAATGCGGCAGATGCGAACAGAAAAGCGAAGAGTTCTTGCTGCCCATCCGGAAAACAGCGTTGGATTTAGGAGAAAACGCGAAAATAGGCAATGGGTTGGCGCGAAAGGCTGCTTCTTCCGTTTTGGCCGGCAAGAAAAAGCAGGTGCGAAATGGGGAAAAACGGGTGGTTGAGTAAATTTAGGGTGCAGTTGGGTGGAAGGGAAGGGGTTGGGGGTTATTAAAAACGGGTCGATCTGGGTTATTAGTTTAGCAGCTGGTATGTCTGGGGTCAGAATGTTTTATGCGTTGCCGCGTTTTCGGTTCCTTTTTTGGTACGCACGGAGTGCTAGACAATTTTCGCATTGAAAAAGCATCCTAAAAATCTATAAAGATAGTTAGGATGTTTTCAATAGCTCGGAATTCAGAACTCAAAAGTTCCGGTTGCAACTGAAACTCCACTCCCTCATCAGGTGCAAGCAACCACTCTACCACGTGCACATCCGGGTTATGCAAAGTGACCCATTCTCAAGGAGTTCACCGCCACTTCCAAGTACCCCCAAAACCCAAAAGCCCTCAGGTCAAAAACACCCCTGCCACCACAATATACTGACCCGGAACCATGGTTGTCATGGTCTATTTTCTCAAACCTCAACCCCCCCCCCCCTTCAAATGAGATTACCACAAAAAGGCGAGGACATGCCTAACTGGCTTAGCTAGTGACTCCGCATGATGCCGACCAGGAGAGAGAAACCCGAAAAAATGCAGCAGAAATAATTAAAAGGATTTGTCGGGGGTGGTAATCGGAAATAAGGGGTGGCCGGGGATTTGGAGATCGAAGAGACAGCTACGACAAAAGGAAAGAAATGGAAAAGACATGGTGAAGATCGATGAAAGTTTGTGAGGCGGCTACTCCATTCCGGGTGGCCTATAGGGGGGGTAATGGAGCCCGGTTTCCGATTCCTGGATGGGGGTGGTTGGGGCCGAGGCACAGCCTTATTTTTTATACATATCCCTTATTTTTGTGGCGAATTGGAAAGCAGTGGGATGGGGAGGGGAGGAGGAAGAGGAAAGAGAATGGAAGGGGCAGGGAATGGAACTCTTGTTATACCGGTCAACAACCAAGTTAAAAGCAAGCTTTTGTAGGCAGTAATAGGAGCCGTTGTTTTTCCAAACCGCGAATTTACGGATATTTACGAAATTTTTGCGATAAAATCGAGTTGTACCTGAAAAAAACGTGAACATTTCAGAATTTGCCCGAAATGGAAATCCCCATTTTTCTTAAAAAAGGGTAAAAATAGGATTGCGGGGCGTCTACCGCTAATAAGCTTCGTGTTGATAAAAATGGCATACATGATTATTTGGGAATTATAAAAAAGCGCCTAATATATTTTTGATGTTTGATCCAATAGCTGTTTGAAATGCTAAAAGAAAAATCATTTAAATCAAACTAAAAAGGCCGAAACCACTAAGAATCTACTTCTCTCGAACGTATAATCATTTTTTCTTAATGAGTAAGAATTTTTAGCTACATTTTTCGCTGCAGAAAATCACACCGGACTACATTTTCTGTGTTTTATTGTATGGCATTATCAAAATTATACAGTAACTGAAATAATTGGAATATTGAATACCTCTGCCCCTTGAAATATAATCCGCTCCATAAACACTGACAGAAAACAACCATTACTGAACGCCTTCCGTGTCTAAAATATCCATACAGATCAAGGAACGAATTGTTTTTGACCAAAAGTCCAGGAAAACATTCCATAATTGGGGGTAGGTTCTGCCAAAGAGCGTTCCTTCCAAGGCGTCCTATCAGCCAAATTTGCAGAGCCAGCGAGCACTCCCCCAGTGAAGGGTTTATTCAACAAGTCTCCGCAACCCCGTGAGTGTCCCCTAATTACTAATTCTTTAGAGGAGTTTCCGCTTTTGCCCCAGAAATAAGCCGAGGCATAGTGAGGGAGGGCGGGGGAGGTGGAAAAGGAGGTCCAGTTCGAGCAACGAGGGGCGTGAAGTGGAAAATCGGCCAAAGAAATGTGAATTCTTGGAGCGGGGTGGTGGCGTCGAGAACACAAGAAGACGACGGCGGGCTAGTGTTTTCTTGTTGCGGGTGCATTAAGGGATGGTTGGGGAACATTGGTCACTTAAGGGCTTATTGGACGAAGAGACACTAAAAACACCACTGATCGTTTACACATACTGGTGTCTTAAGTGGCGAACGGAGTGCCTGGGACTCCAGAGGAGTTTGCAGTAGTATTCTTTGCAGATTTTTCATCTAAAGTAAGACCGTTTTTCGATGGTACGGCCCAAATATCTATCGCACAAAATAAAAAAGCATAGGCGAAATTGCTAGGTTTTGGTCGGTTTGATAATTGAGGCGTTTTAAACTGCTTAAAACGGCTTAATTGTTTGAATAAAAATGGTGGTATTTTAAATAAATCTGGTGTTAACATTTGTTAAATATGCTTTGTTAAACAACCTGGGCCGCCATATTAAAAGATTCATTTCACATTTCCAAAAGTCACAGATTGCATCATAGCACCAGGAAAATCCATTGCAGCAAAAATATCAAGACAAGCAAAAGTATTTGAGCAACAACAGGATGGGTTCTCAACATGCATTACTGATTATCGGCACGTCGTTGCTGAGCCTGGCTGCGCCAATATTCAGCCATCCACCAAGCATAGAGAAGCTGCAGCAGGAATTGATTCGGGTCGTGACTCGAGGTGCCTAAATCCCATGAATCACGGTTCAAATCAAGAATTACTTGGCGCATCGTAGAACGCGTCAAGGGCCTCGCGAAACCTCTCTAGCTCTTCCGGGGTCAGATCCGGGTTATTCCCATTATCATCCATTCTAAAGAACTTAGCGGAGGCACGGACCTTTTTAACTATAGAATCAAAGGCTGAAAACCATTCACAATAAATACTAATAGTCCACAACATTTATTACGATAGCTGCAACAAGGAGTTTGAAAGCAAACTCAAATTTCTATTTCTCCTGATGGCGTGCCTCATTCATGCTCAATTCAAGAAGCGCAAACATCTGGTCAATCGGATTGATTCTCGAGGAAACTAAACCAATTTGATTTAGAAATAGGCAATAGATAGATAGTATACTGACCTGCAGCGCGGTAATAGGCACCCATATGGTGAAGAGCTTCCGAATGAAGTCGTCTCAGCTCTTGCTCACGAGCCTTAAAAATAATCCCAATTGATACTATAACAAATAGGCTTATACTTGTTCCGCCTCCTGCTCACGCTGAACTGCTGCCATTTGGAGCTAAATTAAAAAATGGTTTTTAGTGAAGGTTTACTTACCTTAAGCTGTGTAGTAAGTTGTTCTTGTATCTTACGAAAATCGTTTTCCTAGAAAAAGCTTGTTACATTGGTGTTATTTTGCTTATATGCCTTAAGGAGCAAAGAATCCAACGCTTCGCTTGCCATCTTTTGGATAGGGATCTTGTTTAGGAGCTCGACAGCGTTCGGAATGGCAATCGTGGGAGTCACAGGAACATGGCTTCCGGGCCGGCGGACCAGCATTACCTAGATAGCTTCCAGTGTTTTTGGTATTTTAAGCGGTCATAGTTTCACGAAAAAGCACATTTTTTTATTCACGTTTTAGCCTAATGTATTCTTCCTCACCTCCAACATATCTTTCTCCAGTTTCGACAAAGCATTATAGTTAACGATTTCGTGAGCCTGCTGGGAAGCTATAAACCAACGGTAACTATATTTTTTTATACAACCTGTAAATTTCGGAAGGTGTTCCATATACGGGGCCCTGTCATTTGTAGGGTGTCGTGGGCGCTCCAAGTAACTCTTCACTCCGTTCTTAAAAGACGTTTTATAGTTTTATTCTAGGGGATATTTGGAATTGTTTTTTATTGAATTTATTCTTTTGAAAGCTATTACTTTTTCGAGGATTACTTGAAAATTAATGAACTATATTTAAAAAAATTACCGGGCTATCCCAATTATAGACGTAGGCGGTATTCGTTCGGTTAGTCACTTTAGGCTAAAAAGACATCATCGGACATGGAACAAAATTCTCAATAAAATGCATCTAAAAATCCTTAATCAAATCCTTACCGGCTGCTTTCCCCAAGACCTGGGTTTCCGATCCGGACCCGGGGCTTCGTTTCCTTCCTGGTCCATCCCTTTAAAGTAGCTGTTAAAGAAAAGTTTAGATCGAAACGTCAATACATTTAAAAAAATCACTAAAAAATTTTATGCAGATGGCTATGCGCCGGGGCTTCTTGTGGGTGAATGACTAATGCGGGATGGACTTGTTTTTCTCCAATCTGGGTGCCATTGCAATCGATGAGCGGATGATATACACAGATGACATGTGGTTCTTGCTGAGGTTGAGAATTTAATGGGGGGAGCTGTGTTTGGGGATTACCGGGAAATTTAACGATGAATATGAACATCGGCATGCGTTATGGGTTTTCCTGTGTTGTAAGGAGTATCCGAAAAAGCATAAATTGCAGGCAAGTGTTAACGCTGAGCGTAATGTTGGTTTCCTTTAACTCCTTATTTACTGAAATTCACAACTTTAATACTGTCGCAGCGATCTTTACAGCAAATAAAGCTCATAGCAAACAGGAATCGAGAGTAAAGCACTAATTTGATTATGCCAATTCTAATTTTATTCCCTATGCCGGGAATTCCTTTTATTCCCCGGATTCCTCGTTTTATAGATCGTTAGAGCGTTCAAAAATATCGGGTAAATCGGCAAATATCGACAAATAGGGCCCGATTCAATGGGAAAACTGTTTAGAGAACACACCTTGCGCTGAATTCTTTCAAAAATCCTAATTTCGCTCAAGAACTTGGATAATTTTGCGTTGTAAAAATCGCTTAAGTCGAAGCTTATTTAATTAATTTTACTCTGGAAAAATTTCTTAAGGTAAAGAAGGCCTGCCGGATCATGTTCACTTAATGTTTAGGGGATCTAATTCCACGAAAACCCTGTGAAAAATGGAAAATAAAGTTTGTTTTTGCCATTCCTCGAGAACTATTATAGCTACGGGGCTAAAAGATAGGATTGTTGTTATTTAGGGTCTGATACACCTCTGGTCTAAATTTGGGGCCGATTGGCTGTAACACGGCGAAATGCCAGATGGGTCGTTTTTTGGGACACCCTGTACATACCAAAAGTCATCCTCTGCAGCTAGAAAATCAGCCCAGGCCTCGGCGTCCGCAATCAGATTTCTGTCGGAGTACAAGGGCATTATTCGATTTTCTCTAAAACTCATGGTTACTATAGTAGCATCTCGGACCTTCGGATGTGATTGATACGATCCAGGAGATGTTGAAGGGACACAAAATCGTAGTAAACAGTCTTGTACGCTTTCTTCAGGCCGCAGTTCTCGATAGCATGCCCTTCTTCACGAATCGGGATGGCACAACGGGGGCATACTTGCACTGTAATTTGCATTAAACTGTAAGGTCCTCAACTAATTACGATTCGGCGGTTCCGGACGATCCGGGCGGTAGGACCAACTTTTAGCGGCGTAGCCGTTTCCGGATTCAGAAACTGGGCAGGCATAAAATTTATCGTAGTCAGCAACTTGGACAGACTCCTAAATAATTGTTAAAAAATCGAACTATGGTTTTAGGTTCGCTAAAATTTTGACCCCACCTGACTCGATACCGAGATCAAATACCCATCAGCCGTCCGCCGCTCCACCTGTTTCCAAACCACTTTTTCGAGTGGTTTCGGTTTGTAACGGTAGACAACTTGATTATGGCGCATGGAGAAGTATTAAGATGGGGGTTGAGCGTGAGGTCGTGACTGCGATCCGAGAGTCCAGCCCCAACTTTACGACGTCCCATTCCTTTCACTTGGCCACAATGGGTGATCGACGAAGAAAACGGCTTTGCAAATAGAACAACCTTTCCTTTTTGAGGGATCAATGTGGAATGCTGGTTTTCGGTGAGTTTGTTACAAAATGGGAAGCTGGTGAGTAAGGACCGTAAAGTCACTCTTCTCCTGGTAAAATCATTTTGGAAAAAAAGGTGAAAAATTACGTAATTCGGCCCTCCCTAATCTGTTTTTCCCTATTGTAAAATCATTCATAAAGTCTCCTTACCCACCTTTGGGCTTTTGGTAGCGGCGACCCCTAAAATATGCCCCAGCCGACGTACCCCCGAATCGATTCTTTAGCCCGCGTAATGAGCCCCCGGGCACGGAAGCTTTTGGGTACCCGGCTGGGTTCCTACAGCCCTAAATATCTTAAATCCATTTTAAATGTTACAAAATAGCTGGGTTTGATGATAAACAAGTGAAGCATCCATTTTCGAATTTTAGATGGCTACTGCCGCCGAACAACGTGATTCCAGCCCAGATGAGGCTGGCGGCGGATCGGAAATGGCGGCAGGTTGGGTTGATTCACGTTAAAGTATACAAAAGCTTCAATTTTCAGGAATCATGTCGGTGGTCCAGCCAAGTGTTGAAGCGCTAGATCGCCAGATTGTAAGCACCAAACGGGCACAGGTTGGCTTAGAAAAACTAGCACACCGATTTTCAATTTCAGGCCCATCTCAACGAACAAATCGAGTTGGTATCTGAAGTTTTGCATGGGATCGGTGATGATTCGGAATATGATCTACTTGAATACGTAAATAAAGTCGAGGAATCTAAAAAGTAAGTTTATACATTGAGCTATGACTAATTAGTTTAGGAGAATTAACCGTTCTGGAGCTGTTTTGGAGAAAATCCACGATCGCCTTTCTCAACTTCAACGTGATATTGCTAGGCAAATTCACAAGGAAAAAACAGATATGCACGCCCCAGCACCTGCCCCGCCTAAACGGTGACCTTACCTCAAAACACTTTTTAATGGCATTATGTAGCTCTAATGTATATATATTTTTACCAGATCTTTGTCATTTTGCATTTTTGTTTTTTTTTGTGCATAACGTAACCCCAATCCGTGTCACGTAAATGATCTCAAACTTCAATCCAAAACTCGGTCAAATTCATATGCATAATATTCGGATAAAATTATTTCACATGACTGATATAGTTCGGCACCAAACAATACACTAAATGTGTACATTTCAATTGTAGAAACCCATAGAGAGGAGAGGAATGAAGAAGGAAGTGAAAAAAGTGAGGATCGGGGAAGACCGTGTCATATCATCATAACTTCGAAGTTCAGGGCCATCGTGCGCATATTCGGATGGTATTCGAGCTAGGCCCACCTAAAAAACGCGATAATCAATGCTAAAAAATCATTTATACCTCTAATCTAGCCGAACGCTTCTCCTTTGTCAATGAAACTTTTCGGGTCACTGGTATATATTCAGGGTGATCGAACGTGACCTCAAAAAAATTTTTAGACTTTATTTTTGGAACCCGCCTCATAATCTCCAATATTAGCAAGTCTCCAGAATTCTCCGCCCTCATAAGAAGTAATAATTTTACTACGGAAGTCGATCGATACGGTAGCATTTGGGATGCCTTGTCCAGTTTCCATATCGTAAATGAAACCCGAGATGGCACTACAAAAGATTCGCAAGATTAACTACATCCATTTTTGTTGCTTACTTGTGCACTAATGAGATATAGTGAAGCATGGCGTAATTATTTTCCTTCCACAACCATCTCATCTCCTCTTTTTTCGGGAATTTCGCACAATTCGTCTCGACGGTTACTTCAAAGCAATTCGTGTGGACGTAGTTCCAATCCTAAACAACACAAAAATTGTCGGACTTGCTTAAGAGGATACCTGCATTCCACCAGATACAATATACCATTCCGCTCCATTTACAATACCGTACTTTGGGTCACCAGGTGAATTTAATTCCTCATCGATGCATCGTGGGCCCTAAACCGGCCGCGTTGTTTATCAATTATGTATTTTCAGAAACCGAAAGTGTCTTTCTTTCTAAAAGTGAATCGATGCACCTGTTTCCACATCCGATCATGCGCCTTGGCGTACGAATATGCCAGCCGTACGAATAACGCATTATCCGGAGATGGTGTATATTTACTATCTTTCATCCTGGTTGGAGCATCATCAAATGGATAATTTACGAGCATAGAACCTATATAACATATTTTCAACTCCAGATTCCTGACCTCCATGTAAATTCGCTGATAAGACAAATGGCAAGCTTTTCGACCAATTCATCATGGCCAATGTCTCGGGCTCGGGGTGTTGAGAGGGGAAATAATTGGGGAACCTTAAAAAAACTTCTAAATAATATTTTTCGGTCCACCTCGTCGGGAAATTCCTATTTAAATCCTTGCGATTAGCGTTTTCTCGTCCCCTTTTGCCAGTATCCGCCCCTTCAACCGATTCCTCATATCCATCTGGGTTCATTGATGGCATCAAATGGATTCTAAAATCAGTAAAACTATATAAAAAGTCGGAATACGTACCGAGTGGTATCCACTAAATTTCGGATCCAAACATTACTCTGATATTCATTAAGTAATAGCCAAGCCAAATAAACGAGGAAATCCCGTCCAGCCACCTTAAGCCAATCATAGTACTAAAAATATAAATACCTCATTGCCATGCATATTCGCAACATATTTAAATTCCGGCAAGCCAAAGGCATGCCGATTCGGGCTTTTCGATATGCAGAACACCCACAGCTCCCTTCCCTCGACCGAACGGCCCGCGCTGTACAAATGCGTCAGATTCGGGAATTGCTTATTCAAGCCCTAAATCCAAAACCCATCATAAACTAAATTTTCCATACTTTTAGATATTGCGTCAATTCATCGTAATTCCAGTGTCGATAATCTGGAATTTCCTTCAGGGGCCCGATTATGCGATGCAGTTCTTCAGAAGAATGCACATCTTCTTGGTTCATAAAAATTTGCACAAGTTCCTGAACCAAAAACATTTGGATTATGATTCGGAATTACCTGCTCGGTTTTAATTGCTTCAGACGCAGTAACCAGCAAGGTGCGAAATGCCAGCAGGGCAAGCGTTGAGCGCAATATCCGTTCCATCACAGAATACTGTAGAATTTTATCAAGGTAACAGTAGCTTATTTTTCGAGACTTCAGCTCATACTCCTGAAAAAAGTTGCTATTGAGGCTACACCGATCGGAATTATTGGCATAAATTGTAGCGAGTCAGGCGTACGAAACTGATATGTGCGTGTTTTGGGCAATTTCGGGGGATGGCCGATGGAAGGAGGAGGAGGAGAAGGAGTGTCTGAATTGGGAATGTAATAGCTAGATACATGGAATGTGGTCACACAATCTATATCTTGCTTTGAATAGGCTAGCAAGGTCTAAATGACTAGAATATGAATTAAATGGTTATGTAGAAGATTTTTTTAATTTACATAGCCATGAAAAAGTGGAATCCGCAAATTCTAAGGAAGCAATTATGCCGAAAATAATCTTGGCTTTATTGAAATTGAAGAGAAAGCAAAGCAAGAGAGCGAGGGAGAGCGTTGAATGAAAGCTGAGAAGAAATGCAAAAAAAATATATTAAAAAAAGTCAATCATCTTTCAGAAAGTTAATCGAAAGATTTCAAGAATTTTCAAGTAATATTAATATAATCCAGAAGAATCCAAAATTAATCTCGGCCTTCCTATGCCCAAATAATGCCACATTTCCACACGACTGGTTTTGGACCCCCGGTGGGGTCATTCTCCCGGCTGCCAATAGAGAGTGGGACTCTCACCCCCTAAGAACATGTGTAATTTGGGGGTGTTCCCCTATTGCTGCAAAGTCATCCTTCCTAGTTCCCCCGGGGCACATTTGATAGGACAGTGGTCGAAAAGAAAAGATTTATTTCCTCCTCTTGTCAGTTAAATAAGAGGATCTGTGTAAGCGTGTAAGCTAGGAACCAGAGTCAATTACAGTAGAACTTCTTATAAACCAAGTAATAAACGTCTTGAAATAGTAAATACGCAAAAAATATAATGTTTAGAGATGCTACAACTTTTTTCGACGCAACACCCACACTTTGGGTTTGCTATCAACCGGCTGTAAAGCGACGCGCATGCGCAAAAATTACCCGGGGGCCCGTCTGGGGCCCGAGGCGGATGGGAGACCGATTTGCATAGGAGAAGAAGGGCAATGACTCCGAAAATTGGATCAGCCGGTCAGGTACCCGGGGGCCGAGAAGGAGGGTCACATCCCTAGGGCCCATCCCCCGGAGGATCCTTCTCATGGCCATCAGGCTCACGAAATTCCGGTTGGCAACAAGATAATACCTGGGGTAGAAAGGAACGTACGTTTTGGATTGGAAAAGGTAAAAATATATAATATACCGTATCTCACTAAATATTGGCCTGATTGAACAAATCGAGGCCCTGGGTGATACTAGTGGAAACACGGCCACATAAATATTGGAATAATGGCTACAGTACCCGCTGGAGGCGTCTCTAGCAAATGAACCCATGATTTATCCTCAAAGGGCATAGGGCTCTAAAAAGAGGGTGAACAACAGCCCCAGCTGGGAATATACAGGTGGCCCTCAGCGGATATAAGAAGCCGCTGATGGCTAAAAAGCCTGCGGCTGCCTATAGCGTGAGAATTGCTGTACGATAACCGAAAAATCAGCTCCCGGCGGATCTGTTGTGCGATACCGGATGTTCATTTAGTGAAAAGGCAAAGGCTTTATGAAGGCAATTAGAGTGTTTGAGTCAACATCGCCGATAAAAGGCTATTCTCAAGGAAATTTTTAGAAAACTATTTAGGAAGAGCTCTTTATAAAATCCGCAAACCGCACCAGATCTTATTTTAGAGAAACTAGATTCTCAAAAAACCCAATCCGCTATTTACAGGTGGATGCATAAATGCCTATTTTTAACTCAGCTTTCGCCATATATAAACCTTTAAATTTCCCTTATCGATAAAACCCTATATAACCCCCTTCAAGCACCCGATGAGAGTCGAAAAGGTCTAGCATAGGGGCTCCCTATTTCAAACGACCCCCCGTCGAGGCCCACCCCAAAAAAATCGAGGAGCAGCGGTAAATCTCGGCAGAGGGATGACCTGTTCATGTGGGAGAGAAGTGGGCCCTAGGCCTCACTGGAAAAGGCGAACAAAACGGGTGAAAAATTCGCAACGCCGTCGAGGGCTAGGGAATGGGAAAGGGAACAGGCCATCAGGGGCCCTGAGGCAGAGGAAAGGGAGGGCCCATTTTGGGACGCTATTAACCCGATCTGATAGCCTTTTCTATGGGTCTACACAACAACAGGCAGCCAGTAGAATTGCTCTCGGGGTTTGGGATTGGAGGAGGTGGGTGGGTGATGGTGCTGGACTGTTAGCGGGCGGAGGTGGGCAAGACATACCTATCTATCGAGATTTTCAGCTTCTCCTATAGGTTACCTTTGTCGGTGTTTTAGTCGTTTCGATTGCGAAAAAAGCTGCGAAAATGTCTTTAAATGTTTACATTTTCACATTTTAAAAAGATTTTAACGGAAGGTTTTTCTAGAATTCTGTTTTCAAAGTTTAAATAAAATTTACAAATTTTCTCCGCATAAAGATACTAAAAAACAGCAAGATGTGGTTCTTCATTATTCGAAACCCCCCTCTTAAAAATCCAGAACCTAGGCATATGCCTTAAACTGAATGCCAAGAAACAAACGTCAACACGATAAACAACAAAAAAAATCTATAAAATAGGGAATGGAAAACGATTCTCTATGTAAACAAAACTTCGAGTAGAGCCTTATGTAGTAGCACTTTTGGGGGAATCAACAAAATGGCTAATGTCTGGCGAAGGGGGCCAAGTGGTCATCTGGCGCAATAATACCTAGAGGGGCCCCTCTCCGGGGACCCCATTTTTTTCTGGCGTCTGCTGCTAAATCCAGCACGACTGCGTAGAAGGAAGGGAGGCTTAGGAAGTTTTTCAAGCCTAACGTTTATATTTTGAGTCCAAGAGCGAGATCTGAAGTTTAAATATGCGTGGGTCATTAACAAACAAAAAAGCAATTTTGAGCAAAAAATTTTCTAAGCTTCTTCTCGCTTGTTAGCGGTGTGAGACCTCTATGCAGTCTCCTTGAGTTCCTTTTCATCTCTATGTTACGAAAAGGCAAAGTGTTAGGAAAATTTGAATAGTCTTTTTAACTTTTTATGCCTAAAAGAGCATAAAATGTGATTAAAGTGGTTGTACTCCATAGTAACCTACCTACGTGGCAGCTGGACTTTGATACCGCTACCCCCGTAATGAACCAGTATCGAAAAGAACTATGGACAAAACCAGGAAATTGAACTCTCCTTTATCTGATAACGTAAGACCGCTCCCAAATAAAAAGAAATTATCGAATAAGCCTCTCCCTAACGCCAACAACGCCAGGATTTTAGAAAAAGCATATCCCATCCATTTTTTTACCCATATCCACGCACAGACCAAGACAATACCCACAAATAGGCTACCCATCCCAGGTACAAACCCCAAAAGCATGAATGGCTCCTTTCACTAGAACAGCCGTCCCACGTCCCTCCTTTCCTGATTTTCGGGCGCCGTGATGAGTAAGGGCAATCCGTTTCAATCGGAATGCAAACAAGATAACTGCCTTCGTTTTGACACCTATATAAGCCGACCACGGGATTGGAGGTACTCGTAAAGTTATAAGACGAGACGCCTGAAGCACCCCTTACGATGTGATATTTTGGTGGGGAGAAGGAGGAGAAGCGGCCTCGGATGGAAGCATCTCAATTTACCCTAATTAGGGGAAGACATTCCTATTGAAAAATGTGGTCAGGAAGAAGGGTGGACGAGGGGGTTACGTAAGGTGTTTGAGGATTGGGATTAGTAAAGTACCCTGAACTTGAAAATCAGGAATCGTGGCATTCGAATGATCCAAGACGTTTCTTGGGAACTTTCGGTAAAAATTCAAAGTGATTTTGTTTAATTTCAGATTGTAACTCAGCATCTGATTCGTCAGCCCTCAAATCCTGCATTGCGGTGTCGTGAAAATCAACCTCTGGAAGTCTCAATCGATCGAAATTTTGCAATTTGTCTGAATGAAATATGCAGATCACCACTGATCAATACAATTGATGCTCTGAAAATTGCGAGGTAATAAATATTTGAGATAATGGGCTTCCTTGAGGCTGATTTTTGAGATCTCGACGTTCAGTATAAACTTTCAAACTAATCAGCTTTTTTTGTATGCAATTTGATAACTTCGTTAGTCAGTTTTTAACGTTTAATTTTTCATTTTCAGCAGCTTTCCCTGTAAAATACTTCAATTTAATCTCATTTGAGTCTACACTTGCTGTCAATTATTTCCATCGCTGGTTGGTCCCCCCTTCCCCTAGCATGAAAGGTAGTGTGTTGTTTGGGTGTTTGCCTGTTATCTCTCTCCCTTCCTATTTCCTTCCCAGTCCTTTTGCCTCTCTTTTGGTGCTCTTTACTCCTCTGTTCCCGCATTTTACCCCCCAGATACTATTGCCCTTCCGATCATCGACCCGTTTTGGGCGACTATTTGCATCGTATCAGAGCTTATTTTCGAAGTTATATCGTTATTTTTGCAGGGAAGACTGTTAAGATGGTTGCGGGGAAGAGGCTGCCTCAGCAGGTGCTGGTACGTTCTCAAAAAAAGTTTTTAAGCGCTAATAAAATATTAAACGTACATTCTTGAGCTCAGATCCACTTACCCTTAGATTATCTCAACCTTTCTCTCCTTACAAATTAAAGCTTGTAGGGCAATTTTGCTCCGCCAATCTTTTACATCTTTCTACATTTTTGGTCGTTTACCTTAGCAGACAAGAAATGCAGAGCCTCTACTATACGATACATTTGCTTTTATGTAGAACAAAACTGATTAGATGTGATTTTCCAAATTATCTTTTTTTACCCCAATTTCATAGTTTGCCCACATCCAATTACACCAATATTTCCGCACTTTGCCCAGCTGTAGTCTGCTGCCGCATCACCCTGTATGATAAGAGATACACAGCATACCAAAATAACGAGTTACGCACGCCAATTCATCATTAGAGCAAGAAATATTTTTGCAGTCCTCCATCCGGCAGCTCTCCTTCACTTCACAACAACTGAAGAAAATGGTTGCCAATGAGGGGACATCAAGATACCTCGGTCAACCACCACTTACGGTGCCGGATCCGGAAATAACGCTCAAGAAATTTCTGGATTATGCCACTGCTTTGGCAGCAAATGGAAAACCCGGTCAACATCAGGTCTCGCAAAATACATCGGATATTTTGAAGGTGATGGATTGTTAAATTTGCATTTACTTTACCTAGCTTTCATGAAAATCTAGATCTAAAGCTTAAGGGTAAAAATTTGACGGTTTCAATACGAAATGATTCAAATCCGCTAAAAGACAATCGAAACAATTATCCTAATTGGCATTAGCAAACAGAGTTCGTTGGAATGAAATTCGACTAGATGAATTTGTTAGTATTTATTTTTTAGAAATTTTTAGAATTATTTAAAGGTTTACGCAATCCGAATTAACCCCAAAATTCCAGACCATCAAAAAATTCCGCGAGGAAGAGATGCCCACGCTGCAAAAGCTGTTGGAGGAGCGGGGCAGCAAGCTACAAAATTGGGTATGCCACTTCAACTCGATATTCAAAAAAAACTTAGCTTACTCCATGGTGGCTTGATGTGGCCTATTTGGCAGCCAGAACACCCCTACCGGTCGTCACTTCCCCTGGAGTTCTATTTCCACGATTTCCTGTCAAGCACAGTAATCCCGTCGACGTGCAGGTATTTCAAAACTGCAACAAATCTAAATTACCATCATCAGATCCATTATGCTACCGCCATCACCCTCAGCGCCTTGCAGTTCTATCAAGCTGTCGAATCGTCAGTGAAATGTTTTTTTTTGGAACGAGGTAGTTTTTAGTGGAGCATTACCTCAAGATATGGCTGGAAAAGCCCCAATGGACATGTCACAATACAAATTTTTGTTTGGAACGACCAGGGTACCAAGGAAGAGTGTGGTAAGATAAACGAGGCAGCAAAAATTTTGTGTTTTTAGGATCAAATCAAATATGGATTTGCAAACAAGAACCCGAATAAGCACATTGTCGTGATGCGGAATGGACATGTAAGAAAAACACCAAAAATCTGACCCACACTCCTAGGCCGTGGTCGTTCCTGTAGTCATCAATGGTACCGAAATCAGAGATCATGCTGTTATTGAACAGGCTATTAGAAAGGTTTGTTCTTAGAGCTATATTTATTTGTCTTTAGGCTTATAAATTAACCGAAGCCAAGAACCCTCACCAAATCGGCATTATTTCCGGCGGTGAACGCGACAATTGGGCTGGAGTTTATAAGAAATTGGAAGGTTTTGGAAATTAGGTCAAACATCTAAATGATTATTAGGAGACATCAACAATGCAGAAAATCTGAAGGCGATTGAGGAGGCGTTGTTTGTGGTTTGCTTGGATGCGCCGACAGAACCACCAAACGGACATTCTGAGAAAGATGAGCAGGCTCGATCTGTTAGTTTTTATTTCAGCAGGTTATTATAATTCGACTCAAAACTATAGTTAAATGATCTGTTTTTTTTGTAGGCGTTACATGGCTCGGGATCCACAAATAATTCTGGCAATCGTTGGTTCGACAAGACGATTCAGGTATTATTTCATTCTTACAACCATTTATTGATTTCGACTGATGTTAATAGAATTTTTGAGTTTATATCCAAATTTACGATCAACCACCTAGTTCATCATCGCGGATAATGGATATTGCGGAATGACCTATGAACACACCCCTGCGGAAGGACCGCCAATCGCAAGGCTAATGGATTTTGTATGCGATAAGATGTAGGTCATTTTTAAACGTCAGCCTTTTAAGCATTTTTAGTAACGCTCAAAAATACCTTACAAATGGTGATACCCAACCGGTCGATGTCAAGCTCCTCAAGTTCAACATTGAAGATTCCGTCAAAGATGCTGTAGCCCGAAGCGCCAAGGAAATGGACAAGTAATAAAAAGAGTAATGTCAACACCTCAAAATTTAGGGTCGTCGAGGATCTGGAAGTCCGGACCTATTCCTTCAAAAACTATGGCAAGAATTTCCCCAAGCAGTTGAAGCTGTCACCAGATAGCTTCATTCAAATGGCTTTCCAATTGGCTTACTATAGGTCAAAATATATCGTTGATTACCTAGATTTTTTAGGCTTCATAGCAAAGTCCCACCAACTTATGAAACTGCCACACTGCGACTTTTTGCTGAAGGCCGTACCGAGAATATTCGATTGCCAAGTGTAAAATCGAGGAATATGTGCGAAGCTGTGAGTTGTGTTCGCAGCGTCGTTTAGGCACAAATTTTAGATGCAATCGACCGATCGATCCGATACCGAAAAGTATCAACTCTTCCGAGAAGCTGCTGAATATCATAAAGATCTTGCTAAAGATTGTATGGCAAACAAAGGTACCGGGTTTTTCTTAACTTTCTAAAAACTATTTATAGGGATGGACCGTCATCTTTTGGCATGGAGGTTGTTGGCTTCGGAAAATAAACTTCCGGCACCGAGCATTTGCCAGACCGAGAGTTTTAAAGAGATGACGCACTTCCGGGTATCAACTAGTCAGGTAGATCACATAGACTAATTCAAAATCACAATATTAGGTTCCCACCAAAAATTTCATTCAAATGTGCTTCGGCCCATCGGATCCGGATTGCTATGGTATCTGCTACAATCCACAGGAAACGGAATTGCACTTTACTGTAACAGCGTTCAATCAGGAGCCCACCACATCTGCTAAAAGGTAAATTAAATTTAGTATATTCAGCCAGGCAACTTTTTAAGATTCGTCGCTGAATTAGGAAATACTTTCAACGATCTCGAGCGTCTCTGCGGACGCTTCATAGACACCAAGCCCAAATCCAAATTGTAGGAAAATACTCAAGCATTGCTGAACGTGTACAGTTAGCCGAATACATAAAAAATAAATATATTTATGCAAATTAGAATGACTAGATAATAATATACCCATTTTGCGCATGATATCCGTTTTGGGAGATGAAATGGATGAGATCAAGTAAGGAATGACGCTTATTCGAGCGAGTCCCACCAGCTAAGTACATCTGGACTGTAATCGACCAATGGGGCATTGAAATCAATTGAATTAATCGATTCTTTGGGGCCAAGGTTGGATTGATGGTTCGGAGAGGTGGACGAGCTGTTCGACGGCTTGGCGCTCAGTTCTGAAAAGTCGAAACGTTTTAACCCGGTTTGAGCACACCATTAAATGCCGTACTTAGATTAGCATCCAAAGAATGGCGTCGTTCCTCTTCATCTTGTGTTTCTTCCACATCTGGTAGCTCATAGGTGGGTAGCTGAACGGGGGGATAGGTTTTTAGGCGGAGGTCGCCTACTTGAAACTGTTTCATTGTTGCTCGTCGTTCTTTTGTGGTTTTGGGTTCAGGCTTTTCGAAACGTTTTGCGAGACTGTCAAGCATGAATTTTTTGGCTTCCTGAAACCGAATATATGATCAATGATAGTGAGGTCTTACCCCAACAAGTTCCGGGATACTGCCACGGCGACGGTTTCTTTGTCGTTTACTACCACGTCTATCATCTTCTAGTAGACTTGTTTCGCCATTATCAATCACTTCAAACGATTGCTGGGAGTGGTGTTGAGCAGCGATTACCGCAGCCGCCTAGTTCGTGTTGATTTATTAGCTACCAAATAGACCTGTAATGTTTGAATTGGAGTCGGAGGCTGCAAGCTCGCAGCCAAACAGGATAAACGATGAAGTGGAACGACGGTTGGGATTAATGTATCACCCTGAAAACACTTACTTATTACCTTAATCCTTCGCCAAAAGCTATGATTTTCAATGACTTACATTATTCGGCTTATGCTTCAACTTTCGCAAACAGTGTTCCAGCCAATGTCGTATTGTCTGCTTGGCCACTTCCTCTTCAATAATATATTCCAGCTCTTCTCTCTGCACCAATTCCTCAAGCTGCAAGCTTTTTCGAATGTCGACACTTCGATATGAAAGCATGCTAAAAATAGGGAAATAATTATTGGAATTTTCCTACTTCAAAACATCATGGAATGAGATATCATCACCATTATGAAGTCTTTCCATCTCAAAGCACATATGCTTAAAAAGCAATCGATCTTTGTTTGGGTCGACCTGAAAATTTGCACTAGTAATTAGATAAATACTACCTCCAATCGTCCTTTCAAAAGTCGCAGTAAAAATTTGACTCTTCGGACAGGGATCGACCGCTAAAGTAACATAGTACAAAAATCTGCTTAAAATTAACCTTTTGCTCCGTGTCAACAATATTCCACACTTGCTGGAAATTTCGGATATCCGCATAACTCAAAAGGGCATCTTCTTCTGAGGAATAGAAAAGGGAAAAGTTTTCCATAATAATAGCTAAATTTAGGATACGTTTAACCTGTTAATAACCAGCCTACCGACAAGCAAATTGAGGACAATGTAAGTGATGATGAGGTAGAAAGAGCAAAAGTAGAAAACGGCTCCAAAATAGTTTCCACAGTCCGTCTGCCAGTAATTGAGACCGTCAGACCAGTAGCAGAATGGAGGGGAGCGCTTAAAAACTTGTTAATTTTTGCGTTTCATGTTTATCTTCGCCGTTTAGAATATCACCTACCATACAATCATGCATAATATCATTCCAATCTTCTCCCGTAACGCTTCGGAATAATACGACTAGTGCTTCACGACCGGATCGGAAATTAACATGTCTAAAATTTAATTTTATTTTTTATTTGACGTTTCCAGTCTCACTTGCTAACAGCCTGCCCATATTTCACCATGCCAAACAGAATGACACCCGTATAGGCATAAAATAGCACTAGCAGGAACATGGCCGCAATAATGAACATTGATCGAACCATAGACATCAATACAGTCTGCATCAACATTTTGAGGGTTGATTTACGGCCTGAATTTTGGTTTTGAAAGTCAGGGGGATATACCAGCGATGGTGAAAAATCGTAGGATGACGACGATGTAGCCAAAAGTGTAGGAGAATCTACGCCATTCGGTTTCTGTATCTTTCCCGCCGGCGAGATGAGCTGGGACTTGGAAGATGAAGTGGAGGATGATCCAAGCCAGTCCTAAATATATTTTTGATAAACCGTTAAACCGCTTTTGGCAAGCAATTTGTTATACCTACCAAGTACTGTAATGAAGAAATCGCTCCTATTCCGCCTTGACTGCCAGAAACCCCTTGGTGTGAAAGCTATCTTTTTCAAGATAATCTAAATAAATTGATTTTAAACTATTTTTTCGGTATCTACCTCAATTGTAAACAACATATTGCAAAGTGCCGCACAGATTGTCAAAACGAAAAGGACGGAGCTCCTCTGCTTCTCCTCTTCCACATTCCAAGGTACCACCAGAGTAAATGAATTGATCACAACCAGCAATGCAAAGGCCTACACGTTTATCGATTGTTATGTATCTTACGCTAAGGTATCACCTGTTTGAACGGTCGACTCAGCGTCAATTCGTAAAGATAGATACGTAACCTCGCACTTTCGGCAGGTTTTGGTGGAACATGCAGAGGTTGGGCCATTTTCAAACGAGCTTTCAAGTCGTGCCATCTTCTTTGATCGACGGTAAGCAGAGCGGTCCCCTAAAATAAACATAAAAAATTTTATAGGTGTTCTGTACCCGATTCTCGGTGTAATTTGCGATAACTACACCGACAAAAAGCGTCAACCCAATCATACATCCGATAAAGACATAGATATGGATGAAAAGGACCGCCCACTAAAAAAAAATCAAAGCGCTTGCTGATGTATTTTGAAACTTACCGCTCCTTGTCGTAAATACAAAATATCACGAATGACGTTCCATCCCTTATACGATAGCGTCTCAAAAAGGGCCAACATAGCATTTCCAATATGGTCAAAGTTGAAGTTTCGTGGGTTCGTCCTAAGACTCGTGCTCCTTTTTATGTTTTAGAATTATTACCAGACACGCGGCACCAAGATCTTTGGATGCAAGTGATCATCATTTTTACCATACACTTCCATTCTTGTGACAAAAATCTTTTGTTCAAAGAGACCAGTGCAGTTTTCCTGAAATATCATAATAGAGAAGCATATCAAGACATACCCGAGTTGTAATATTTGGATCATTACAAGCCGCCAGTTTCCCACCAACAATTTGCACCCCAAAGCTCGCAAAGATGAACATAAGTACGATTAACAAAATCGTTACCTGGAAACCAGATTTTTACTTCGGTATTCTAAACATAACTTACAAGCAAAATCTCTCGGAATCCTTTGCACAACTCGACAACAACCCTCCGGATATGTGGCACCAATGTGTAGATCCGTAACGGACGCATAGCTCGGAATATCATCCTCGGCATCCAGAAAAGGTAGATCAACGAGGTCTACATAATTTTTTATATTTGATAATTAGTATAGGCTTACGATGTAAATAAAGAATGTCATCACTCCGCCGACGTCTTTTATCACAGCTTTTGGAGTGAAGAATAACCCATTCGCCAAAACTTTTACGAGTAATTCGAATGTCATTGCCAGTACAAAGAGATATTCAGTAATCTAAGGAACGATCAATATATTTTAGTGTATTAACCTGAAGATACGGATTGTTAAAGATCAAATTCTCTCCAGTAGTTGGCCAAGGACTTTCGAAAAGCATAGACCAACAAGAGAGAGAAGTGACGATCACCATAGTCCAATCCAGGTAGGTCATCAAACCGAGGAAAGCGCTGAAAACCAAATTACAATACAAAATGAGTTCCATACTGGAGTTGCTTGTATTTGATCTGGATTTGCTTGCCAGTCACTGGATCGATTTTCTCCAAACTGTATTGTGCATAGACGATTTGTTGGCAAATTTGCCTAAAATAATATAAATCGAAATGGGATGATGTAATTACCGGAATTTTGAATCTCGGCCCATACAGAAAAGTGGACGGTCAAAGTATGGATGATTTTCACGCATCTCTTCTTCGATTCGATTTCTAGAAGCCGATTTGCATAATTGTTCCTTTCTTACCTTGTAATCTCAGCATGTGCTCGTTTTTGTTGCAATGCCTTGATATCGATTTCTCCTTGTTTTTGTTCTTTTTGTGGTGCCTGACTCAAATATTAATCGGACTTCTTCCCAAACCTGATCTGTCGGTCGCAAATCCCCATTTTCTTTCATAGATTCCATCAGATGTAATTTCCCTTTAACCGAAGCAGCAAGCCCACGATTCCGCGTCCTTCTATAACAAAATTTTCTTACGGTAACAGCCCCAACTTCAAACAGGGACAATTTCAAGTCGAAATAAAACACAGCACGCTCGCAGACCCGTAACTCCATCAAAAAAAATGAGGCGGCTTTTTGAAGCAAAATATGGCAAAAGGCAAAAGCCGAACCTACTTACTTGACGATATACCCATTCCTTAGGCGAGGTCTTGACATAATTTGGAAGGTTGTTAAAGTGATCGACTATAGGCTAACGTGTCAGGCTAGTCAACTCGGATGAGGTTTTCACCTGTCGGCCAGCTGCTAGTAACATGAACGCGCGATTTATTAATCGCGGCCTTAGAAGCGACGGCTTGGATTTCTAATTTCCTTATTTGGACATAGTTACGGCCCTTTAACTGGTGGATTGACGTATAGATGGTAGAAGTTGAAAAAGTGGGAGGGAATGATGGTGTGTTCAAGTAGTAGAGAAGCTCTAGCTAGGTGGTGGGGGGTTCAGGGGGTGAGATAGGGTGTTTAGGGAGGGTAGGAATGTGAGGCATTGTGAGTTGCTGGGAAGGGAGGCTGGAATTTATGCACAAAACCCGGGCTATCTGCACATGCTATTGAGTATTACTAGGTTTGGCGGGTATCGAAAGATGCAAACAGTTGCTACGAAAAGCTGGCAATTTTCTAAGAGCACACGCAAGCTTTGATTACTTATGCTGGAGTTAATGGTATGTTTGATATTTCGGTGGAATTGTAAGGTGTTCTAGATGAATGTTAGCTAAAAATTATAACTTTTATTACTAAAAATTGCAAAAATTTCTCAAATAAATTCTTGTTCACGTACAAACTTGTTCTAACCAAAAGTCACCTCTAGGTGTTAAGTAATAAGTATTCGATGCAAAAAAAATTTTGCCATTTAACGTTTTCGTTCTGCCAAAATAATGTTGAAATCCACAATATATCGAATTTTTGCGTAGTATTTCGGCGTTTTCCGGGCGAAATGTAAGTTTTGGTAGAAATTGCGCCATTAAGACATTTCGACATTATGAATTGCGACATTTTTCGAAAATAAGCTAATTTTCCTACTATCGTAATTCCTTCCAGCCACAATACCACAGTGCAACGGGTTGTCAGGCACACAAGGCGAAGAAAGGACAAGCAGCAACTCTCTCCTCTCTTTCTCGCTCAAAAGGGATGGATATAATCAAAAAAATCTGGGGCGGTTGCTAATTGCGACAGAATCAGAGCCCACTCACTGCGATGAGATATGCTTGGCTTTGAGGGTGGAGGCACGGGATAGATGGGCCACGAGAAGGGATGAATCCGAGAGACCGGCGCGACTTCGATTCGATTGGCTGAAAGCCCAGACCGGCTTCGTCCCAATTATAAAAAGACGACAGCGGTGGAATATTTATATCAAATGGAGGCACGGGGGGAAGCCGCTTCTTGTGTAAGCAGGGGTGTAGCGTCTAGTGATGTTATTATTTGTGTAAAACCCGGATTCAAATCTATGGATTTGATTAAGCTTCCGGTTCACCTTCTTCAAATCCACTAAATTTTTGTGTGCAAAACACTAAAAAACACTTTTTCTCTGCGTAAAAACATCAGAAATGTACAAATTTCACGCTTAATAAGCCAAATTTAGAATTTTTGGGAAGAAACCGAGCTTGCCAAATTGTCAGATTTTAACCCCGATTCAACTTGAGTAACAACATCACTAGTAGCATCTTCTGGATTTTTCAAATTTCTTCAAAAAAAGGTTCAAAAACTTTTTTGGTGCTGGCTTGCTCACGCAGTGCGATCCTATATATAAAACATAAAACACAATTTCAGGCTTAGTCTCCAAAATAAGTTTTTACTAATAAATATCGAAATTCCTCCAATCTACAGTACCCAAATGAAAGCTGCGGAACTTTACTCGAGACAGTGCATGCCTACCCCAAAATCTTTATGGCGAACCCGACACAAACCACAATTACAGGTTCTTAATAGTTTTTCACGAACTACCCTTAAGGCTTAGATAGGGTTGCAAGCCAAATGTAGAGGATAACCCACTCAAGGATCCTATTTACAATGTTCCGCTCCGATATACGACCGATATGGCGTAACCGCAAATGGCGATGGGTTGCTTGACTGTAGATATTTGAGGCCATCAGTCTCTTTGAGCAGTCATCACCTTCTATCATAATTTCTAAAAAAAGCAAATTTAGTTGGTATCAATCTGAAACCTTCATTATCTTCAGTTATCGTTGTTTCTTCCGGTTCATCAGCAAATTGGCGTGTGAACGAGTGACGGATTTTTGGCAGTGGAAACTCTCCATGAGCCTAAGAAAATAAAATTAAAGTTTGAATGCCATTTTTTGCCTACTTTTTTCAGTGACACCATTTGTGGTCGAGTGGGGAATTGATCGAAAACTCGTAATCTCCATGGTAATGTTGTTCGCATTGAGTTCTAAAAGCATGGATTTAATGCTTTGGGTTACAAATTCACCTCTTCTCTAGCTTTCAACTGTTTCACTTTTTTCAACTCTTCGTCCATTTCCAAGTTATCGAGAATGACGGCGACGAAAAGGGAGAGCACAATCTATTTGATTTGATCTTATAGAACCTTAGGAGTTTTTCTTACCAGCGTCACCAGCAAGTGATACCCAACGAAATATATGGCCACAAATGGCACCATACTTTCATTGGTTGTTCGTAGAATTTCGACGACCACATCCGTCCAACCCTCTTGCGTGATAATTTGGAACATCGTCATAAACGCCTAAACCGAATTTTATGCATTTAAACAAAAAGATACCTGAGGAAAAGTAATAAATTTGTTGAGCCTGGGGACATAACAGAATAATTGAAGCGAGATTCCGGAAGTGATCACCAGTAACACCATAGTGAAGACGACCAATCCCCCCAACTTTTTGCCTGGTCCAAAGATCTGAATTTTACCTACTTTCGAATTCTATGGATTAAGCTACCTTATATACGAAATCCTCCAACATTGGCGAAGCTTTGATCAAGCGCACTACTCGAAACACCTGAATTTACTTATTTACAAGAGTTTAAACTTCCCCACCTGGAAGTATGTGAAAATATTCTTATCGTAGAAAAACTTGATGCAATTGAGCGTCGAACCGATGCACAATATCACTTCAAATTTGTGCTGGCCTCTTCTGATGAATGGCTTCCAGCCGTAGCCGATCAATTTCAGGAATAATTCAAAGTTGAATAAACCGGTGAAGAAGATCTATACAAAGAAATTACCATGGAACCTCGAGATTTCCCACCTCGACATAATAATAAATTTCTTTTCGGATTTTGTCAGATTCATCGTGGTAGTAGACAAATGAAGCATTGACTAGAGCGTTGATGAGGACAAGGCCCATAGCACCGATTTGGAATGATGTTGAGGTTACCATCTGAATTAAGCCGTGAATTGGGCGGTGACCAAGTTACCGTATGAAGTAGCTCTGGGGTATTTCCAGTTCGTGCATATTGATCAACATCAACGAGTTGCCAACCGTCGGTTCCTCTTTCTAGTTTCTAAACAAAAATGTAGGCACGTTTTAGGTTCTAGGGTTTTGGTAGCTATCAATATTAGCTTATCATGTTTATTCATCAATATTCCTTACCTGTGTATAAGTATCTTCAGCTGTCACTTCCCGGCTTTGCCACATTTCACTGAATTGAACTCGAATCTCAGCAAAAGTCTCGGTGATAACGGCGATGAAAACGTTCTATAATTCCTTTTCAATCGTTTTTTAATAAACGCCTACCTTGACCAGCCAAGCCAGGAAAAAAATCAGGGTCACAAAATAGAAAAACGCCACATAACTTGGCAGCGTGTCCAAGCAATCGTAGAGCACGTAGACCCAACCTTCTTGTGAAGCAGCCATGTAGACGGTGAATAGGGAAGAAGCTATATTTAATTGATGGAAAACGATTCGCATTGACCTACCAAAATCATTAAACATCCCATAAAATCCCTCCGCATGGGCGCTCATATCCAGCTTCATACATTCCATATGTTCCGGGCATTCGTAGCCACCTATTCAAATTTAGGAACGGTTTTGTATACCTTACCGCCTCCATTCTTTGAGCACATTGTATCCGGGATGGCCAAATCAGAGATTGTCACATTTTTCGGGTCGGTTCCGGGTAGAACACAATGATAATCCATCCTGCCTAAAATTATGTTTACTGGTTATCACGACATTAAAGGTACACTAAAATCTCGTTCAAAAATTTTTGCAGGGGTCGGGATTTCGGATTCTCTGCCGCGACTCGCCCCAACCCTTCATAGCCCCTCTCCCCCCTTCCGCTCCCGTCTCTTCCTTGGCCTATTGGTCTGTGGCGCTTGCACCAGCCGAGCGGCCCGGGTTTGGTTTTGCTCCGCGGCGAGCGCCTACCGTAACCCTGTTTGCTATCCCGCGGACAGTTACCGGCCGGTACTCAAACCAACGAGACTTTAGTGTACCTTTAAATAAATTGTACTGCCATTGAAGTAATTTAGATTACTTACCGAATAGCTGCACTCCCATTATAGCGTAGAGTGCCATAAAAAATAGGAAGAAAATGGTGACATTTTGGATTTGCTGTGAGGAACGTCTAAACACTCTATTTTGACCTTAGGGTTCGCTTACTTGATAATTTGCTGGATTCGATTTTTCGGCAATTTAAATTGAATAATTGAACGGATAAAGCGGACAGTGATGAATGGGCGTGGCGATCGGATGACACCATACCACGTTTGGTACTGTAAGAAAAAATTATCATAAGATTTTTATAATTAGTATTACCCGTAATCCGGTCGCCGGAAAATGGATACAAACAATCTGGTATCCATGCAGCCCAAGTGATGCATAGTGCATCAACAGCAAAAACAAATCAAAGCGACACCACCGGTCTCGGAGGTAGGCTTTGGGATTCTAAATATGTTTTTGATTTAAATTAAATTTTTCGGTTTGAACTCACATCACAGAGCCCATTATGATGTATATAAACAAGCGCTTCAATCGTGAATATTAGCGTAACGAGACAGTCGGCCGAAAATATGACCCAATTCAACGGGCCCCACAACAACAATGTTTGCGGGGTGTTCATGCAAACAGAAACCTAAGTCGGAATTTATAAAATTTTATTTAGAATTTTACTTACCATAGATAATAAACAAGAAAATTTAACCAGTTCTTTAAGGAGATCATTTTGAAGAATATCTAAACAATGGAAATTAGAGGTTTTAAAAAAATTAATTAATCGAAAATCTACATATGAAATAAAAAATACATACCCGCCCGTTTATTAATAGCGCTCGGCTCCAGGTTGATAATCTCCTGTAGTGCAATCACACTTTCTCGCGCCTTTTTCGCTGCTTTCGAGCCGCCCTACAGTAGAAAAAAAAGCGAGATTTAGAATGTCTCAAACCACTCCAGAAATACCTGGGTCTGAGATCCATTGGTCGGCTCGCCGCTGCTCTTCCGCCTGGTGAGCATTGTGGCCGAGAGGCCGGCAGCCTTTAGGGCTGAAAATAAGCACGTTTTAGGGGTCGCTGTTTTTACTCGCAGCTCTCGTGTTTTGGCGGGACTGGGGGTTAAACACGAGGGAACTTTAGAACTTGATATTTGGCGATTGATTGGATTGGAGCACGAAAAAAGGGGTACATGTGGGATTTTGAGTACGGGACGAAACACGGGCGGTGTTATAAAGTACCATATTTCTTCGAATATAGGCCCAGGGCTACTTTTTGTAATGATTTTTAAAGGGGATTGTATCAAAGAGGTTCTATTAGGCAAGATTCTGTTGGAGTAACGAAATTCGAAGGTAAACCAGACCACTTTGAGCAAAACTTTTGTTTTTAACCTATTAAATAGCCAAATACGCCTTCCAATACCAGGAAAGCATAAACAAAACTCATATTCGGATTTTTAGGTATTTTAAATAACTGACAATTTTTATCAGTCCAAAATTAAGTTTTATATTTTAGAGGCGGGCTATTTTTCGATCACTACGAAATCTGGGCTCACACCAAAGAAAATACGGTCTAAACTAAAAAAAAAATAGTAAAATTAAAGGTTTTCATATTGAATTCGAGGCGGCAGTAGATTTGGCGTGGTGCTGGGTGCTGTGAGGCAGCCAACAACGGAATATCTAAGGCGGTGGCCAGGCTGGGGCCCCCGATTTCCCCCTCCTCCTCCTTCTCGCGCAGGGCCCCCGTCGCATACTCTCTAATTCAATTCAACTTTCTAGCCAACCAGCCGTGCCTTGGCAAATTTAGAAAATAAGAATCAGACGGGACGGCTGGAAGGCGAAAGAGGAGGCGGGGGAGGGAAAATATTCTGAGTTACGGATGGCAGCCTAGTGGGGGCTCATTAGCTGATCGAGACAGACGGGTTTCTGCTTCATTTGATTTAACGAGCCTCATATTGTAAAATTCATCGGGGCTTTAGAGGAGAGCATAACCGAAATTTGCGTGCTATACTTCCAAAATAATTAAAAAAAAATACCGGGAATCCGAATTTAAAAAAGAATGAATCTATTCCCGCTCTGCAAGACCCATAAAATGGTTGATTTTAACAAAATATCGATTCTCAAAAATACTTGCTTTTGCAAGAAATTATTCAATTATTTTTGGAAGTTTATCTTTAAAAATCGATGAATTTGCAAAAAAAAACACATTTTGAATTCTGATGATATTTACATGCTAAAACCGCAAGCATTTTGGAAATTGAACAGGAAAAAACATTAAATATATCTCGAATAAACCGTTTAATTTGATAGTTACATGAAAGTAATGCATCCCGCAAAAGTTGCGGCGCGGCATATGAAACTGAGCCGCCACCGGTAAAGCGATCCCACCCAGCCAACCCATTACCGCCTCAAAAATAATGAGCACCACCCATCCCCCCTGGCTTCGAGGGAAATGTTGCGACACTAAAGTTGCCACTTAGCACATACGGTGTGCATCCCCTACCCTTCCTTTACCCCAATACCCTCCTTCTCCACCAGCATTAATTAAAGGGAATTGCACAAACATTGCCATTCTCTCTGCCATACTCTATTTCTCCGTTTCTCTCTACTATATCACATTCTCCTTAAAGAGTCACTCTTGCCTGGAGAAGGGTCTTTCCCCCCTTGGGGATCGAGCTCCGTAACCGGATACGTGGGTATGGCCAAAAAGGGGGGCACATGGAAGGCTACGTCGTGTCAATGGCACACATGCACACCTTCACACCCACAAAAGGGCATCAATGCCTTTTACATTTGCTAATTGGTTGTAGCCTATCTGGGAAATCACAGTTTCTGAATGTACAAATTGAAAAATGAATTTTGAGGCACTTGAAAAAGGTAAGAAAACTAAAATCTTGGTAAGAACTAAAATTTTAGAAAATCAGGTAAAAAGTGTAGGCTATCACTGAAGCTTTTCATGTCTAACAACGCATTCAAAGCATGAAGAAATTTTCGTATGAGACGAAGAATGCCATTTTCGAAATAATATGTAATTGAAAAGCAGTATGAGCAAAGGTTTTTGGCTAAATAAAAAGATCATTTTTATTTGATTTCCCAACTTCGTTCAAACCCCATAAATCCTTCATCCTTATACGGTAGCTCTATAGCGCTGTACAACAATTCAAAAAATTATTTAGGAAAATCATGTACCTGGTTTCTCAGCCAAATTATAAAGGATCCAAAAAATAACTCACGCGCCAAGATCTCAAATAACGTCGGGTTTTCCTGCCAGTTTGGGTCCATGAGCGAAATTGTTTCATGCGGCTTCCCCCGGTGGGGGCACCGGATGAAATTACAGAAAATGAGGAGCCGACGCCTTTTGGGGGGCAATGCGAGGGGAGGCCGATGAAGGGGAGGAGGAGATGCTGATGGAGGTGATGATGATGGGCCCCCACGGATTCGCAACTTTTAAATTGCCTTCAAACGGATCCAGCCCGGCAATGAGCCCCCCAAAAAGGCGTCAAGCTCAAAAAAAAATGGCAGCCCTGCTATTGTGGCCGGGAGGATGGATAGAATATGGGTGGTTGCCCTCCCTGAATTCCCTGAACGGATCTCAACCAGCCATCGGGGAAAGAGGGCAGTCCCTTAACGTTAATTCGGCTTAATTGAGGCCGTGCGGGGAAAGACGGAATTTTTTGAGAAATCGGGGCCTAACAGGTGGAATTTTTGCGGGCAGCTGTTTTTGGCGTCAAGAGGTATTCCGGTTGCCGGGGGCCTTAAAGTTTTGGATAAAACCATTTCTAAAAAAATAAGAATTTAAAAATAGCTTTTTTTTGTTATGCGGGTTTAAATGGGGCTTCTGTCAGCCTTTTTCTTTCAAGTTTAAGAAAGTATATAGGGTCGTTACTAGGTCTTGAAATGAGAAAAAGCTTCCGAAAATTAGCACAACCCAACTTTCATATTGAAATTCAGTTTTTCTCGCAGAAGCGGCAAACCCTAATTGCTAGAAGATAGAAGCGGCAACCAGAAGTAGATCTAGCTCACATAAGCAGCTGGTAGATACAAGAAGTCATGGAGTAGAACCTCGCTACCAAGCCGTTCCTGCTAAACGCAACTGTGCCATAAATGCCGTCACGACCCCTACGGTATACAGTCGAGATTAAACGCACTTGACTGAGAGAAAAACAAAACTGAGCCATCTAACCACCTGAAAAATCATAAACCTTACTTTCGAATCCTACTTCAATAACTCCCCCCGACTCTGGTTGGGCAATAAACGCATTGGCGAACAAAAACCGGGTGGAGAACGAGGCGGGGGTTGCGGGGAGGACGAGGAGGAGAAGGAGGGCAGGGTCTCCGGCTCGCCGCGGGGCTTTTGGTGGAGAAGAAATGAGGCTGGGCCGAACAATTGAGATCTTCCGGAATGGGTTATCCAGCGCTTGAGAGCGCTTGAGGGAATTTCGGACCCTATTGATCAACCGGGTGGGCTGTGTTTCTACCCCCAAGATGCTACTTCAGTTTTTTCGGAAATAATGGTGGTTCTAGATATAGGGGGGGTAAAGAAATTAACGAAGCAGACAAATGCAAAAGTGGTAAATTTATTAAGGTATATGGAAGTAAAGCCTGTCGCATTTTTTCAAAGCCATTTTTTAATGACCTGAATTTAAAATAAATTATTTAGGAAAAATAATAGGAAGCAAGTAAACACAAGTAAACATAAATTTATACCAATTCCACCGAGACAACTAAAAAAACCAAACGCTAAACATCATTAGCCAAAAGCCCAAACCTCAAAAAACACAAAATTCACAATACCAAACAAACAATTACTCGACAAGCTGGTCACGTTACAATCCCCCCGTTTCCCCCAACACTTACTATTCTGAGGGCTCTTTCTGAAGCTCTTCCGACTAAACGTCGCCTCCAGATGCGAATCCGGCTCCAGTTGACTTTTCATCTCAGCATCTGGACCCAATCAAATGGAATATTTGGCGCCAGCTGAGTGAAGACTCCACAGCCTCTAATAGCCAAATGTGTGTGTCTGTCGGGTTAGAATGGGCCTCGAGCCAATGTGCCCCAGGGGCGGCGGGAAAGTGCCTCGAAAAAGTGTGTGCAAATGGCGTTCAGATGGCCGATGATGAGGGATGCCCCCCCCTTCTTCCTTCCTACGGGCTCCCCCCACCTTCCCTTTGCCTTCGCTTTTCTGTTTTTTAGGTTTTCTTCCCTTTTTCTCACGTCATCTCAGTTGGGAGAGATGCACCTTTCGCCCCTGCTGCTTCTGGAGGGGGCTTATCATAAAGCAACTTATGCCGGGTTGGCCCATCACATTCCCGTAGCAAAAAATATGAATTTTCAGCGGGGGCATTGGATTGCTAGGCTCAAAAAGCATAGCGTAAAAAAGTAGCCAGGCATGGGTAAGTGAAAAAAAATCCAGGGGATTCTCTAAAAACATAGGCTATAAATGTCGACTAACAGAATATCGTACACTAAATTTTTTTGACTCAAATTTGCATAATATTAAAATATAAAAAGACACTACCTAAACGACCGGAATCTCTCCGAAAAAAGGATAAGGGGTTCTTTCGCATTTTCGGGGGATCTGATTTTTGGTCTACGATAGTAAGCATTTTTAGTGAAATGAGGCTATATTTCACGGGGAAACTATTTTTAATAGCTCTTTAAATTTTTGAACACTTGCAGCTTTGATGGAAAATCGGACTCTTTTGGTCGACAAACCGATACTTTTGTATTTTGATTTTTATTTGGGAACATTGGTTTTGCCTGAAACCCCTCCCCGAGAATATAAAAAACCGAAAATAGCAAAATTAAAAGATCAAATTACCAAGCAAGGGACGGATCAAATTAAATCAAAACTATGTAAATCGGTGGGCAAGGGAAAACCTTCATGGATCTATATTATTTTTATATTAAAGTTAAAAATACCTATTCAGGAATGCTCTCACGGGCTATTGCCCAATTAGAGCGAAAACACCCTCACCCACCCACACACAAAAAATGATGAAGCAAACGTTTTACGGCCTCTGGCAGCGCTTTGCATTTCCACGCAGCCTCCCCCCACCAACCCCGCCAGCCAGGGGGGACCAAATGAAATTTCGCATTCTCGCGCATTCCGAGCCACTCACCAGTACACCACAGCCGCCCCTCAAAACTTGGCGGCGTGGAGGGACGACGAAGGCTTTAACCCCCACACAAAAAGCCCAGCCAAGGGAACCCACCACCACCACAATGAATTCTCACTTCCGATGTGGCCGGTTTGTCGTGGGAATTTTTTGTTGGATTTCTAGCCCTTCTAAAGCATCTATCAAAATTGATAGCAAAGGCTTTAAATTTTGGGAAAAAATTATTTCCGAGGTATTTTACACTTCGGCTGAAAAAAATAAACCCAACGATTCACCGAAGTTTGAGAGAAATCCATTTATTTATAGCTATATGTTTCAAAAATTGCCTATTCAAGCTATTGGTATCAGGCAATGTTGGTCAATATAATCATGGAATAGCGGGAATTTTTCACATGAAGTCGTTAAAATGGCTATATGTTCCAAGAAAAATCTAACAAATTCGACCAAAAATATTGTAAAATTAGTATTTTTGGTGAAACTTGAAAACTATTGCGCTGATCGGGTGGAAAATAGCCTGAGCTGAAACTGAATAGAACAGCTTCTGGCCCCTTTCTAGAAAAAAACTTCCAATCGAGAAAGCCTTAAAAGTGTTGCGCATTTTTGGATGATTAGACCGTGCCCACTAATAGGAAACATAAACCCCCCAAGAAATAATATGCCTTCCATGGTTATCTTTCTGGAGATGTTAGCCAAAACTGGCCTTCAGCTTGGAATTGGGAAAACGATGGCCAAAAAATCGTTGCGGGGAGAAAAACGCGGGCAGGAATATCTGGGGGGCCAACCCCGCGTGTTAGGGGGGCTAATTTGCATCCTAAGCGAGTACGTAGAGGGGCCACAACCCCTCCACGAAACCAGCGCACAACCTTTTTTTGCCAAAACAATTGGAGGGGGGATATTTGGGATAAGGGCTGGAAGGGTGAGACGTGAAGTATACAGTATGATTCGGAAGTTTCGGAATCTATTTGGCAAATTGGTAAAATTAATATACAGTGAGGCAAGGCTTAGGAGTTAATATAGTGCTAAACCGTGGTGGACCCTCGAAGCTACATTTAACATTTAAAGATTTAAGCACAACATTTAAAATCACATAATACTGTAGCCGAATTCTGTCTGTTAAACTTGGTCAATGACTAAGAAAAAAACAGGAATTTGCCGAAGTTATAAAAATTAAACAAGCAGCTTATGGAAAAATGTTGATTTTGTCAACTTTTCAGCTTATAACTTTTGAGCTTACAGAAATATAGAAAAACCCGAAGCGACACTATACGCCTAAAGACACCAACGATATGTGCATATAGTTGAGAGGGAAATGACCAGGATGTGTTGGAGGGTTAAGGAAGGACGTGAATAAGATGGGGGGCACGAAGGGTTGTTTAGGGGACTCGGAGCCCCGAGCGTGAACCTAATTGGGAATTCCCGGGTCGACGTGCGGGCGGGATGTGCTGCTTGTTTTCACAACCCATCCCTAAAACCAGATAGTGCTATCGAAGCAGGTGAAATGGGCTCGAATTTGCATAATCAATACTTTTTTTTTGCATAATCGAAAGAAGAGTGACTGGGGTTGAAAACCTCGCGGCTGCGAACCCGAGGTTGTACCAAGACTCGATTAACACATGGAACTGAGAGCGAAGAAAAATGTGCTATTAAAGCCGAGAAGATGGGACCATCCATCACTTTGGGAATTAAAATATGCAAATTTTGCATATATCACGCCTACCTAGAAGACGTGTAGTATTCGTTGCCATCGTTGCCTCGCCGCTGTCACATCTAAAAATAAATATTGTTTTTGTTAGTGCAGGCTATTTTTAGACGCGCATAAACATCGGTGTAAGAAAACAGAAGTAAGTATATGAAAACTTGCTGTTTTACTCGGTCTTTATGAAATCCAGCAATTTATGAAATAGAAAGTTTTTTAATCAGGCAAAAAGGAAAGCAGAAAACTTAATTTCGTTAGGAAAATCCAAATTTTTTCATTGCAACATCTCAAATCAGCACAAAAAATGGCAACCTTGACGGTTATCATTTAGTTGGCATTATCATTTGTTAAATTCAAGCATCTTAACTTTTCCTATCTTTAACCTTTGACATTACTCAACTTTTCTGAATCTACTAATCAAATTTCTACCACTTTCCCCTCGAACTGTTGACCTGTTTTGGCACAATATCAACAAAATTCAGCCGTTTTCCCCGGTCACCAGCATTTCCTTCTTTGGCCAACCGATACGGTGAAGCTGGGGGGTACCTAAGCTGCGATAAACACATGAATCAGGGCACCCCGCCAATCCGTTGGCCCGAGACGCAAATTCGCCCAAACAATCTCACCGCTCACACACACACAATTGTCTGTGTGTGTTCAGCTGCATTTGGGCACCCACGCGGTCCCGCAACGCTTTCGAGCACATTTGCAAAAAATGTGATTTGGCATTTTCTAATGTCTGATTGGTAATCTGAATTTATTTTTTTGCGGTCCTTACTTTCTTCACGACCAAAAACCGCTTTCTGTATACTCCCCTCAACCGACACTTGCCAATCTCTACCCTCCTTACCTCCCCCTTTAAGCCGCTGGAGTTGAGAACATATGGAAATCCCTTGAACAAACATCTTGACCCCCGCTTTACGCCTCTTTTATAGCACCGGCCCGGACTGACTTGGCTAGTATGAATGGAACTCGAATATGTCTCTGTGTTGGCATACTTGGACTAACATTGATTGCGGTAATTATGATAATACTGCTAATCCGGTTTCGATCGATTTTTAAGCAGCATCACGGATGAAACGTGGGTCCTGATATTGAAGACTTTACATTCATTTTAGGGCAAACTCGTGAACTTTACGCGTCGGTGTCAGACTTCATCAAAGATAAGAAGATTTCTATTTAAAGAGGATGGTTAGAAGGCCAGGAGGAGGATGCCCGAGATTGGGACCATTCGGGTAATCGGAACCGACAAATGAATAAATTGTCTGCCGTAACTACGTTAGAGATTTCAAAATCGCTCGCAAGGAGTAAAATATAAACGCAAAAACTGGAAAAACCACGCCGGCGGAGTAAACAATTGGGAACTCAAAGAGCTGGAAAACCTTGGGGAGCTATGGGGTTGGGTAATTGCTGGCTTTGAGACATGTCAGAGGTCGGACGGCGTCCGATTATTTTTATATTTATATATAGGCTTGCTTATCCATAGTGCAAATTAAAAGGGTAAGCTTGGCCCTTAAAGGAATGTGGTTGTTCGACTTTTTATGATTGATCATTTATAGTATTTGGGGGTGAATTTGAGCCTAATGCATTTTATTTTCCGACGTTACTCGAAAAACCTCTTCTTTCATAGCTATCTGAAAAAATAAGGCTGCACCCCTTCAAATTTTTTTCAGAAACCTAAGAAAACCATGGGTGCAAGATTCTAAAAAGGAAAAAGGGCGACATTTTAAACCTAAATCCGCACCTTCTGGTACGAACGCTTGCTTTTCTTTGCTTTACGTCTCCCACTTTGCCCTGCTTAATCAACGAAAATTGGCCGGAAGGCGCGAGTTATTGGGCATAAAGGAGGGCGGGCAGAAAAAAAAATGGCCTTTTGGGACCTCCGTGGGCCACCCTGGGAACGCAAAGAAGCGGTTATCGCTGGAATGCATCAGCCACTTCTTCCGATTACCCAGCCCACCTGGGTTGTCTGGCCAAAGGTTCGAGAACGAGAACCTTTTTCCCCGCCACTTCCTCTATCCATCTCGAAAAAAGGCGAAGCCACCAAGGGTAGCAGCTAAACCTTAAAAACAACTTTTCGAAAACGCCAACCGGCGTTCCACCGGGGAGACTCAATGAAAATCCAGCATAGGTGAGAGGAAAACAACTTGATAGAGCTGTGTGTGTCTGAATATACTCTTCGTCGCTCCTTTCCTTCCACCCGTGTATCCCACCTTAGCCCTTCTCCTGTTTATAAGAGAGAAACTCAAGCCGTAGAGCCGACCCCTCCTCCTCCTTTTGCCCTTCCTCCTCCGCCTTCTCCTCCCCTTTTCCTCCATGGAATTTCCGCCGAAAATGAGCTCCCGCAAATATGTTCGCTGATCGACAAAAGCTGGGCACAATTTTTAGCAAAAGGCGGACAAACGAAATTCCGGACACGCCGGAGAAGGAGGGGGAAGGGTGTTTGGAGGAGTCAAAAGAAGGGCGGGGAAATAAGGAATAGATCTGAGGAAGAAAGACGGGGAGAAGAAGCGCTTCTAGCAGTGGAAAGCTTAAAATGGGGGGGGTGAGTGTCGATGAGGTGTGGAAAGGAGAAGGATATGGATGGTCTTTTGGAAAGGGCATCTGAAGGATAGGCATGTTCGAATGCTATGAGGCAGACTGGAAAATCCATCATTATTCGGGGGTATACCAATGGCGACAATTTTGCCGGTAGGTGGGAGGATTGATGATGTACAATCGTATTACAAAGCCAAAAGTTGCAAAATTCTTCGAAAGTGGACGACGGGCATGTTGAAAAGAGGCTAGTGGCAAAGAAGTCGCTTTCTGACCGGGTGGATAGAAAAAAGGCCGGCCAAAGCAGCCATCAATTGTCGAGCGGCTCCGGGGCGTGAACCAATTGGGGGCACCCAGGAGAGTCGCTTCTGGACTTAGCCACCGGAAGACAACTCTAAGTAGCACAAAGTCTTCAGGTGACCCCATTGCTGTCTGGCTGCTGCTGCTGTCAAATGCTGGGTGCAAAAAGGAACCTTGCACTTAATTAACTATGTTCGGGGATAGTGTATACGTAGCCAGGATGGGGAAAGCTGCGTGTTGACTCGTTCAGTTTTTGGGAATTTGAGCCCAATTTAAAGCATGAGTTCAACTGCTAAGCTTCCAGGGGATGCTCCCTTATACTATATAATAAAAACAAAAAACTTAATACAATATAGTTTCGGGCGCAACAGCCAGCCGCCCCAACCAGTGGCCAAAGTCGAAGGCAAAGCAGTCGTTCTCCGGGGTGGCTCCCCCTCTTTGGATCTCGTTTGCATAACGGAGCCGACCATCAATCACAAACCCGGCACAAAGGTGCTCGGATCCGCCCGACGGCTGCTTCTTCTCAAGCTGATAATATGTCTGCGGATCATCTCGCATATTTCTGAGGCAATCTTATGTAATATCGCAACTTCGATATGCATTTTGATCTTATAGCTAAATGTCTAATGCAAACAGTCTTTGCGTTCCAGTGCTAAGCAATTGCTTTTTAGACCGGAAAAATCTAACCATTTATTAGAACCTCAGAGGAGGCTTTATGGTAGGGGAAGAAACGTCATGAGGTGTAGAACATGCTGAAAACGACAGATCAGATCTCTATCAAAATATCATTTTTGTTATTAAGATCAAGCCTTGTTAAAAGCTCGCTCTTGCACTTTGTTAGGAAGCAATTCGTATATACCGGAAGTGAAATAACTTAGATAAGGACGCATAAAGATTATCTAATAACCTAATAACTTACCCAACGTAAATATACCCAGAATTATTCCTACCTCAATAAGTTGCCAAAACAATACTCGGAATGTAACGAACCAGTCGCCCCAACATAGATGATCTCGATCTCCAATTGCCGTCCTCCCCCTCCCTTGGATGCAATTGGCAGCTTTCACCATAAGGGCTTCTTCTTCTCCTTATTCTTCTTCCTTCCTCCTTCACCACCACCCCAAAACTGTTTCATTGGCAACATTAGCCATCTCGTCATTGTCTGTTGCAAAAGAAGACTCGCTTCAGATGCCATGTTTTGTCTCTATTTGCTCCTCTGCAACGGGATAGCTTATACTCTCGGCATCCAGCCAAAGACTGACGCAAAACGGATGGTCGAGCCATTATCCCGCGGAAGTTTGTCGAACGCTTTTAAGGAAAGGCTATTTTTAGAGACTTCTGTTGATGAACTAACACAATTCTCGAATCCGGATTCTTTTGACTATGATTTTTCGAACGACTTGAAAAAAGAGGCTGATCGAGAAGTGAGTTGTACTTTCTGTATGGCACAAGCTTTTTCAGGATATTTATGATCAATGGCTCCCAAAATTACCATCATTTGACCTTCGATTGCGGGGTCACCTAGCTGGGACGACAATGGTTTCTTTTTATTCTCGCATATACAAGTTTTAGATTCCAATTACTACTCGAAGATGGCCGTTATGGTCTACCCCTACGGCCTTTTTTTCTGAACCATCACTCGAATCCTGGACCGAACCATTGTAGGTTCAAATGAAGAGTGGCATGAAAATTTAGGTCCACTGCATCATCACAATCACCTTCTTCAACGATTGAATTCACGAAAAGCGAGAGTCGAGACTACGATCTTGAGTCTCCCATAGTGGACATTGTCACCAAACGGCCAAAACCAAAATCGAAGGGCCGAAAATCAACGACCGACCCGGCACCGACAACCAAGAAGAGATTCAACAAGGCTCAAAATCCGACTACGGAAAAACCTGTTGACGACATCACAACTCGAAGAAGGAAGACCAAGCCAAAAACGACAGAAACCACGACAACTACTACAGTCGGGACAACAGAGAAGAAGAAGTTTACCAGAAAACCGAAAACGACAACGGCAGCGACAACAACAACAACAACAGGAGCCCCTGAAGATAAAATCACCACAATATTTTCAACAACAAAAACGACCGTCCTAACTACCACTGTTTTTCCGACTACCAAGAAACTATTGTTTTCAAAAACCATCATTCCCAAAATACGCACATCCACGACGGTAAAAACTAAATTGATTTCCATATTCTGAAGCTTCAGGTCACCAGAAAGCCGGCTCCGGTGTTTCGACATGGTAGCTCCATGTTCGAACCTGATACCCGACCGACGACTCCCACCTCCCAAACATTCCATTTAACTCCGGAGGTTCCTACAATTAATTTATGCAGTTTTTATCCTAATTTTTCAGCCGACAACAACGCTGCCACTTACAACCGAGGCTGCTGAAACCACCCAGACAACGAGGCGTCGCCTTAAGGTTTATAGAAATAGGCCTTAAACATAAAATAAATCTAAACTAAACTACCTTAACTTTATTTAGTTCATCGTAACCACCACCCCTCCCACAAGCCCGAATCCAACTACTGAAACCTCCCTCTCTACCAAGCTTAGAAAACTATTTTTCAAGACCACCACTACCTCCGAACCAAATGTGAGTGGATTTTTTAGGAAAAATTGCTTTAGGATGAGGTAACCCTCACAACAACGAATTTGTTTGATGCTAATGAGATCGAGGAGACCACAACAATACGTTCACGAGCCACGCAACTGCGAAAGAAATTTACGAGGATCAGCACAACGGAAATCCCGACTACAACCACGACTATTCCGCCTACGTCTATTACAACGACCATCCCACGATCTACTACACCGACAATGCGACCTACCTTTAGAAAATTCACGAGGTTTAATTTTGTTATAATATATTGAATTCTCATCGTCATTATATTCAGATTTACTGACACCACAACAGCTTTCACACCAACCACTCGAAGCCTTTTACGTTTCACTCAGGTAACTCCATAACTAGTATTATAAAATTCGATTTAGCAGTCCCTTTTCGCAACGATCAGACCATCAAAGTCCAGGGTCGCACCAAAACCATTACTGCTCGACCATCCCGAATTTCGACATGCTGGTTAATTATAAATTATACAATATTTCGGAAGACTCATAATTTCGATATATTTTTTAAATTCTAGGACCAACGTACAACTGTCCGGTGCTGAATCCCTTAGAACAGGGTGAACCATCACCGAGAAATGACGATTCGTGTGATTTGCTGTTGCCCGGATTTAGTAAAGATGGGTCATGCAGGTGAATTTAATATTGTTACGATAAAATTAGGTATAATTATAAGAAAATCTTTGGCTTGAAGCTCGAAAACACTGCACCATTTGTCGATAATTGGCGCATAGGAGAGATGTCTATTAGTGCATCAACTGTCTTATCATATCTACAGAGCATTTTCCCTCCATTTTCCATCTGCAGACTCGTAAGACAGTGCATTTAATGATATAAAACACGACCATTCAAAAAAAAAATAATATTTTTTATTCCAGATGTACATACAACGTGAGAGATCGTGATGACAAGGGCTGCCCTACCGGCTTCTATTTCACATGCAAAAGATGGAACAGAACGTAGCCGATACTTCCTTACCATACCCCGCAATTTTGGGATATACAACCACACCGAATATTATGGCCAATAATTTTGCAATTTGCTCAAAGTGGAATGCATAAATGATCGTTCAACCCCTTCCAACTGATGCCCGAGATTTTAGGTCATCTTTGGCTTCCGATTCGAATTGGACGATAATGAGGAAATAGGTGAAGATGGCGGATGTTAGCTGAAAATTTTTATATAGGCGCCTGAATTCAATTACCGTTAGCAAAATCTTTCGGGTCATTACGAAGAAATTTCCAGCCGTTAACTGAATACGCGAGGTATGCATTTGAATTGAAAGGAATTGCATTTGGGACTAAATTCATATAATATTTAAAGTTGACGTAACAATCCCACCATGACAAGCAAATCACGATCTTCACACAACGTCTCGTGATACATCCGAAAACAAGAGCTCAAAATTTTCTCGCCCTAGATGCTGACTGCAAACTTTGGAAATGCTACACACCTCTTCCTGCACCATAAAGGCAGGAATGCTAAAAAACAACAACACTATCACCGTGTTGAGCACCCACATCAACAATGAGACAATTTCGGTAGCATCTTGCTAAATTTGTACTAATATTGTCACTGGGCCTCAAAATCCTCACGTTCGAATTTTTCAATAGAATATAGCACAAAAAGCATATCATCGGTATACAGCAACCATAAGTGAAAAATATGGCAAATGAGAAGGTTTCTTCGATCAGAGCTTTTGCGTTGTAGAGCTCCTAAAATTTTGATACTTCGTGTATTATAGAGTCGTACCTGATAGTGGATTTGCACGTCGTGGATCTGTTTCAATGATTGTTCCGTGGTTGGACATCTAAAATTTGCGCTTTTTGAGATTAAGTTGGTGTTACTCTTCGTGGACTGGCAGCATTTCGGCGCATAACCTGATGATGCTTGCCCGTAGGATTAGGCAAAGTTGGCAGAACAACGAGGCAAGCATGAGAATTGAACTCTAGAACCATTGGATCAAGCTATAAAACACCAACCTGCGTGACGAAAATAATATAAGTTTCTAAAATCGTGAAAGGGAGCGCGTTGCTGATGAGTGGAGGGGATTGTGGAAGGTCGAGAAGCCCGGTTTTTGTGACTAAAAAGATTTATAGGAATTTTAAATGATGCCTAGTGCCTTACAAAAATGCATGGCCGCCATGATTGATGAAAATACGCATGAGAGAATGACCAATGCTTGATTTAAATGCAAAAGATGAGAGTCGGCTTTGGCATTTCCTTTCCCAACACCTTGATCAAGGATCTAAAAAACTAACAGGTTTTTGGGCTTTGAATTTGATACTTCATAGACTTTTCGTCGTCTTTGTTGGAATAGAATTAACATGAAAGCTGCTGAGCAACCGCTGAACATAAAAAGGCAATGGCAAAGTGTCATAACAACTGATGGATCGACAAGAGCATCCTAAATGAGGTATATTAATATTTAAAACAAACACAAGCTCGATTTTCGAAGATTTATCTTGGCAATTTCTTACTGTTTATACCTGATAGGATTTATCTCTGACCGCCGTCCCTTTTTCGCCAATTTGCGAAAATTTACGAACAGTAGCAGCTATCTAAAGTGCCATCTTTATCCATAATGGCTAATTCACCAGCATCGCAAAAACCAGCACGTTATACAGCTTCCCCAAAATATTATGACTCTGACTATGGGCATAATTCAGCCCAAGAGTACTCATATATACAAATAACGGCTTTAATAGCTGTTGGGTATAAGTATCCGTAAAGTCAATCGAAGATTTCTTATCTAAAGTCCAATTAAGATTCACATCCCAACACTTACTAACGGCCGAATTTAACCAATTAATCGGTCCAAATAAATAATTCCCATTTCTTTTTTTCGCGAGATCTTTTGCCGAGTCACCCTAAAAGGTTGATCTTTTTTAGGAATTCGAAAGTTACCGAAACCACGGATGCGGAATAATTGGATCTTGAAATATTTGAGCGGCTTCTATCATCTTCAGTAAAAGAACTGATCGAATCTCTCTCGACGTCCAAATTCATGGAGACCTCTAAAATGATAGCAAGCGTATTTGTTCATTAGAAACGTTCTATTGACAGGTGAAACCTGAAGGAGTAGCTACCCAAAAGTCAGCACGCCTACGGGGAAAATCAATTCATGGCCCGGGGCCGAGAAATGGCCGAATTTTATGCACAAATTGTGGGTGCAGGGGGCTCCATTGGAAAATCCCCTACTTTGTTGATTGGCAAATATTGAAATTTGACACAACAAGTGGACGCGTCTCGCAGCTGATGGCGGGGGAGGAGGAGGGGGAGGTGGAGGTAGAGAAGAGGGTAAAGGGCGAATGAATGACTAACAGAGCAAACGTTTTTAGGCAAGGAGTCAGAATAATAAGATCAAAATTTTGATACCTTGACGTCTAGCGGGTCGAGTAACAAATCCAGTTGGGGATCGGAACATCATCGCCTTGGAAAGAAATGCTGGAAACGCTTTTCTTTTTTAATCAAACGTCGCTGCATTGGAGAGGTTTGGCTGCGATACAGGGAAATCAAATTAAAGCTCTTATTTGCTGTGCTTGGCTCAAGTGCGATCACAAAGTTAATGAAAAATTTTGGTTTTTCAACCCGAAGCCAGGGGGCCAAAATGAACGTAGCCTAACCGGAAATGGCTTGCAGAAAGGATCTAGAAATTGCAAATGATTTCGGTGCGGTTAGTTGAAAAGGGTAGGAAGGGGGAAGGGTCGGATCTCTATTGGTTTGTATGACCCGGGGGATGCAAATGAACGGCTGCGGATATATTTACCTTTGGGCCATACACGCATCCAATGACTATTCCCCGAGTGACACCTCTCTGTCATTACCAACAATTTGTAATTACATAGTAATAGGCTGTAAATCTAACTATAGTTTTGGTAATTTTAACCCAGACATATGCGCTATTCCTAAAATTGTAATTTTGGCGATAGACTGATCAGGTAGTAAAGTTAGTATTACAGATTTTAAGAATAGTTTTGTTTTTGTGTAAGATTACTGAATGCAAATAGGATTGATCATGTAAATTTACCCCGTTTTTATACTACTTAATTCGTAACATCTCTGGTTACTACTGGGTCCAGGACCTATCCTCCAATCCTTCAAGTATCCAGACTATCCATCAGTTCGCACTGTCAGTATGTGGGTGGCTGAAGCCCTGAGGGTGAGTTGTGCGAGGGTCTCCACCAAAAAATGCGATCTCCCCCCTCGACCAAGTGGTTTGATAGCACTCGAGAGGAGGTGTGCGCGTGAGGTGCAAAGAAGGGCCAATCTGGGCCACGCGCCCCGCACACTACTGGTAAGCTCCATCCGCACCGTCTTCAGGGACAATTTGGAACACTTTTTTACGATTGTTTTTTATTTTTTTTTGTTCTCTGAAAGTACTCGGGTTTATGATTAAAACAATTCTACGGTATTCAAATTTTACTAACCTAGTTAACAGGCGCCAACTGTGCGAAATTCCGATTGGAGTAGATGAAATTTCTGCTTTATATTTTAACCCTAGCCTTATTGGCCGAAGCTGAACTCAAAGGTAATGTTCGAACCCAAAATGACCGCATAGAAAAGTCCTTAAGATATTTGTCTCGATGGAACAGAACCTGAAAAAGACCTCCGCGAACATGTCATTTGGTGCACTGTTGATACGGAATGTTCCAATGGAAGAAAATGCCAATCAACCGGGCAAATCCATTTTGGAACACCCGTCGGGTTTTGTTGCTTGACGAAAGGTAAGGTTTTTAGATCTGATTTCAATATTTTGTTTCCAGCGGATCGTTGTTCGCTTCCGCTAAATCCTGGATACGGAGATTGCTTCAAGCCATCAGTTCAACGGTTCTACTTTGATTCTGTGGAACTGAGATGCAAGCCGTTTATGTTTGTCGACTGCGTTGGAGGGAATGAGAATCGCTTCGATTCCGCTCATGAATGTCAGAGATTCTGCGAAAACACCGGTAAACTTTATACACTCTGTTTTATCGATTTTCTCAGCTTGTAACGACGGGGAAGTGGTGCAAATCGTAAAAGGAGATGTAAAAGTGTGCGATATGAATCAAAACGAGTGTCCAAATGGGTATCATTGTGCTTATGATGGGTTATATAGACGTCATGTATGTTGTGGGCACCCAAGAAGAGGTTGAATTTTGCTTGCAAATTGCTTATTTGGGTTTTAGAAACTTGTCCGGCGGGATACTTGGCTTATCTAGAGCCAGGTACCTTGAGTGTCAAGCCATGCCAGCCAAGTGCAGTGGCCGATGGCTGCCCTGCAGATTTTTTCTGCATAACCCAAAGCACTGTCGGGTATTGTTGCACACCGGAAAGAGGTATGTATATAGTAGCCTATTTTCAAAGTTATACCTCAGATATCTGTCCCCTTGGCCAAAAACCATACCTGCATCCCGTGTCAGGACGTACCCTAAAATGTGACCCACTACTGTATCCATCTACCTGTCCTTCTAAACACCACTGTATTGCTACGATTACTGGTGCTAGATGGGGAGCTTGTTGTGACGAGACCGTTACTGGTAAACAATATAATTTGCATTTTCAGCCTTAATATACTTTAGCGACTTGTCCTGAATCTACCAAACCATACATTGATGCCGTTTCTTCCCGACCCGTCATTTGTACAGTTGGAGTGACACTTTGCGCGTAATATCTATAGTTTAATATACCTCACTAGATACATCATAATTTATATACATACTTTACTTAATCGATTCTATTTTAGTGATGGATTCGTCTGCCAGAGTGCTTATCCAAGCGATCTCATCGGTTTTTGCTGCACATTCTCACCGAAAACGACGCAATTGATCCTGTCGGAACTGCGAACACATCAAATGTCCAAAAACCTATCGATTGCCGAAGAGCCGCCAAAAAATTCGACAGAGTCCGAAATCAGCAATCCATTAGCTGTCAGTCACCACGAGTCGATCTCGGACTTTTACTCAAATAACCACGAGAATCGAGTCCAGAATTCTCACATTGAGACGCCGATCAGACGGATCATTGGTGAGAAAGTATCAAAAAACGAAATAAACCGTTCACCCATAGATATTCAAAAAGAAGTAGACGCAGCTGCTGAATCAATTGGTTTCTACAATACCATACCACCAGTGTTTAGTTCGACAACCCCGAAATCGGTTAGAAATATTTTCATGATATCAGGATTGTTTAGACGTTTAAATACCTCGAATGTCCTGGGGATTCTTCACCAGTGTTTTATCCTGGTACACAACTGCTAATGGAATGTTCAGCAGCAAAGAATAAAGAATTTGATTGCCCAGGTTGAAATTTTTGAAGTCACTAGAGATGAACAAATTTTTAGAAAAAGCTGAATGTGTCTTGGCGCTAAATGATCTTTTTGGACGGAGTGTCTGCTGCCAGCCATCAGAAGCTAGCACAGAGGAAATATTCCTCGTGACACCAAAACCGCTGCGAATATTATTTCCGGAAAGTGACGAAACCGATTTTGGCAGTCGCATCGACACCGAGAGATTTATTTATACCGTAACGCTTCGTGCTCCAGAAGTACCTATTGAGAGGACACTGGGTATGGCCAATTACGCTATCAAATCCGTTTTTAGATCCATTCTGCCCGCGCATAGTCAAAGACCGGAAATGCTCGCCGGGAGCCCACGACGCGTGCCCGGAATACAAATTCTATTGCCAATATAACATTCAACACCGTGATTTCCGTTGTTGTTCACTAGAGCAAAGCTATTGATTTCCTGCCCCATCTCTTTCGATTTGTCCTCACAATTTGCCATCAGGGAGATCTTTTATTGCCGGTGCTTTCATTAAGGCTTATATAAATGCGTTAATTAACAAGCCAATTGATCGTTTGAGAATATTTCGTATAATTGTAAGTTGTTTTGCGATAAAGACATTTTTAGAAAACCGAATACCCAGGGTCCACTTTGCAGGACAAATGCGTCGTCCCAGTCCGAAAATTTGATAACGTCGTACGTAGGTGAGAATCCCATATTTATTGATACTCTTCCGGGGCTAACAAAAAAATGCTGTTTTAGGTTTTTAAATTATAAGGTAATGGACATAGGCGGTCATTTTATGTTTATTTCTATGGCTATTTTTCTAAAACCGTGTGTAAAATCCAGTAAACTAATAACTACTAAATGACTACTCTGATAACCACTAGATTACTATACTAGATAACATACAATAAGTTTCTTAAATACAACCCTACTGGCCGAATTGACAAAAATGGTGTTAATGCCAGAACGAGGCCTGCATAATGGTTTGTTTGTACAAGGCGGCCAACTGGGTCTCTTGGCCCCAGTTAGAAAGGGCCAAAGGCAGGCAATGGGGGCCCAGGGGCAAAGGAGGGAGAGTTTACGAGGAGGGGCTGTTCCCAGCTTCACCCCTCCATTTTTCTCGGTCTCTCAAGCCTCGATCTGGTCACCGATTGATCCGCCAGCTGCCCGGATGGCCCTTTTAATGCACTCAGATCATTATGTTAATTAGTTGTTAATAGGTGGAATTTGAAACGGGTCGTTCGGCTTAAGAAATGATGTTTTAACTATTACCATGTTGGAAAAGCTGTTAACGACAGCTTTACCTGGGTTTAAAATATGTTTTGAGAGCATAAAAATTCTTGGTAACCCTTAACTTATTATTAATGCGGGTATTAATATATCTTGTGTGATTTTAAGCGCCCTTCGCGATTATGTGCAAATGGATCCGGATACTTGTCTACGCATGGGCATTTGGTAGGACACGCTCTTTTTTTACTAAATAATTAAATTTTTTTCTCAGGTTTTATCGAAATTTCCTGCAACCGATACGCCGACCAACTGTATGAAGATTTATTATATTTCTACAACAAAAACGTGCGGCCGGTGAAAAATGCGACGCAGCCGGTGCTGGTGAAATTTGGGGCTGCCTTGATTCGGATCATTGATGTGGTGGGTCTTTCAATATTTATTGGTTTGAAAATGGAATTATGTTTATTGTTATTTGGAACAATTCTCCCCACAGAAAGCAAAGATTTCACCAGCCGGGCGGTCTTTAAGGCAACATTTAAATCCGGGTCTCATGCCAGCGCAGTCGTCATTTTCCACACATTTGACTCTTATTCTTGGGACGGTAGTTGTTTTTGCAGTTGTAGTGGTGGTTGTGGTGGTTGTGGTGGTTGTGGTGGTTTCCATGGATGTAGTAGCAACTGGTCCTGCCAAAGATGTATCCTAAAATGTTTATTTAAGCGATATTGGACTATATTACTTAAGAATCTAGCTAGAAGCTGGTGCCCAGCCCAAACTCTATTAGCATATAAATAATATATAAGTTCCTTGAATTCTTAAAGCTGTAAAAAATACCCGTGTTGCCCAGGCCTCCATTTTAATTGCTAGAAACACCAACCGGAAACGCTCGGCAAAAAGGAATAGTCAATTTATGATACTCTTGAAACTATATCCTGGCCTTATGCAAATTAATATGGGTCTCCTGATCTCCTTAAACTTGTTTTATACCACACTTACATTCTCCTCAGCTTGAACTCCGGCATTTATAGCAAGCACTAGTATGCATAGAATACACAGCCTCATCTCGACGTCCCAATCCAACGAATAGAATTCCGAACACCCCCTTTTTGTATGTCTGTCTGTGAGGGTTCGTCGTATCGGCTGAATAGATGGCACCGATAGAACGTTGTTCCGTTTTCCACGAACAATCCTTTTCCTTTTGCCGCAGCCGGTCGTGTCGATATGCAACGTGGTTGTTTTGAATAATAATCAGGGCTGGGAGGGCAACGGCCAATAAGTCTTTCAGGACAGGCTCGGGCTCACACGAATAGCACCCCCAAATTCAATGCTCCGATTCCATTTATTTGATGTGGTTTTTGGTGGCAGGGGAATTGATGGTGATTCACTGCTGCCAGTGGACGAATCGATTCCGATAGCCGCCGGAGGGGTGGTTGGAAAGTTGACGGTTGGAGTATTCGTCGTCGCCAGTGCCGACTGAAAATGAAAATGTTAGACACTAGTCAAACATCAAAGGAACGTGGCGGTCGGTGTTTGAATTGGTCATTCAATTCGGTGCCCTTTCGGCTTGTGTTTGAGGTTTTTTTCTTCCAGAAAAACCCCCAATAAATCGGTGATCACAAAAACCGTTCGTTCTCGAACTAGGTCGGAAATGAAAGTTGCATACCTGAATACCCGGCATATTGATCTTTTGGCTTCTCAGCTTCAGCATTAAAGACAGCATGAGTCATTGGAGCGATAATATGTGAAACACCACAGTCGCTAGGACAATATGATGCAGGCATTCCAGGATCTCCGGGCGGTCCGTAGGGACCTTCTTCTCCCATTTTTCCAACAACTCCTTGGGGTCCAGCTTCACCGGGTTCACCGGGGCTTCCTAAAATTCACATTAAGTAAGACCTCACGACCCCATAATCCTTTCTTTTAATTACCGTTACTTACCGGGATTCCCAGCTTCTTTTGCAGCCCGTCCTGTCGTTCCTTGCTTTCCTTTCGGTCCCTGTGGCCCAGGCGGGCCCTTGGGCCCTTTGATGCCGACTCCAGCGATGACCGTTTTGCCAGGATTGCCAGGTGGACCCTCGGGTCCCTTTTTCCCGGACTTTCCATGATTTCCGGGTGGCCCGGCCATCCCATCCACCCCCTGATTGCCCATTTCTCCCTCATCGCCTGGCATTCCTGGGTACCCAGGCTGACCGCGTTCACCTAGAAAGTAATCGAATCGTAATGGGCGCAGATCTTCGCGAGATAAAGCTTCCAAAAACGGTCATTCGATTCCCCCCTACTACTTACCTTGAGGACCTCGTGGTCCAGGCGGTCCTCCTGGGCAAATGGTGCACGGCATCTCATCTTCCGGTGACAATTCCACATCCATCCCATCATCGCCAGCAGTTCCAGGATTTCCTGGCATACCAGGCATACCATCATCTCCAGAGTCTCCTGGCTGACCGGGGAGTCCTTGTGGGCAGCTGAGTTGAGTACAGCCCTAAAAATTGACTTTTACGAAACTTGTCCGATCTTGCCTCGCAAACAGGTCCTCCAGCCCACGAGGCACGACGGCGGCGAGTGAAAAATATGGGTAGCTTAATGCCATTAGTTCTCGCTCCATCTTGGCCTAGCGACTGCATCTCTTCCCATAATCGATTGGTTTGGTCCTAAATTCGGAGAGGTTCCCATTGTTGTGTATCAAAACCTTGTAGACCAGGGCTCTGGATTCGATATTATAGTAGTCGGTCATCGAATGGTTGTAGAGGGTAGGGGCAGCAACTGCCAAGATTACAATAGCCAATCCGGAAGTTAGGCAAGACCCGATGGCTAACCGGCGGAATGTTTCGTAATCGGAGCCCATCCTAAAAAGCTGAGTTTTTTTAAGATATCAGGTAAAAATAACGGAAGATGGGATATTTTTGAAGACACGGTAGAAGCGCATTAGCACTCTGCACATTGAAGAACCTGATCACCAGCCAAAGAAACGCCCGAGCCAGACCCGTTGTCTTATAAAGGGTGGGGCGGCCGGGAACCCGTTAATTTCACCCGGGGAAAACTGCATTCACTAATCCAAAAAAGACCTGCTCCCGAACTGGGGCAGACGAGAGTGATAGCTTGAACATATGAGCGGCACACGGGAATCCGTTTCGATCATATGTTCTGTGGATGAAAGTTGAGAAAGTCTTTGGATAACGTTCCTAATCCGGGATTTTGGATTTAAAAAACCTAAATTTAATAACGAAAGCGCTGATATTTCGCACGCTGATAGATTGTGCAGTTATCTCAAGAGCATTACACACCTAATCACACACATCATAACCCTTCAAATTCGATTCTATCAAAATCTTACGGTGACAAAAGTTTACAAATTCCCACATACATCAACTATTTTTATAGATAGTAGGATGTCCTATTCTTTTTCAGGATGAAGTCAGCCAAGTCCTTACCACAAACCTCTGGCTCGAGATGCAATGGTTTGACTACAGATTATCATGGGATCCCGTGAAATGGAATGGGCTACGTAAACTCCACGTCCCTTCCGATCAAATCTGGACCCCAGATATTGTTTTGTATAACAAGTATATTTATCATAATCTTGGAAACCGATCTCTAGTGCCGATGGAGAACCTCACATAACAATCATGAGCGATGCGCTTGTGTATTACAACGGACTGGTCATCTGGAAACCGCCGAGTATTTATAAGAGTTTTTGTAGTGTAAGTATATATCTAGTTAAGACAGTAATCGGATGAAAATTTAGATCAATATTGAATACTTTCCTTATGATAAGCAAAGTAAGGAATCTATTAACGATTTGTTAATCACTTTTATCAGATTGTACAATGAAATTTGGTGGCTGGACATACACTGGTCTTCAACTGGATGTCCGACAATTACCTGTATGTTTTCTGACAGTTTTCAGTTAAAGTTTTTAGAACGGCGAAGCTCCTATTGAAGCTAGATACAATTTCAATAATGAACTTTATCATTATATGGCAATTGGAATGGATTTATCATCTTATTACAGGTCGTCATAATGGTCTTAAATGATCGCGTTAGATTTCAGAAGTGAAGAATGGGATTTAATGTCGTTGATTTCTGAACGAAACGTTCAAATGTATCCTGGTTGTTGCGGCTACGAAAGTTACATTGACGTCACATTCAAATTAGAACTCAGAAGGAAGACGTTGTTTTATTTTTTTGACTTTTTAGACGTATTTTCACTCCTTGTCGCTTTGACTGTGTATTATTTGGTAAGGTTTTAAAGCACAGCCTCCTAGACAACGACAAGTTTTAGGTCCTCAACGAAATTCTTCCCCCGACCTCCCTTGTGATACCTTTAATAGGCAAATATTTACTATGGACGTTGTTCAATGTCGCCTTTTCCATTGTATTTTCGGTGATCTCGATCAATTACTTTAGGAGGTGAGGTAATTATAATATCAAAACGAATTTTAAGGGATGGCTCCCAGCATCCGATGCCCCAGTGGATACGAGCTATTTTTGTTAAATCGTTGCCTCGGTAAATTGAGTCTCAACGTCTTTGATATGTTGTAGATACCTCTGGATAAAACCTCCAAGTGATGAGGGCCAGAGTGATGACGGTAGCTCAACGAGCGACATACAGCAAGGTATTTTTGATGGATCTCGCAGACCATCTCCTTATTTCCTCGCCATCCCTCAAGGTTTTGTTCCTCAAAATACCGTACATCTAACGATTCAGATGGTGAAATGCGGCTATCGCAATTAGCCCAATTGAGGGGTATGCATCCGGATCTTATTCGAAGGATGATTGATAATGTTGCCTTTATAGCTGACCATTTTCGAGCGAAGAAAAAAGAGGAACAGGTAGAAGACCTTTAGTTTTTGCAGTTTCTTTAGATTTCTTCTGATTGGTCTTATGTAGCCGATGTGATGGATCGGATATTATTAATTATTTATACAATAGCTAATTTGGCCGCCGCTGCATTATTAATATTGGCTTCACCATCGTTATTTGATGAACGAATACCAATGGTAATTTTTCTGATTAGGTTATGACTCTGACAAATTTTCAGGCAATATCCCCAGCGCGGAAACCACTTTCCAGCGATACCTTCGGCCGCTATATAACCGAAAATTTCACGCAGGAAAGCTGGCTTGAGCAAGAGTATTGATGCACAAACATGTGATATACCTAATAAAACATATATTTATCTTCACTAGATCTCTAATGTCGTATCACAACGCGTAGTAGGAATAGAGTATACAATGACTGGGCTGGAATGGCAAGTGAAGATAGAGGGCGCAGGAAATAGAGGAGAAAGTAGCAAAAGATACATACCGGCATTCATATTTTAGCACAGCACAACCTAATCCTTCTTCATTCTGGTGGTAGTCATCCTATAGATGATCGAGTCTCTGCCTGGGTCCATATTCCAGATACCAACAGCGATGTAAAGTACGAAGAGAGCGAGGAAGATCGAGATTCCTGAAATAATAGTTTTCAGAGTTTATGACATCGACTCACCGGCGAAAATCGCAAAAATAGCGGCATAATCGCTGCTCACCGCCACAGAGACATTGTATTGCTGACGCAGTAGCGTGAACGGATCCTTCTCCTTCGGGTCATCACCGACCTAGAAATACTCAGTCCTAAAGCTTAAAACATTTCCCTTACCGCACGCTTAACAATATTGTGGGCTGAAGCGCTGCTCTTCTCTTGGATGGGAGTAGAGTTGGCGATCACCTCCACGACAGCTTGACCTCCGTAAACCTGCAAGGAAAACGGATTACCCGTTTCCAAAGAGTTGATTACCTCAACCATGGCATCGGTCAAGGCCTTGACGGCATTCTGAACCTCAACAATGGCGGCGTTGCGATCAGCACTATCGACAAGGTTCGACAGACCAGTGATAGTAATTTGGTAGATGTCAGGGGAGTTCGACTGAAAAAAAAAAGGTTTTTCATGCAATGTACGTTGCTATGCTTTTCCCAATGACCAAGTATCACTGAAAATGCTTACCTTGGTCAACTTTGCTCCTTGGGACTTTAGGGCAGCGACAAGCTTGTAGACTTCGAGGAGCTCATCGCGAAGGGGCTCAGACTTGGTCTTCACCTGAGCGTCATCAACCTTGGCGCTGGTGATTTCTTGGGCCATCTGTGAGCCAGTGGCACCATCCTAAAAAGCGTAATGTTATGAAAGTTTGAAGTTCCGCATACCTTGTTGATCTGAACAGATTCACGGTCAGCGCCGAAAGTCAGAGCAAGGGCCTGCTCAAGCGACTCGTAGTTGTAACCGTCCTGTAATTTAGTTATGGCTTGAAAGAGAGATAGTACTTACAACTTCAACGGAATAGCTCGGTCCCTTGGCGTTGATCAGGTCGAGATCGGCGACATTTACGATCGCCAAAGCCCGAGTAGGTGCGAAGAGTGATGTAGTCACTGGGAGAGTCGATACGGGCTGAAACAAAATCACTTGTAAACGATATCTTTATCTGCAAAAATCAAGTATTAAATTCAATATACAAACCTTCGTGGAAAGTCCAAGAAGCTGCTCGTTGAGGGTTGGGATTTCAGAGGAAAGGATCGATCCTTGTTCCGGCAGTTGGACCGAGCGTGGCACTGCCGTGAACCGGATTGTCGATGCCGAACAGGCTAAAAATCACTTTTTTTATGGAAAGAACAGTAAATAATTATATTTGATATATTTTAGGGCAACAGAATTTCTTTATACTCACCTAGCACGAGTGCCAGAAGTCCAGCAACCCAACGCATCTGAAAACTTGAAATGAGCTGCAATTTTTAAGGCAGAACTAAAATAAAAATGCAGTGAATGATATCATATGATGTTGATTTGCGAATATTCAATGTGCTTTTGCGGGGCCTTCCTTAAAACCAATAGTTCTTTATTATTATGGCAATATTTTAGAACAAAAGGCACTACAACCGGGACCAGAGTTTCTGAAGTTTGCTCTAAGCCTTAAAAATCGCGAAAATAGGGTACAGTAGTAATTTTAGCTAGGCACTCGTAAGTAATAGGGTGGGTGGAAAGCTGCACTGATGTAGGGAAAATATTAACAACCGAAAACTGTGTGGGGGTGAAGGGCTACTCGCAAGGGGGAGAAGACCAAAAACCAGAAAATCGATGTCCCGCCGGGTGGGTACGGTGGCCGAGTCGCCCTATGGGAGCGCTCGGCCATGCCAGGGGAGCTGCCAATTCGAGATACAATGGAAAATAAATAATATTTCGGCAATAATTTAAAAAGAAAAAAATAAATAAGCTTGGGCCGGAATGCTGGGTAACTATTATTGCCTCAGGAAGGCGGTTGAGAATTATCACAATGTTGAGGGATATACAATTAGGGTAAGACAGTCCCGTTGAAGAAACCAGAAGAAGAGGCATGTTGGATGGGCTTTGTTTTGCAAACCATGATTTTTATACAACCGTTGAGATCGGCAGAGACAAGCACATCTAAAAAGTGGAATTTATTTTTTATATAACTTTGAACAAACCATCATCCAAGGGTCGCTTTTCCTTTTCCTTATCCTTGTCGTTGGACGATTGACTTGGCTTGTGACCATTTTTAATGCCAAGCAGATCAAGGGGTTTTGGAGCGAAGACAGCGGTGCTGACAGCAGCCGCGTGAGTTCGCACACGTTCCCACATCTTGTTCCGGTCTTTCCGGACCGACAGTGAGGAAGTGACATCATTGGTGCGCCACAGATACACATACCTGAATATTTTATTCTCAGCTGTTTAGGGTTTTCCTACTTGTCCTCAGATCCACAAATCACGTGCTTTCCATCGGGGGAGAATGAGGCTCGAATTTGTGAGTGCTCATTTTGAGCTCCGATGAATTTACAAGTCAATGACATGTCACGAACATCATACATACGGATCCGAGAGTCGTTCGAAGTCACCTGAGCAAATTTGTTTGTGTTGGTGCTTCTTAACTCACCAATAGTTTATCGCCATGTACCGCCAATCCAGTCACTTTATGACCACGTGCGTTTTTACCTCGAGACGATCGAGCATCGACTACCGTATGATATTTCAATTGCTGAAAGAAATAATCTTGCGAAACTTCCAAAAAAGCTTACATCAGCCGTGTAGAAGTAGCACCGACCGTTATAAGTTCCAACAACTGCGAATTTCCCATTTTTAGCAAACGCCAGCGCGGTGATGAATTTAACCTGAAAATTTGTTTTTCTAGCATATATTTTTTGCCTAACCTGTGTCTCATTCCAGACAGCAACCCTCTTTTCAGGGATGTGCCAAAGTCGCAATTTCCCATCCAACGATCCCGACAAGAAATAACGATCGTCTTTCGGCAGGAATGCAACGCAAGTGACAAAATCGACGTGTTGAAACGAGCAGAGGCATTCTGCTCTCGTGATGTGCCAAAGCTTGACCGTTCGGTCCATTCCGGATGACAAAATGAAATTGTTCTTTGACCAAGACAAGTCTAGAACATCGGCAGTGTGACTCTGCAAATTGTGGATTTTTGGCTAACCTTTTTAGTAATGAATACCTTTAGGACGACGAATGGGTTTGGCATAAACACGATTGGTCCTTTTCCCTCTTCTTCTGATGGGTTGGAGGTAGTGTGGTCACTCTCGTCAACAGAAGACGGCGCGCGGAAGGCTTCAGAATCCGACATGGCACGTTCGAACATCTAAAAATACGGTATTTAGAAATTAAAGTTTTTCTAACGTCTTGTGGTGGGCAATCAGCTCGTTTCATATAGCGATCTCTCAGCGCCTCAAAATGACGGACATGGGCTTTTGCCACCCAGATCCGGATGATCGTATCCTAAAACAAGTCCGCGCAAAAAATATTTGTTTACCTGGCCAGCAGTTGCCATCAGTCTGCCACAAACAGAAAATCGTACAACCCAGACGGCACCAGTATGTTCGGCCTTGATTTCCTAAAAGAAAAATACCTTCTAAAATGACGGTTTTCCTAACCTGGACGACCTTGGTGTGTTCAAAGTCGTAGGGTCCCTTTTTCGAGTTTTTCGGTCTAACCAGAGGTACTGTATTAGAACCTCTAACCGAATGACCATCCGTTTGCGAGGGATCCCCCTGTTCCTCGCTTTCATCTCCCGTATCTTCGGCATCAGTCTTCAAAGCTGGTTGCGGCTTCCAAGAATGCAAAGCCCTGAACGATTGCTATACTTTTTTTTGCGTTGAAAAACTTACTTATCAACAACCCCAGTCAACCATGATGTTGCATAGCTTTTGACGAGACTCTTGGCATATCCCAGTTTTGTTGAAGGCGACAATTGTTCGGATTGTTCATCATCTTCGATTGGGCTGAAATTATGGTTGTTCGTTTTCATGGGGGTATATGCCTACCCCAAGGTATCTGACCTGGATTGTCCGTGCGATTTCATACTCATTCGTCTTTCGACATCCCGGGTAATTGGGTCGATTACCTATTTGTTTTTATATTTAGCTTTCAGGTTTCTTCTTACCGGCATGCTAGTCGAAGGTGAGAGGCGATCATAGGTGGACGCGCGATTTTGAGATGATGTGTTTTCCTAATTTATGAAAAGTAAGCTTAAAATGATAGCATTATTACCACAGCGATGTGTAGGCTATCAAATCGATTTGCTTTCGCGATATGACCAGGTGATGCTTCGCTTTCATTTTCTTCAAATATCGTCTCGGACTTTCGGGTTTCCCGGCTGAATGGAGGTTACGTATTGATTTTTGGCTCACCTTCCAGATAAAATTCTTCTTTGAACGGGCGTCTCGAGTTCTGGCGCAAGATGAAGTTGCATTGGTGGTTCTTCAACTTCACCGCCATTCACTTGATCGTTAGAGGAATTGGTCTAAAGGATATTTTACGAAGTGCTGAATGAACTAACCGATGCAATGGTGCATTCCGAATTATGTTCCGACATCAGCTGTGTGGTCAATTCTGAGATGACACCTTCCGCTTCTTGATTTCGTTCTTCTTCCTCGCCATTCGGTGGTTCAGTTCCGCGCGTCAGCGAATTTGATTTTTGGGAAGGCGGAGGGAAGGGGCTAGCCTATAATTTAGAATAAACAATTTCTGTGCAGTTTATACCTTCCAGACTTTCAAAGATTTGGCCAGCGTTAAGCCACGATCCAGTGAGTTCGTCTTGGCATGTCCCCTTCTACGGCCTCCAGACAAGGTTGTTGGCATTACCAGGTTGTCGCCATTTGTGGTCGGTGTACTGTTGTTGTTGCCATCTAAAGACAACATATATTTTTTGTGAATTTTGATATACTCTGATTGGTAGGCATAGAAGTGACGGAAAGTTTTGGTTCGGCGGTTTCTTCGGATCCACTTCTACTAACAGAGGCTGGCTCGGCTGATGTTGAGTGGCTAAAGCTATGCTATGTTTTTAGGTTTTTTATTATAATCGTACCTTTGTTTTTCGATTATTATAGGTTGTGGAGGTGGGACTTGAACGGCAGGGTATTCCAAGACGGGTGATGGAAGGGTCATACTGGGATTTCGAGGTGGTAGTGGTGGTGGGACTGCGGTTGGGCTTTTTACCTAAATTTATAATGAGCCAAACACAAAATCCAATAATTTTCTTGTCGAATTGAGAAAGTTATGTACCTCAATTTTATGCCGATTAGGTATGGGCGGTGGAGGATTTCGAGGCGGCGGTCCAGATGGAGAAGTTACTGGTGAGGTGACGCTACTGCTCGTAGATCTGTTTGGATTTCTGGAATCGTAATCAATTTTGGTAACCATTTTATCTGTATAATGTTAGATAACTACAAACCCGTATGGAGATTGTAATAGCGGTGATTCCATCTGAACACTTCCACGAGTACTCATAGCACAAGTGGAAGCTGTATCGATTGGATGCACAACCGTTGAAGGGCCAGCCAACACTTTTCTAAGGAATTTGGTATGTTTATATATTTAGAAACTTACTTATGCCAAGAGTGTAAACTAGTATTTTCACTGAGTAAGCTGAGGGTATCTCCGTCACCAGCAAAACCTCCTTCTCGATGGCCAAACTCTTCTTTCATCTGCTTGCGCAGTCCGCGCAATCGATCTCGACGATTTGATGGTTGTTGATGGGCTGCCTGTAATACCATGCTTTCTATATATGTAAAATTTAACATGTTGGCTAAAGCATTTTTTCAAATCGATAACGATATAGGCCTTACCCCTAGACAAGACAAGACAAAAACCATGCCCCGGATCCCGGACCTCATTTCACCTGCCAACAAAAAAAAACACCCAACCTGTTCGAAGGCATATGAAGTAGTGGGCGTATCTGAGAGCGGTTGGAAAGAATCGTGAAATCCCACCGGACGTCTTGGTTCCTATACACCGATATACAAATTCGCTATGAAATTAAAAACCCTAAAAATTGCTTCCGGCTCTGGTAACTCAGAACATGCATCTTCAAAGTGTTCCGCATCCGATTCGCTCATCCACTAAAGATACCTTTACGTAAAAATAGTCTTTTTCCAATTTAATAATTAGTGTCTACGAAACACATTGCAAGATCAACAACGCTTGTGTACTGACCATTTATTGAGCAAAAACAGATAGAACTTCGTAGTATTGGGGGCAGGTTTACATGTGGTGGGCTGAGTAGAATTCTATAAGGCACTCTGATGACGCATATTGCTATGGGAAGTTGTTGGCGCGGACTAAGGCACGGATCCGACAAGAATACACACAAAAAAATGGGAGATAAGACACGTGTATTGTGGGTGAATAAGTATTATGTGTAGAAGCGAGTGTAAAAAAGAGGAGAGCTCTAAGGCATTCTAGTCCTAGCGCTTTAAAGTACTATGAGATATTGCGGATATCTGGGAGGATTTAGATCTTGAACTTGGTGATGACGGCATCGGCGAATTCCATGGTCTTGGCATAGCTGGAATGATACGTATTTTTGTGTTTAAGGTTGACTTACCCTCCGAGGTCTTGTGTGCGAACTTTGCCCTCCTTGATGACGTCGAGGACGGATTTCGTCAATGCATCTCCTAGAAAATGAAGATTTTCTGTACGTATTTATGGCGAAAGATTTAAAATCAAATAACTTAGCGGTAATGATTTTCATAAATCAAACCGATACCTACCGTAAATATCGAGATGGAGGTGTTTGAGCATATTGGCAAAGCAGAGGATCATAGCAGTCGGGTTGGCAATTTGCCTAAAGCAAAATTACTCCTCGAACTTTTAACTTACCGTCCGAAAGCCGCTTGGAAGGAGTGCCGGCTTCCAGGCTCGAAGATCACATAATCAGAGCCGACCGACTCGGCTGGGACAACACCAGCACCTCCGACAAGTCTGAAATCACCAATCATCAAATATAATAACCACATAGCTACTGCTCGGGAGTATGTCTGACCCACCCAGCTGCCAGGTTATCGATGATGTTTCCATAAAGGTTCGGCATGACCATCACATCAAACTGCTCGGGTTTGCTGACAAGTTGCATGCAAGTGTTATCGATGATCATCGACTCGAACTCGATGCGCGGGTAAAGCTTCGCCACCTAAATTCCGTCCATTTTTATTTTTCATAGTCCAAGCACCTCATTGCAAATCCTGAGGAACAATCCGTCTCCCAGTTTCATGATGTTGGCCTTGTGGACGGCGGTGACCTAAATATTTAGAAATTTCTTTTTATAAATGGGTTGTTTTTTTATGCTAAACTCAAAGGCAATTGAGCCTCACCTTCTTCCTGCCGTGCTTTGTGGCGTAGTCAAATGCAAACTTGGCGATTCGTTCGATTTTCGGTCGGGTGGAGATTTTGAGGCACTCAATGACGCCCAAATATTTTAATTAATCAATTTATGGTTTATCTTACCAGGCACAAGTTCGTGCTCAAGAGCGCTGTATTCCCCTTCGGTCTGTTCGCGGATGATCACAAAGTCGAGATCTTTGCCGTGGCGAGTCTTGATGCCGGGAATCGTCTGAAAAACGATATTTTGTGCAAAGAATTGTAAAAGCTTCAATTCATTTCGGATTTGAAAAAATTGCATACCTTGATGTGGCAGACATTGGCAAAAAGATCCAGCTTCTTTCGGAGGCGCATGTTCAAGCCCTGGATGTCACCCTCAGTGTGAAGCATAGTAGCTTCCTGGATCGCTCCTATTAAACCGTAGTTATATATTTGTAAAATTTTCACAAACCCTTCAGGGCAACATTGTTGTTTCGGCGAATAGCCTCCACAGCCGACTCCAAAGACTCGGAACGGGACCAGTGGACTTCAGAAAGGAAAAGCTCTAAAAAATGCGCGTTTTAAAAGTTGGCAATTATGGGTATCTTCTTCATTTTTAGCACAAACCTTCAAATTCGATCGGGATTCCCGTGTTCTTGACAATATCCTGGACGACATAGATCAATTCCGGGCCGACACCGTCACCAGGAATGGTTGTTACCTAAAATGAACACATTTGAATGGTCCGTCTGTTAAATTATACGTTATGCTTAAACTATAGCCGTAAACAAAAAAAATATCAAAATTCCGTTGGGTTAACCTGATTTGAGAGTGCCAGCTGTTTAAAGGCAACCCAAATCCCACAAAACTTGCATATAACCACGACATAATTCCCTCAAATACTCGGCAGATGGACAAACACGAAAGAAGACAAGAGACACATTTTCACACCTTCAGTTTGTGGACACCCTCAATAACCGGCTCCGGGGCAGCTGTAGCGGCCAACCCACGAACGGCTAATGTCGAACTGCGAGAAGCAGTGAGCAGAGCTCGGCTCAGCATCCTAAATACGATTTTTTTTGTTCTTAAATAATACAATAGGAACGGCATAGATAGCCAACAAGCCCTTGGCCACTCAAGGTTCCCCCGGTGAGGACGAGGTTCCGCTTTACGACGTTTTTAGCGGCCACCGCGTACAGGGGGACGTTGCGGGACCCACGCGGTAGGTACACCGGGAAAGAGAATTGCTGCACTAATGGAAGGGTACACACTCAAATCGATCCCTAAATGAAAAAAGCTTTCAAAAAATAATAACGATTTAAATTCAAAAACCTGAGAGTAGAAAGTAAAAAATGGGAAAATAGTGCGAAAATTAGCATCATTACCAGGGTTGAAAAACCGCTCCGCGGCTTTCAACCTGGCCCTTAACCTACACTATTTCTTCCGAACATTGATTGCAAAAATGAAAAGGACCCTCTACCCATAATATAAGCTTCTCACTTCGGTGCATGCAAATTGTCTCCTAACAAAGAGATTTTCCGATATCTTTACAAAAACTCAATTTTAATTGCGAAAACAGTAATTTTTCAAAACTTTGATATGTGTGCACTCATCTCGGCACCATTACGCACCTAATGACGTATCATACGTACCCTAAAAACCTTCCCCTGAGGCTGTAAGTGAGAGACAACCTCACGGAAGTTGCATGCAAATGCACACACACAGACACTATTTTTTTATATATAGTAGGATTACCATTCCTGGTGGATTTTCGAAAACGCTAGCGCGACCCGAAGAAGAAGCCACCAACGTATATTTTGGATTTTGTGTACAGTAGCCTGAGATTAATAGTAAATTTAGTTAGGGCCTTTCAAAGAATTCCTTTAGGACTCCAAAAGATCTAACTAATAGTTCTGTTCTTTCAAACTTCTTACAAACTAATAGGTCTTTCAAAGAATGTTGTCAAGTAATAGATCGCTGTGATCTGGTTTTGCGTTTTCTTAAAAGCTTTTTGCCGTTTAAACTGACGTTATAAGAATATACCCAGATTCTTCTCTAGTCGCCAGCTATCATCATAATTTCAGAGCCGTTTTCACGTGTTAGAAATAAAGACAGCGCGCCGATACATCCAACCAAGCCTTGAGCAGCTCCTAGACTTCTGAATGGAAAACAATTTCTTGGCTAGCCTCCAACCTACCCGAACTTACCATTTAATTAATTATTGTGGCTTAGGGAATGAAAAAGCGAGACAAAAAGGGTTACGATGTGGGTGTTTCTGTATACAAGTCACCCCGATAAGCGTATTTTCTCACTTAACAGATTCATTACTGATACTCGTTGGTAGCAATTCTGGTTTTCCAGTTCTCGTTCTGGACAAGATCTCCTTCTTCATAAAATGGAGTTTATCAAGGAAATTAACCCAGCCTATGATCCTAAAAATAGCAGTAACACCGAGAAAAAGAGTCAGTTCATCTGAAAGAGGATCCGGAAATCCACCAAACTATCCTCCTGGAACCCGCATGTTAATAGCACTGGTGGTTTCTAGAAGATTGTTAAAATAATGCTAGCAATGGATGCTTGGCGTGGAACGCAGCGGTATTAAGGCTTATTTATCGATAAAAGAAGATGCTAGTTAGGATGTTACAGAATTAAATTTCTGAGGCAGAAGGAAACTGTCCGTTTTTTCCCTGAAACACGGAAAACCGAGGTTGCCTGTAGGGTGCCAATGCGAAAAACTGAAATCTTTCTTAAAAGGAAGTCAAGATGTGACTCCGTGGTCCCGCAGCGCGCAACGCAATATGCCCGAGAAGAATCCGTGGCAAACCAAATGGCCCACCTTTAGAAGGCTCGAAGCATCAGATTCCATTGTATTCATTGGACTACAACAACCATTCCAAAATTCTACTCACAAAAAACCGTGTTTGATTTTATGCTTCCCCCATCCCCTGGCGGCCAATCACCGGCAACCATTCACACATCTCACTGTTGTCACAAATCAACATGAATCTCTCTCAGTGACAGCTCTCAGTGGCCATTTGCTGAAATATGGGTCCAACTGGGTGGGGTGGATGAGAGGACGAGGAGGTGGAGGGACAAGAAGGAGAAGAAGCGGCAATGGATGGGCCTCTCAATGGAAAGGGGCGGAGCTCGAGAAACGCCAATCGGAACTGTTCTCCGCTTTACCCATATAGAAAGGCCTAGGGCCCGCAATTTATTCTCACAGCTTGCAGAGGCCGAAAATGCTTTTATTGGACTTTATTTTTTTCTAATCGTAGTGCTTCAGTTCTTATCTTAAGCCGGATATGCTTGAATTCAATGAGCCCCCTGTCTAGCTCTATACCGTATACCTATCCAAAAATTATACTAATTCTATCCAATTTAGCACCACTCTGGCTCATATTAGGATTTCTGGCACCACAACCAATTAGAATTCGCACTAATCCTTTCGCAATTTTCACCTGAAGTCCCGCCGGTTCAAGCACGGCCTTGGCAATTAGTCTCAACGGCCCACGCACTTTTTCCCGAATTTGTAGCTTTCGCTTAGTTGGTTCTGGTCTCATTTAGTAAACGATACTCGCCCTAATACTGTAGTTTTTCAGCATGCAGGCTTCGGAGAAAAAGGGATTTTCGGTTTGCGAGCTACTGTTCGAGAAATGTCAGGAAAAGTCAGAAACTTTGAGGGAGGTGAAGAGCGGAGCGTCAGCCAATGAAGGTTTGCTATTCGAACTCATCGTATATTTTAATATTTAGATCAGGAAAGTCTCGGGCCGGTTCATGGCATCTTCTACCCACCCAGCCGTAGCGAGCCAAACAAAAGAGAAAAAGCTCGACGAGCCCGGACCGCCTTCAGTTACGAGCAGTTGATGGAGCTCGAGAAAAAATTTAAGTCGACGCGATACCTCAGCGTGCGGGAAAGGATTCAACTGGCAATTTCGTTGAATCTCACCGAAACTCAGGTATGCGCCATTCTATTTTTATTTATTTTACTTTTCTTAGGTAAAGATCTGGTTCCAAAATCGGCGGACCAAATGGAAAAAGCACAACCCGGGGTGTGACACAAAGGATCGACAAACACCACCAAGTGCTGGTAAGCAATATTTTCACGTTAAAAATTATGCTTTATGAAAGAGTCCTCCCGAGCGGCTTCGCCAAAGCAAAAGTGGATACTGTCGCAGCCGTTAGCGAAATTTCCGCAACTCGGCGCCCTGTCCTCTCGTCCCACGCTACAATCCACTACCACGGCTATTTCACTACCATCTCTGCCACCAATGATGCCGTTCAACTTTTTTGCGCTTCCAACTCTGCCGACACAGTTTTTCTTTGACTTCAGGTGAGCCTTGAGTCCTTACCACCTAAATGATAAAAAATTAGAATTGCAAAGAGAATTACGTCATGGTTAATGCATTTAGAAGCTATATAATTTGCCAACCCAACTTTTTCAGCAAAGAATTACCCGAGCTGTCTTCCTTAACCATTCCAAAGCAGTGATCCACACGCCATTATTCAAAACGGGTACGCTTTCATCTTTCCATTTCCACTATCGCTTCTTATATCCATCCGGTCCTGATAAATATCCTAGTGCAAGTCATATCCCTCATTCCGCTGTGCATTTTTTACACTTTCTCTTTCTTCCTGTGATTTCTTATTTAGGAAAATCTTTTATTGGTTCGTTCTGCTCCTAAAAGTATTCAGTCAGAATACAAACTATTAACTTTCGCGTTTCTTGAACTGATTTGTATTGTTTTAAAGGCACGGCCACCCTCAGATGATGAATTACAAATTGTATTTGAGTGTAACGTATAAACGTGTTTTAGAATCCATTGTGCGGTACCCCTGACAAGGCAAATGAGGGGTGGAATTGGGGAGGAAGAGGAGGAGGACGAGGTCTGGCCGTGGCCCATTCGTTAATCGCTAAACTAATTAGACGAAATGAGAGAAATGAGACGTGCCGCTATGTGGGCCATTAAGACGGATTTGCCTTGCAATATTGCTCTACCCAATGGGGGGAGAGAAGGAGGGAGGGAGAGAGATAGAGATAGAGAGCGGGTAGGGGGGCTAGGGACCAATTTCCAATTTGTCGAATCCGGGCGAATGGCGAGTCGGCGAGGCTTAGGAAACTGCGATAGTTTTGAAATAGTTTTAGAATTTAGTCATGAAGAATTTGACGACGATTCGGAAAAAAGTTTTAAGACTGGCGTGCGAAATGAGGATCCGCAGGGGAGAAAATTGCGGTAAACCAAAAAAAAAAATTGATTTTTTGAAGTTTTGTAAAATAGAGCTTTTAAATTACTTTTAGATTCCCTTCTCGAACGTTTTTAACGCCCCATGCAAACCCGACTTTCATTGACTCTCATCTTTTACACCTCTCCAAAACAAGCCATAAAAACCCCGAAAGCCCTTTCAGTAACACAAAGCCAATCCGCCGACATACATTCCCACGCAATAGAAATTCTCGCCCATCATTCTTACCACCCCACAATCGGACATCGTGATCGTAATCCACCTCCTCCTCATCCCCCTGGTGCTTTTGTCCCATAAATTAGCCGGGCGATGAAAGCCTAGGTGGGCCCATAACTTCCTGGGAAGATGGACGCGCTGGGGGAGGGCAGAAGCGCCTTCCTCTCACAAAAGCAAAGTTGGTAATTCGGCCCACGTGTGCCCATCGGCATCGAGCTTTGATGGGTTCTGTGTGGGGTAACTGAACCTGAGCTTCTGTTTGGGGAGAGAGAGGGGGTGTCTTGAGGCATATGGGTCGCAAAATGGGTCCACTCGCCCGGGTACCGTAGTCCGGTCAGTGGATTTTGGGGAAAAACTTGTGAATCGAAGGAGGGGCTCTTCCGAATTTCAAAAATCAAACTTAATGAAGAAGCGCGGACGTCTAGTTATAGCTCTACGCATTGAAAACATTTTAAAATATGATCTACTAACATTATTCTGTATCGATTAGATGCAATCCATTACCCAAAAAAACAAGCTCGCCGAAATCCCAATTCTCAGAATATCGTTAGCCTGGCTTCTTCAAATTTCTGTGTAGTTCTAAAGGGTATAGCTTTCGTATATCAAGAATAGTATACACACCAATAGCTGTGTTTTTCTGGCAAGAAAACACCCTACCAGCACCTTCAAAGGGCCATGTTTTAACCCAATATGAGGGTCATTATCGCCCTGTGCGTGAATGTTCAGCTGTCGTGTCGTGGACGAATCGGGACACTTGTCCACTCCCTATATCCCCCCTCAATACGCCCATCCCTATCATCTGGCCGCCATCCGAGGGCCATCGATCTCAATTGATCGTCTTTTCGTGGTGGGACCCATCCATCGCCTGTTGTCTTCCCCCTCCACTAGTCCATCCTAATCAGTGTGTCCCTTCCAGGAAGAGTGAGGGTAGGCAGTTGTTCAATTGAGCCACCGATATACCAGAACAGGCCGCGGATATGTTTAAATATGGGATCATTAAAATTTTTGGATTTTTGGCACTAAAAATCAGCATTCGAATTTTGGCTGGAGAATGGCAAGAAGCAAAAGTTTCCGCAAAGTCTTAAGCTTGTCTTGCCTTGGAAACACCTTTAAATATTCCCTTTTGGTAGAATTATAATCGTGGGCACTCCTGAACCTAAAAATTCGACTTGTGAACTGGGGGAGGGGCTCGTTTTCTCTATTTTTCTCGCTCTCTCTCTCTCCCTCTCTTTATTTGGCGCTCTCTCCGCCTCTCTTCTCTCTCACTTGCTCTCTCTCTCTTTATCTCTCGCTCTCGCTCTCTCGCTCTCCATCTCCGTACCTTACCTCATTCCAAGACTACGGTATTTAACGGTTTGCTTAGCCAATATCCACCCCCCCCCGGTTCGAATCAAAGTGACCACATTATTAGAAATGAGCCTGGGATCGAGCCACAGCTGTCTTCGCACATTCACAGCTCTATGGGGCGCCGCTTCTCTCAAGTGGCCCCCACTATCCACTACCGTAACCCTAGAAATTGCGTTTTAAACTGGGGCGGATTGGCTGGGCGGCACGGCGATATAACTTTCAATGGGCCAGGGAGTTTTGGGCTTTGATTTCTAACGTAAAGGGATACATAAAATAAATCATCCCCTTTTCCCATAGTAAAACAATCGGATTCTCCGGTTTCGATGGGCCGGGATTCCGAATGCTATAAAGCAACAGGGGAAACAGGGCAGTCGCAAAGGGTCGTAGCCTGGGGACGATTAAAACAGATTCAAGCAAGCTGTCACGATTTTGAGCTGGCACTTACTCATCGTATCCGGTTTTTCAAACCCCGACAAACTCCAAAAATTTATCGAGAGATGGTGACAGGATTACGAGAATAAATTGTGCATCAGCCCTCAGATACCACCGACGATCGGCACTAAAGCGAAAAAAAGATTCAGTGTAGCCAATTAAAACCCACTTGAGCATGAAAGAGAACATTGCGGGAAGCGGGTGAACATTTGAACGCGAGCATACTCGCAACTCCAGAAAAGGGCCGCCTGAACGGACTTGCAAACCCGATTCATCAGTTAGCTACCTGATTCTGCTTTCCGCACTGCATTCCGAAGTAGTCTTCGTTGCATTTTAGCAGATTGTTGCCTTGGCTAAGGAATGAAAAATTATAGTTTGTAGCTAAACGGCTTACAAGCAAGCGTCATCGGGGGTGACGCGGACGTGTGATTCCCAGGCTTGTCGGCATGCCCGAATCGAGCTACCATAGTTGGTCCAGGTATCTTGGAAGCATTTATCGTTCAGGGCGGCGACTGGAAAATCATTTCAATCTTTGGGTCTGAGGCAACAAATAAAGCCATTAATAAATTTCGACTTGGATATAACACACCACTGCATATCAGTAATATATTACTTTCGAAATTGATTTTAGAACAATCCAGAAATTTTTAATGTTTTACAACCTTGAACTACAAATAGTACTTGTCAAAACCCACTCTGCAATCCGGCTCCGCAAATGTAGTGCATCTCGTTGAAAATCGACGCAAAAATGTACCCCTCATCAACACCGGCGCTAGCAAGAATAAAATGCGCCGCAGCCGTGCAAGCATGGTAGTTGAAGCCAAGGCAAGTCTTGAATTCGCGGAAGGCCCTGGAAGAATGATTTCTCGAAAAGGTTAATCCACAGACTTGCAAACATTCCGGGTTCCATTGAAGCCGCTGCGGTAAAAGGCCTCCACCTACAAATTAGGGTTGGGTATGAATGCAAATAGAACATAACATTGATTAGCTAAAGCTAATAATTATTTACAGCATCACGGTATCGGGATGGTTCATGCCATGGCTGGTTGATGTTGATGTTGAGGGCGGTGTTCAGGTTGCTCTGGCAGGTGGCATAGAGTCCATCGTCGCAGGTTTCTTGTCGCTGGGCCCAGGTGCCGCCTGAAGCAGGTCATTTGAAAGTGGATATATTTTTAGGAATATAATAAGTTCCCTATCAACATAACGTTATAACGAAATTCTCAAAACTGTCAATCGCCAGCGGTATTGTAATAATTGATAATTTTCCAGAATAGGTGCAAATCATTAACTAACGATAAGAAGCCGAATAAATTCAGCTTATATCCAATACTGCCATGTTACTGCCCAGCGGAAAGTTTAGAAAAAATCATTCAGTGGAGTAGTCACAGTCTTATACCAGTTTGGTTTTTTATCATCGGCGAGGATCGATAAAAGCTATATACAATCGACTTTTCAAGAAAAAAAGCGTGATAAATAATAAAGCTCTAATGGAAACCCGGTGTTCGTCGCGACGTCAATACCTCACAAGCTAACAGTTCACCATAATCACCGCTACTTTAGCTTCCAGTCGAGTACACAACCAAAAAATATGCCATCGAGCAGATACCTCACCGCCTAACTTTTCGATGACAACCTCAAATTGAACCCAACTCACCCAAGGCGACGGCGACGATGAAGATATGTGAGAGCATGTGTAGATGGCGTCTACGAGCTCTTCTTGCAGGGCAGTGCGACGGCTCCGAGAAGGGCGCCGATAAGGCCCCGAGAAGGGCTTCAGCTCTAATTGCCCATTAAAAGGCCTTGTTGGCAATCTCAAAAAGCTTCGGCCACGCCGGCAGTCGATATAGAGGGTTTGGGGCGGGGGGAAGTGATGACGAAGTGCTGGCTTGTCACTGTCCAGGCGTCGCTTGGTTGTAAAAAAGGTTATATGAAAGTTTTGGGCGCGGCCTTGGGTTCGGGGGGTATCATACGTCTTTTAGGTTAAAACGGGCGTTCAGGTATTGATAGGAATACACCTATGAACATGTTTGCTGTTTGCGTGATCTAACGTGCGCTTTACTGTGAAAATCGGGGTAGGCTAGGGTAAAGGAATAAAGAAATGGAATTTCAAATAAACCGTTAGATGCGACAGAACCTGAGATTTTTTGAAATTATGCTTTATGAACGGTGCTATAGTAACCCAAGCCCTCTAGTACGCTACGCTACGTTCCAAGCTGCTCAACCCTTCCAGCAGCCCATCATTCCACATGCGACAACCACTTGGATTTTAACTCATCAACCCATCCATTCCGAACCCTTCAAAAGATCCACACCCGCCTTACTCCCACTCCTAATCATTGAAAAATCCCCCGTGTGTTACACAAGCGTAGAATTTCGAGCCGCGCCCAGCGCCTCAAACCCTTATCGTCTGGTCATAAACGTCGCCGAATTACCCGTGCCCAGTTAATACCGCGGCCTTACACACACCAACACGTTTCGAGTGTTTTTTTATTGACTTTTTTTGGGATTGCCCAGAAATGTGACGGTGATTTGTGGTGGTGTCATTCCTTTCCGGGCGGGACAGTAACTTTCGGGGGGATAAATTTATTGGTTAAAGGCCAAAAAAGTTTATAGGCAAGTAACGGCTGATGAGGTCGACGCGATGAGCAGAGTGGATCACGGGTTAACTAGAAGAAATAAAAATGATTTGGTCGAGATAATCCAACTTTCTGCGATTTCCGGTTTAACAGAATTTCTTTTTGTCAAATACTTACAGTTACAGAAGTTCTGCGTGCATTGTGGGTAATAGGTGGCGGTACCCATCCTCTCATATTCGCATCCCCACCATGCGGCTGTCACGCCACACGGGAAGAATGTGTTCCGGTAGCATGTGGCCGCGATGTCGGCGTATCTTTAGAAGAATACGATAGAATTTCTATACTTTTAACTTACGAGCAAGCATCTGATGGATCATTTGCCACAGAATTCAAAAAGTCTGATTGGCAGTTGTTCAACCGGGTCCGCGACGAGTTTGTCGCGAAGATTCCGGCCGCGCATGCGTCAACATTCGCGAACACTAAATGACCCGTAACTTCAGAAAATTTACGTTAAAAATACCGGAGAATCCGGCGCCGCACGCAAAATCGAACTGGTTCATCAGTTTCTGGTAGCCGATGGCCTAAAGATAGATTTTTTTCCGTCGATTTTTAAATTCGTCCAGTTGGATATAACAATATATTTTATTTCTTATCTATTTTTATTAGTTTTCCGATAGTTTTCCGATATATCCGAATGCATTTCCGACGACCTGCGCAAGAAAGGATGATTAAAATAGGATTTGCGCGCCTAGCTGCTTTTCTTCAGCTTGTTTTAAACCATATTAATCCTATTAACATTTTAATTTTTACTCTGTATCAAAATCAAGCTAATTTACGCGTTACACATTTTTAATAAGCTTTTCCGTACCTGAGCCATCGTAATACCAGTAGACGTTCCGTTTGCCGTCGATACAAGTCCTGCCGGTCCAAAAAAGCAAGCTTCGTAACCTTGGATGTTACTGAAACGCGAGGGACATTGTACGCAAACGTCAAAATCTACTCACTCGAATCCGACCTTGATCAACTTGAAGGCCGAGCAAACGGTCTGAAGACCAAGGGCTCCCTGCGAGGCCCAGATATTCTCGACGGCTTGCCGCAAAGCATCAAATGTCTTCACGCCAAGGCTAGCTGGAAAAACATCTCGAATGAATAATCAGGGCAATAATGGCAGTTTCAAGGATATTTAAGAAAATAAAGGCTGGTTGAAGGGAGGGAAGGTGGAAAACAAAGTCGACATTTTGATGCCTGTAAAAATCCCCAAGAGCAGATTTTTTGGCATAGTAGAAATCAAAGGGTGTTATCTAGGAAAAGCAAAAAAAAAGAGGTTAGTGAACGCGAAAATATTGTAAGCGGCTTACGATTGATTCCGAGAACGTCATTGAACGATGCTTGGACCGAGTTGAGTCGGACACCATCGCAAGCCTGGAAGTCTGGCGGCCGGAATTGGGCCGTGGCGCTCGCTAAAAAAAAGTAGAACTAGGACGATATAGTAAAATCAGGACCTATCCTTGCCCGGGGTTAAGAATGGAATGCGATTGCGCCCACCGACCAATTTGGGCAAATTCAATCAATTGTAGAAATGAATGCCCGATTCCAGTTGCAAAAATCGGTATAGCATACGCGCAAAAAATCAGTCGTTGACGATTCGCGATCACAATTTGAAAGAATCTTGCAGTAAACGCTGAGTAGGCACACAACACGCGTCAAAAAGTACCCTTTGGCCTCAAAGTCAAAACTCGTTGCATAAGTAAAGCCCGTCATTCTTCACAAAGCATATTTTTAGAATGCAAATAGAAGTCCAAAAATCGATTACCTACGAATAGTGCGACGCCGAGGAGCCACATCTTCTCTTGAGGAGCCGGTGTGTCCCTGTCCAGGGCTGAGCCGTGCTACGGCCCACCGGCCCTTCCCCCTTATCGTCTCGCCCCATTAAATATTTTAGTACCGCACGCCACGCATCTACAAAGCACTGCTACCCACCAACCAGCCAGAAAGCTCGTTCAACGACACCGCTTACACACACCAATCACGGCTCCGGTATCGCGCCGTGATGCATGCCTGAACCGGCACACCCTTTTAAATAAGCGAGCTAGAAATCGGGCCGTGGACATGATGGACTTTTCTTTTCACTTCTTGTTGCGCTTCCGGATTGCAAATTATTGCAAAAACATCCTTTTATTCGGAATATGAGAAAAGTATTGACAACTAAGACAAAAAAAATCTATAAAAACTACATGTTCATCCAACTGATGACAGAGATAAGTGAGAACCGCTAGTTGGGGGATATTTCAGAAAACTGTCAACATATGGCGGAGAGGCTCGTTGAAGCGGAGAAGCAAGAAAAATGTACAGTTGTGTGACTATTCCTCGACAATGTTGAAGTCGGCAGTGACGATGCCACCGGGTCCGGCCAATTTCGTGGTACCCATTAGATACGTGTCAACCTGTCGAGCAGCTTGACGCCCTTCGTGGATGGCCCAGACGACAAGGGATTGACCCCGACGGCAATCACCGGCAGCAAATACCTAAAGTATGTAGTTAGTAAGCGAAAGAGTAAATGCGTCTCTTCGTCACCCAGCTCTGTAGAAAACTGCGAAAAAGTTACCTTCTCCACATTCGTTTTGTAGATGGCATCATTCGGTCGTAGAGTTGGAGCCGGCTTCAAATTGAGCTTCAATTGGTCAGCGATAACCTGAAATTTCCATATAACGATTTTCCGCATGATTCCGCAATACCTGCTCGGGGCCAGTGAAGCCCATGGCGAGGATGACCATGTCCACAGGCTCAACCCAGATTGTCTCGGGCTTTTCCACCATTTTCCAAGCACCCTTCGCATCCTTTTCCCACTCGATCTCGACCACTTCCAATCCAGTCACAATCTTGACACCATTCGCGTTGACTTCAGTAATGAAGCGCTAAACGGGAGGGTGAGTTTCAAAATGCCGGAAAGCGTCAAGTCTTTAAAGATCAACGATACCTTGGTCGAGACGGAGTATGTCCTCGGATCTTTTCCGGCCTTGATGGCCGCTTCGTCATGACCGTAATCGATACGGAAAATGAGTGGCCACTCTGGCCAAGGGTTTTCTGGCTTGCGCAGCTCCTGGGGCTGCGGCAAGATCTCGAACGCCCTCACGGATTTGGCGCCCTAAAAAGGTCAATACTCGTTTTTCACAAATTTTTTACCATTCGGAGACAAGTGCCAATGCAATCAGTAGCGGTATCACCGCCACCCAAAACCACAATCCTCTTATCCTTCACGTCCATTCCTTCCCATGGCAACTAAAAAACGGAATACCAGTGTTTTATGAAAAAATACCTCATCTCCCGCGCGCTTCTTCTGTTGCCTTTCCAGGAATTCCATGGCAAAATATATTCCCTTGGCGTCACGTCCTTCAGCAGGCAAATCCCTCGGAATTGTCGAACCAACACATAGGATTATAGCGTCGTTTTCCTGCAAATCAATTTCACTGTTTCGTATTTAAGTGATACCTTTAGAAGAAACTCGGCCGGAACATCTTTGCCAATCTCCGTGTTTGTGATGAATCGTACTCCTTCGTCTTCCATGAGTTTGACACGGCGATCAACCACGTATTTATCGAGCTTCATTGTCGGGATACCGTAGCGAAGCAGGCCACCAATCCGATTCTTTCGCTCGTAGACAACCACAGTGTGCCCGACCTTGACCAATTGAGCTGCCGCCGCGAGACCTAAGGAAATTCCCTGATAAAAAGCAAAATATCATAGCATACCAGATGGTCCTGAACCGATAATGGCGATCCGCTTTCCGGTGCTAAGTTGGGGCTTGTTTGGCTTGATCCAATTCTGCATAAATCCGTAGTCGATGATCGCACATTCGATGGACTTGATAGTTACAGCCGGGGAGCTGATGCCAAGGGTACAAGCGCCCTAAAAACACAAGGTTTGCAGGAAGAGACAAAAGGTTTTACCTCACATGGCGCTGGGCAGACCCTGCCGGTGAATTCGGGGAAATTGTTCGTCTGGAGGAGCTGTTCAAGAGCTTGGCGCCAGTTCTTCTTGAAGACATAGTCATTCCACTTTGGAATGATATTTCCCAACGGGCATCCAGTATGACCTTGACAGAAAGGCACTCCACAATCCATACATCTAAAAAATATATATAAACAAATGCATCCTTGCAACCTCGCAGCCTGTTCGCGGATGTTGGACCTAATGGCCTCGTAGTCGGCGACTTCATCCCAGTCGTTGATACGCACCGCCGGGTCTCTGTACAGCTTCTTCTGCCGTTGGTATTTGACGAAGCCGCGCAGCTTGTCCAAGGGCTCGTCCAATTCCTTGGCTTTCCCGGGCGCAACAATGTTCTCAATATCGACTGTTGTCTGCTTGAAGGCAAAGTCGTTGACCTAAAAATCAAGAAGATCATCAAGTATTGCAAACCTCGTCATCAGATTTCGACTCGTCAGAGCCTTCCTCCTCTTCCCCGTCAAGATTGGTTTCTTGGATATCGATTTCCTTCTCGAAGCCCACGACGTCGATCGGTCGGACGGTCCTTGACATCTTCCGCTTACCGGGGACAACCTGAAAATAAAAGTAGGTATTCGTAGCCTGAAGATCCCAAACTTTTCGATATTTTTCTATTTTTTCCGGACTTAGTCGGCGGCATTCGATAGATTATCCAAAAAATACAGAGAATTTTTAATGCAAAATAATATGAAATAAAAAATTTTGTAAATTGTCAAAATCTCGAAAAACAGAATCCCAAATTTTCAGATTCTCGAACTTCAAAATCTCGGATTCGTAGAATTGCGGGTTTTTACGCACGACTACGCCCTGCATTCCAGTCTAAGCAAATTCCGAGATTAGGAAAATTCGAGATTCTTAAAATTGAGACTCTCAAGAATTTGTAGCCAAAGCAAAAAATCTAAAGCAAAATCCAGGGAGTGAGGAGAGAGTGGAAAACTACTTTCCAAAATTTTTTGTATTTGGCACAATTAACGCCATTAGATAAAGCGTCAAAACGACATTAAAATTTTTAATTTTATCCCAAGATAATGTAAAATGAAATGGTAATGTCACAAACAAGCAAATCCTGAAAACCAGCTAAACACTAACTTAATCTTAAAAATTCAAGTATTGTTTTGCGATTCCAGACTAGAGGATGATAGCCGGGACCAAGGGCTTCCCATTGCCATTCTTAAAAAATTGGTCCTTCCGGCTGGGGGCTACAGTAAGTCCATCAAAAAATTCACCTTCGGCAAAGCGGGCTTCTTCTTTTTGCTATCATTCTTGTCCACCAGAATTTGCATATCCATGGAGAGTGCGCGTTGGCGCGCATTGCCGACAGATAGCCGCTGAATTTCACGTTTCGGATACTGACTAAAAGTTACCTCCATCCTGTCCTCGACGTCCTTTTGTTCCTGGGCAGCGCGCTTCTTAGCTGCTTCTTGCTCTTCAAGAGCCCGCTTATAATCCTTGGGAAGACCTAGGCGACGTTGAACATGCAAAATGGCCGTTTTACCTTCACAATCTTTCGGCGGAGCTCTGTCCAGTTGTCCAAAATTCTTTGGCCGAACTCTGATCCAGTCAATTCAACGAATTTGGAGATCTGGCCGTGGACGTAGCTGAAAAATCCTTGTTGACCGAAAATCGCAACAGGCCTACTCAAAGTCATCTTTATCCGGTTTATCCAGGAAGACAGTTGCGATGTTGACTTTCTCCAGCGTTTGATCCTCGTCACTAAAGGCAATTTGCAATGTACACTTCTAAGCACTTACTATGGGAAAAGATACGCAAGCCCTCCACTCATCGCCGCAGCAAAGTTTCGACCAATTGATCCAAGAACAATCACCCTAAATTGGTTGTTGTTCCATGTAGCAATACCGCAAATTACCTGCCACCAGTCATATATTCACAGCCATGATCTCCGATGGCTTCTACCACGGCATGAGCGCCAGAATTTCGCACGGCGAACCGTTCGCCGGCAACACCTCGGAAGTAAGCGCTGCCTAAAATGATGATAATGTTGTTGATGATGCGTTCTCAGGTACCGGAGGTGGCGCCATACAAGGCCACATTGCCGATGATACTGTTGTCTTCAGATAAGAAACGTGCGTTCTTCGGCGGGTAGATGACCACCTGCCCACCGGAGAGGCATTTGCCTACATAATCGTTGCCATCGCCTTCGAGGGTGACAGTGACCCCTAAATAAAAATTTTTGGAGACGTTTTTGCCATGCCTTTCGCCAAAAAGGCACAGAATGATTGTCCGGCTGATCCAAACAGGCCGATTTTGATGGATCGGTTTCCCGTCAATCCAGCCTCGTCATACCGCTTCGAAATCTACAAGGAATCATTAGTATAAGCCACGGCGGTAGTAACCTCATAGCTGATCCGCGTGCCGAATGCCCTCTCATTGTTGGTGATGGTGAGGTCCTTGAACTCTTTATGTGCACCCTTATCGCTGAAGACTCCATCCAGTTGTTCGATGATCTTTGTTTCAAGAGCGGAAATTTCGAACGGCTGAAAAAGACTGTTTCAATCAGAAAAAAGTTGTCTAGCCTGTTTGATCGATCCACCCTTCGTCGAGTGATGTGGGAAAAGCAGATTCACATTTCGGAGAATAGTCGCAAATTCCAGCATATCAGCTTTCTGTAAAAAAGAATTTCATAAGAAATAGGGATTCAACCTTGTTGATGGGATTTGGGCTGGCGTAGAGCAAGTCGGTCCGACCAATCGCTTCGTCAAGGGTCCGCAGTCCGAGTTTGGCCAAGAAATAGCGAACCTGCAATACATGAATAGTTCATATAAAGGGGTATGGAAGGCCCAGTAGATCAGGGCCCATCTATAATCGGCAACGAGCCAACCGGAAATGCTAATGCGAAAAAAATGAGCCGAGAGTGGGGCGAGGCAGGATGGAGCAGAGAAGATTTATGCTAATTTTAGAACTAAAGCTCGTTTTATCCTAATTTTTCCTGCGCCTTTCTGATCCCTTTAAGAAAGCACTTACTTCTTCGGCGACCATGAACATATAATTCACGACATGCTCGGGCTTGCCGTCGAATTTTTCCCTCAGTACTGGGTCTTGCGTAGCAATTCCAACCGGGCAAGTGTTCAAATGACACTTTCGCATCATTGTGCAGCCCAAAACGATCAGGGGAGCCGTTGACATTCCGAATTCATCAGCACCAAGCAGAGCAGCCACCATCACATCACGTCCTAACAAGGAAATTTTAAGCTATGCTATTTATTGAATCTCAAGCGAAGGTTTGTTTTCCCTAATTTCCATTTGACATAATCTACATATGACATAATTAATATTTCACCAAGCTTATTTTGATAGAATTAATTCAATTTGATGTAATTTGCATTTGGCATGATTTACATATAACCATTTTCGTTTCGTTATAACCTACATTTGAACAATTTTTAATCGGCATAATTCGCAGTTTCCTAACTAACTAAGTGCACAGTTCATCATGGGGTAGTACTTAACTACTGAGGCAATGCCTATGCAAAATTTATTCTTAGTCCTTAATTTGATCTTACTCTGCATAGTCGACAAAGCTACGCACCTGTCCGAATCTGGCCATCCGCTTGCACGACGACACGCGATCGAAGGTTGTTCATCGTCAAGACCTGGTGCGTTTCCGAAACGCCCAGTTCCCAAGGCAGACCCGCGTGCTTGATTCCAGTCCAGCTAAACTGCGGGTTAAGCGCGGTTAAAATATCAAATACCTTGAGGCGCCGGTGCCACCATCATGGCCGGAAATTGTCAGGTGATCCGCATTACCCTTCACCACACCGGCAGCAACGATGCCAACGCCAGCCTCACTGACTAGCTTCACGCTCACACGAGCCTTCGGATTTGAGCATTTCAAGTCGAAAATCAGCTAAACAGGGTTTCCATTTCATAACATGGCACATACCTGCGCAAGATCTTCAATTGAGTAAATATCGTGATGAGGTGGAGGGGAAATCAGCCCAACGCCGGCCGTTGATTTCCGTGTGTCAGCGATATCCTGCGTCACTTTGTGCCCAGGTAGCTCACCTCCCTCGCCCGGCTTCGCACCTAAGCGCGTTTTTAGTAAAATACTGTACTCAACAAATGCTTGCATACCTTGAGCCATCTTAATCTGGATCTCGTCGGCATTCGCCAAGTAGGATGATGTTACGCCAAACCGGGCGGAAGCGACTTGTTTAATGGCAGAACGAATGTTGTTATCGGCCGGCTGATTTTTGGCATACCTAAAAACATTACTCAATCAAACAACCAAAACCCAACCTCTCAGGCTTCTCTCCTCCTTCTCCAGTATTGGATTTGGCTCCAATGCTGTTCATGGCAACGGCCAAGGCTGTATGGGCCTCCCAGGAGATTGATCCGAATGACATCGCACCAGTTACGAAGCGCTTCACGATTTCAGAGGCTGGCTCAACCTACAGGGGCGGATTAACCGGGTCTCCTGATCTCACCTCGTCGATGGAGATCTGGATCTTTGATGACGTTTTGATCTCGAGCTGTCCTCGCAGAGTGCACCATCGCTGAGCCAAGTTCGAGGCTTGCGAATATTCATGGAAAGTCTTGCTGTTGTTTGCCCGAGCAGCCGCCTAAGAATTTTTTAAAGCCTTAGAGTATTGCAAACCTGCAGCTTTGCAACAGCCAGCGGCTCATTGATGTGTTTCTCACCCCCTGCCCTCCAGTGATATGTGCCGGTCGAGATCAACGTACCCGAGTCCCCTAAAACCAGAGATTAAAATATAATTGCTTTTGGTAAATACCCATATTAGATGTTGGTGAGGCGGTTGGGTAGGCCATATGATGACGTTTAAGCGCTTCCGATGCCAAGATTTCGAATGAGGCCCCTCCAAGGCGGGATACGGTATTTTTGAAGCACTTGGCCACAACTTCTTGCGACAGCCCGACGACTTCAAAAATTTGAGCGTGCTGAAATCGGTCGACAGTTAGTTAGGCAATAATGGCGCCGGTCACCTTATACGAATGCAGGGTCGAGATGCCCATCTTTGCCATCACCTTGAAGATACCGCGCTCAACAGCCTGACGGAATCCGTCAAAAACCTGAAGACGTGAATAAAATATTTCAGGTGGAAAAAGGTACCATATCATCGTTGAGCTCTTTATCAATCAGGCCCATGTTACGAAGACGGAAGCAGGTCTCAAATACCATATACGGGCAAATAGCATCAGCGCCGAATCCGAGCAATACGCAGAAGTCATGAACGACTCGAGCATCGCCGCTTTCGACGATTAACGCAACCTAAAACCCATAAAAATCATAGTTTAATGGGCGCTAGCCTACCTTCATGCGAAGTCGATGGCTGACCAACATCTGATGAATGGCGCCGACAGCCAACAATGACGGGATGGGAACATTGTCGGGGCTTGCCTAGAAAATATTTTTGGCCTTAAAAACGGCAATTACATTTCTGTCAGAAAGGACAATCAGTTGATAACCATCCAGGGCTGCCGTCGAGGCCTCGCAGCAAATTCGGTCAAGTCCAGGGGCCAAGCCTAGAAATCATAATTACTTAACGTCCTTAATTTCGATTCTACAGATGCCCTCCAAGGCGACAGACAGAGGTGGTTGTTAACCAAAACCTCATTTGCCGGCGCAAAGTTGATTTGCAAGCAGGCGTTCAAATGGATAATAGTAACTTTTCGCAAACGTCAGTTTCATATTTTTGGCTTCGCACAACGTACCTTTGACACCATATCGAGCTGGGTATGTGATGTCGATGGTCTTTGTTTTCCAGCCTTTGTACATCGTACTCTTGAGGACCTGTAACTTTGATACGTAACTATATGAATAAGCTCTCATGCCTCAAGCTCGACGAGTGAGAGGATTGGCTGGTCGAGAATCATGCGTCCACCCAGTTCCTCGCTAGGCTCCAGGATGTTCCCTTCTGGTCCAATTGGGCAGCGAAGGGACATCACGATTTGTTCACGGAAGGGGTCAATTGGTGGATTCGTCACCTGAATTCAAATTTAAATTTGAGCGATCAAGACAGATTTACTTGGCTTTGCGTTAATGGTTGCCTACTAGCTCCCAAAAACCCCTTGAATGATGATAAGCAAGATAGATGATTATTTTTCACATTTTCGCATGCCCGGCCTTATCTGGGAATTAACACCCACGAGTTACGTCAGTATCTTACCGGGCAAATGCCCTCAACGGGGCCGCCAGACCTTCCCAATTGGCCTCATTCTGGCCGTGGGGCGGCCCCCCAAGGCAATGAATTTTTTTTCTTGCCAGGTTCGCCGCACTCGGTTTTTGCGAATAAGCAGTCGCACAGCTAACCCTCAGCTCTAGGGCCCAACGTAAAAAAAGAGCCGCCGCCTGAAATTGGTCAAGACGCCCAGTGCGTGACGATTGGGCCTTCATCAAGCCCCTCCAATCGACAGCACTTCCGTGATTTCACAAAGCCAAATTTTTGTTGGCTGTTTTCCCCTCTATTTTATGGTCAGCCACTAGAGCCACGGTCATTAGTCATGTTATTCCGTCGGCGCTCATGGAGCTCGGGGCAATGGGTAGAAGTGCTCCGATTGCTGCTTTTTAGCGGGGAAGGCAGGCCCTCATTTATCCCCCCGGGGGCTCTACTTAATGATGCGCTTTTTCCAATATTTTTACATTCGAATTTTGCGGAAACACCTGGGATTTGCGCGAGTATTAATTAAATGTACCTGTGCAAATAACTGCTGGAAGTAAGCGAACAGCAAGGGGTTGTAGTCAGATAGGCAAGCCAATGCAGCATCATTTCCCATCGAGCCGAGAGCCTCTTTCCTAAAAGAAAAATATTATTCATCCCAGCAGGGCGAGATGTCTTTGCCCGGACATAGATTTTCTCAAAGATTTTTGAGCCTCGATTTTTAGTACAGAACTATACACGGCCCCCGGTTTCTCCAATCCAGATTCCAAAGACTAATAGGGGAGGGCATAAATTGCTCTTCCATCAACCCGGAGAGGCGGATTTTCGATTCTGTTCGGGAAGGCAAATTTTTGGCTTCCATGCAAGACCCTCCTCCCCCTTGCCCAGGTGTTTGCCCGCGGGGCGGAGGTGAAGGATTTCAGTCAAATTCGGGAATGGTGGAGGGCCACTATCCGAAGGATGGCAGATCGCATTTCACGCGCTTTCCGGTGCCGTAGCCCCCGGCGACCGACATGGCCGATCGTCTCGTCTTGACGTCCAGCCAAGGTCTTCATATGTGAAACCCCACGAATTGGAACAGCCCTTACATATGGTATTTTTGGGTCGAACCAGTTCCTGGTCGAGGGCGTCATATTTTTTCGATATTATGTCCGTACGCCCCAACCTAATTTTGACCCTTTTCGTTTAGTTTCTGGAATCTAGAAAAACAATGAACACCTTACCCCCCCCCCCCCGCAATATGAGTGGTTTTAATGCCAGCTTCGATCACCCTCATCCATTCATGTCTGAATCGGCCAAAAAGAGTAGCCAGGCGTTCCCCAAGGAGTGCAGTGTTGGGCGCTCAGTCGACATTTCGGCAAAGAATGCGGGGGTTTGTTAGGGCCTCATCATCGGAAGACTGACGGCACGGGCCATTAGAGCTAATGCCTTTTGTTGTATTGAGGGGGGATGGGCTTTGGGGCTAGAGGTCCGACGTTGGGTCCCGCAGCTACGGCAATAGTTGGTGGACCAGGAAAATGGGGGGCAGACCTCGAATTTTCGCTTGCTTCCTCCCGAGTTGTCACTTAATGACTTTTGCGTACTTTTGTTTTTAGCCGGCTCGAACCGTGGCAAAAAAATACCCTACGGATCGGTTCAGTTTCATCGCTAGTAAATGGCAAAAACTCTGGCTGTTCTTTGAGAATAATGCGACGCTCTCGGAGCGAATGCATCCCAGCGTTCATAAACAGCGGCTAGTTACTTCTGGCCCCGCACTTGCGCAACATTGTTTACTCTATCAGAAAATCGGATTGCGCCCTCGCACCCTCACCCAAGTCAAAGCTTAGCATACGCTATGTTTTAAGGCTGGGATTTTCACGCCGACGTCTATCCACAGAATCTCTAAAACTCCCGAGCGCCTGACCACCAAACCCAGCCTCCATTGGGGGACAATGATGGGGATTTCCGGCTTTTCATTGCCAATATTTCTAGCTTTAGGGGCCGGAAGAGAAGAGGGGGAAGGCAGGCTGATTCCATAGGTGTGGGCCCCAACAAAAACCCATTGAAGACCTATGAAAACCGTTGCGAAAAGAATCAAAAAGCTAAACTAGCCCGACGAAAAGCATTTTGAAAACCAACTTTTCCCTAATCATAGGCACCAATAGTAAGGCAAACGTGTCGTGGGTGTAAGCATAGAGGGCGAGACGGCGGTCGCAGTCCAAATTCGTGTCCTTTGTCATCTAAAAAATGAGGTTTAGAGGAGCCGATATTTTTGATGATTTACCTTTAGCATCTTCAACTTTTCGAGTTCCCTCTTGATCAAGTACTCGTTGGTGATAGCCCCGTGAGAAAGCTGAAAACTCCAGTTTAATTCCCCTTTTTTACTTCTTTTTCATGGGCATGCGCTGACGGGCCCCGGGCTAGCTTATGGGCAAAACATGCGTTCAGCAGACGGAAGTTAAGGCTTTCAGGCCCTTTTGCGCCTGTCTATGATTTGAGCGCCGGCTTAACCTAACGAGATGCGAATCTCCCGAGGGAGGCGCCGGGGCTTGGTCCACCGAACTCCACCCTTCATTCACAAACTAATAAACTTGCCACGTAGTCTTTTCGGAACAGTTCCAACGCAAGCCGAGGCCCGGTTAGCTGTTTATGCGGGCGCGAGTTCGCGATCCGCTCCTTCAAATTTTCATCTAACTCGATCTTCTGATTCACTGTGTCGACGAGAAGCATTCGGCCGGGCTTTAGACGATCCTGAAAATTATTTTTTTCGATTTGCTTTGAATATTATTTGTTTTGATTTTGATACCCTAATAATTGTCAATTCCAGGTTACAAGTTTTGGGTCAACATACAAGAATGAACGCCAGTCACTTCCTTTCCTTTGTCATCCTGGCCATTCTCGCCCTCTTGGTGAGTTCTACGAGATTTCGATTGGTAGTCAACAAAGCGTATTCCCTAGCCTTTCGACTGCAACCCGATCCTAATGCATCCCAATTTCAGTCAGCGGCTTATCCATACGAGATCCCGGCTAACTATGTGGAGCAGCGAGAAGCCAAGAGGTATAAGCCCAACCAAACATTTCAAGAATGTAAAAATAGGTTTCGCGGTGAGCCGATCAGATTCGGGAAGCGCTCGCCGAGGGAACCAATCCGCTTCGGAAAGCGAGCGCCCGCCGAGGAGCTCGAAGATTTTCTTTATTAACGCCCGGCTTGTACGCAAAATCCCATTTTTTTGCTTCCCACACACTTGTCCGTATCTCAACGCTCCCGAATCGATCAATTATCTTCGTTGAACAATTACAGCTAGTGTGATACCATGTAAAAAAAGCGATAAACGTTGATTGTTTACCATCCCTAGACGAATTTCATTGTATACCATGGGCGATAGTTGATTTAAACGCTTATAGGCCTTTCAAAAAAAAACCTAAAGATACATACGTTGCCACTATCTGTCATTTTGGCCCCGATCGACTTGAAATTTCGCAAAGAGATATGGAAGTATATTTAAAATATTCAAGCAACTTTGACCCGGCTAGCTACAGTAGGTTTCCGTTAGTTTAAAATTGCTTCTTAGCATGGATTTCCCCGACTAGGACTTTGGAATATGTGGTAAAAATGATGCACGACACTTTTTAGTCCAGAAGTTTTTTTACATGAAAAAATTTGGCACGAAAATGGCATATTTGAATCATTTAAAAAAGTGACATTGATCTTGATGCAAGTTTCATGTCTGGAAGTCGAAGATAACCGGAAAACAAAGCAAAAAGGCTATTGAAAAACTAAACTTTTGTACCGGTCTGGCTGAAAGTTTCAGTGAACATTTTAGATTCCCTTCCGAATCTCTATTCAAAATTTCAATTCGGCCGGAATTGTAGTAGTGACCTTTTTGATTGCGACACCCTTATAGAATTTCTCCTAGCCCTATCCAAATTCCATCTTCCGAAGGTGTAGGTAGGTGGTGACCGTTCGTTTGTGTGCCCCAAAATCGCGTGAGGGCACTTCAATCGGGTCTTGCCACCGAAGGAGTTCATTCGAGAGGAAAGCCATGGAAAACGATGGAAAGGAGAAGAAGTTGGCTGTGAAGCCTGGCGCCCCTACTGCCGCCACCTTGTGCCCATTGAAGCGTGGCTGATGGCGTATAAACGCGGAAAGTCGTCGGCCATTTCACACAAATCTGGGCCCACCGGCACTCCAGACTCCCGGTGCCCAGCCCAACCCGCAACGAGGGATCCCTTGTCGCTCATACTTTTCTAAGCCACATCATGTCACTACGCTGTCTATGGGGATTATTGGCCGCAATTTGCTTTGTGGCCACTGCGCAACAAGTCTACGGTAAGTAGCGTTGACTAGTAGCCGATTTTGGGGTGTCATTTGTGGCTATCGTTATTTTCTTTAAAAAACAGAGACCATAGACTTGATCGATATTATTTTCGCAAATTTTCACAGTCTATCTTCATTTACATTAGATGACGAAACTGACCACGACAAACGTTCGCCATTGGACACGATGCGCTTTGGAAAGAGAAGCTATATTGGTAAAAACACAATTTGGTAAGAACAAAGCGTATTTAGCGAAATACGCAATGGATGAGCCATTCACTCTCGTCCAGACGCCATCGTTCCAAGGGCTCGTCAGGAAGGAGCGTGCTCTCGGGACCATGCGGTTCGGCAAGCGCTCTGGACTCAGATCGCTCGGTAGGATGCTTTCTATGGAGCCTATTGCCAAAATGTCGTCCCAAAGACACCCCCGCGCACCACCCCTAACTAAACAACCCAACTAACCAGCACTGAAAGGACACCAATTAGCTTTTTCTAGGATTTCGACTTTCAGAGAATGGAAACTTTTTCAAACGTTCCTCCGCTGGCGGCGGCGATCCGCTAAGTACAATGCGCTTTGGAAAAAGAACTACAAACCCGCTAAGTTAGTTCAATTCCTTTAAAACCAGGTAGCTCGTTTTCAGAACTATCATTCTTTCCTTAACCGAATTCTTTTTAGACACGATGCGCTTCGGGAAGAGAGATCCGCTCAGCACGATGCGTTTTGGAAGAAAATAAGCCAGCAGACCGCCGGTTTAAATGAACCAAACGCGCCGAATTCGTTTTGGATGTTTTTGTGCACAATGTCCATAAATAGTCCTGTTGTGCCCGGAGTGTTTCCGAAACGAGGGCGTAAAGTGCTATTCTTTTACACCACCCCCACAATTGATTCAGGGTGGCACACGTTTACTTCTAGGAGCCGACACCGGATGCAAAGCCAAGAGACCTCCGGATCTCCAGTTCGTTGCCTTTGAGTCAAGTAGCCCCGTCAGAAATTGGTAGATAGGTTTTTGACCAGACGGCAAACGATCTGGGTAGAAGCACTAAAACATCTAAAACAAGACCCCCAGAAGTCACGTCAGTCCTCTTAAACGAGCAGCACGCCGGCGGCGCTTTGATTCCCGATGAATAGGCCGGACGGCGCCTTTGTAAAAAGTTTACTCAAAACGGCGCCTGCCCTGCCATGTCCTGAGGTCAGCTTTCTTTCACAGAGGTTGCGGCTCAAAATATCCCACAACCATTATCTATCTGGCCCGTAATGCCAGAGGGCAGTGTCGACGCTTTGATGCTAGGCCAGTCATTTCTCACACCGACGATTCCAGAGCGCCTATTTGAGATTTCTGCCCCCACCGGCCGCACTAAATCAACCGGAAAAGCTATCTTTCACCTTAGCGGGATAGGGCCGCTTGAATTAGTCGAATTGCAGCCATAGGAGGTACCGTAGCTCATCAATCAGTCACCGCGTCCCCCACGTATAAAGGCAGCCAAACAATAAGAGCTAGGCGCAGACCCCAGGCGAACGTGAACGGGGGGATTCGTATTTTCATTGCCTTTTCGGTCGCCGCTTTTCAAGTCATGCGTGTATCACGTTCCTGGGCCTCCCCCGTGGAACCACTAAAAATTTCTAGACATATCCGCTGGAATAGGAAATGTTGGCGTGGGCCTTAAAGAGGATCTGAAGGGTCCCAACGCCGGTTTAGGTCGTGGGCGGCCATTTGAAGCGAAAATCTAATACTCTGATCGTGTCCCCTGAGAACATCCGACGACACTCGATCCTTAAACCCCGGTCCCTCTGGGCCAAATCCCATCATTTCACCACGTTTTGCTTGGTTGCAAACCTTTTTCTCAAGCCTCTAGAATTTACTTGCACTATAAAAGCCAAATAAACGCCTGGCAAAGCGTCTTATAAAATATTTTGCCCCAATTTTGTTTTGGTTAGTGTTCGACCACCCGACAATGCGTGAAATCTGATGTTGTTCGGGGTGGGGGTCGTGGTTAAAAATGGTGAAAGGACGGATTCGAGGGTAGGCAATACTCCGACGTCAAGCCGTAGGAGACCACCACTTCAATATCCCATATAGCCAGTGGATCCTTCCGTTTTCGCTTCTCAATGGGCTATGACCTGGAATTCCCATCAGGCCACACCCCTGGCTCATCGTGCTGGCTATTTCCTACATTCTGCCGGCATGCCCCCATCCCGCGATTCCCCATTCAGCGATTCTCGCGCATCCTGGTTGCATCAGGCCTTTTACCTAAAACCTTCTAAACCTTTCGGCCAAGCGTTAGGATCAAAAATCTTACAGCTGATTTCCCCACTTTTGACCGTATATAATAACCATATATCTTTCAATTTGCGCGGTGTTGCTAAAAAGTCATGAAGTGCGCACACAAATTCAAGCAGTATTTTTTTGAGTGGGTTTGGGCCAGTTATCTGCCGATTGACGGAAACATTAGCACCTCATATACCTGATTCAAGGAAGCTGGGGGCCCCCGTGCAAAATCTTTAGTCCAAGAGGAATTGAATTTAGCGCAGGATCTCAAGTTCGAAGATACCCAAAGCGCTAGGAAACCATGTTCCAGGCGTTCCGTCTGACATCCCGTATTTTTTTCATCCCTAACCGGAAATAACTCCCATCACCACCCCCAGTAGCGCTAACAAAATACAGCCCGAGAGAATTGTAATATAGCGGAAGTAAAAATCAGCTACTCAACTAATTGAAAGCGAAAGCGACGTCGTCGCATCAAACGCACACACCCGCCAATTCCCTTTCGCTTGCACAATTCCAGTTCTCGTATTTCAACGGACGGCACGGCCCTTGGTAGCTATTTTCGATAGGCTACGCTTCGTTTTTAAGCCCCTCCCTTGAAGTTGGGCCGTATAAATAGAGAAGATTTCGGGATGCGCTTTCTATATTTCCATCTGTTCGGAAATGGCTTCCCTCTGGCCCACCATCATCACTCATGGCCCTTCAAGGCAGATTGCTGCTTGACATAGCCCCCGGATTGCCTAAAAAGAGTGCGAGATGGGCCGGTGGTGACGTTTCGTTTCGTAGTAGCCTCGTAAATCTGAGCATTTCGAAAGGGTAGATATTTTTGGTTATCCTTAAAGCACCGATTTTTTTTATCCTGGTCTCTTCGTCAGTCCTGATTTTTTTTCTGCCGTTCCCACTCTAACTGCCAGTTCAGGTACTACACGTCGCAATGCTTGCTAAGGTATTCGCGCTTATCTGTGCTATTCTGATGGTAAGTACATTAATCAAATAACTTTTTGTCATAAAGTCAAGTCCGCGAATCTTTTTAGATGGTCTCGCTAGCATCGGCGGCACCGAACCGAATTCTCATGCGCTTTGGCAAGCGTGCGGCTGAACCAGCCAACTTCCCGGCCCTCGAGCCAATCTACGTCTACGGTGGTTTCCCCGGGTAAATTTTTTAACTAATATATAATTGATTGACAAATGAAATCACTAGCAAACTAATGAACCAAATTTTAGAGGCGAAGAGATCAACTACTAAATTCCCTACGCAAAACACCCAAAAACGCTCGCTGGCTGCACACACGTGAGACACATCATAATAATAAACTTTTCTATAACCCCCCAAATGCTTGAGGTGCAATAAATTTTGAAATGTTTCCACGAACGAAATAAACACTTGAAAAAAGCAAACAATTTTTAACTAAAAACTTACCTTCTTGATCACCGAGTCGGCTTCATGATCATTGACGCCAACCTCGGAGGATAAGTAGAGATGACCATCAGCAGTTAAGTAGTAACTAAATTTTTTTGCAATATAGTGATTTTTGGCTGTAGAGATCTTAGGCTTAGGCTTAACCCACCGAGCCGGACGCAACCCATTTCGGTCTAGGATTGCTCCAATATAGCGACCATCAGAGAAAGCTAGAAGCGCGGGCCCATCCCAGGGCTCCATGAACATAGAAGCCCAACGGTAAAAGTGCTTCTTGTCATGGGGCATGAACTAAAATCGTGGGATTTGTCGACTGGAATTTTGTTTATACCTCATCCTTCTCCCAAGCCTCGGGCACCATCATCATCGCTGCTTCAGGTAGGGAACGATTTCCGGCTTTAACCAGAAACTCGAGCACGTTGTCAAAACACCCAGAATCGGTTAGCCCATCTTCGACCACGGGGAATAGCTAAAAATAATAAAAGTACAAATATAGCAGCCAACAAGATTACTTTCTCAAGATTTTCTCCATATGTCTTGCTCTTCATGACACCTTCCCGAGCATGCATCAAGTTGATGTTGCCGCGAAGAGTGTTGATCTCACCGTTATGGGCCACCATTCTATAAATTACATTAGATTAACCAATTAATGGAATACCGGTTTGGTTGAGCACGATGCCATGCAGGGAAGGTGTTTGTGGAAAAACGAGAGTGAATCAAAGCAATGTGGGAGATGAAGCGTGTGTCGGTCAGATCATCGTAGTATTTGTAGAGTTGCGCAGGAGTGAATTGCCCCTAAATAAAGATGTTGCCAGATCTGATCTGCGAAACCTTATAAACGATGATTGTCGTCGATAGAGAGCAGATATAACAGTCGAGACTCTGCTTCGGCATCACGGTATTCGACCGTTTTCGCAGCAGGAAGAGGTTGCGCTCGAACTGGTCTTTATCTTCGTGGGCATAATCCGCGGTGAGGAAGACTTGACGGATCAGCGGCTCGGTTTTGCGAGCTTCCTCCCCGATGCAGCTTCTATCCACAGCCAATTTCCGCCAAACGATTACTTTCAGCTTGCAAGCGCGGGCCAGGTCGCCCAATGCTTCCTAAATAATTTACGATTTTATAAAATCAATTAATAATTGGTGAAAGGAAATTATGCATTAATAACTTATACTACCTTCGCTTGCTTGTATGAGCCTTCAGCCATAAAAAGGATGCCGGTGGCGTATTCCCCAACAGGTGGCAGGTCCACGTCATCCGTTCTGAAAAGATCATTTTGTTTAGTTTTTTGTTTTGCTTTTAGACTTTTGCAGCATGAATTTAAAAATAGCCAGACATCACTCATTTTGCAAATTATCGGTCGCTGATAAGATGGCGAACGGGGGGAGTTGTGGAAAAACATGCACGTGAACCCCAGCTGTTCTCTTATCACCACCCGGCCCAAAGTCCAAGTACTCTTAGCCAAAGAACCTTCTTTGGACAAGCCGCTGAGAATTATCAGATTCTCACCAGCCCGGTGGAGGAATGAATCTTACTTCTTCAGTTCATCCCTATAGAGAGCATCGGGGATAGCAGCCAGTACACCAGCTCCATCTCCAGTATCCATATCGCATCCGCAAGCACCACGATGAGCCATTCGCTCCAGCATGATCCGCGCATCAGCCATAATCTACAAAGGGAAGTTATCGTGAGCACCAACAGCACTAACATACCTTATACGTCTTTTCGCCCTTGATCGACACTACGAATCCAACTCCGCATGCGTCTTTCTCCAGTTGAGGCTCCCATAGCGTCTCTTCGGCGCAGGTTTGAGCTTCGGCTTTTGATAGAATCACCATTGCGTTCTGAATAAATGACAGGGTGTGGAGCTATTACTGGAAGACAATGGGGAAATAATTAAGCGTAAATGAACGAAATTCAAATCCAAGGTAAGGATGTAGTTGACCCGCTTCCACGTCTAGCTACAGGGTTGTAAAGTAGACCAAAATGTTGGCCTTGCGCTGGCGAGTATTTTGTTATATTTAAAAGTCCTGTAGCACAACGGGGAGGAAATATACAGTAATCCAAAATACGGGAGGAAAAACACAGTAATCGAAGCCAAATCCAATGGCCCAAAAATGCCGAATCCTCTTAGCATCCTATCCGACTAATTAAAATTAGATACCCTAAAAGGAAAACATTGGTCAGAAATAGAGGACGGGTCAGAGGCAACTGCAGTCGTTATCCTTTGGCCGCTACCCACAGGACACCACACAAGATAAGGAAAGGTCAACCCGGCAAGCATTCTGATCAATCCGGCCTACGCTAAGCGAAAAACACGCCTGGAAATAAGAATTTCTCCGTAGGGCGCTGCTATTAGGGGGGAAAGCAACCCGGCGATGCGGGTTTGTTTATCGCTCAGTTAGTTGACAACGCAGCCCAAAGAAAAGGGGGCAAAGCGAACGCGCTATTCGCCAACTAAATCCCAGAGCTCGCGCTTGGCTAATCCCCAAGAAAAGCGCTTTGCTGCAAAATGCTTAAGACAAATTTTCTGTGGATAAAACAGTTTAAAAGATTTGGTTTTCTAGAAAAACCGTCGGTTTTGAATGAAAAAGTAAAAAAAAACAATTGTTTTTTAATCCCCGACTCGACAAGTTATTATAGTAATATGAGTTATTATAAAAATAGTTATCATAATGAGGGTAATGTTGTCCGGGATCCTATGGACAGATGTCGAAAGGCAGATAAGGGGCAGCCTGATATGATTAGGAACTATTAATGCTATCGATGATGACAGATTCAAATCAATTTTTCCCAGAAGACAGATAATTTGGAAACTAACAATTAAATGTTCAAAAAATTATTAGAAGACATATTAGTATTTATTCGGAATATATTTTCAAAAATTTTAGAGCTTTAGAAATGAAGGGCCGATTCGTCAACAAAATCCCAAGGCTAATCCCCTGAGGGAAAAACATTCTTTTTTTCTGCAAAATGTTCAATACGAGCAACAAAGGGAATATTGAAAATCTGATGTTTGATTGAAAATGGAAATTAATATATTGACGGGCGGGGCTGCCTGAGAAAGCGGAGCGTTTTGGAATTTAATATCGGACCGAAAAACAGCGCCCAAAATCCAGTCCTTCCGGCCCAAGTATGTTGTCGAACAGTTGATCCGCGATGGGGAGAAGGGATCTGATCAGAAACCGATAACAAGGAATCGGAAGCCCAGGCAATTTCGAGATCAAAAAGTTGTCCCCTCCTTTCCCGGATTTCCCACTCTGAGAAAGCGCTCGTGATGGGGGAGGGGTTGCCGAGCAAAATACGTTTGCAGAAAATAGGGTCAACAAGTGAACCTTGGACATGAAGGAGATAAAGTAGCAATATCGAAATATGACCAGGATTTGTTATCAAAACTCTGATTTGACATCTGCCATCTGGAGATACGGATTTTAAAAAATCACTGCGACACTATTGAGATGTTTTACTAGCGAACATTAATAGTTGAATCAGAGAATATATAGAATATAATAATAAAATAATTTTTCAACAATCCTACCAACATTTTTGGGTGGTGGCAGGGATTTTAATATTCATTCAGGAGCATTTATTGTCTATTGCTGAAGGGGGGTCATACTTTAAAAAAAAAACTTCAAAAAACGCTGGCTTTTGTATTGCATTACATATAAGAAAATATTGGTAACTAGAAGGGCTGTAGCGATGCATACAAACTAGAGCTGAACGACAAAGCGGTGAAAATTGGTTCTTAGGTGAGCGCCTATATAGGTATGGCCAGATGCAAAGGTCAGATCAAAAAAGCATTTTGTTTCAAATTCTGCCGCAGGGCTTGAACAAAAATAACCAATCGATCAGCACGCGTTCGTCAGTGCTCATAAGTGTTCGTAAGTGCTATGGCTCGCCAGATAGGGCAGCTTCGCAAGGACCATACCGCAAAGATCAAAAGATCAGACAGGTATAGCTAAACATCCATTCGCACAGGCATGGTATGAATCGGGAACCATTCCAGGTGAGAAAACAGATTTGCTACTATCGAAAATCTTCATATTTTGAAATTTTTGGATGGAATTTGGGTTTTTTCCTGAAGATTTGCTTATGCAAATTTCACCATTGTAAAAGCAACGCGAAAAAACATGAGCAAACTATGAAAAATCACCGGTATCAAAGCATGTTTCGACCTTTAGCCTGGATTTCTAGAAAACACGGAATTTATGCAAAAATTCCTGCGAAAATCGTACGAAAAGCGGCAAAAATAACGGCGATATTGGCTTGGGTATAGGAGGGCGCTTACAGGTGTTACAAAAAGCATCGGGGGACAGTCGATGTGACCGAACGGGACAAGATGCCCCCGTCCCCCTATCAATCCAACCGGGAGGGTCGTCTGGCCCGGGGTTCTCACAGCAACGCGGAAAAGACGCAAAATAACGTTGTTTACGCCATGGACCCGACCGCGCTTCCAACTCGAGGCCGCTTGCCGCAAAGTACGTAGTCCGTCACTTTCTCCGCATGGACAGAAGATCAGATGGATTTCCGAAAATAGGAAACTGTTGACCAGGGGGCAGAAAGAGTGTTATTTTTGGAGAAATTAGATTCGTGTTTTGCATTAAGTTTTCTTCCCTAGATAATTGGTGAAATGTGACGCCCGAATGGCACACATATCGGTAGCAGTGGGGAGATGAAACACGGGGGTGTTCATGATTTCAAACATCATAAAGAATTTTGGGATTTCGCAAATGCTATTCGAAAAGCGACGAAAAATTTACTAAACTACCTAAATGACATTTTTATTGAATAAAGAGATTTGGTCAACAACTGGGGGAAGGCAAATTTTTCAGATTTTTTTTGATCTTCCGAACGGTAAGCCGCACAAATTCAAAAACTATTACAATTTTTGAAACTTCAGCCTGACAAAATGCATTGTAAAAGTTGTATAGATTAAAATTTTGATTCAAAGCTATGGGCAATACGTGGGATAACCGGAGAGGTCGATTTTCCGTATTTTCGATATCCATTATGCTTTGAAAATGCCATTCGATAGAATGCGGAAAATATTATAATATCTTCTTTCTTGAGAGAATGCCGATGTTTAAACAAATCTTTATTTCAGAGAAATCATGAGTACCCCCAAACTATCATATTTGGACCCCCCAGCAATTATTTTTCCATTACTGCATTTGGAAAGAAAGGGGCTAACTAACTTCAAGATATCAATAGGCATCAATTTTTTTTGTGTTTGTTTTCTTTGTTTTTCGAAGTAGTCAGTTCAAAAATGAACGTATCCATTAAAATAAAATCAATGTTTGGTTTAATTGTCACTTTAAATCATCGTGCTCACACCGGAATAAGCGCCAACTTTTATTTCCAGAATTTTACGCAAAATGTGGGAGGCAGCGTCACAAATCCGGGGGCGCTTGGTGATAGCATAGAGACAAACATCAAGCAGAAAATACAATAAAAAGGAAACGGTGCTCAACAAGTAATACTAGGCAGCCTACAAGCAATGGTGCGTCTCTATTTGGGATTGTGGTTTTCGATTTTTATGAAAATCCCAACAAAAGACCAACGTCCGGGTTTAAATACACACGTAGGTTCGACACGTTGGCGCACGGATGGATGCAACGAACAAATAGCAACCCGTCGTGCAAGTGGGAAAGTTTAGAAGCCGATTTGCCAGCAGGTAACAAGCGTAGGCTGATGTATTCCAAAGATTGCAAGCTGAACTGATGCTCGGCCAGTCCAGCTTGCGGAATGCAAGTTGTAGTGCGAAGAAATAACCGAGAATTTCCTGTTCTAACGCGTGTCATTGGCTTTTGAAAGAAACTCGCGGCTATATCAGGGTACTGGTGTAACGATCACTAACATCATGCTCACGGGGCAAACAAAACACAGACACAATTAACAGGAAAGTAAAGCTACAAGAAGTCGAATAGGAACATTAAGATACAAATGGTGTTGGCGTTGCGTTAATCATCACGATGGGAGCCACGCGAAGAGGCATCGTCCATGTCCGAAACTGAAGATCGAACCAGTGTATGGTTTATTATTAGCATTAATATAAAATACTATTAAAACCCAAACCGGAGTCAATAGCCGGACGTGGAGTAGGAGGGACTGAAGGTGGGCCCATCGAATACTCCCTCACATCGTTGCTTTCCATCACATAATTGCCTGAAAAAAAAGATAAAAGGTTTTGTGGAAGCGTAGCCCTTACTCGAACCGCTGGGCGTCAAGCAACCATCGAAGCGGTCACTGAAGGAACGGCGCATTTCATCCATGTAGCCGCAAAATGCTTCCTTTTCCTTCGTCAAACTAGCGATGGTCTCTTCAAGAGCCCGGATACGTTCACTGGCCACCATCACGAGTTCTAAATCAAGTAATGGCTTTTCGATACCCGACAAATTGACAAAGTGATGTCTTGTCCCTTCTTGTACTACTACCGTAAGGAAAACTCCCTCCCATTTTCAAAAACCTACTACTCATTTCTGCCTGATGGGCCTCGGCAGTAAATGTGGATGGAGGACGCACTTCTTCGGCAACGACAGCCGGAATAGGAGAGGGAACGCCGCTAAATCTGCTCAAATCTCCAGTAAGTAATGAATGACATACCTAGGGCCTCCACGGACATCAATGTTATCCTCATTATCAACGTAGCCTCTCAGATAAGCACGGTTTAAGATGATTTCCAGTCTCCTGAATGAGATAAACGAGTCGAAACGATTTACAAACTTCTTATCGGTGTTGAGCTGATCTAACTGTTTCCCAAGCGTATTGTACAACATTTCTTGCTCAGTTTCCAAAGCGTTTTCCTGGTCGATCTTCTCTCGTCGCATACGATCAAGGACCTATATATAAATATGTTGCTGCTCCAGGTTCAAATACTTACTTTGCGGGTCTCCTCCAATTCTGTCTCAGTCTTGCGTATATTCTTCATCATTGCGTCCATTTGTTCGGTTTGTTCCTTCTTCATCTCCTTCTTGACATTGTCACGCTCAGCTTGCACCTAATGAAAAGCGAATTACTGCTAGAACAACAATTCTTACCTCACGCATGCGCTTCATCAAATTGATGGCGATGTGCTCTTCTTCCTGCTCATATTTCTGGGCAATCACTTCCTTCTCTTCCTTCAGTTTCTGAATACGCTTCAGAAGCAGATTGGAGACATATTCCTCTTCGTGCTCAGCCTGAAAGATCGCTGAATTGTGCGAATGTGGAGCGAGGGGGTTCAGTCAAAGGCCAACTTACTCGGCTATAGTAGCGTCCATAGGTTTCGCGGATCGTGCGGTTGTTGGAATTGAGGCGTCGGTTTTCCTCGTGTACACGGTCAATGTGCTGCTGAAATAACATTTTTGTAATTTTCCGAGGAAGTCCAAATTGCGTCGAGGCTCTTTTCCCATTGAATTTTTTAACCAGTCAACTTTATAGAATTTTTACCTGCAACTGCTTGATGTGCTCCATGTATTGAATACAGTTTTTACAGTGGCTTCCTTCAAAGCGCGGAGTGACCGGACGGACCTGAAAGATATAATTATCTTTGTTTCTAATGGTAAGTTTTGTGGCTTTTGAGTTTTGCGTCTAACTAGAATCAGCTATGTTTATGATGGAAAGAAATGAAGTAGATAGTCAACTTACAGGAATGAAGTGTAGTGGATAATTCTCAGTATAGTCGATCATCGATAGACCCGGTGAGGGTGTGGTGTTGCGGCTACCTTGTTGAGACATTCTGCAAAGCCGAAGCTATGGATATCATGTGTCCTTGGAAGATGCACAAAATATCGGTGATAGGTTATAACAAAAATAATATAATTATACGTCTAAAGAATTGTTTAATATACCAAATGTTCTGAACATCATATACAAAGCGTAGTACGCAATAAATTACACGAAATGCTTTTGATAATTTTCCACCTTGATCCGAGCGTCTCTATCTACACTACGAGATGAATTTACGCATATATCCTAGTGTTCTAGATTCCAAATTCCAAATTATTCTCTTGTTAAATGCGAATTATCCACGCGGGCCGCACCAGGCGCGCCGGTGTACTGCCCGTAATTCATAAATTGTCGTACGCTACTTATTTCATATAAAACAAAATACAACACATTTACAAAGCTAAAAGGTAATTGTGAGGATATGCCGCAGCGCTGTTGGTCATGCATCAGCAGTGGACGAGGGAAGCATTGTTTTTTGGTGTCGATAGTAAAAACGTACACGTTTTTGCCGAGGCCCGGGCCGGGGCCCCACACATAACACAGCAAAGCTAGAGAAAACCTGAGGAATGAGGGGGCCCACACAACATGTGACTTTGTTTTTGAGAATATGATTTGGCCCTTTTCGGATTTTGATAATGCGACTAGGAACTATCAATTTTACAGCTAAGAGTCGGCGCAGAACAGCTAATCCTTTTGCGTATTTGTCTCGTTAGGATCCGTTGCCATGAAAACGGTTGCAAAAATTGAACCAAAAACTTTAGAGATTGTCGTGTAGCCTATTAATTTCCAAATCAATCGTAGAATCGAATTCATTACTGCATATAAAATCCTTAGCATGGTTCAATAAAAAGGGTTACAAAAGAGAGCTAGAAAGGAAGCGCATTCGGGTTCTGAATTTATCGCTATTGATTTTTACAAGAGTGAGCTGCCGCTTTCTGAATCATTGCGTGAAAGGCAGCGAGACGTGGGAAAATGTATTGACGACAGTGCCTGTTTTGAACAGGGGGTGGTAAGAAGATACCTACCTAGCGTCATGAGCATCTTCCACGAAAGGGCCGCAGAAGCCAAGGTTTTTGGATAGAGCATAGCTAGACTAATTTTTATACAAGCTTTTATACCCGATACCACCAGTAGCGTTGATATCATAAAGTTAATTTTATTTTTTGCAACTAGGGTTCATATAAAATTTTCAAAAAATTCTATGTATTCGATAGCTCATAGCCTTGTTTCTCCCTTCAACGACAGTTTTCACTTTTGTCAGAAAGGTCTCTCTCTCTCACTATTTCTTGTTGTCGCCTGGTGCAGATTAGATCTGGCCTTAGAAATTTGTTGGGAGTGTGCGTGGGTCAGTCAGTGCACCTTCCGCTTCTTTGTCTGTCGTCCAAACGGAGGACAAGTCTGTTTGGACAGTACGGCCACCTCTAACCCATCACAACTCACCAACAATTACTCCCATCCAACAACCCCATATTATTGGCAATTTTTAACGTTACTGTTTTATAAAGTTAGAGCAGAAGTTCCCATAAAGCAACAATCAATACTAAACGCGGTGGATGGCTTGTTCGGGGCGATGGCAGCTCCAATTTAGGCTCAAATCGTGCCAGCGCTCTTTTCCAATTTTAAACCTCGGCGACCCATCCGTTTTGGGCTTTTTGCGGGTCCAGTGGGAAAAGCTTATCTCTGCCTATTCCCACCTGAACTTGTCATTTCGAACCGATCTTCTTCCTTTTCTGAAAAGATTTTGAGCATTGCTTTGCGCTCATTATTGTGCCTGAGTTATTGACAGTGAGATCCTGTTTTTGGGGACGTGTCTCTGGGCAGCACTCTGGTAGCAAGGCTACTTATAATTATTGTGGATTATTGTGGCCTTTTCCCTCCTCTTGCTCCTCCTACAATAATAAATAGCAAAACAAAGGTATTCCAGCGCGATCATGGACATTTTGCCCGGCGAACTTTTAAGACAAATAGTCAGTTTATGTGACTTTGAATCAATAATTCGGCTTAGACAGGTAATAAAGCGAAAAACTGCTAATCCGTCATCGTCTTCCAGATTAGCCGCCGGCTTCAATATTGCGCTAACGATGTCCTATTTGAACAGGGAAAAGCTTCGATTGGAAATGAACAGCTCAAGGTATTTTTAATACGGCGAAAAATAGAGTTTAGCAAATTAAGGACCATGAATCCGGGTGTTTTGTTGGGCGTGAACAGTTGCGGATGGGCAAAATGACGTCTTTTTTGCGGGCTTATATGCACAATTTACAAGTTTTGCGACTAGCTGATGCTGATTGTACATTAACATTAACAAACGTTTGTCAGGTAATTGAATTGGTCTATTAAAGATGCTATGGATATTTTCAGTTATCACAAGCAGTTCCCAACCTTGCCTGCCTGGAGATCATCATCTCAGGGCAGCTGACCTTGGAGCCGGATGCGTTGAGAGGGTTGGCAATGTTCAGAAATCTAAAAGAATTACGGATAAGCGACTGGAGCCCAAGAATGGTTATTAGGAAAGGTATGTAAAGGGAAACGATCGATATATTGAATATTAATAAACGGTCAAAGTAGGAAAAGCCTCTAGAAAATTGACAAACTGCTGAAACTTTGTCAATTTTCGTCAGAGCGCAAAGTGTTGGTTCACCTGTCGCTAGGAATTGCTCCGACATGGTTATCGATTTTCACAAAAAAACCTTGGCCGTTAATTAGATAATTAATAAAGATACCTATAAAAAAAGCCCATGCGTTTCATGCAATATTCCGGGGTCTAGAAAAAGAGTGCTGACGTTCCAGGCGGCTGTTATCGACAAGAATCCCTCCCGCCGATGCCCAAATTGGAAACGTTAATTTTGGAGAGCTCCCGTGACAGCGTCACAAAGATTCTCACCCAAATGAGGGCTGAAGGGATATGCTTGCCCGAATTACGGAACATTGAGGTGAGAGCAATTTGCGTAAATATTAGGAGGTAGGCTTATTCGCTTCGTTGGGCAATGCGGGCAATGTCTCGCGATTCTGACGAATTATAAACATCGGCGCTCTTTTTTTGTCGCCGCTACAGGCTTCCCATTCTTGTGCACTTTTTTGAAAAAGGTTTGAATGGGATTGGGTAGGTATGGAAATGGGATTAGGATTAGGAAACGAGTGGGGAACACTTAGGAGATGTGGAAGTGTTAGTTATCACACCATTTGCATCTACAGTAATCGGCCCGCCATAATTTATATGGCCCAGGAAGGCTATGACGCTCATTATTCCCTAAAAGGGAGCATAAATTACTGCAGAGTTTCGAAATACACACAAAAGTTCTTCTGTTTTCGGCTCACTAAATCCGAACACACGGCTTATCACGCGCTTCGAAATGTAGGGTCTGCCCCGAATGAATCACACGCCTTTCCAACAGTTAGGAATTATTTTTGCAGGAAATCCGAGAAAAACTAAAAAACCTAACGCCTGAATTTAAACGAAAACCTGTAACCAAAATGGTTCCAGCACCTTCTATGTTCATATTCTTTTTCAGCCTGACCAGCAGGTGGTTAGTTGGGGCACGTAAGTAGTTTTCAGTTGGTTGTCACGTTTTTAAGTTCCGTGAGAATTCCGGGCCCTTAGAGTAAGCTTTATGCGTGTTTTTTTTTATTTGCGCGCTTTGCCGGATTAGCGCCATCAGCAAATTTTACGGCTACACGGTTTGCAGCGAGTGTGGAAAGCTGCGTCACTTTTTCATTAAGAGGGGGCCTGGATATAGATGCCCAGTTTGGGGTTATTAGATCGGAATTCGGAAAAGGAAATTGAAAAAAAACGCCGATGGATGTGTGCAGAGACATTTATTGAGAAAAAATGATCGGAGAGGCAGCTTAAGGGATGGGTATAAATTTGAAAGGTGTGCACACTAAATAAGTAATATCAAAATTTCAAATACGCTGATTTTAAGGAGATTCTAGATATCCGATGGCCTAAGCTGCCCACAAATGCCAACACTGATCCCATGGGTCCTCGGAACTCACCGTAAGCTGCAGAGCATCAAGATGGAAAACCTACTATTCTCTAGCCACCATGACCTCCGGGAATTCATAACGTAAGCAGATTTAGCCATTCCCCAGACACCCCCGAAATGGCATTCTAATGACATGTCGGGTGTATATCAGGATTTTATTATTAGCTGAAAAATGGCTATCGCATTTTCTGGTCTCGTTGCCTAGAGACCAACGGACAATCCGGAGGCCTGGAGGTGACTGTCTGAAAATTGAACACGTATTTCTTCCAAAGAGCATATTTGTATTCGAGTCAGCGTCGCAGCATTTTCCGTTGTCAAAGCGCCTACGAGGAGAGAAATAACATTTTTGGGAGAACCGCTGCGCTAAACGGGCTCCTAAACAAAGAAAAATGAACTCGTTGAATTGCAGTAATCTATACTTTCAGCGCGATACTTACTCACCCAGGTCTTCTGACGATCACCCTTCATCAATGCAACATTGTCGAATTTCTACACCCACACGACTGGAATAGGTTCACGCAAGAATGCAAATTGAGAGAAATCAAGGTTATTGGTGCCATTAGCTCGCTACGATATTTGCCGTTACCCTAGAATTGGCTCTATGAATTTTCAGGCTGCGTTTTTGCTCAATATTATCAAAGATTTGTAACATTCATTTTCTATTTTCCCAGGCAGTATCCTAGAATTTATGGGTTGTAGGTCATATGTAATTTTCTACACGAAACGGTTAAACTGTGTTTAATAAATACCTACCAGAAACTTTTTTACTGTTTAGTTGCGAATTACAATCGAGGTTGAAAAGAACCCGGGTCAGGTGCAGATCTCTTTTTAAATTCGCTCTGAAATACAACCCAGACCTCGTTGACTCAATCAATCGACCCAACATTGAAGGGCTGCACAGAAGCCCCGTCCATAAATTGCTTTCTGACCCTTGGGGTTCGTACCACGGGTTTAGGATTTTGAATTTATTAATAATAATCATTTCTGAAACGGATGAGTATGTAATTTCTCAATTTGATTTTAAAAAATTTGCTCATGGAATCCAACAGTAGAATATCTTTAAAACTTCCCTCTAGAATTTACCTATCTTAACTCCGGGTTACATGATTCAGAATCTGAATTTAAAGACTCGTATTAAATATCTGACTTCGAAATCTAATGGATTTTTACTCTATTTGTCCGACTTATAATTTACTGTATAATAGCATGAACTTCCAGGCCATCAGGCTTCTACATTCCGATAACAAACCCGATTCACGGTACCTGAAGCGGATTATTCGTTGGCCCACTGGTTGGGCAGATCCTTCTACGGAGGTGCCGTCGTGCCCAGTTAAAACGTTTCCACACTCCGCTCGTAAGCGAAATGGGCCGCCCAGAACATCGCACTCGGTGCCCCATTCCACACATCTCTCGCAGGCCCAACGATGGTTCGTGGAAGAGGCACCTGTAGTAATGGGGTGGTTGAAGTTATTATATGGAACTGTGGATAGTGAAAATAACAGGCTTTGGCCCAAGTTCAATAGCGACTTTAAATTGTTTCAGTTGGAAACTAGCATTTCCAGAAGCGACGGAACTTAAATACATACTAGGAAATATTCATACCATATTCCCTCTTATATATAAAAGATATAGAAGTTCCAAACCTTTTGAAGCACCTCCTGGTATTTTTAAAATTCAAAATAAACTTTAAAAATGAATAAGAGTTTTGTTTATGCGTTTTCGGAGTATTTTTAGACATTTTAGCCAGTCGATCAGTCAAAAAAACCGATCAGAATTATGAAATACGAATATAGCCTCCAATTCCAGTATTCATATAAATCGGAAACGAAATCGGGGCTTATATTTGAGCATTAACTTTTCGGGTAGTGAATTCAAGGCACTGAACTTCCAGGCCATCAAGGCGTTCTAACACCATGCGGCGATAACTAAACCCTCGATTCACGATGTTTACCTGTAAGCGGCATTGATTGCGAGTTGGCCCCCCTGGTTAGGGCCCAGATCCCTTCTCGGGGATCCCGGAGGTGCCCGTCGTCGCCCGGTTAGAAACGTCTTGCGGGTCAACAGCTGCCGCTCGTAAACGAAATGGGCCGCCCCAGGGGCAAACTATGCGCACTCGGTGCCGCCCCATTCCGACACATCTCCTCGCAGGGGCCCAACGATGGTTCGTGGAAGAGGGGCCCACCCTGTACGGTAATGGGGTGGTGTAGAAGTTATTTATATGGAACTGTGGATAAGTGAAAATAAACAGGGCTTTTGGCACCGAAGTTCAATAGCGACTTTAAATTGCGGATTTCGAGTTGGGAAACCTAGGCATTTACAGTGAAGCGACGGGAACTTAAAAAGCTAACATACTATGGAGTAAATATTACATACCATATTCCCTCTTATATATAAAAGATATAGAAGTTCCAACCTTTTGAAGCAGCCTCCCTGGCAGTATATTTTAAAATTCAAAATATGCTTTAAAAATGAATAAGAGTTTTGTTTATGCAAATCAGAATTTAGCCAGTCGTGTCAAATCAAACCGATTCAATCGTTAATTATGAAATCGACAATAGCCCTTTCAATTCAGTTATTCATATAAATGTAGCTAAAAAATTTTCGGAGCTTATATTTGGGTGAGAATAAATAATATATATGATATGTTTTTAAAATGATTTTACTTTTATGCATTCTGTCGGTACTTACACGGCAGATACCGAAACGAGTAACGAACGAAAACAATGTTAAAGACAATATAAAAGCTATTTTAACATCTTTCTATGGCCGAATAATTAAAAATACAACCAAACTATCCAACCCGCCCCAAATAACAATCGACCCCCTATCATCGGAGTTAATCCACCCGAAACTCTATCCTGTCGGTACCTAGCAAGTGCCCCAACGTGCCAAAAAAACGGTTATGTCATCGGCTGTTCCCCGCCCCGGGCTCTATATACAAAGGCAATGCCGACACCTCTGATCCCCGGATAGGGTCACTACATCGCGTAACATCCCTGAACTCTTCATTGAACAAATAGCCGAGGTAGCCGAGTATCTGTTGCTCAGTTCATTGGCACTGGCTCAACATTGGAGTGGTATTAGATATCAGCTTTATTAAACCTAATTCGATAATATCGAATATTAAATTAAAGAAGACTAAAATATCGCAAGCCTCTAGATTTCTTCCAACCAAGCTTTGAATCCGGTGATCCCAATTCAAATCCTTAGAATTCCCGATTAGGTTATATGCGATTTTGGCATTTGGGCCTATGGTTCGAATACATGGATGTGGGTGGATGATTGATTGATGGAAATGTTTATTTGAGTCAATAGAGCTGCCGTGTTGTGCCCTCAGGCACCACAACTTCCGGTTGACTACTCGGACAGCTGGTTTGAACGAGTCATGACATTTCGACATTGCCAAGAAGCCCGGATGCGTAGGAGGCCCACAAGGCACCGAAGTGGAACCTGAAAAAAAGTTTTTGGGAAGCATCATAGTTCTGTGAAATGGCAATTGAAATAATATTTTGTGGAAGCAAACAAATTGAGAAATATCTATATAATCTACCGGTATGTGCATATCAAAACCTGCAAAGCAGAGGAAAAAGAATATCTTATGAACCGCTAAAGTTGCACAATACCTACACGTAAACTCTATTAATACATTTTATAAAAAAATTTCAATATTCCCCTTCGTCAACACATTTGCATATTTAACACAACCGGTCGCTTAGCCGAGACCATTTGAGCCGATAATTTGTACATAAATAAATTACCGACCAAGTCAATTTACAACATCCCGATCATATTTTCCAAAAATCCTTCTCCTCGTTAAATTTGCATATGCCCCCTCCCCTCCACGGTCCAACTATAGACCCTGAGGGGTGGATCACCACTCTCTGTGGCAGCCCTGTTCCTCTCCTCTTCTGTGCTCGAGAAAAGAGGGACAAAGCGAAAGAGCGACAGAAACAGAGACTAAAGGGGATAGCCTCTGAATGGCCGAAAGTAATGGATCGGAGCTCGGGAGGGGGAGGGGGGAGGGGGAGGAGGACAACTGTGCCCTATCGCTCAGAAGCTTCTGCGGGCATCCCCTGCCTTGCTTTTGGGGGAGAAGGGTCTCCACTTTCGTCGGTGATCCATGGCACGTACCGCCAAACAAGAGCCACGGTTTGCCGCAAAACCCCCCGGGCGGGTCTTCTTTTACTCACCCACAGCTACCCCGGAAACATTGTCTTGGGTCCTGGAGACGGTGAGAGGTGTACGGGGTGGCGGCAAATTAGAGTCAATTTGTCAACCTGGACCTTTGGAACGGAGACCTTTCAACCGGTGGGTAGGACCGCCACACAGAGACCCACACACATAGATATACACACATAGCAGGAGCACCAGGCAGCGGCGGTATGCTTTTTGCAAGTCCGCGAAGTCAGGTGCCCAGATGGGAATAATGGGATGTGGCGGGGGGAGATCTAGGGTGGAAAGATGGCTTCTGGAAAAGACGAGGCATTTATCCCATGCAAAGGTTAATGGTTACAGTAGCTTTTGGAGGTTGATCGGGATGGAGGGTCTATCAGGCTTTGTTTCAATATTTTGACGCTTTTTGGACGATTTTGTGCTTTTGAAGTCCGTAGATAACGCCTTATGCAAAATTTTCTTTACGCTCTGTTTAGTGGTTCGTAGATAAAAAGGGGATGCAAAATGGTCTTAAGGTCTCGCTGGTTTCACGCGTCATAAATATAAGTTTTCTTAAGGAGAAGAAAAAAATTTGAAATGTATGGTTTTCTTGGTTTGGAAATTCCTCGATATGATGCAAAATTCAAAAATGTTTTGTTTCTTTGATTTCATAATTTTTGCGAAATGAAGAATCTCAGTATAAGACAGAACATATTAGCCGATCGATCCTAGATCGATTTGGAGATCTAATGCTGACGAATTTAGAGAGAACAGCGTTTGTTAAATATTCGGACTACAATAGAGTTTCCCAAAATATTCATTGACAACTTAATGATACCTATATTTATTGTTCCCCCTGCCTTTTTTCATGGGCTTCAAGAATCCACCCACCTCTATTGGCCCTCATCCGAATTCAAACAAAACCGGTATCTTTTGACAATTCACCCCCGCATTCCCATAGTCTATAGAGGATTGGCTGGCTGGCTGGCGGGATTGGAGGGGGGCTCCCGACGGAGGCAAATACATGAAGAGATGGGATACGATGAGGGAATGTTGGAAGGAAAGAAGGCACAAGCAGAGGATTGACGAGCCGGTCCTGATCCACACAACCACAATCAGAAGAGCCACCGCGCCCCCCGCTCTCCTAGAAATGCGCCAATACCTGCGATGCCCGGCACACCGGAAATGCTCTTTCACACTTTGCACCCATTTTTGAAATGTTATATTTGCATTTTTTGGGCGGCTGTTTTGGAATTATTGGAAAATTGAATGCCGAATCGAAATAGCTAGTTTAGAATGAATTTTTTAATATATCTTTTAATAGTTATCCACATAATATTTTAGCAGCTCGCCGCCTGGTTGTATTCAAAAATTCACTTCAATTCACATTTAAAACTAGTGTAACACAGAAATGGATTTTTTGCATAGCTTGATTTCGTATAAAGCGGAATTTCTGAACAGAAAATAATTTGAATCTTCTTGAGATGGTTGCCCCCGTTAAACCTCGATCAAAATCTGGAATTGTAATTGCGAAAGTCGCTTTTTCGACTCAGATTTCCAAACTTGGTTTCGCCAGTCCAAACGCTCTCTGAATCGATTCGCTATGCCAGACAGTCCTCCTCCCCATCCGCCAGACGTGCCGAGACCTCGTCTCCAATAAAAAACCCGCCATCAGCAGAGCCTATTTTTACGATATCCCCGGATGTGCCATCAATCAATAGCTGCTTATCCACAATCCACAGACCATCCACAGACCCCAGGGCCTCCTCCTGTCTGCCGGGACTTTTTTACCTTCACCCGCGCCCAACCGTTTTTGCCGTAGAAATTAGCGGGGCTGGCTGTTTGGGAGAAGAGTCCCGAACCTATGAGGGTAGCTTGGGTAGAAGAAGAAGCCGAAGAAGCATGAGGAGGGAGATGGCTGTGCGTGTCGGTGTTTGCCCCCTCTCGACCCGCTCAGCATGTTTCAGCTTTGGCCCTTTCTTGCCTTTCCCCGATGGTCTGTGTCCCAAGACCCTTGGCCCTATGGATTTCCAAAATCTTGGTCGGGGGCCCTGGCTGGTCGATCGATACTTTTGGGGTGGGAAGTCTTTGGGGGGAGAGGGTGGGCAACGGGGGGCTTATCCCTTTTTGCTCTACCACTAGCCGGGCATCTCTATTCGCTCGCTGCCCACAGTAGGAGTGGCATACGGTGGGTATCCTAGTCATTGCGCTATTGGTTCGTTGGGGCGAGGGGGTATTGGAGGCAGAGCTATTATGTTATTCATACTCCTATATTTTAATATTGTCCTGATTACATATTGCACCTTGCAGATTCTTGAAGTATATCCTTGGTTTCACGAGAAATTTGGAAAATTCATAGTAGCTTTGCAGCTTTAGAGCCTAGGTGGCAAGGATGCTTTGGGAGCACGACAATTTCAAGGGAGTAGTAGCAGTAACAAAATCTCCTAATACGAAAGTAGATGCCGTAAATGTCGTAAAATACAATAAAGTAGCTGTTGTAAGGATCTTAGCTTGCCAAAACGATAAAATTGAACTCAGAATAACTGGCGTAAACTGCCAAAAGATGTTATTCCGATGATTGCCATCTAAAACTTTGATTCTACACAAGAAAAATATCGCGATTTTTCCTTGTTCAAGCAGAATTTTCAGGATTCGTTTTTGGGGATGGTATCTTTCGGAAGCTGTCCTTTCACTATTGCGTCCAGTTACCCAGTTAGACACCACAGTACAAAATCTGCCATACAACAATTAAAAGGATGGAATCAAAGAATAAAATTAAAATCAGCAAAGTAGTTCGTAAGGATGCCTTTGAGGCGAATGAGCCGCCGAAAAGGTCGCCGAGGTCTGTGGCTATGTGGAAAATCAGCTGGGAAGAGTGGCTCTTGGGCGCCGGGGCAGTGTAACGGTCTGGGGCTCCTAGGGACCAAATCTCGATATTACATTGACTTTACAAACAACCGAGCTGTGAGCCCGAAAGAAGAGGGGGACCCCCCTTCTCCACGTGACTGAACAACATGCACACGTCGGTTACACAGGGCTTCGGGCCTCTCAATCCTTTTACACCACCGTGGGAATGGGATGATGACACGGGGATTCCCCCGTGGGAAAATGGTGATCGTCATTTTTTAGGGTGAATTTGGGGGTAGTATGGGTGTGGAAATAAATCTGGGTGATCTGAGGGATTTGTTCGGGTAAGGGTAAGTCAATAAATAGGGCTCTCTGGCGCTGGGTAGACGGCTTCATTTTACAGTTTTCCTCTGCCTGGGCTGCGATTTCGTAGCATTTTTTTGTAAAACATGGAATACTTTCTTTAATTTATTTTGACTAGGTTTAGTATTTTATTTATAATGTTCAATTTGTTAGTATACATTCCATGATGTACGATTATTCACCTTGTAAATACCGTTTTTCTCTAAACACGGGAGCTTTGCAATTTTTTCTCCTCAGCTTTCTAAATCGACCGGTGATCATTTTTACCAAATTTGACCCGAAAACCGCTTTTTCGAAAGCTCATTTTTTGATAAACAGAAATTAGAAGAACTTGCTTGGCTATTTCTTATGCGTAATAATTATTTTTGTGAGTTTCGTAATAGTAATTTTTCGGAAATGTGCTCTTCGAAAACGTCCATCGAGATCTCTAAATCCCATCTGAATCCGCGAATCCTTGGCCCCAACAAACAGATCTCCCCTCCCGGACGAAAAGGCCGAATGGCCTGGAAAGTCATCTGGGCGCCGGGCAATAATTATTGCTCATTATGCGAAGCGCCGTGGGCCAGATGTGGAGCCAGAGGAGGAGGAGAAGGAGGACGAGGCCCACAAGAAGCACAGGATAGATCTCGGCTGCCTGAACCGAGAGGGTGACACCCCCCAAAACAGGGGGAGCTTTTGGTGATAGCGCAATATAGAGGCTCCTCTTCTCGTTCTGTTGTATCCGGTTCCGATGGCATCTCGAGTCTCGTCTCCATCTGCCAGGCGCGACCTTCATGACCTGCCACCACCCTTCGTTCTCCTGCTCCTCCTTCTCCTCCTCCTCTTTACCCCCACCTCGGTACGAGAAGCTCTCACGCTCAAAATCCCGGCATGCCCGGCTTTTCACCGCCTCTCACTCGCTTTTCGCAGCTTTTCCATCCCTCCACCCGCCCCGCGCTTTACCTATATCGTGTGTCAGATCTGGTGACAGCTTTTTGTGCACCTTCGAATAACATTCGGGCAGTTGGGCGGATTTTTGTGGCTAAATAACTTTGGCAGAACTACAGTTGTTCGTCAGAATTTTGAATGTATCTTTCGCTCCATTTTTTCGGCTCTGTGTTTACTGCTTCTCTATAATTCTATTTTGAGAACCTTATATTAGCTACAATTTTAAAAACGGCTTTATAAATTATCTGACTCTCTGGGTACTTTTGTTTCTATACTGATTTTACAAATTTTCGTTCAGTCCTTGCAAAAAAGTTATTAAATTTCTCGAAGCCCAAAATATATTGTTATGAAGTAAACTCCAAACTTTGCGGCCAATAATACCCCCCCCCCCCCAATCGCCACAAAATTGGCACACCGCCACCAGATCTCTCAACCATCAAGTTCCAAATACGGTTCTTGCCACCCACAGCCGTTGGTTTTTATCACCTTCCTTTCCCCTATGCTCGACCAGCCTCACACCATCCACCCCTAGTACCCCATCCTATGCCGTTCATACCGTATCCGCAATCTTTATTCCGCTACAATCCACTATTCCACACAAAAAAAACACTAGACCTAATTTTCATCCCAAATTATCCCTCAATAGATTTGAGATCCTGATAAGACATGAAAAAAAATCGGCGGGGCGGTCCATTATGTTATGGCGTTTCATGAGGGGGAGGGGGAAGGAAGGGCCACCGCTGGCCGGTCGACATTTTCTCGGCAAAGCCCCCTAACATTTAGTGACTCATATTATCGGCTTCTAGAATCTGTCACAAATGGATTGTGGAAGGGGGTGACCGTCAGCAACACGGATTGATGGGTTCTTGTGGTGTTCGGGCTGAGCGGAAATACGTAGGCAGATTTTTTCAGATATAAAAAAGGACGAACAGCGGAGGAGCAGCCACTATTTGAAATTTACAGCTCTGTGCTATTAGCGGGGGTGAAAGTAGAACCTTGGCCTGTAGCCCCTTAAAGTCCCAAGCAAATAGAATACTCTTCCATTTCAGTAAAATTGTTTCTTTAAAATCAGTAAATTTTTTTGATTTTGGTCAAATTGAGGTTCTTTTAAAATGTTCGAACTATATGACTTTTTGGGAATCAAAATCTACTAAAAACACTATTAAATGACCTATACACTCTAAGAGTTTTAGGTATACGTCAGATAGCTTCACCCGTTAACAGTCTAGTCCCCCCCCCTTTCTTACTTCACCATCCCTTTAATCCACAAATTCTACTTGTTGACAGCAAGCTGGGCCTCCTGCTCTTGCTCCTCCCCTCCCCCTTCCTAGCTTGCTCCATTTTCTCCAGGTCAAGTAAGAAGGATGGCCGTGGTCAGCAAGAGGAGGTGAGGAGGCGATACAGTAGAGCTGGGATGGGTCTCGACTGGAAAAGGATTGGCAAGAAAGAAAAGGGGAGGCGCGAGAGCCCGTGGACATAGCCATGTCTCAGGGGCTGATGGATGGCCAGAGGCGCGCGCCTGTTCCCGACCCCTTTAGCCTCACCCTCATCCTCCTCCTCCCGGGCTCCTTTCCACAACTGCCTATCCGCTGGATGGCACACATCTCCGAGCCGCGCCTGATTCTGTCGTTATAAGAGTTATTAGTGGGCTTAAGTTCGTTAGATTAAAAAAAGCCTAGGTCAAAGTATCAACCAACAAAACCAGTCATGTAGTGGTAATTTTCCGGGTTGACTTATGTAATTTTGAATCTGAACGTACTGTCATACTAGGTTTTTTGACAGCTTTGATAGAAAATACTCTATAACCCCTTTCCACCGATATTGGTGCCATCATCCCCTGTTCCCCCAAAATTTAATAAAGCACTTGTTGCTATCCCAGCTTCACTCTCTCATCACTATCTACCCCTGAAATCTGTGATCAGATAGCGGGGACCGTGTGTATATACTGTCTCCCCCGCTTTTATTGAGGTATCCGGTGATGTGTGCACTTATTTATCTTTCTACACTTTTTCTCGCAAGATTTGGGGGCGCAACTTCACCAGTTGCGTTAGGCTGGTACTGTTTTTATATATTTTATCCTTACTTTGCCAGCTTTGGTACATACTCCTTTAAAACAACGTTAATTCATTTGATTCTGCAAATGTTCATAACGTAGATTACTTGAAACCTTAAAAATCGATCAACCCTCACTTCCTCTTCTCAGCTATCCACAAATATCCTCATCAACGACGTGTCGTTTTCGCCTCATAAATGAGTTGATGAATTCGTTGTAGAGACCACCCTCCATCCCCTCTATTGCCTCAACTGTTCACTTGCCAAGCATCACTCATTCTGATGCTATGAGACCGTCAATCCGGTAGTTCTGCTGGCTTCTGCTCACGATCATTATTCATAACTCGATGTCCGTTTCTGGCATTCTGTGCCCCTTGTGGAGATAGACAGAGAAAAAGGAGGATGAGGTGGATTGAGTAGAGGAGAAGGAGAAGGAGAAGGAGGTGCTCGAGAAGGGGGTGGGGCTGACAACTGTCGGCAACGAAGCAACGATGGGGGGCAGCCAGTGACCGGGCCATCCCATCCACACCGGCCATCCCAACCCCCCTTGGTCTATTCCATTCCGGGGCTGCTATTTGTGAGTACTGTAGCGGGGCACCCTTTGTGGCTTGCCATATCTCACCATTGATTTTTTTACTATTTTAAAGATACGCTAAAGTTCCTTTAGAAAGTTGCTGTATTATTCCTCCCACCTCTCGATAAGGATTGGCTCGATGCTATGCCTTTTTTGCAAGATTCCCTTTTCCTACACGGAAATCACTACAGAAAGTATTTTGTAGCCTTAATTCAAAGAAAAACATTGTCTATTCTATGCAATTTTTTTATGTAGGTACTGTCAATAATTTGCATTTCCGGAAACCAAATTTTAATAACCTTTCGAATTTTTAAGATTCTACCATTAAATACCGCCCCTTTACTTTCATATCTCTTTTCAATCCATGATTTGGCATCTGAAATTGTAAGAAAAATTATTGGCATTTCCGGAAACCAAGCTTGAATTATCTCCAGCTAGAAGAATTCTACCATAAAAAGTATCCTGTTTGTACTTTCATCACCTCGCCCCGCTTCAATCAATTCCGCTCTTATTGTTAATCCTCCACCAATCCACTCTCCCTAAAGGGCACCCATATCCGCCAGTCTCCACCTCTTCCTCCTCTCCTCATCCTCCCAAGGTGAAACTATCCAATTACTGTAAGCGCCCTTGCGAGGCGGCCGCCCGTCTCGTGCCATGGTGGATAATCTGCGGGTGAAAATGGATATGCCTTGAAAGTGTCACTTTGCCACCACCCGCCGACTCCTCCCAGGCGGCTCCTGGTACCCCGACGTTGAGCAAGAGGGGGATTGTTGAGTGACTTGATAGCTTAGGGTTTTCGAAGTCGCCGGAAACTTGAGGGGTAGTAAGAACTTTTTGAATACAAGGATATAAATCTCGCATAAAACAGTCTTTTTCACCTTTTTCGTCATAAAACCAGCATTAAAAGATATCATTTTATCGTTATCGTTGTACAAGTTGTTAGTGCCGATCTAAACAATTCCCACTATTTCGCGCTCTACCAAATTCGACTCCAGACAATCCGATACAACAGCCTATCCCTCAACGTAGACAGCTATCCCCTTCTTGCTCTCCCTCATCCTTTCCACCCGCTCCAAGACCTTCTGGCTCGTGAAAGTAAAAAGTGCGCCAGGCCCGGCGTGGCCCAACATTTGGCTCGTTGCATTTCTCGACAGGGCCCTGCGCAATTTGATTCTCGCGCACTGCCAGAAACCACATGGTCCGGGGAGGGTGAGCCTCCCCCGCATCGTGAGCACCACAAAAACCAGCGAGTAAAAGCGGAAAGTTTGGATTGAAGCGGCTGATTCACCGTCGTTTGGAGTAAAGCGAAGTTTCAAAATTTTAGTAAAAACAAGAGCATAAGCTGATTTATCGTAGTTTTGAGTAAAACACAAGTCTTAAAATTGTGATAAAAGTGTGAAGAAACCGATCAGCATATTTCCGAGAGGGCTATAGTTCGAAACCCGGCAAAAAGAAGACAATAAAGCTTGTCCACATTTGGAGCCCCTCCCAGGCGATCTGTTTCTCCTCCGTTTCGAATTGGGCTGAAGAGCATTGTTTTGTCGGGTTACCAGATTGTCACTTGTGACAGCCCTGGCCGGCCGCGCGCCCCACTTCCAAATAACGCGCCTTTTTGACTAGATTGAGCCTAATTTCGCTGGGTGAGGATGTTTAGTGCTTGTGCTGGTGCTGGATGATTGTTTTGCTATTACTTGCCTGTGTTTTTTGGGTGGTGGTAGGTTGGGATAGTCGATGTGGAGCTATTAAATGTTTCTTGATCTTGCGATAGTTGATAATATGTCTTTAAAATATGCAAAAATCATTTTATTCTTCACGTCCTCACCCAAAATTTCCGAGTATTGCCGCCTGATAAGGCAGTTGCTAGACAACGTCTCCACAGAACTCGTTTCCAGTTGATACCGATCCCCCCCCCCTTCCGTTGAGTCGTATCCTTCCTGATTGACAATCCCGACCACGGCCCTTGCCGAAAACATTCTCAGAGGACACTTTCCGTTTCTCTACCCCATTCCGACAACCGGGGGCCCCCCAAGTTTCACGACATCCAAAATTCCTAGTCAATAGAACCTTATTCCTTTCCTGCTCCATTTTCCGCATTGCTTCACCTTACAAAAAAAGCTTACCATAATCGCTTGAATAACTTCAGGCGATGACGGTAGAGGCAACCGAGAGCGCCGTCCCTCACCTCGTCCTCACTGAAGATATCAAAGACTTATCACGACTACTCGACGAGACAAAAGAGGTCCGACTAGAAGCCGACAAATTACTCGACCCGCTCCCTGAAATGCCGATGGGTGGTGGCCTTCCTTTGGCTCTTCATCATGATATCTACGCCACAATCAAGCACGAAATTCCCTCGACAGCTGATGATGATGTCAAGAATATCCCTGGGGTCCCTGGAGGTGAGCAAGGTGGTGGGATAACATCCGCATGCTTTATTTCTTTACTAACAACGCTTTTCACCCCTATTATGGTTTCACGGAATCCTTACCCTTCCTCAAGAAAGATGAAGCTTGACCACCAGCACTGCGACTAATCCACTTTTTGTTCGCTTTCTAATCCCGAGACCAACCTGTCCCATTGAACAAATCTGTTACAATCCTATCATTTAATTGCATGGCCATCATTTGGTCTTGCCGCTTGGCTAATTCCTCTTCTTTTTCTGTTCTTGATCTTTCTTGGTTTGCATGCTATTTGGATGGTTATCCGTACCAATTTCCTGATTTCAGGTAGCGAACAACAGATGTTATTCGGTGTTAACAATTTTGCGCTGAACGCACCGTACTGTGCGCCTGGTGGGACGAACAATAATAATGAAATTGTCAACCATAATCACAGCAAAAATGGTGAGAATTTTTAGGGTTTTCATAGTTTTATAAGCCGCAAAATACCGGTATATACGGTAGGATAAATATTGTTAATTTATAGGTCGAATCCTTACCGCTGATCGGAAAAGGCCCTATCCATGCTCTCGTTGTACATCCCGATTCGGGTCGAAAATGGAACTGGAAGAACATCAAAACAGCCATACCGGTCAGAAGCCCTTTGAATGTGATGTAAGCGTTACAAATTTCACCCTTTATTCCTATGCAAACCCTTAAAAAATTCAAAGCATAAAAGTATTTTTTTAGGTCTGCAAAGCTCGATTCAACCGGCGCTCAACGTTATGGAATCACAAACGAATCCATTCGGACGCGAAACCCTTTGTCTGTACCGTATGCCAAATGACGTTTAAGTGGAAGAATTCGCTGAAATGTCACAAGGTCAGGGAATTGTGGAATGGCTTTGACATTAGTGCTTCTTAGGAGATGCATTTGCGGAAAAATGAATCGTCAACGGTGTTGGACAACGATTTGCGGCAGCTTACATATGCAACAGCTGCCAAGAAACGATTGGTAAGTTCATATTTTTATAAAGTTGGTATCAATCGTTAAAGCTCCATGTATGAAACATTTATTTTTTAGATCCAAATGGTTGAAGAAGGGCAGCTTGATGGTTCTGGAAGTGCCGTATCATCAGCCATCCATTCTCAGCCCCTCATCACCACGGCGTCTCCGAAAAAGAAGAATGGAAAGGTAAAAACATAAATCACTCCCTTAGATTCTATTAGAATCAGAATCAACATTCGACGAGTGGAGGGCTGATCAACATCCAGACATCACTGAGCTCGGCCTCAAAGGGATGGATGAACACCAACATGTTATCCCAAAATGACCATCCTCTTGACTTGGACCCATCCTCACTTGATACCCTCGTCCAGCAGAGTAACCAGAATTTGTTGGCGCACTTGTGCAGGTATGACATATCATTCAAAGCTTTATTAACACATCTCTAATTTCGCATACGTATTTCTATTATACATATGTAATTTCTAGCACTGATATGGATAACTGCCGAAACACGAACATTCTTGGTTCGATGGACGACACAAACGCGATGCTCTCCAACCCCCTATTCGGTGATATGAAACCGGATTTGAATCTTCTCCACCACCACCAAGATATTCAGGTACCAACCGTCTCAATTATCATCTTAATCCCGATATTTTAGTTCCAATACCCAAATAATCTGCTGTCCTCCTCGATGTCGGCCCATTCTCCCCTCAATGTACAGTTGCCGTTGAATTTAATGAATATCAATCGAATCAACGGCTTGCACAGTCCCCAACAATTGGTAAGCAGTGAAAATTAGCTGATTATAATTAACAAAATTTCCAGCCTTCCGTCCATCATCTCTCCTCTACCTCTCTGGCTAATGGTGTCGTCCTCCCAATGGAATACCCCCTCCACGATTCTATCGTTTCTTCTGTCGGCCATCCACAATATATCGTCACCCCGCCATCTGATATTATGCTCTCACATTCGGCCCTCGCCTATCCATCTCAAGGGGTGAGTTACTATCGAAGAAAATGCGGAGAATTTTTCGAAAGGAACTTCTTGCCACCTGTAAGCATTGCACTAAAAAAAACAAAATTATATACCATCATATTAAGGGATTCCCATTGCAGCTGATGGACAATGGATGCAATCCTCTACCCGGATGCTCCGAATACGCGCCAAATTTCGACTACGGCAGCGGGTTGATGGGTGGTCAATATCAGTTGAGTGATGATCAAATGAGTCTGGCTCCTCAGCAACAAGATTCGATTCTCAATGATGAGACCAAGTGCCTACCGTATGATCAATGGTAGATTCAAATACCATATCCCCCAGTCCACCTTGTGTCATTAGGGCTTTCACTTTTCCATATTTTTAATTCTCAGAATGCTCAATCCCTTGGAAACAGTACCTTAAGAATACACTTATTGTGCCCTGACTAGTTTCTGCCATTTATTATCTTTCAAATGTGTTTTTTTCTTCATTTCCAGTCCCCATATTGTCTTGCCATATCCTATGGGCCCTAGTCCACAGTTATCGGTTCTTTACCCCTCTAGCTAGGTCGTGCCATCCTCATCTTATAAAGCGACAAATCTTAGCTTTATCTTTCCCAGTTTTCCAAAAAAATACATCGTTGTCCACCCCTTCTCACAATGTCATTCCTTCTCCCCGACCGGCCGCTAAAAATGCCGCCCTGAAATTCAGGTGGCCATCCAAAAATGATCATCTCTTCCCCGAAGAGCATTTGCTGATCTCTCTGCTTGTTGATGTTCAGCCTTTCATTGAAATTTCCCGTCTGTTCTCCCCTTTTTTGCTTCAACAAATACCCTACCATAATTGTGCCCTCATCCGTTGCCAATTTGTCGCCTCATTCATTCAGAACTGTGCCTTGAATGTGTAATAAAGTGTGCCTTTATTGAGCGAAGTGTTTTAATAAATCTATTGCTACTAATAACATGCACTATTGGAAGTTTTATAAATTCTAGCCAGAAAATTAACTTTAAACAACTTTTTTGCTCATAAAAAATACAATTTGCATAACTACAATTATTTATTGACTCCTTTAAAAATACCCTTTACACGGTAATTTACTATAGTTGCAGACCCAACGAACTCTTAGCCAGTTTTGAAATAAAATTCGAAACGTCCTGAAGTTGATCCGTCGGATTTTTGCGCAACGCTATCATATAACGATTCAGCTCCTCTTTGTCGGCATATACATTATTCCCAACATCAACTATCGAATTCAGGATTGGATAACCTTAAAGGCCAATTATTCTCCCTTAACGCTTCCCTTTCACCTGTAATAATGTCCATCGGTTTCTCCTCTCCATTATGCTCCAAATTTGCCTCAAAGCACCCTCTTCGGTCCGTTATCAGATTCTTATTTGCACTATCGTCGACGGATATGGCCAAAACCCATTCCTTGATCTCCTCGTGCTCTGGGCCCTGTGAATGAAGTTATTTAAGAAATAGAAAGTCAACTCACGTCCAGATATGTTTTCTCGGGGATCGTGACCTCGGTTGGGATTTCGGTTCCTTCAAATGGCGCAAAATCGACCATATCTGGGGAGCCGTCTTGAATAGCCTCGTGCAAATCAAGGTAATGGTTAAGAAATAGGAAAGCGCATCCTTCATATTCCGTTCCGACATCCTACATTTATGAATTCGCCGTTCTAATGACATCTATTCTTACCCTCGCCAAAATTCCGGCTTCGTAGAAAACACGATCTGGGGGTAACACATCGGAATACCGTAGCAACGCAATTGATAGCTTCAGCCTGGTTCTCTTCGATTCTAGTTCATCGGCGATTAACATTGCGTTCCGAATACACATCATATGTAGTGCCAACATTTGCCGATAGAAGAACTAAAGCTGTTCCAAAATTTTCTGTGATAACCAACATCGAAATGCCGACTATTCCCATTTTCGAGACCACGAACAATTTGCTGATAAACATTTCGAATCAAGGCAATCCGCTCGTATTCCTCTTCTGGGTTGTCGATTCGAACACCAACGACCTCAATTTAAAAAAAATAAAGGAAGTCAGTTGATCGACTTACAGAATCGAAAAGCGTCTTGTAAATATTGAAGTTTTCTTCGTTTCCAGCAGCCCCATATTTTTCAAAGAGCTTTGAGGCTTTCCCGTAATCTCCCTAAAATACGATGTTGTTTTTTTGTTTCTGTACTTTGGGCTTACTTCTGAAATAAGATGCGACGCATACATTGCAACATATTTGTCGAGGAGCGGTCCATGCTAGAAGTCATAATTAAAACGCAAGCGGGTTAATTCCCTACTTTTTGCTGTTTAGCCGTTTCGATGGCTTTTTCCCATTGCCCTCTCTCGATTAGTAAATCGATAGCGGAAATAGCATCGACATCTAGAGAAGAATAATTAAATTTATTTTCTCGACCCACCGATCAATTCCCCCAGGCGACCTTCACTCTTCAGACTATCCTTATAAGCTGCATCAATTTCCGCCAATGCTTCGGGCATGAATTCATTTGCGACCTAATCTCTTTTTCAAAAATAAAAAATTGTTTAACCTGTCTGGCCTTGCCCCATTGTTGAGCCTCGCACAACGCGTGGATCGCATCAGCCGTATTTCCAAGAGCCAGCAACAGCTCCGCTGTTTTCTCATGCTCCCCAACCTATCACTTGCCATTCGACAATTTTTACTCAATTCTTACCTCGCTGAGTCTTTGTAAAATTTCGCTAAATATTTCCTGTCCATTCCCGCCAATCAGGAACCTCATCCCGATATCGGCAGCTTTTAGTGCGCTCTGTCTAACAAGCTCGGTGTCTGTTGTCATTTCAGGGGAGATCTAAATGGTTACAAGCCATCATAGCTTGGCTTACTTTCAAAAACGCTTGAACTGCTCGATAGTATTCTCCATTTTGCTCCCATTCACGGCCTTGGGCAAGGAATGACTCGACTCCGCGAGCTCCACTTCGCAGCTCTTCTTTGTCAAATTCTTCCTAAAATTGCATTGTTGTTTTTATTGAACCAAATCCGTACTTGTAAGGATGATAGCTGATTTGGTAGATATTCCTTGGCAATCCTTAGTGCGTCAGGCCACATTGCCTGCTCTTTGAAATATCTCATAATGATGTCAGGACGACCAGCACTAAACGAAAAAATGCTAAGGGATATTTGAACTACCGTAACAAGAAGCTCTCAGCTCTTTGGTGGTCACCAGATTCCAGAGCTTTTCGAGCTTCTCCAGTATAGACATCCGCCAGACTGTTTGGTGCGTGTTCCCTTTAATAAATTCTTTCGATACCGCAAAAATACTCACTTGGCAATCTTTTCCGCATTTGTCCAGTCCTGATCGTGAATAAACATTGCAACCGCTTCTTCAGCCTTTCCGCCCTAAATATACCTTTTGAAACCGATGAGTTTTCAGTACCTCAATGTAATGTTTTGCTGCTTCTTCTAACCGTCCTTCTTCCTCCATCTGGACAGCGATGCGAGTATGAACCTAAGTTTTTTGCGTGTCCGAATTCATCCCATTCCTTCACCTCTGGTAATCTTTCTTTCATTCCCAGCTTTGCCAGATCAAACGCGAAGTCGAACGCTCTATGAAGATAGGTTAAAACTCAACGATATTGCATACCCATTCTCGATGGCAAAATCAATCGCATCACTGAGCATATTGAATCGAGTTAGGAGCTTCACAGCCGCATCACCGCCCAAACTCTTAGCCCAGAGAAAGCCGACCTAAAGAATCAATTCTGAAAAGTCTTTATTCGTACTTGTTTCTGGATTGTATCTCCTCCCTCCGTCTTTGCCAACCGGTACGCGTCGCTCCATTGTTCGGCTTTCCTAGTTCATGCTTTAATTTTGTTGATAGAAGCCCACCTGTACATATCTATTGCCATTTTGTATTCGCCGGCTTTCAAAAATTCTTCCTCCGCACCCTTGAGATCGCCAGCAGCTTCGTGTTCTTCGCCTAGCCGCTTATGGGTTTCCTGCAAAATAAACTAGCTCTTATAATAACGATTCAATCGTCCCGGAAATGATCTTCCAAAAAGCAAAAAGTTTGCCGCCAGCAGGGGTCGAACCTGCGACCTTGGGCTTATTAGACCCACGCTCTAACCAACTGAGCTATGGCGGCACGGCGTTGGGTGAGCGGGGGAGGTTTGTCTCACGGGGCAGCCATTCCGAGAGAGGGGAGGGCCGGTAGAGAGAGGCCAAAGGGAAGAGGGGTTTCGGCAAGGAAAAGGGCTAGCCAGGATTTCAAAAATTGGAACGGTTTGTGACAAAACCAAATCGCTATTTGAAAATAGAATTTACATATTTCTTTGACTTACCAGTAAATGCTCTGAATGATATTGCCCAACAAGTCGTACAACCTCTTCATTACGATTCGCCTTTTTATACATCTGGATAGCTTTGTTAGACATTCCAATTGATATGTAAAGCTAAAACGACCCGATTTATGAATTTCATTCCCCCAAACCTGTTCGGCTTCAGCCAATCTTCCTTGCTCCTCCAATTCTTCAGCCTTTCGATCATACATTTGAGCCGTTTCTTCCTTTCCGAGGAACTCTTCTGATAGCTGAAATTTTTAATTTGATTTTTGCACTTATATCGGACCCTGTATGCATCAGCCCATCTGCTGCCTTTGATATACATGGCAATCGCTTGCTTCTGTAGATTTGCTTCGATGAAAAGGCGTTCTGCTCGCTAAAACGAGTCGTTAACCTTTTTCTGTATGGATCAACTCACATCAAACTCTCCAATGGAAGCATAGTGCTCGGCAATTTGTCCGTAGTACGTATGAGATCGTTCGGTATCTTGAATAACATCGACGATCTATTAGAAAAGGTTCCTTCCGATTATCTAGTGCCAACCTGAACAGCTTTGCTCCATTCTTTGGCTTTAATCGCCGCTTCAACCGCTTTTTCCGTGCAATTCGCTTCTAAAACAGCTCAACCGCTTTTTGTTTTTCAATTTAGGATGTTTTCGAAAGTACGAGTCCAATTTTCCTACCCAAAAAGTGATTGATGGCAGCTTCTGGTTGTCCCTGAGCGACCAAATGATTTCCCCATTCTTCTTCAATCCCAACCACACGATCCGGAAATGCAAATCTAGCAATCTAAATTCGTATTTAGGGTGCCTAAAATAGAGTGCGTTACCTGGATAGCTTTTTGATAAGCTTTCCCCTCAACAAAACTTTCAAAGGCTTTCTCAAAGTCTTTTGTTTTCTCGTAGAGATCCCCAGCCTGAAACTCAATTCAGGATAGTCGAAGCTGCCCTACCTTCTCAAAGAACCGATTTTTCAGCAAGGCTGTCGCAATATCTTCAACCATAATACTGTCCCTTATTAGATCTTCTTTGCTTGTCAACACAGCCAATGCCTTTGTGGGTTGGTTTGATTTGAGGAAAAGTTGGATGGCAGAGCGCGGGTCTCCCTCCGTAGCTTTGAGCTAAATCGACAGTTCGAACATATTTAACAAAGATCAACCTCAGCCACTTTAGCTTCTTGTCCAGTTTCCGCTAATGCTCTATGATAGCTAATTCGCAATTGTTCATAGCCAGGATAGTTCTAAACGTTTTTTTGCAACGAAATATGCTTTCTTACCCTAGCTCGAGCAAGCTCCAACGCGTCTTCCCATTTATGCAACGATTTATACATACCGATTGCTTCATCAATATCGTTCTATTAAAATTGTTTTGGATTTTGTTGTACAGCTCTACCTGCTCCAAGTAGATTTTCTCTGCTTCTTTAAATTTCTTGTTAATCCTAGCAATATTTGCTCGGACTTTGTAATGGGCCGACCCATCCCCACCAATGCTCTTCGCAGCATCTTTCGCCATTTTTATGGTTTCCTGGAAAATATAAACGATAGCTTTTTTTTCTGGTACCATCATAAAATTAGTCCTCGGTACATCGCCCATAGCAGCAAAGCATCTTTGAGCTATCAAAAGCTTTCCTTGCTCCATAGCCAAATAAGCTACTCTACGCCACATCAAATACCTATTATTTTGATTATACCGTTGGGAACGAATTATTACGCTTCATCCTGATCTGGTGTTTTCTCGAGAAAAGAAACAGCTCTCTCAAAGTCTGAGCTTTCCAACGCAGCCGCAAATTCAATCTGGGTATTGTCCAATTCGTATGCAACTTTTGCTTTTGATTCCTAAAAATATTAGATAGTACTTGCTTTCCATTGATTTTTTACCTGCACTATCACTTCCGTTCGATCATTATCCCTCAAAACCGCTTCGATTTCACCGCGAACTTGTGTGATCGTCGGTTGGTTTGGGTATTCAGGATTGTACCTAAAGACATCTCACTAAATTATTGGTCAAATCCCATACCAAACATATAAATTTTCTCCTGATTGGGCAACGATGACATCGCTATTTGGCACCCATTGAACGTAGGAACAAAAATTGAGCAGACTACTCCGGACATCTGTTTCCAAATCAACGAGTGTTACTCGGGAGCGTTTATCACGGAAAAGTAAGCGACTTCCACCTTCGCTCAGCTTAAATTTGGTTTTATTAATTTACAACGTTCTATTACCTCAAGCCAATCTATTTTGTTCTTATGGTCGATTAATGCTTCCTGCTGCGATGTCAGAAAATTGTCTAAATTGTTGAATTTGGCCTACTGGGGTTTGCTTACATATCGTGATTGTGGTTGGGTCGGCCAAATATGCAATCTTTTTGATAGGCTTTCCATGTTTATCAGGGTGAACTTGTAGGCTGAGTAGATGCTTTGATCCCAATTCAGTTCGAACCCATCCTAATGCTCCTAAAAATCAGTCTATATTTTTGCATTTTTTTGATACCGTCAATACCATATTCCACGACTGTAACTTCTCCCGCATTTACAATTACCGCAACATTTGGATAGTCAAAATAGAATCTACAGTTTATTCTGTATCATAATTAGTAAAAATACCTACTTTTCATTTCCCCCACTAAACCAATCGATTTCCGAAGATCTTCCACTCTGCGTATCCGCAATGATCAACGTACTAGCCGTATAGGCCAAAACAAATAAATCTTTGCCAGTCACCTAAATATTAATTCATCATAAATATAAAAATTAATTCATCACCTTAATATCGTCAATTTGTAGTCCCTTATTTGAAATGATGCTCGTTTTCGATTCATTTGAAATGTCCCTCAAAATGACGTGCGAAGGCGCCACATGGGTCGTTTCAAAACGTGACCGAATTATTCCTTTCTTCAATGAGCAGTCAATCGTTGTAGCGCCACCATTTAAGGTTCCCTATAACACTATTTTTGAGTTATAAATTAAAAAAATCTACCGAATACACAGCACTTCCATCGCCCTTCCATTCCAAGGCTGTTATCGTGTACATATTGTTAATAACCAAAGGCGCGTCTTCATCCCAGGCACCACGACGAAGATTATACGAAAATAATCGCAACCTAATATCCTTATTAGCATATATTGATTCGCCTTACTTGTTATAGGACCCAACCACCGCATTTGTTCCTGTCGGATCACGACAAATCGCCGAAAACTCCTTTTCATGCTCATCAGAAAAATCCCATTGCTGTTGCACGACACCGTTCTCAGTGTAGGCGTAGATTCTACATTTACATGTTTATTTCTATTTTTCAATGATTTTAGTACCTCCTATCGCTCCCCGCCACCAATAACCCATGGGCTGTAAACACGAGCGAGTATGGGGTGACTTGATGGGTGCAGATTTTGCTCTAAACCTCAAGATTCTACACTCGGGAGCATAGGGGGGTCACCTGGGATTTGCTGGCAAAGATGAAGAGGATGATACTTCCATCAAAATGTCCGGACACAAATGCTGTCTTTCTTGGGCTGAATGGGAATTGATCAAGTAATAGGGAAATCCTTAGGAACTCGAAAATCAGAATCACGAATTTCAGAACTCCGAAATCAACTTAAGCTGAATACAAAGCCAGATTTTCGTAGCTTTCAAAAATCGACAAGCTTATTGAAATTATAAAATCTTGAAAATTCGCGGTTTCTGATCACCTGGAGACTTTGAAATTTAATATTCTAATCTTGGAGATTCTGATTTTCGCCATTTCTCTAGTATGTCGAAATAATATATCGCTTACTTTGTTGCCAATGAAACAACTGGCTGTTCCGTTTTGTAGAGCGATGAACATTTGTTGCTCTTGATCAATCCAATCCGAACTTTTCCGTCGGTCAACCCGATGAGAAGCTTGTCCTCAAATGGCCATGACAACGCGGATATGCTGGCTGTCTGCAGTAGTTTGTTGACGATCACTTTCTTTTCGGCCCTAAATTTGATGGAAGTTTTAAACGTTTTGAACTTGTCTACCATGATGCTCCGAGCTTATAAACATAGACGACATGATCAGATTGTCCAACGGCTAGTTGTGTAGAGTCTGGACTGAAGCATACCGAACGGATGGCGTAGCTCTTTTTTCCAAACTGCAAAAATTGCAGTTAACAATTTTTTATAACGTGAATTATACCTTCGCATCAATAGCTTTAGTAGCGAAACGCTCGCGTTGTTCTCCTTTTTCGTCAAAAAGCACGATAGCTCGATCCGAGGTGGCAACGGCTACTTTCGAGCCGTTTGGGGTGGCTGCTATGGCACATACCCTAGCCGCACCCACCTGTAACATGATTTAATAGATGGAAAAATATTTTTAGTAGTATCCGTAGTATCCAATGCTAGTATCCAATATTGCAATGTGAGAACGTTGCTTTTCTCTGAATCCTTTCTTTTGCTTTTTCGTGACTCTATAGCGTAATGTATCCATACCTGTTGTGGTAGAAGCTGTCCTTGGTATTTCAACTTCATCCTATAAATTATTGAATAAACAAAAACAAAACAAAAACAATGAAGTTTTGAAATCACACAAAAATAAACATATTAACTTTCAGTTTGAGCTTATTTCTGGCCCTCGAGAGATTAAAACTACAAAATGTAATACAATCTATTAGTGCGCATCAAAAATTAGACTAAATTATTGTAAATTTAAGCACGACCTTTCGCAAGCCAAGATGTTCCACAAACCCCGCCACCAGCTGCTTTCCTTCCCCTCTGTGTGGTTGGACAATGTTTAGCACGCGTTGCCATGGTTACAAAAAATACTTTATCCAGTGTATATGCTTGAAAAACAGGGCAAAAAAACAAGCGAGATCAAGGTGATGCGGTTTTCAGAAGAAGTGTTTGACTATCTCTGAAGTAAAGCTGACAAGCTGACAACAGGGTTATCACATTAATGGGGAAGCACGGTCGCCAAAAAAGGAATGAAATATACTGAATCGAAACAAGCAATTGGGTACGCAGTAATAATGAGAAAGTGTTTGTAGACTACCAAAGTGGAGTATGGCCGAGATCTCTGTGATGTTTCATTCCGATTGGGGTATCCGGGTCGTATTCGATTCTGAGGTTTTCTGGTGCGTCACCGTGGATGATAGTGCCAGCGCTTAGGTGTCCCTTTTCGTTCACTCCGACCTAAAATTAAAAGTTAATTTTTTGCCGTAATAATCGATTTTAAAGATAAGATTTCTAAGGACATTAATTGGCAAAAACTGCTAATATTAAAACAAAAAAATACATACCATTTCGGACATTCTTCTTGAGGGAGAGGTCATCCGCGAAATACTCCTCGAGCTAGAAATATTTTTAGAAATGTATAAAATATATGTTTATATTTATATGCATATAGGTATCAAATAAGTAATCGATTTGAATGAAAGGCTACCTGGTAGGCTCGTACGGCGCCTTATCTTCAAAAATTGGATCAAAAACCAATAAACCAGTCGACTGCTTTATCGGATCGTCAAGGTCATAGTGCTAGAAAATTTCAATTACAATGCTAAAATACAATCCAACCTTCTTCAAGAACGCCACAAGCATTTTCGAGGGGTTATCATAGGCAATCTGATACGGTTGCACATCTTCTTCCTAAATTTTTTATGAAAAATGTTATTTTAACCATACCTCAAGCATTTTGTCGAATAATTCCTTGCCAATCCCCTTATTCCTTTCACTCTCGCAAACGTAGAAATCCAATACACAAAGCATAGTTTCATTGAATAGGACGTCGTCCCGATTTCTCAGATATAAGCTTCTTCTGCCGACCTTCAACATGCCTTGGAATTCCGAGCGCTTCCTAAAGACGGTAAAAGAACTGAAATTAGAGCTTACTCTCCGGTTTTCTTCCAATGTAAATATACCCCCTGCGGGTCATCGGTGGCATTAATTCGATCGCAGCTTGTGATTGGGTTTTTCAGACATTGAGCCTAAAAGAAGATTCATTGTAAATTTTGCGTTAAAAACCTTCGCTGAGCAGATTCCGAGTTTATTGATGACTTCATAGACCGGGTTGTTTCGCTTGCGGTCGAAGAAGGCAATTTCGCGTTGTGTGACATGCATTATTGGTTCTGGCCAGAGGCCGCCATCGAATACAACTTCTACCATTTCTTAAATTTTGTTATAGACATGGGTGTTTTAAGTCGGGGAAAAAATAGTAAGGAAAGCCAAATTTAGGTTTTTGAGGGCATTAGGACCAAGACAGGTACAAGGACAAAAAAAGAGAAAGAACGAAATAAAGAGAGAGAGAGAGAGAGAGAGAGCGAGAGAAAGAGAGAGAGAAAGAAAGAGCCAATAAGTGTCGACATCTTAAATGTCCATCATTAATGGAACAACATCTAAACCCTTGCAGAATTTATTGGGAAATTATAGAGAGAAAAAATTGCAAGCCACACTACAGTAGAATTAATAAAGTCTGCCGCAGATCAGCTGACGGACAGCCAACTTTGAGCGGCTTACTTCTCGGGTTGCTCGTCCCAAATAAGGCGAGCGCTCTGCCCGGTCAATAAATGGCGAGAGCCGTTGTTTATTCTTGGGTTTCAGCAGGGCCTGGAGGGCAGCAGAGGGCCCAACCCGAGGGCCCAACCAGTCGAAATGCGAGACTTTGACATCCCCCTTGCTATTTAGTCGATGAAAAGTGGAAAAGAGAGGCTGGAGGGGGATGGGTGAAAAGTGGTGTGGAATATATGGGCAGGATTTAGAATCATGCACCAAAAAAAGGGAAGGGGTTAGGAAGCGGAAGAGGGGGATTGTGGGACGGGGGGATTTTTGCGGGGTAGCGATACGGAATGGGGTGGTGGTGTTGAAATAATGGTTGGAGAGCAGCAAAAATGGGAGAGGGTGTGTTGACTAGAAACGGGTCGTTGGTGAGGGATGCAGGTGGTGTTGCATTTGAATAGATGATATTAATGGGAGGGCGGAGGCATTCGGTTTTAAAGTTATTTAATATCTGCTTAGATCAGTGTCTTACGGTAAGTTATAGCCTTGACCTACAGAAACCTTGACATAAACGGGTCGTTTTTGCAAATTTTGAAATATTTGAGCCCCTTTCCAATGCAAATTCTTAAGAGAGAGAGAGAGAGAGAGAGAGAGAGAGAGAGAGAGCGAGAGAGGTGGGGAATCGAGAGATAACCAGCGAGCGGGTAAGATCAAAAAATGACCAAACCAAAGCAGCATCTGACTCATCCAGCAACCCCCTCCTTTGGATCGATTCCCACTTCTATAGAAGAACAGCTGGATGGGTTGTCCCAAAGGCCACATAATTGGCCATCATGGCCCTAGCCAAGGGTAGAGGGATGGTGGATGGGCACCCAGGGGTACTGCCGGCTGCATGCACAAAATCGAACGCAGGGGCCATCCCTGGGCCCCACTTTGGGCCTCCCCACCGGCCGGGCCCCTTCTCGAACAATCTCCCGACCCTTCGTCTCCTCCCGCCCATGCAATTTGGATTGGCGTTCCGTTGAAATGGCTGTCCGAAAAAAACTGAAAAATACATTGTATAGAGCCATTAAAGCCGGCGAAATCTTGAGAAGCTGGAGAGCGGAAATTGCAACATCTGTCGTCCAGGCTGGCGCAAATATTGCTTTACGAGGAACATCTGGACGGGTTGTTATCTTACATGTTGGGACAATAAAAAGCACGCCCTGAGCATTTAGCCATCTCCATCCGATCTGTAGGAAAATTGGCACGGATGACGCCTTAAATGCCCCAAATAACGACAATCGCGTTCGACAGCTCAAAAGCTACAGTAGTTTCCGAATCACGATTACAATGGCTTTTATAACTACTGTAGCGCTAATAAATAGTATACTTTATTTTGCGTTTTGTTATCGCAAGTTGATGATTCGGATACAGCAATCTACGAAATCTGCAAAAGAAATTTCATAGAAAAAAAAATTGTTTTTAATTGTACAATTTTATCATTTGGTGTATGGTTTTGTAGACAAAAAAGGCATTTATTTAGCACACGCATTTCTACAGTAAATTTCAGGAAATAAGGAATGCACTAATAGACCGGTAAAACATTATTGTTATTATTAATTCGGGAGTGGCTACGGCTTTTGAATATTGTGGAGGAGAACAAGAGTCAGGGTATTTGGCGTTCATACGATGGCGAAAAGCTCTAGCATTGCAGGAATATCGATAGAATTCTGATTCTCATAATTTGCTGGTTTTGTTGGAAAGACATTAGCACCGAGGTAACAAAACTCTATTTGTGAGCTCGCGTCGAAAAAAAGGAAATAAGAGCCATTATCACCAAGTTTTTGTGAGTGAGGATTGAAATAATTCTGACTATAGGAAAACGGAAAAATCGACTATTCAAATTTGACCCATCCGTGTCCTGGAACTGTTGGCGGGTTTTGTGTTGGCTGTGGAGTGGTGGGAGGGGCTGGAATATGTTAAAATTATGGGTGGTCTGCGTTTGGAAGTCGCAACTTTTGCGGGGTGGCTTTTGGCTTACCTCTGCTTTGAAGAGCGGGCCTTCGGAGGGGAATATTCATAGTTGGTGCCGAGCCGCCTGGGAAAAGAAATATTTAATTAAGGGGTCGGTCTGCTACCGTGGGATGGGATATCGGCAATTGGGCGTTGAGTGGGTCGCTGCGGAACTACCGGTGAAGCACTATTCGCTGAAAAACGCTGGGTTTTTTCGGGTTGTGGATTATTCTCACTTCGCATTGGTTGTCCTGGGTTGATCATACCATGACGTGCAGCCGCTCCGGCTTGAAAGGGACTACCTAAGGATTTATTTATGTTAGAATTTTGGCTTTTTAACTGACCTCTCATCTGTACATCGTGAATGGGCCGTGGCGGAAGCTTTGGTGAGGATCCAGCCGCTACAAAATTAGATTTTAAGCAAAGTTTTTCACTTACAGCTTAAAGAATTGGAATCCGATTTTGCCGAGAATCCCGAAAATGCATCAAATGGAAATGGTTGCATAAAGGGATTATCTAAAAAATATCTCCGAGTTAAGAGTTGCCCCTTACCGGGAAATTGCGATGGTGGAAATGTGACCGGAGGACGGGAAGGAAGTGACGGGGAGGCACGTGCGTCTAATTTCTAATTAAAAAACATTAAATTCTTATTACTTTGCTGTGGTGGTCCCCTACTGGATGGCTGCGCATGTGAGTTGAAAGCTGATGTCTCAAATTCCCGGATTCCGAACGGGTCCTCTGAACGCAAAAAAAAATATTAAAAATTTTTGATTTAGTTGGCTACCAAAAGATGCTCTATTCTGCGGTGTTTCAGCCGTAGGAGTCGGATCATCGTTTCCAAAAGTAATTAGGTCATACTGTAAATTTTATATTCTTGGTTGTTAATTCTAAGAATTTCTTACCACGACTTGCTGTTGTTCCGGCTGTCTCGATTGTATTTCCTGAATTTCCTGGATTTCCACATTTATAAAAATGATCGACATACCTTTGGCTTTTCCGGAAGTGAATCCTCAAACAGCTGATTGTCCAAATTTGAAATCGGTTCATCGTAAAATTTGCTAGCGCCTGGTCGTCCACCGCCAATCTTTAGCTTTCCAAATTTGTCTTTAAAAGTCCCGAAAACTTCTGACACATTATCCTGAATTAATAGTTGTTTCTTTTAATTTAACCACCAATCACCCACCTGAATTTTTTCCATCGGCTTCTTTGGCATTTCTTCAGCTGTAAACGGTATCTTTTGACTTTCCAAGGTATTTTCCTTTTCGAAATATTCCTCACAAAACTAAAGGGATTAGCTTTTTATATAACCTAGCTTCTATAAATACCCGTTCCAAATACTGTACACCACCGTCGCCAATGAGATACCGCAGGTAATCCCTCATTTCCGAATCTTTATGTTTTGAGATAAAAAGCTCTCGATCCCAGCCGCTCTAAAAGTCGAATCAAATCCAAAATTAGAACCGATTACCGGTGTATCCGCCCGTCTTCCATACAAAAACTTGCCAAAAATTTGGCTGTTTGCTTTATAGAAAACTTCTGAAAATCCATCGCTCATGCTCATTTTCTTCAGGTAAGACATTAGCATCTTTTTGATCTGTAATTGAAAACGAGGCTTGCATTCACAATGAGACCTACGTCAGTAGGCATCGCTTGATAATCCTGGTCTATTGCTGCAATCGTTCTTGCATCCAAATCAATAATTACAGCTGTATTTGTGCCTTCAGCTTTCTAAAAAAAATTGGATATAATAAAAAAAACACGATATGTCATATTTGTATAAATTTTAAAGACCAAAAAACAATACCTCGACTTGAGGTACGACTTGTTTTGCAACACCCATTATTGCTGGCACAGGTGTCCCGAGGAACGCTTTCATATCGGGAGGAATTACCGGGATCAGAAGGTATTGCCTAAATATACAATAAAAAAAACAATATTAAATTTAATAGCTTTTTAAGACATAAAGTTAAGTGGAAGCTACGCACCAATACATTGGATACAGCATCGTCGTCGTCGCCAAAACGCAATTTGTAATCAAAGATAGCTTTGAACCCGTAAAAATGATATTCCGCTCTTTCAGAATGCTAAAATATAAAGGTATCGTTGTCAAGAAATGTTCCATACCTGCAATATAATTTTATCAACTGATCTGGTGACAATGCGTTCCACAATTCAAGCAAATACGTCTCATCTCTCATCGATGGAAACACTTTCAATTCCGGAGCAATACATTTTGCAACCTAGAAACGCAAAACTTTTTAGCTAAACTTGCGCTTACCGGAAGCTTATTAATTTTCGGTAGACTCAATTGTGTCCCGGGCAGTGGTATCTCGGAATGATACGCGGCGCAAAATGCCAAGTCGAAATCCTCGTCCTAAATTCATTTTTTATTTTCAACCGTGCACAACGAACCGTCGCAAAACTCCGAATACCCGAAAATAAATCCAGCATCTCGGCAAAGAATTTACACCATGGCAGCCCGCTAAAAGGAAATTAAAACGTCTTAATCGTAATTCTTACCTTAAAATCACGTAGCAAGTCTTTGTGGCCGGTGACACTCGGCAATGCCCAAAATTGTGCTGCCATCCCTGATGGCTAATGACGAATGTAAAATGTTGTACAGCTTGCGAAGCCGCTCTAAAGCTCTATATCATTGATAGTTGTTGCACTCACTCGAAGAAATCATATGGCATCGCGAATTGGGGAATCGCCTTCAAGACTTGTTGATCGTCATAATCCTAAAAACGAGTTTTTTAAAAACTCCTTCTCCAGCTTACTTCCGGAAAGCTTCGAATAATTTTCGGGCCCGTTGGTGTTTGTTGCACTTCGCATAGCACATCAAATAAGGTGACAATGTCTTTTCTAAAATCGGCTGGCTTAACTTTTTTTAGGATCATTACCTTAATCTTAGATTTTTCCATGGTTCCAGACTAGGCATCGGCTATACCCTGTTCTATAATATGGATACTTTAACTGTAGCCCTTGACGGATCGTACAAAAACAATGCACAAATAGCAAAAAAAAATTGATGATCGCCCGGTTTGAGGTCCAAAAAGCTCGCTTGGGGCCCTTTTAGCTGATGTTTATGTCTGGGGACTACGAGGTGCGCCTATCCACGGAATTTCATGCACTAATGCGACCCGGTGGACCCCCTATCTGTCTAGTTCAACTGACAGATGTGCAAATATGTCTGACCGACTTGTGGGATTTTAAATCGAGTAAATTCAGACAGATGGATCGGAATGCAAATGTGAAAAATGATTTATTCGTGATTTTATCACAACGCACCAACCATCATATTTGGCGAAAAAAAATATTAAAAAGTACAGGCAAAAAATAATAATAAAGTTATACTTTGGTGATCACCCAGGTTCCGCCAGAAAATGGGAGCAGTGTGGCACGAACCCGGATATCCTGTTTAATGCGGATATTCATATTTCGTACTGCTCGCGCATCCGCAGACATCGTCTCCTGTGGACTCATCACGCTACCGCCATTTAAAGCCTAGGGATCATACCTTTAAAAGAACATTGACTATCTAACCTCGTTAATGATCAATAAGCCTCCAGGCCGGGCCAAATTCACAGCATATTCATAGTCGTCCAAATAGTTTTGCTTACGATAGTCGTCCTAAAGCAATTTCGAACTTTAATCTTTTTTCGGCTACCAGGAAGATGAGATCAAAAGTATTCGGTTCATTGGCGGCCAGCTTTTGCAGGGATCGATCAATCGTATCCCCAGATCGGACTTGAATTTTGGACATTAGGTTGTGCTAAATTCGATTTATATATTCGAATATGACCTACATACCTTCTGCGCATGCTTCATCCCAATCTTTTCCCAATATTGAACGAATTCAGGATATTCTAGTGCCACGATAATCCCTCGAGAATCGATATTTGAGCCAATTCCTTAAAATAGGACTTTGATAAGAAAATTTAAAAATTTTATCATTAATGCGCTTACCAATAACCGAGAGACCAGTGAACATTCCGGCAATGAGGCACCTTGAAGGCCGGAATGATTGCATTAGAGTTTGCGTCAGCTGGATCACTTCTGGCGAGGCAGAATTTTTCCAGGATAGCGGTGGAGGGAAGTAGTACATTTGCGTTTCCTTTAAAGATATTCTTACGATATCATCTCCCAGTTTCAAAGGTTTTCTGGTAGCTAACATACCCTCAACAATCCTTGCATATTATCATCGATCATTGTTGAGTGGCTGTAAGCATATTGGAAAACCGGATCCGAAGTCTCGAAGCTTCGGAGCCGAAGCTTGCAAAGCCTCCCAGGCTCTAAACCACTTCAATGCATATTTATATTTTCTTACTACACATGTCACAGGTGCTTCCTTCCTTCTCTTTCTGTGTTGTTGGATAGATTGGTCGGCTAGAAGGGGTGGGTGTCACCTAGAGGTACAGTCTTCAAAGATATCCACAAACCTACCTTTCGAATTGTGGGTCTTGTCATTCGTTCCCGAACCGACATCAATGTCGACGTTGTTGGTGTCGTGAATTCCGGTGTTTTCCAGGCGACCCTCGCCCATTGGGGACTCGTTGATGGCTGAGTTGTCGTTGTCCATTCCATCTTTTCTTCGCTAAACCCCTGGTTGAAAAACGCGCATACAAATTGTCTTTTAAGAAGGTGGGATGCCCCAAAAGGTTCCAAGAATAGATTTAATATTGAAAATGGGTAATTTTGTAAAATCCTATATGTATGCAATCATCGCGAGAGCATTACGCACCTATCAAAACCTCCTTTAAACTATATGCTTATCGATATATGTTGTAAACCCACTGACGGATTTTCATGCAACCATACACAAATACTAATTTTTAATGAACTTACCTAGACTTTGAAGCTTGAGGATAAAGCGTCCACGTCAAGGGAACCGGCCTCCTAAAATCATTCAAAAATGAATTGGTTTATTTTACATTGTTGTTTCTTCTTGGGAAATTTGACGTTCCGGTGTTGTGGTGGTAGTTGTAATAGGGAAAGTAGATAAAGGCATCGGTCGAGTCCATATCTGAATTAATACAGCATAATAACATTCTGCAAAATTCAAATTTAAATTGCTCACACGAGGCTTGATCGGGCCAATAGTCGGAAGGCGAGTGGTCGACATCCAATGCGGAGTTGTGTAGGGAAATGTAAATTTGAATCCAGGCAGATAGGTCCTTGGTACAACGGGGACTTCTTCTGTCGTTGGGGGCCCAAAAGTATAGACACGCTCAGCGTAGGGTTCTTCTGTCGTTAGTGTTTCTTCAGGAAATTCTACAAAAAAAGTACGCTTTGATCGTTTGCCGATTGGCTCTGAACGGACTATCAGGTCTGGAAAAGATGCCAATATTGCGTATAGCCAACCTGTCGGAAGTTCCCTAAATGCTTCAGGGATCTCATAATCAGTTCCATTCTCTTCAGGCTCATCCCCCATAAACATCTTCTGTAGATTGTGAAGCAGTTCCCGACCGGCTAAATTTATATTCGAACGTTTTCGCTTAAAATATTACCGAGCGCAAAGTAGGTTAATGGATTTCCGGTAGATTCTTGCGTTTCCGGATCGCGACTACCAAATGCTGCTTCTCTTATTGCACCGAACATCGTCCCAAAGTTTGCCTGAATTTGGGGAAGTGTTTAGACATTCAACACAGGATGCTTCGACCCGGTAAAACCCCATAACTAATGAAATACCCACAAAAGGTAGCCATAGATTCGCGGTTACTGTCGGAATCACAAGGAAAAGCAAGAATCCGGATAACTTCATAGAGAAACGCTTTCGGGTGAGAGAATGTCTGTGGATGATGGTGAGATCCGATGAATGGGTTGGTGCCCGGATTTGGGGTTGGGTCGAGGCGGTTGACAGGGGACCAAACAGAACGACGTGCAACACACGCTCCCCTCAAAAAAACGGGCTTTCAGGTGGGTGCGATATCTCGCTCGATTGCTCCAAAGTCCAACATGCTATTGTCTCGAATCACTATCCTGAAGAGGGTTGATGTTGGGCTCCTGTAAAAATCAAATCTGTATCCTTTCTAGTTCGAGGGTTCGGTACTGTACTATTAGCGGGGGAGGGGCAGAGAGGGTCGGGGGAAACTACCTAGCCTATGCCTTACTACAGACTCAGCATTTTTGCGTGTCTTATACTATATTTTTATCATGTTTTCAGTTACTTTTTTATTAACAAACTATTTTTAACACCAAAAGTCAGAGCAAGCAATATTCTAGAAAATTTTGAGATGTTTTAATTGAATTTAATACCGTAAAAGCCAACCAATGCTGTCGATTTCATTATTATTGCTTTTGTTCTGTAGTCACGAAATAATGCATTAATATCCTTTTATCAGCAACACAATCATGTTTTGATAAATTCACAGCAGAGATTACAACCAAGAAAAAAAAATGCAAAATACAGATGTTGAAAAGCGCACACACCCGTCAGCTTGGACTTCAACGAATCTGTGAGTGGGGGGATGCAGATAGCCATCGGGGCCAGATCGCAAAATACACGGGATTGTAATACGAATGAAAGCAAAATGGCACAGGGACAATCACATATTCACAGGGATTGGCTGTCTCGAAGTGGACAGGAATAAAAATGAGTGCATACTTTTGATAAAATGGAATCAGTCATTCAGGGGAGAAAAGAACTATCGCGTCAGAGGGAAAATATTGCACAAGGTAGCTAAACCCGACTAGATTTCAAAGTGGAACATGTTAAGGGTAACCATAAGGGTCGAGAAAATTCCCCAACCAATAATTGCAAAGATCCACGCAGGATGGGAGAAGGGAGATTGATGCTTCTTAGGTACGGGGAAGTTAAGTACGGTCTTTGCATGTTGGCGGGCCGAGAGCACGAGTAGACACGGGATGATGAATTGAACACCAACTCCTGGGTATGAACCAGTGATCGCCGCGAGAAGCAGTACCTGAAAATCTGTTTCTAGTAACAAGCTCTTTCATTTCATCATGGGTACGGAATGACTATATAGGCTTTTCTATTCGTCTGTAGCGGCGAATTAAAAAAAACGCACGTCATCAGTGAACAATGAGATCATTGTCGGCAATCCCAATACCAACACCGGAATCACAAAGTCCTTCGCAGTCACCGTCCTAAAAGAGTCTTTCATAAAATTTGGTGTACAGTTATTAATTATTCGGCATTGTATGAAAGCCGAGTCTATCGAAAATCGATGTTTGAAGCACAAGCCTTAAAGATCTGGAACGCGGTCGCGGTTCTGGAAGCTCGTCGTCAGTCGTTTCAAGCAAGCTTTCTTCCTCAGTGTCTGCTCTGCAAACCAATATTAGTAAAAATTCACACAAAAAAATCGAAAATGTTTAGTAAAGCTATAATTGCGCATGAATTTTGTGGCGGTACGCGCGTTCATTGTGCAAGAAAAATCGCTGCTGGTTCAATGCAAGCAAGCCGTTGGTAGCCCGTGTTTAGAAATATTGATTAGACAATGGGGTTAGTGTGGAAAGTTACCTTTCAGTTGGGAAAACCATCTCCTTCATGACCTTAATATTGTTGATCAGAGTTATGCCCACAATCGGGTAATTTGTGGTCAGCGTGAAGATGGGGAAAAGGACCTAGAAATAGAATCAATAAATCTTGGCAAGTTACCAGGAAATGATCAATCATGAAGTATACAAATGACGTATTGTCATCGTGGAAGAAGTTAAGGGTGTATACATCCTGGACGTGCTTGAAAGCGAAGGCTCCCGTCAGACTGAGCGTGAAGTAGAAGAGCAGGACGATGCTGTAGATTCCGCCCATTCCCAAGAATAGACGAGATTTCGAACTGGAAAAATGGTATGATCATGATAGTGGAAAAATGGTATGATCATGATAGTGGTAGATATCTAAAATCTATGGCCTACCTAAATTTCATAAAAACCCTATTAAATTTAGATTTATTACTGGGGCCTATAATAGTTCTATCAAGCCAATGTCAGTATGCTTACATCAAATTCTTAAATTTATAAGACAACACTTCCAACGATACTGCTCGGCTATAAACTCTAACACTAATAAGAAGGTATATTGGTCTATAGACAACTCAAATCAGGTTAACTTACTAGATAACACGGATAAAAGCAACATTTTCATAGCTGATTTCAGTAGTCTCTTTACCAACCTTCCTCATGATATTGTTATCACCGCTATTAATGGCTTACTAGACATTTGCTTCAATAATTCTCAAAAAACTAGTATTAAATTAGGTTACAAAAATTGTTATTACACTAATGACAATGATGGTAACAATACCTACCAGAAAAAGGATATCATTTATTTAGTTAATTACATTCTTAATAACAGTTTTGTGACCTATAAACAAAATCTATTTCAACAAAAGCTAGGAATACCTCAAGGTCAAAACTGTAGTCCAATGTTAGCTGACCTTACTCTCACATACTATGAATACATATTTTTGAAAGATAATTACTCTAGAGACGTGAGTGGTCACCGATACATGGATGATATCCTTATCCTACATAAACCTAATGTTGATGTTGTCAACTTCTTATCAAAAATATATCCTAAGGAGTTAACTTTAGAACAAACTAATCATTCCATAAACTGTGGCAACTTCCTAGATTTGAAACTTTATAGTCAAAACAATCTCATTAATACCGAATTGTATAATAAAGTAGATGACTATAAATTTATTGTTACACGCATGCCTAACTATTCATCTAATATCTCTTACGGTATTAAACATGGTTGCGTGGAAGGTGAAATCATTAGGGTTATACGACGTTGTACTCAGTTAGAAGACTGCCTCAAACATCTTCGACTTTTAATAACCCATCTTAAAAATAATGGTTATCCTAATCAAATTTTGAGACAACTTTGTCAAAAAGTCCTCAAAAAATCTCCTTTACTGAGTCTCAAATATGACATTAACCCTAAAAACTTCATCCACCTTATCAACAACCCCAACTCTAACTAATTTATTTTAATTCTTTACTTTTCATTTAGTTTTCTCTACCTTTCGTTTTCTAATTTCACTTTTCCCTTCTTCCTTTTGGCCTAACCTCCGATTACGCTACCCTACACACCACTCCTTTCGACACGGGCTTTCCCCGGCTCTCCCCGAGCTAAGGAAGCCTCCCAAAGAGGGCCAAAACAAAGAGAAGGAAAACACTTAAAATAGTACACCATTTAAATTAGCTTCTTTTCCTTCTACATTTAATTCTTTATACTTTACTACCTAACTCTTCCAACTATAATCTCATCTAACCTCTTTTATTTAACCTCTAAAACGTCAGGGATCCAACTGAGGAGACCCACCCTGACGTATTTTAAGCCTGTCTTGGATTGAGGGTCGAAACAGGCACATCTTTCTTTCTTTATCCTCTTAAATGCTCGTTTACGAGTACCCGCCTCACCTTCATGGTGGGGTTTGTGTCCTTCTGGACAACCCGCTTGCTCTCGTAGCAAGTTTGTCCCTTCGGGGAACCGTTCGCTTCGGCGAATTTGGCTTTCGGAGGCATTCGCTCGCTTCGGCGAGTTCTTTCCCCTCGGGGATTTCTTTTCTTATTTTAATTAATATATACATATTAGTTTATAGCATGAAATAAAATTATGTATCAACAAACCTCATTGGCGTGACAAGCGACGGCAGCGAGTGATGGCACATAAACGCGTACACTGTGACACCAAACAGCGAGCCGAATCCATGGAAGTTCGCCATCGGTGGTGATGCCTCCGCCCCTTCCTGCGCTAACTGCATAGACGCCAACACAATCATCAAAGAAAACGCTAAAAAAAGAGGTGATACCGCCAGAAAAAAATGTAAACCTGTCCATCGACTGACACTGGTAGCGAGTTGTAGATATTTCGTCTTCGTGACCCCAGCAACGATCATCGGAAGGCACAGCGCGATAAAAAGGAAGACACAGAGCCTTAAAAGCCCAGATAACTATTATTTATGGCTTTCCTCACCTATAGACAGTAAATCGGGTGAAGAACAGCGGCCAATTTCCGTGGCAAGGATCGTCATGGCTTACCGTCGAAGTGTTGATCGAATCACTAAACTGAATTAGCGAAAAGCCTTAGCATAACGTACCAAATCATATTCATCATGCTCTTGGGGACGGTCGTTGAATAAATTGCCAAGTCGCCGAACAAGTATACGTTCAACGAAATTGCAGAAAATAAGATGCCCGTTTTTGTCAAGAACATGTTAGCCATCGCCGACTAAAAGTAATCTATAATTGAAGGACACGCAAAATCCCATACCACTTCAACCCGTTGTGTGATCTCGAACGTTGAGGGCCCGGCTTCGCTAACGGCAAGGTCTGAAAAAATTAATTCAACCAAATTCGAAGCAACTGACCATCATACTGGACCTCCTCTGTTCGCTTCTCCTTATTCTTGACAGCATTTGCGACCGACAGAGCTTCACAGATGAATGTGGCCGCAATGTAACTAAATAACTTCAAGATCAATTACAATGATCAAACCTGACAGCCGCCGATATTAATAGAAGAGCAACGCTGAGAAGATAACCGGCTGTTTGGAATGCCTTTGGCAGCGCAAGTGCACCAGTACCGACGATCAGATTAAAGATGTAGAGAAATCCGACCTAAATCAGTTTAACAAAGAGACTAGTTAAAGTTACCGTAGGACTATAGACTTGGTTCGGATCGCTGGAAGTGTCAACCATCTTACCTGAAAATTAGAAAATCAAAGCGTCAAACTGACAATCTAAGTTACAAATTTATTTACCGGTTATTTTATGCTATTCTTACTTTCCGAAACTCAAAAGAAATATGCCTATTGGCGGCAAAATATCGCGCAATGAAAGAAAAACGAAGCCTATCGTGCCATCCGCCGCAAAATTGATTTTTTGTTCGACCGAGGTTTTTCTGTTTGCCATGTTTCCTACAACCCCGCTGACCACTCGACGGTGTCAATAAAATCACAATAACAAATGCTTGTGGACACCGCGGGGAACAACTGGATCAATATTCGCTCACCTAGTTTCTAAAGATGTTCGCTCGGCGGCATGCAATCTCCCGGTTAATCTTGGGCGGCCTTACGGGCCTCCGTTTGGGGGGAGCGATGCTGAAACAGGGTAGTGATAACGGGGGCAGGGAAAAGCTAGACTTTTTGAGACGAATCAACGACTGAATGGCAGCGAATGCCAGGGACAATGGGGGAGGGAGAAGTGAGGAAGCGATGAAACAGTGGAAAACACCTCGGGGCACTCGTCACGCGCCCCTGAACTCTGCCCGGAATACGCAGCCGCTTCCCATCGCCCAACAATCATAATGATCGTAAAAGCGCTAAAGGTCAAACAATTTGCCTATTGCTTATATGTTAGTTCTTCAAAAAAAAAAATACGTCAGAGATCTGTCATGAAATCTCTAGCATCTGTAGCCCGATCCGTAGCCAAAAACCCAAAAAACCGGTCCGGAGAGGGCAAGCCATACACCGATATTTCAGAGCCATAGACTCCAACGACAAAACCACCGCAGCAAGTTATTATTTTATCGGCCATTATTATTTGGTATGCAAAAACCAAATGTACAACGTTCTCAAACAAATTACCGATCACAGAGTGTTCGAAATTAATAAAAGCAAAACCCGGTAAATCGCCCGGAAACCCCGCTGGCCGGTTTGGGATTTACACCCGCAAAGAATTGGACTCCAGGAATAAAAACAACAACATTTTAAGTTTAGGTGGGTACATAAATGGAGGGGGATGATGAAAGAGACCACTGCAACCAACGAAGGAAGACTAACTAGATTGTGAAAGGGGATATCCTTGTTACACAGATCCACCAATAGGAGTAATACACCAAATCTGGGACGGATAATGGCTGATTGGTTAGCGACGACGAGTCCGGTAACGTTTCGCTTGTTCGCCGGCCACCAGCTTGTTCCTCCCCGCGTTCGCTTTCTCGGCGGCCGCCTTGGCTTCCAGGGCCTTCGTTTGAGATCTTGTAACCATCCTTCGTCCTATTTCCGGTCGCTTGGCTGTTCCACGCTAAAATGAATGAATTACATCGGAAACGATCAGTATATCCGGTTCTTGCCGTTTATCGGGCGTTTGTTATTTTAGTGGGGGTTCCCATACGAAACCATTCGTCGTACCGTCGTACAAAACCATTTTCTTAGTATGTTACGTCGGTCTAATTAGCATAGAAAGTAAGTAAGACTTACGTAAAGCATACTGATAGTTTTTTGCCGAAAGTATAATTGTCATAAAAAACGTCAACGTTATTGAATTTCGGTTCCAAAATGTTTGAAATATGGCCTAAATTGAGCAACTCCTCCAATAAAGATCTGCGAAGATTTTTTCATGATTTTTTGGTTATCGGAAACTATTTTAACAAAAACCCATAAAACACGAAATGCAAAAAAACTATATAACAATCAAAAAAAAAACTATATTCTGTAACAAGACCGGCTTAGGTTAGACGGCGACAATACCGGGTAAGCACCGTCAATCGTATACAAATATCTACCTTTTTCCTAAGCTTCATAGCTCGTGCTGCTTCTGCGGCTTCATTTGGTGCTTCCAACGGGACAGAGCGCGGCATATTTTTCGTTATGGACTCAAAACTTTTTGGCGGGGTGTCTTCTTCCGGGTGTAGGAGCAACTGATAAATTATATTTAAAAAACCTTGTTAAATACTTACGCGCAATCGATATTCGCCGTATTCACAAACAATTGTCTTCTTGTCACGGTTGATAGCGTTCAAAAATTGCGATGCGGCCAGCCCCGGTTTAATACCCTTGTAGGTGCAGTTTCGAAGAAGAACTAAATGATGTTGGATTGTAAGGGAAATCAAATTACCTAGATCAGGCTCCAGCGCTTTAATTGTGTCTTCTAGTCGACCCGCATCTTGGATTTGGAAGGCCAGGTTCACGAACTCTATTTTCGTGATGTTGAAAGGAGCTAGGCCTCTATACAAAAAAAAAATATATATATACGAAACAGATGTCCTACTTTAGCTGAGCCAGCAAAAGCTGGAAGGTCGTGAAATGCCCCACAAACGGGGTGGCGCCCTCATTCAGGAAGAATTGAATATGGTATCGCATATCGGATCCCATGGAAACTGTGACGCGATCGGAACCTAAAAGAACGACGGAATTAAGGAAAACAGACTTCCAGGACAATTTGTAAAGGCTGCTTGACGGGCGGGGCAATATAACGTGAAAGAACAACAATTTTGTATTTTAAAAAACTATATTTTTGTTGTATTGTTTTGAAAACGCTTTCGGATCAGCAAAAAATATACTAAGATATTTAATTTCATCCCGAAAAACTTCTTTTCGACGGTTTTCAAGTAATAAACCTTTCAGGTTAATAAAGTAGCAACGTTAAAGTAAGGTATCTAGGGCCGAAAGTAAAAGGCATTCTATTTTTTTGTTGCTTTCTCCGGTGAACTAGCCAACATCCTGACAGAAAAAGGCCGAAAAGGCCCGAAAACGAACAGCTTCGCAATTTTAGGTTATATCCAGCCCATAGTTTTGTTTCATTAAAAAGAAGTTTCAATTAGGTTATTTTGGGCTGGAAATAAATCCCGCACCATCTTTCTGGCTGCGCTATCGAATCGCAGGTACAAAATTTCGAAAAATATCAAAACGCCGCGAAATCCCTTCCCATGGCATATCCGCCTAGAAACACCGGGGCCATAAAAGACAATATTTGCCCCCCTCGCCCAGCAACCTTACCGAACAGTTTAAGTAAGACTTACTAATACTTGCGGAATTCAGAAACATAATTACGTTCTTCAGCTTATCGCCTGACAATTCATGAAGTGCGTGAAGTGCAGCCGTAGAAGTAAGGGTTCCGTTGGTCCTAAACAAGTTGATACACAGCAGACTTTTTTCACTTTTGAGTTCGAACAATCCACGATCAGTGATAACAAAACTTATTAATATGTTACCTAGGTCGGTAGGAGTCGATGGCGAGTAAGTCGAGCGAATCAAGTCTGGGCGGCAATTTGGCGGCGTCAATTTTGTGCCGCCGAGCGATGTCAGCGAGGGTGGGCTTGGGTGGGGCAGAAGGCCTTCTACGCGGCGAACCTTGTTCTTCTGCGTCGACTCCGTCGAATTCTGGGTCTTCAGCCATTTCCTGAAAATCATTTGTTTAGTTCAAGTAAATAGGAGCGAAAGCTAAGCGAGTAGGCCAGGAAAAGCCGAAGGAAAAAACACCGGAGGTCCCTTGTTTGGAGATGGAACTTGGAAAGAATTTAGCAGATGGCTGAAAAGTCGATAAGGCCTATCATAATATTTGGGCGACAAACGTAAGGACAACATTTCATAGACGCAGCTACCCCGGTCTCATCTATAAGAAGGCCACCAGGCAGATCTGCCACAATCTACATTCAACTGCTACGACTAAATAACAGGATATAATATAAACTCCACTATATTAATACTATTAAATTTTATGATCATGCCAAATTACTTTCGCCATCGCTCGATGAAGTCATCTGTTAACCCCAGCGATTCATTGATGTGTGTGCGCAAGAAAACGGTGAAATGAGGATTCACTCGGAACCGCTCGCGGATTTTTTTTCATACATTTGTAGATTCGGGAAAGAAATATAGAGGAAAAGCGAGGTCAAGACGTGAGGTTTTTTAGATGATCTTCTCCAAAAACAACAGCGAACAGAATATGATTAAAGTTGTATTGTTGATTTTTTTCAATAAAAGCAAAGAATGCGCCTTTTCCCAGCAGTGGCGGAACGGCATCTCAATCACTTATTTTGGCACCCATACAGCTCCCTTCTAGATTTTGGCTTGACTTATAAGGTTTTCAACCCTGTATTTTAAATCCTAGTCTGCACGCAGTCTTTCTTCGTTAATCCACCGTGAAACTCTTATCAATTCCCTGCTGGGCGATGGCTCTGGTAGATACGCGCGCTCGCAAAGTGTCTCTTTCCTTTTGCGCTAGTCCACTGACCATTGGCTGTAATTTATTTTTCCAATTTAGATGGTAGGCCTCAGGCTGATCTTCCATTTGGTCTCGGCTGCAGCTTACGGGTACACGGCCTGGTACGATGCGAAGATTGTTCCTGCTGAATTCTGGCCGATCAAGGGCGTCTTCCTCTCGAAATTTGTGTGGTTGACGGTCATCGATTTGGTACAAATTTATTTTAAATACAAAAATTAAGTTTGGTTTAGTATCTCCAGCTCTTCTATCACCTTTGGGCACTCGTCGCTACTTTCTACCCGAGCCGTAGCTTCCATTATTTCGCCAAAGTCATCATCGGGCCAATTGGGATGGTAATTTTGCTAAATCTCCAACATCGTTTTAGTCGGTTGTCTCGTTATTCTGGACGCTCTACTTCTTGGATCCAGACTTCCTGCTCCACGATGAAAATGCTCGACGTGTGATCTCTATTGCATGGTTCAACCACGGCTTGGTATTGGCGATCTTGTTTGGGATTTTTTTCCTTTTTTAGCATACTCTACCAACAGTGACGATCTTGATTGATCTTCTGCTTTGGAATCACGGGCGTGTTGCGAAATCAGCTGCCTTCAAGGGACTTCTTTCGTTTGCCACGCTCTACATTATTGAGTGAGTTTTTGGCCTCCTGAAAAATGATCCGGATCCGAACGGTTAACGACAAGTATTTTTGTTACTGCCGTTAAAAACCCACGATTTATTTTCAGCATTCACTATGTTCACTACACGACTGGCTTCTGGGCTTATCCGATTCTGGGGCAACTGTCTCTCCCGTTGAGGGCGGCTTTCATCATAGGATGCGCCTCAGGTAACTTTTCATAGTTGTGCTGCAAACCATAATTTAGTGTTCTTCGTCAAATTCGTCTTCTTGGATGCGATGTCGGCCACAGCCCACGCACACGATGCTGTCGAACAAAAGAAGAAGGCCAAGAAGCATTAATTAATTTTCGCTGCGAAATTGTGCACATTTTGGAGACTGTCTGCCTAGCTCTTTTACGAGCAATAAAATTATTTAAACGAAATATCAGGATGGTGAGGCATTTCCCCGCGCAGGAACAGACCTTTTGTCGCGCGCCGCGGCATTCATACCCCAGTCACCTTGACCCAGGATGGGATCGATTTTTGGACAGGCTTTACTGAAAAATTCTACCGCGCGACCAGCTTTGCGAGCTTATAGGATTTACAGAATTCTTTGGAATAATCATTTTAGACATGATAGCAAGCAAAACAACTCGAATTGGCTTCCACGCCATCTCGATGGTGATTTGGTGGGGAGCACTATATTATGACATTTACCACTTGCCACGCATTGGAAGTCCAGTGTGGACGGATAAACTAGTAATGCTCACCAATATTAATTTTGTGAGTTTGTTGTGCCGGAATATAAGAAAAGAATATTTAGGTTTTATATGTCGCGTTTTCGACATTGTCCTTACTGACGGCGGTAACGGAAAGTGCTAAATTTCGGAAGTTATCTGACTTTTGTTATTTCACCTCCATTTATCCGGTCGGAATGGTGGGTCGCCCAAACAGCTTATATTTGATTGGGAAAATAATGCTACTAATCGGCTGATATTTTTGGTTAACTGTTGGAATGTAACAATTTCAGACAACAGTTTTCCTTTTCTGGGGACTTTACGCTATCGAACCGGAACTTGTGATGCCCGCCTGGATCGCTGAATTGATTCCTGGATGGCTGAACCATGTTACTCACACATTTCCGCTAGTCTACTTATTACTAGGTGATCAATGTCATTATGTAGAGACTCCAGAGCGTGTATTTTCAGATCTTTACCTCAATAATCGTAAGCCACCCAGCCTTCGCGCCACTAGGGTTTTATCAGTCCTGCTCGTCGCGTTCTATTTTATTATGTAAGTGCTTCTCGATGAGAATACCCACTCTGTATTCAAATATCAACCCCTGATGTTGAGGCTTTTTGTATAATTTGATGGGTCCTAAAACCCGATGGGACGTGAAAATTTCAGTATCTTGTGGGTGCGTTGGCGGGATGGCTATTGGCTCTACCCTGTTTTGGGCCTGTTTAATCCACCAACTCTTTTTGCTGTCTTCTGCGGTGCTGTGCTGGGTTATATGGGACTTTGTTATACTGCCCGAGTACTGGCAGCATCATTACATGGTGAGTGGAAGTAAGGTTTCTTAAGATAGCGAATATTTTTTTGTTAAGTAGCCATTCGGCCAAGAATTTTTTGCTGAACACGATTACACTGTTGAGTTCGGCCTGAAAAATCGATTTTTTTTTTGTTAGAAAATGCGAAACGTGGCCAAAAATACATTAGAAAATGTGTATACGGTTTTAGCGGGTACCCCAAACAAATAGTATTTTTATTTTCACTTTCCCATCGTTTTATGTATACTGCGTAGCGATTTTCCCTTGTAAGCAAAACTTTTTGAACTCTGAATCTAAAAGAATTTTACAATTTTCCCTAGTAAACAACCGTATCGCTTGATCGCCAAATTACCGCTTCCGTTCCCAGGCCAATCCGGGACTTTCGGGTCTATTCTGGGAGGCAAAACCACCCCGTAAAGCGCCGGAAACGAGAGAAAACTCAAGATTTTGTCACGCGACCTTAATTACCACGCAAATTTAGGTGTCGATGCGGGGCCGAGGGGCGGAGGTGCTAGACGGGGGGCCGGGCACAAATCCCACTAACCACAAGACGCCCGGCCACCCATTTTGAGATCGATACCACCGGTTGTATTCCCGTGTAATGTGTATGGAATAAAACGTGAGAGCGTGTGGATATCGGCGCCCGAGGAGAAAAAGACACGCTTAGAATTTTTCAGTTTTGGGTCCCAACGAGTTTGAATTTTTGCGTAGAGGCGCGAGAGGGTACTTAAAATGCTCCTGGAAAATTGCAACCCCGCTCGCTACAGTAGCTTTTAAGTTTTTGCAAAAATTAGAATTCTCCCATCTGGTCATTTTTCCGCATATTTTTGGACTTTTCATAGATTTGCTTCGGATCCCAGCTCGAAACACGATATTTCCAATTAGATTGCGTATTTCCGATCGAAAAAGTTGCAAACGAACAAACGTTGCAGGGCAAACAGAGTCGGCGCTGCATTTTAGCTATGCATGGCGACGCCCAATTCTGACTAAATCCCTGTTAAAAACGCAAATTAAAAAAAGCTTGGTTTTGGGCAAGAACTTAAAAACTGCCGTAGCTATTGATCTGAAATTTCGAGCATTAAATACCCTTTGGTACCTTTATGCAGAACCCCAAATCCTTCGGCCCCAAAACGGCCAGATTCCACCGGGGTCTTTTTTTGGGGCACGCTGTAGATGTTTATGCACGTTGGAGTTGTCATTCCGGGGGAATTGGCCATGTTGGCTGATCATAATAAAGTGGAAAGAGGATAGAATGGAATAGATGGATGGGTGGGGGGGGGGCTGTGGCACCCGGGTAGAATGCCTATTTGTACAGACCGCTAGTTTGCTGCCGGCCCCCCTTTCTGCCGATGGTTGGCAAATTTGAGCGCTAGCATTGCCGGCACATGTCTCCCCCTTTTCTGATTCTGATCCAAAGGCTTCCCGAGGCCAGCGTCGTTTTTTAGAGCTGATATTCATTTGCGCGAGAGTTTGCAGTCTTCCTATGCGTATGAGAGTGGATTGCCTATTTTGTGATGGAGGAAGCCTTGCATAAGAACACAGAAATTAACTTCAGTTTTTTCCGAAACTACTGGTTTTTGTAGGGTAATAAAACAAAAAAACTCAAAATTAACGTACTGTAAAATAAAATCAAAATTCAGCTACCGTAATCAAGAGTACAATGGCGTACCGCGTATCACCTCGTTGCTGCGTTTCCCCCTAAAAGCTTCGAGTCACCATTCACACTCCACTAATTTTTCACGCCGGCGCTGTCAATTGTTAATCCGCGCCGCATCCCTACTCAGCATTGATGCTAAAAATGCATGATCTCCCATTACCTGGAAAAAGCCAAATGCCGATTTCATTCTCTGTAGCGATAAAACCTTCCTACACCTAATTCTCCCGAGGCAAGTCTCGTTTCTTGATCCATCGTTCCAGACCGTCCACCGAGCACCCCTTGTCAATATGAACCAGCGACCAAATTTTCTCAGGCTTTTCTCTGACCAATCAGAGCTTTGTCACCATAAATAACCGACCAGCGGGATCCGGGGAAAAGTTTGATCGACTTTCAGCTGAGGGAGAGAGAGAGCGAAAAATCGTTCCTCTCTAAAGGAAAAGGGGAGGAGGGGACAGCGACATCTTCGATTTTCTTTAAAATTTCAAATAGACGGTGAGAGAGAGGGAGAGCGAGAGAGAGAGAAAGGGAGAGAGAAATGTCCGTTCGAGCGTATCTATCCGAAGAGTGCCTGTTGTCCGAGTAAGTCCTGCATGTCTTTGTCATTTTTTGGCTTGCCGTTTTAGCCTCTTAGCAATTCAGATCCTTACCATTTAATCTGATTGATCTGAATCTGATTGATTTAATCGATTCTGTTTTTTTTCAGTTAACTGCCTTTATATCTGTTCGAAAAGTTACCAAAAATTAAAACCAGTGTCGATTTTCTCTATGACTCATACCCAAAATGAGTTTTATTATCCAGCCAAAAAAATTGCGACCGTTATCGACCCGGCCCCGCCATTCCATTCTGTCACCTTTATCGCAGAGCCCTTGGAGCGGGGCTGGAAATGTAAACAGCAATGAATGGATGGGATGGGATGGGCGAGGGCAGGCTGGATCCTTTCCAATATTACCTCATTCTCACAATTAACTGGCCTCTTTCTCCTCGATCCTCTCCATCTCACCATCCTCCAATATCTAACATAGCCATCACCTCGTTCTATCCCCAATTGTTGTTCCTCGGTCATTTTATCTACGCGCTTCCCCGTCCCGCCGGCCTGGCGATGCTGAAATGGCATCGGGGCGATCGATTTGACGCAAAAAACGGCCATAGGCCTCCGTTAAGTTTTCCAAGCTCTTTTTTGCAGCTAATCTCTTGTCGGCCGTGCAAAATAACTCTCCAGACTCCCAAGATTTTCTCAAATTGATTTAAGTTCTCGGTGGCCGAGGCCATTACTTGATATTTGTCGCTACCAGCCACTTTTCCTTTTTTTATGAGCTCAGGGGTTGCCCAGAATCCAATCTTGTCGAGACTTTTAATTTCGTTTTTTTTGGCCGTTCCGTCAATGCCTGCGTTTCTCACGGATTCTCATAAACAACCCCCGTGACCCCGAAAAGAACCGCGTGCGCCCGGAACAGATGCTCTCAGTCATCATCAGGTGCCCCAACGCTTTTTCCAAAGGTTTTTGACCGGAAAGGGCATTTTTTGAGATGTGATTCTCAGGTGTTTCCGTTCTAGATATCTGTATAGTGCTATTTCCGGCAATATCGTGGGAATGGATGGCTTCTCGAAGTAGGAATAGAAAAAACGCTGAGGCTCTCTTGAGTCAAAAAGACAAATCAGTCATAACTGCTCTAATGTTATGAAACCATAACAAGATTTCGAACCCACTCCTGACGCGCGCCAAAATTTCAAGGGCTGCTGAATATAAAACTCGGAATTCCTCGAAAGTGTGTCATCGGATTGAAAGTTGGGTGTCTGCTGTAATACGTCCCAGCTTTCATTTATGTCTCTGAGCCTATTGGGTCGTTAATTGCTGCTTTTGCGCATGTCAAGACGGCAGGGAGGAGGGTGGCATAATTATTTTTGGATTAGCCGGGAGTGGGAGCGCAAAATTTGAGGATGTGGGCTACAAATGAGGATTGATAAAACTTAGTAAACCTTTATTTTTTGTAAACCCCTCTTTGAGGGTATAAAATATATCGTAATAAGAGTTTTCATGAAAAAGGGTCATGAAAACAGTTTTAGATATGGTTTTTTCAGATTTTTTCTAGTAAATTTTTTGAAGCGCTATCTATGCCATTTTGAAAATCTCAAAATTCCTGAAAAATGCTTCGTATGTGCGGTACCAAATTTATCATAGGTCTTGGGAGATTGGCTATAAATCGCAGAGAAATGTGGGTCGTTTGAGCCGGGTTGAAATTGGTTTTGGGGCGTAATTTTCGAGCTGGCAGGATGGTGGCGAAATAGCCGGAGGCAAGGTAGAGGTGAGTCTGTCTGGCAACGGTCCATGCTAGGTATTGAATGGTGTTGTCTGGGGTTGTGTGTGTCTCTGTCTGTGTGTGTTGTGTGTGTTTGTTGGGTTGAGGGAATGGTTGGGGGTGGTGAGCGAGTGTTTGACCCTGGTGAACTCTCCCTCTCTCCCTCTCTCCCTCTCTCCTCTCTCTCTCCCTCAATCTCTTTGTGATTCTTCTTCTTCTTGCCCGTGGTTGGGCCCATCCCTCGCCGTAGCGTGTATACTCTCGTTCGGTTCTCTCTAGGCTGATGTCTGCCCACCCCCACCACCAACCAACGTGTGCCTCCCTTTTTTCCTTTTTTCTTTTCCACCCCCCAAAACCACAGACGACACTAAAATCTGCCTGGGGGCCCTTAGTGGCCCGTCTCTGTGGGGTAGTGGGCCCTAAGGGTTGCCGTATGTGGCCCCTTTCTCATAAAAATTCGGCTATATTTCGCAAGTTTAATTTTGAAATTGCTGCAAATACGTTGCATCATACATTAATTGCTGGATTTCTTAGCATCTTTTCGTGAGGAGGGTTCGATTATGAAACGAGCCGGCCACATTTTCGTGGCACTGGGTTTCGAAAGTTATTCTTATGCAATAAAATTATTTAAACTTCCTTGTTTTTGTGGAATTAAATATATTTCTATATAGGCATTTAATAATTTTGCAATATTTTATCTAACAATTTTAATATGTCAGATTTTTTGAACAGTTAGAAAACAACTCAATCAGCTTTTAATCGGTAATCCGTAATCGGTAACAAAATTGAATATATTTCTCTACAACTTTTTAGCGATTTTTTTGCAGTGCAAATTAAAGAGTTTCTATACTATTTATTAACAATTATTGCCATGCTCTATTTAATTTTCATTTGAATTTCGAATCTCTTAAACCGAATGCCTTAATCACCCCCATTTTTCAGGTACGCCGCAACGATTGTATATTTTGTATCATAGTTCCCTGTAAATCTGCACCCCCGAATTTTATTCCTATCATCTACAATTACTGGTCATCATCACCAACATTGTACAGGATTGCCATTCACCCACCAACCCTCCAACAAACACAACCCCCCTCATACACCCCCACAAAAACACGCGGCTCTATTGCCTCGGACGACGATATTGATCTATTTTTGGTCGCTGTGACAGCGGTATTCACGAAAAAGTCGGATGATAATGGCCGAGAAACAGTGGGCTTGGAACGGAAGAGACAGTCAGTTTCTTTGCACTTTTCACTTTTTTTTGTGTGTCGAGGGTCTGTGTGAGCGCTCCCTTTCCCGGGGGGAGTTGGTTCAAAATTCGAGAAAAGTTATTTGAATCTAGAGCTTCAAATTATTAAACTCATCCAAATATATGACTTAAAAAATTTACAAAAATGAACTTTCCATCCTATTTTTCTCAATACAAAAACATTGTTTACCGGCTGCAGATCGCCCCTATGGTAAACAAACCGAAACGAAAATTACAGAGTCACGTAAAAATATACCCTTAGGTATCCCAAGAGCCTTTGGGAACCGGGCTGAATTTTTTACGCGTCTTTAGCGGGAGGAAAGACTTATGAATTATTTGGGAACATAAGTTAGGGGGGTGGAAACGCTCGAGTTTCGCGGAATTGCGAAACTAAGAGTCTAAGAGACAATAAAAACAAAAAAATTTAGACCCGTCAAACGGGACGGCTTCCAGTGCTGTACCAATCCCGAAGAGCCAAAATGAGGAAGAACAAGCGATGTCAACACCGACTGGCGAGAGTCTCGGCGGGAAAATTATGCACCAAGTAGTCGAGAATGTCCTCTCTGGATCTCCAAGTTCTTACGTAAGTGCTATAAATTTTTTTGATGAACTCCTAGAAAACGTTCTTTCTAGCGTCGGTTTTTGAAAACGCTTCTATGTAATGTTTTTTTAAGCTTTGAGTAGTCATTTAAACTGCCTAATTTTTATGTCCTTATTCTAATATTTATTTTTATTCATTGCTGCCATCAAATTAATCCAGATTTTCAAATCTTTGATCAGAGATTGGTATTTTAAGTCAAAAAATAAGTTTTATTGGCTCAAATGATAAAAGCAATAGATCTTTTTAGGATTAGCATGGTTTTAAAAATTCTGTTGTTTTGAATGAACGGTATTTTGAAAAATATTTAGTTTTGAGATTATGGAAAACGGCGAACTGACACAGTTTTTGATTTATTAGATCTTCCCTCATCTAAACTGTTTGGATGTTTTTTTTGCGATGAGACCAACCCCCCAGGGGAAGCACTTTTTTGATAATTTTTGCGAGGTCCCCCTCACTCCCTGGAGAACGGTGTGTAAACTGAGATTAATCCGAATGTTGCCTACGTAAATCGAGACTCGGTGGGGCGGCTTTCACCAACAAATCTTACCCCCACCCTCCAAAGGGGGGGGCATTGTTCTTCCGGTGCCCCTACCGACGTCTTCACCGGTATTTTTGGTCCCCCATCGCTGCCACTTATCCACAATAGCCCACTAATTATTAGGTTTTTCGCGCCGCGCACAGAAATACCTCCTCCCACCATCTCGACTGAATCATTTGAAGCACTAGTTGTGTGAATTTGTCATTAAATACGGATAATTGGGTTTTCGTAGAGGTGAAAATCTATTACCATCACTTTTTCAGAATCCAAAAGAAGTGTTCGCCAACCAAATGCAGATGCAAAAGTAAGTGGCTTTCTCGATTAACTGGTTTTTACATCCGGCGAGATTTTTTTCGCATAGATCCGATATGCTAATTAGAGTGAAAATGCAAACTTCAAGATATATATTGTAGCTCATATATCTGCATATTTTGCCTCAAATTAGCCGTTTATCCCCAATATCAAATTTAGCATAAAATCTCTACATCAAATAAATGAGAATATTTTCTCAGTCCCCCAAGACCAAATTTTTGCGCCTTAATTATTGGCGACACAGCAAAGGAGCCAGAGCCCGGAATTATGCACGCAAAAAAAGATTCGTAATTGGAGCAGCTGGGGGAGGTGTGGAGTGGCCGGGCCGCCAATTTCCGGTAAAAAGATGTTCTGAAAGTAATTATGGTAGCCATGGGGAGAAATGGGGGTGACGCGACGCGCCGCTGAACATTGTTGCGGTCTAAGCCGGTCGGTGGGTGTGTGAAGAGAAAAGGAGAAAACTGGGGCCAAATCCTTTTTTCTATTATGGGGCCAATTCGAGATAAACAACAGTCACCCGGGGGGACACCTGGCGATTTCTAAAAACCTTGAAAATTTTTGATATTGCAGTAATTATTTTTTAAGGTATTGTATCAACCCACAGTACCAACCGCCTGTAGCTGAAGAATTTCAAGAAGACCAGGTATTTTTTGGATTTTTTTTTCGAAAAATGAAACTCTTCAGAGCCAAGGCTATTCCATGCCCATCACGGTGCCAATGCAAGAAAATGCTAGTATGGCATTGGCATCGCCACCTACCGGATACGGTGGATGGGGCCCGGTTTATCAAACGAATCCCATGCCAATCCAAGCTCAACCCCTGCCCGAGCAAGGTGAGTCAGTCGCCGAAAAATTCATTCTCAAGCTGATTTCCGGGCTGAAATGGCAAGGGCCGACCATATTAAACATGCCTTTTGCAAGACCGTAGTCTGGGTTTCATTTATTTACTGAAATCTGGGAACAAAAAAAGTGGGCGCTTACCGGCTTTTATGCATTCTGCAACTAAATAAACGGTTGCTGATTTTCTTGCGGAAGCCAATTAGGTACCCGGTCAAGAGCAGGTGCTTTTTTGGAGCGTAGAATAAAAAATCATGGGTTGTCGATGGTTGCTAATTTTTTTCTTGGTTACTAATTGCAACATTAAAATCAGCACTACATGTGAATCAGCTTGTGAGCTTGAGAACGACTTTCAGGATTTTCACGCTATAAAAAAATTTCATGGAATTAATCTACATAAAATATAAGCACAAAGCGATCGGTTATTTTCGAGGGCTTCGCGTTATTTCATTATTATACTTATTATTTGATGATCAATTGGCGTCCTAGGACTTCTGCCTCTGAAATCAACCTCTGTTCTAGTTTTCAAGCAACCCCAAGGATTCCCTGACCCATTTTTAATACCTTAATTCCTGATTTCAGTGCTAAACAACCCATCTCCAACGTTCTTCGGCACACCCCCATTCTCCAACCACTACGATCCGAACCACATGACGAACTTGACATCATCACTCGGCGGCCTTACACTGGGCCATCAACAACCCCCAGTGATTCCTAGTACGTTAGCATCCATCTGTACAGAAAAAGACCCCTTTAGACAACCTAATGTATCCGCCCACGCAGCCCATCTTTATGATGCGGGGAATGGGAATGCAAGGGATGAACGGAATGCAGAATATGCCACAAATGCCCAATATGCATGCGCCATTTGCGCCAATGGGGAATCAGAATGGATATATGGGTATGTTTTAGATGGGTTTTTATACCGAGCACTTTTCTTTTGCTATTGGTACTCCCCGTAAAAAGTGATTTCAAAGAAATGCATAGCTTTTATGTAAATCACGCTAAAAACTTTTTTACAATGCTTTTGATTTTTTAATCGACCTCTGGTTTAATTTCTAGGTATGTGTGAAAACATAAATCTGCGTTTCTCCCCTTTTATTTGTTCTCTTAACTCTTCCCCTGTAAATTTAAGGCTTTTTGCAAGCGTATGACTTTAGAAATTATGTTTTTAATATCAGAATTTTACAGTTGGTTGTTGCTTTAGTTGCCTAAGCTTGATGGTTTCCAGTCCCGGTAACCATCTCTAAAAACCATAAAATATGCCCATTTCCACCCAACCCCGCCTTTTCGCAACCCAATACATGCAACAACGGGAAATCACAACAGTTTCTATAGTAATTCCCGATTCTCATATCCCCGGAACCCAGTCAGCATCCCCCCAGATTAAGATACGATTGGCCGCTGGGAGGAAAATAGACAAAAACTAACGGCCCCGGGATTTGTGGAGCGCCCTCTTAATCATAAAGACCCCCCAAATCCTCTGCCATACTGCTTGTACTTAGTGTCTGCAAAAAAGACCATTATCTGCCTGACAAATGGCAGCGAGGAACGGGTTTATCGTACTGTGTGCCAGACCCGATGAAAGCTGAGTGCTACCGTATACCACCGTAGTCTGCATCCGGTAATTCGGCTTACAGTAACCGCAAATCCGATTTTTTTTACCTGCTTCTGGCCCTAGGTGGGATTCCCGGTTTTGCCGGCTATAATTTTCGTACATCCAAAAAGGGGCTGCCGAGACGTCTAGGGTAACGCAAAATTGTTTCCGGAGGGAACGGATTTTCGTAATGTGCCCGGAATGGAAATTGGCGAAAAAAGTGGGGGGGAATTGGCCGGCTATAAACCCCGGATGTGATTGACGCAAATCGAGAGGGTAAAAAAAAGTTTCAGCAAATGGATTCGGGCAGATGAGCGAGATCAATCATCAAATGATTCAAGCACCGCCACCACAGCCAAATCAGCAACGGCAGGGGCATCCTGTACAGTATCATCCACCAAATAATAGAGGGTAAGAGAGAGAGAGACAGCGATAGAGAGAGAGAGAGAAAGATAGATCCATTCTAAAAGCACAAAATGGTACAAAAACACCCTATCGCCCTAAATTATATACCAATTTGTAGTTTCAACCGTATGGAAGTCGGAACCGATGGCGTCATGCGATCTGCCCTCCTCGATGATTTCCGCAACAACAGAACCCCCCATCTCACCATCAACGATATCACTGGTCATGTCTGCGAATTCGCACAAGATCAACATGGATCGAGGTACCCAATCCTCACTACTTAAAACTCTAACTTATCTCCAGATTCATCCAACAAAAACTCGAACGAGCCCCGGCCCGAGAGAAACAATTGATTTTTGAAGAAATTATCAAACAGGTACACCACTTGATGCGGGATGTCTTTGGAAACTACGTGGTACAGGTACGTTCTTTTCCTAAACACCCAACTTCATGCACCTAATTTCAGAAATTTTTCGAATTTGGAATGCCAGACCAGAAGAAACGGCTTTGTGATGCCATTCGGGGTAATGTCATGGATCTGGCGCTGCAGGTAAACACATTCTTATAGAGGGAAATGCCGACATTTAGATGTACGGTTGCCGTGTGATCCAAAAGGCGCTTGAAGCGATTGACGAACAGCAGCAGCTAGCCGTTCTGAAGGAAATGGAAAGCCAAGTGTTGAAATGTGTCAAGGATCAGAACGGGAATCACGTCGTACAGAAGATTATTGAAAAGGTTGAAGGCTCGGCTGCAGTTTATCGTTGATGCTTTTGTCAAACAGACTGATACGGTAAGTATTGAAGTATTTAACTTGAATGTTTTTTTTAGGTTTTCCAATTATCTACCCATCCTTATGGTTGCCGAGTCATCCAAAGAGTCCTTGAATATTGTTCTGAAGAGCAGAAAGAACCAATCCTCCGTCGACTTCATGAAAGTATCAAACTTCTCGTCACCGACCAATACGGAAACTATGTTGTTCAACATGTTATTGAGCATGGCAGCGAGTCTGATAGACAACATATCGTCTCCCAGGTAAGCTTTTTGTTACCCCAAACATGACCAACATGTTCTTTTTTAGATTTGCCAAGATGTTCTCCGCTTCTCCCAGCACAAATTCGCCTCCAACGTCATCGAAAAGTGCTTAACCTGTTGCTCCAATGAACATAAGAATATGCTAATTGCAAGTGTATGCGGAGTACCGAATGAGTGGGTCATACGCCACCCAGCAAGACAATTCTGTATTCGTTTCAGCCCCAATCCGCCGTTGATGCAAATGATGCGTGACCAATATGCCAACTATGTCGTCCAGAAAATGCTCGATGTCGCCGACTCGGTCCACCGTAAAAAGATGCTCTTCACCATCAAACCCCACATCCAGCAACTCAAAAAATTCAACTATGGAAAACACATTATTAGTAAGATTTACCCTATCCTCCAATTACTAAAAATTTCACAAAAGACCATCTCCCTCGTCCCAAACCAGGAACGAAATTCCCTTTTCACCCCCAATTAATTTTTTAAACGGAAACACCAGACAATCTTTGGCCATAAAGAATGTGGCTATTTTCACAGCATCCAATTTTCACTGAAGGAAAGCCGCAGAAAAATTGGGAACAATTACCGGGGCTGCCGCTGAATGCACCCGGAAATTCAGCTGGGTGCCAATCATTTTGCAGAAAAATTTAAATTAACAGGTGGGAGGGGGAATTGCAGGGAACTTTTTTGCAAAGCTAAAAATAATTATTTTTTTTTCAGCGAAGCTTGAGAAATACTTCAACAAATCCGGGCTTACCACCCAGGTCAATCCTCCAACCCAGCCAGCCGCACACAACAATGGTTTCAATATGGGAATGGACATCTTCCAACAGCAACAACCATTCTAAAGATTTTGAAAATCCAAACTATCCTCATTTTCCCGTTTATCATTCGTCTACACGCGTATGTATTCAAGAAAAAGTTTATATAGTTTTATAATTCGGCGCCTATGCTCAGTTATACATGCCATGTATCTTGCACATTTTCTTTTCCGTCTCTTTCCACCCCATCCGAAATTCACAAATCTTGTCGCATTTTTCTATAGTCAAATTTTGAGCCTGGTACCTTCGCCCCCGAAATTTCGAAACCAAATTTTTGTATATAAAGCACCCTAATGCGCCTTACCCGTCACCCGTTCATTGTATTTCCTGGTTGTGTCAGCCTGTTTGTGCGAAAATGGAAAATTCGATTTGTGTTTTTGGTGATCCGACTTTTTTTATATTTTGCAGCTTACACGCTATTTTTGTTTATAAAGAATACTTTGGAATAAACGGTTTAACTTCCAAGGGGACCTTTGTAACGAGAAAATGGACAAGAAATATACAACAGAGGTCAAGCCAAAAAGCGCGCACAATTTCGATCCATTATCTCTCTTCTTTTGTCTGTTCCTTCTTTATGATAATGCCAGGGTGATTGTGAGTTGAGAGGGAAAAGGTTACTCCCAACTTCTCTCTCCCCACCACACATTTGTCAATCTTTTGTAATGTTCTGTCTATTGCTTTTACTGACTAGGTAGGTGTTTTTAAAGAATATCCACTGTTTATTCACATTCACGCGGACCCTGAAACTTTTTAAGTACAAGCATTTTTTGCAGCGCCACAAATGCAATCTGGACCCCGTATTCAACTTCCCTAATAGCTCATGCCAATTTATCGGCTGACCCTTGCTCGTCATTTTGGGAATACTCCTGTGGATCAGATTTAGCTGCTACCCTTTATGAACGATTCGGTATTCCTAAACCCGGTCCAGCTGGGCCTGAATGTGATCGGGAAACTAATATAATTGTGGGAAACCTACGCTAAAAATATCTAGAAATTGTTTTTCAGCGGTATCTCAAAATAGTGGCCACAAAATATGACACACCTGCTTTGAAAAAGGAATCTGAGGAGCGGATGGAATTTGAATTTGAGAAAATCAGGTTGATTATATCTTTTAAATTAATGTTATTGTTTAGATGGGATTGCGAATCAAATTCTACATGTTATGCTAGCAAATTTGACGATTATTCTGAACTAGTCCGGCATGTTGAACCGCGACTGAAGTTTGAGCCAGATACTACTGGAGAACCAGCAAAAATTCGTGAATTACTCAAAACTATATTAAAAACTATAGAAGATCAGCCACTACCTGAATTTCAGGTAACTCCAGGTAGAAACATTCGGTATTCAAGATGTTTTAGGCTCTTAAATGGCTTCATGCCCTATCAAGCAGAAGGTGTACCTCATACTATACAATGCACACAACCCGTTCCACCTACAAAATGGCCAAATATTACGAATCACTCACCCGACTACAGAATTCTATCTTTGACTCGGCCAAATCGGTGGTCTCGGTAGTCCTAACGTTCCTGGGCCACCTTATTATAGCTCAGCCAAAACGGCTCCGACTACATTCCCGAAATAGAACGGGTGAACTTTTTCACGCCGTATGATGTATACTATAATTCGCCCGAGTTTGTGAATGCGATGTATAATATGTATCATCTGGATGCGTTGAGGGCGGCTGTGAAGGGGTGGGTTTTGGGTAGTTGAATCCAAATCAGTGCTTTCGCCTGAAGCCGATCCGGAAAATGACTCAAGTCCTATATATTTTGATCAAAGAATGAAGTTTGAAGCAGCTATCGGTAGTTAATATTTGGAAAATAGCTACTCTCAATTTTGTAGGCTTTTAAAGACTGCTAGAACTCTTGAACGCACACTGACACCTCGAGGGTGCGCCCCCCAAGAATGCGCAGAGAGATGCGTCATTAGTGTCGCCCTGTACTGGGCAAAGGCCCTCTGGGGTTTGGGGCGCCTCTGACTCCCTTGACAACTCGGCCCTGTGGTATAGTGGCTAGCGCGTCGGACTGTGGAGCGAACCATCACGGGTTCGACCCCCGCCGGGTGCGCAATTTCTTGCTTTTAGCGAAATTTTTATCGTTCCGACGGTCTTTAAAGATGCAAATTCAAAATTCTGTTTATTAACTTTTGTAAAATCGGGATTTATCTTTTACAAAAATGAACCACCGAACTACTCGGACAAAATTTAGTCCTCAATCGAATAAGCTACGTATCGTAGCTGTTTATCGGGTAACTCGTAAAAAGCACCTTTCGTAACAAATATATTTTCAGAGCTACCTCACTTTTCGATGTAAAACTACTATTACTGAACGCTTCTCGAAGTGCTCACGATCGAATGAAATCCCTGGGGATTGACCGGCCATTCGAGGTCCTCAGGTCTGCAGCACAATTTTTTGACCGTTTTTTTTGGTCCGTGCAAAAACGCGATTCCTGGGATCGACTTTGTTGTAAACACCACGCGACACGATTAACGCCACCGCGGCTTTTTTCTAGCTTTGCCGCTAAGCCGTCGGATCGGAACACGACGATGGAGAAAATCTCCTTGTTTATTGAACATAATCTCTCAGCACCCATCAAGGTATGGCCAGGGGGGAGGGACCCCTCTTTTATGTCTTTTGATCCGCTTTATAGTACGCCACCGTCGGGTATTTGGTGGCTCGAGAGATATTGGACCAAGTATTCCCGGAACGAGCAGTGTTGTTATTGAACCCTGAGGAGGAAGTAAAGTTTTGATCTCAACTTTTTTTTGGAGACCGGATTATGCTTTCAGAATTGCACCATATCCTTGGGGATTGATGCGGCAGCAATGTACATTGCATGGAATGCACTACTACGCCAAAAATCGATGGTATATTTGGAGGTATCAGTGGAGGAGTACGATTCCAAATCACGCTCCACCTTAGAAAAATATCACATCCCCCGGGGCCACATTATCAAGAGCTCAACATTTTTTCCTGGCCTCCGCATTACTGTTGTGCCAGGAGAAACCTGAGGTCCCGTGGCACCAATTTGACTATTTCTCAAAATTCTTCGCCTGCCCGGTGGTGAGTCATAAAATGTGCATCTCCAACCCGACTTCTTGCTCCCCCAGGCAACGCTGGGAACGACGGCAGGTTGCAATTATCCAGGGGGCTTGCCCCCCAAATTGGTAGGGCAAAAATGTTGCGTTCGATGAGACGGCGTTCTTCAGGGGATTGCCATGGATTCGAGCGAGGCATCAAAGGAAGCAGACAGCAGAGAGGAGGAGACTACGGTAGCCAAAACTCACATTCCCAATTTACTTTTAATAAGGGCAACGGGAAGGGCTCGTATCCGTTATTCGTATTGGTCTGGATCGGGAGTAAGCGGAAAGGGCAGATAATTTTGGGCGTTGATAGAGAGCAACTGAGACCAAGGCACGGTATTTGGGAATCGGGGATGAGAGGAAGTGTACGGTAGCGGTGTAGTGGGGGCATCCGGTTGCATTAGCCTCCAGAAATAGGTTGGATGGCATTTGGGAAAGGGTAGATCAGAGATTTGCCGAGTTTGATGATGGGGGAAATTCGTTTTTAAAAAAGAGCTAGAATGCAAAAATTTAATAGCCGTACTAAATTATTTTTAGAAATAGTATATTTTCTTGAGTATATACTCTTGACTGCCTTAAAAATTAGTGATTTTTATCTTATTTATGGTAACATTAGATTCAATTTACTTAGACACCTCGACAAAAAGTCATCGTTGCAACGGCAGCTACCAGGAGGTTCACTTCATTTACAACCCGTTCAACTCCAAAACCGAGAACCGCCAAAATCACCGCACCAGCCGTAGTTGCCAAGCAGTTCGTCATCACCAAGTCGGTGTAAGTTTTATTGAGTTCTATCACATAAAAAACTTATAATTACATGTTTCGGAACTTATCACTTCTAATCCCCATTAATCTTTATTTATAAACCACCGCGGTCAACCGTATCCCCACCCTGATCCCATGAATGAACGCCCCGAATCCAGGGTTTCCGGAAATAACATGTTTGTACCGGAAGCGCGCATCGGATGCTGTACCAGTTTTAGCGAAAGAAGCACTTCCCGTTGTACATTTTGGCTGTAATTTGCACCCTGCGTATGCTGCCCCCGGGCCCCATCTAATCCAAATCCAAAATACTTTTCATTCGAATCCGATTAGGAGGCCTCGTCCGCCGTTCGTTGCTAGGCTTCGGATTACTAAAAAAATAGACCGGATTCCTTGGGGGTGAAAGAGTGAGTGAAAGCAGGAGAGACAGCGAGGACGGCGAGGACGGCGCGGATAGGTATCGAGGAGAAGAGGGGGGTTCTTCTCGAATCGCAACAAAGGCTAATCCGCTACAAGGCCCTCTTTTTTAGGAGCGTGAAAAGGGATAATCGCACGGTGGAGAGCAATCTATTCGCTCTTACACCATTTTTTACAGCTCAACAGCCCCGAGCGGGAGGGCCGCCGTCGCCCTGCAAAAAGTGCCAATATCGCTCGGGAAGCTGGTGAGGAAAATAGCTGTTTTCGCCCCTTGATCCGAAAATATTGTAAAGTGGGATGGGTAGCTGTAGTCGTTGACGGGTACGGCTGGTGAACTTTTGAGTTTGAAAGCGCTTGCCGGTGTTGTGGGTCCTTGAAAGGGATTGGAAAGTCAAAATTGGCGTGTGCAAGTCCTCTCTCGGTCTTGGTGATACCCTGTCTCAGACTTTTTGAAAACCGGTCGATTAAACTTATACCCCTAAGCTCACATATCGATTATGTAGAGGTCAAGTAAAAAATGCGTAAATTTAATAGAAACAGTTCTTCATTTTTTTCGCATTACCATTTCACATTTTAGAGCTCGTTTCTGAGCAAGACTTTTTTCTCTGAACCCCTCCCAATTATTCACTTTCCATCAGCCAGAATTGACCCAGCCATTTTCGTCCCACCAAAACGTGCGGAAAATTTTTAATGACCCCCCTGGCACATTCCCATCTAAAAATATAACTACAGAGTATTTAAACTCCGCTTAAATTCCAGATCGGCAACTACAGCACCTCAAGTCAGCCAATTATCGTCAATCTCAACATCACCATCCTTTCAAATAGCGGCTCTGTCGAATTGAAAATCCTCCAATAAGTATCTATTATTTATTGCTGAATAAATGTCTAATGTTGCCAAACCGGGACTACAGTACGAAGGTGTGTGTTGGACCCTTAATTAGTCATGAGTCAAGGCGTTTCCCACGCAACTAAATATTTTCCCACAACAATTTATGCAACTAACAAGCGAACGGCCGTTCGGTAGCGTGGCCACTGATGCATTAGAATTCATAAAAACTATTCTAATTTTTTGATCCATTTTTCCACAAATTTTTGAACCAAGAGTTCAAAATCCGCGCCGCCGCAACTACCGTAATCTCATTGTTATTCTCATTTTTCCACTCCTGCCCAGGACGCAAATTACGTTGGGAAGCCGGCAACGATTTCCCGGTTGCTGATGGGATTTTTTTAAGGCTTCTGATTTTTGGCGTTGCAGCTGAATCAGGCGGGATTAGGGGGTGGCCATACTGAGGCGAGGCCACCTCTTAATTAACGGCTTGTTTTATCACAGGAAGGGCATGTTCCCGGCGTGAACGAGAAGAAAAAATGCATCTGGGTCCACGAAACGGAAAGTTATTTCAGGAAAATTGTATAGCAGAGGCGGCCGCGAAAAAATTGGGCTCAGGTTTTGATTGGAAAGGGTAGAGAGGGTGAGTAATAAAAGTTTATTTTCGCTATTTTCGCTGTCGGTGTTTTAACTGTCGGTATTAAGGTAGCATTGTCTGGCCTTAGTCAATCTAAAATTTAAATTTTATTTTCTGGATTGCATCGTATACAGTTATCCCGCCTTTTATAACTTTATTTCAAAGATTTCGAAGGGATTCTATGTATTTTACGGGGCCTTTTAAGCGGCCAAAACTTTATTAACCTAAAACCCGCCGACCGTGATCCCGGCAACCTATTTAAGGAAAATCTAATCGTCTCTCTCCCAGACTTATAATAATTTACCCGCGCTTGGAATAACATTAAAAAGTGGATGCCCGCCCTCTGATTTATGCAGAATTTTTCATTCCACGCGGTTCGACGGCGACGATATCGCATTCGTTGGTGCCCTCAATTCTTGCTTTTTGGTCAGTAGTCAAGGAGAAGTGGCAATTTTTGAGTATTCGGTGACCTTTAAATGCATAATCCACCATATGCATAAGCCGACAATAATAGTTTCACCTAAATTATGTGCAATATTTTTGAGGAAAGAGATTTGCTTGTTGAGCAATTTTCCAATGCCTTACGCTTTGAAAAGTCGCTACTGTAGCAACGCAATAAACGAAAAAAAAAATAAAACACCCAATGGAAAATCATTAGATTCTAATCCATCAAATTTATTTAATTCAAAGCAGCCTAGCTATGATAATAATTTGTAGAGTCACAGTAGTCATAAGAATACACTGAACCAAACTAGACTTGGCGTAATAAAACGGGATTTTAATTGTGTTTAAGCTAATTCTGGGTATCATGGCTGATCGGCTAACGGCAAATCCGCCAAATTCCATTATAATTAGCATTACTCATACTAACCATTCTCAGAATTGACCACAACCTCTCAATTTCTCCCCTCAAGCCCTCTCTGCAGCTTCCGGGTTTTTGCTGAGATTGATACCGTATTCCGTCCTGGCTTTCCCCTCTCCCTCCCCCTCTTCCAGGAGGTGTTCCCAAGATGGGGGGCCGGCCCTTTGGTGCCCTTTTTGCGAACGGCCCTTTTGAAGAGGTACCGTGTTCCCGAGAGGGCCCAGAGCTCAAAAGGAACGGAGGGCGGGCGCCTCAGCCTCCACTGGGCCCCCTCTCCGATTCGGCTATAAAGGGCCAGCCATCGCTTCGCAACATCCCCCGTTTCCCATCAGTCCTCGTCCCTTTGCCCTTGGAATCCACTTTCAAAGCGATACCGTATACCGAGACCTTAGAGAGCCATTTTTTGTAGCTTTCACCGGGATAGCCATGCAGACAATTGTCGCCTTGGTCGTGATTGGTACGGTGTTCGCCGCCGGGCTTGAGGTAGCTTTTATCGCTCATAGCAATAGGTTTAAAGGGACTAGGAAGGGAGGTAGTCTATGAATTCTTGGCAAGAGCTAGATGAGTTACAGTATGCCTTGGTTTGGGTGTGAGAGAGGGGTTGGAGCTAGCTTTTGCCAAGAGTTCAAGACTATAAACTGCCTTCGAGCTTCGATAAATACCGTAAATATTACCTAAATAATTTCTAGAAGCAATCGGCCCACTCTCAGCATTACAACCCGGAAGGGCCTAGGTGTAAGTCATAACTATTTGGGGTTAAAGTATCTTGATTCTCAGATTGCAAGCATCGCTACAACATTGAGGACATGGAGGCCTGCCCCGGATCCGATGTAGGTTAACCTAATACAATAATACCTATATTAAATGGAGTAAGGGGGTCACTTGTGCAAATTTTTTGTAGCCAACCTACCCAACGTGCGTGCGTGAGGTGGACATGTGCAATGGACTGGTTGACTGCCCGAATGGGGCTGATGAGGATGCCGACTACTGCTTCCTCCACACCCTGGTAATTTTAGAAAATTATTTTTTAATGATAAATTCATAGCTTTTGGAATATAATAACAATAATAATATATAGTTTTCAAAAGTCAATTTATACATATATGTCCGCTTTCTAGAACCGCATGGCTCTGAAGCCAATCAAGCTGGCCATGCAAGACCTGTATGAAAAGATGCCGAAAGAGTACAAGGCTCGCCACGGCCATGCTGATGACCACCGACCCAATGATAAAATCGAAAGCGTCGACGCCCAAGGTCTCGTCTGGACCGATATCACTGAGGATGATGAAAAGTACGACTAACTCCCCGTTGACTGGCCATGTGAAATATGAACACGATTTCGATCCCCCACGCGTCTCCTTCCATTGTCCTCTAGCTAGCCCATTATAACCTTTATTTATTATGGTAGCACAAACGTGTAATGCCCCTATGTCGAACCGTACTTCAGCGACAATAAACGATGTTATTCAATTTGGCCGGGACTTTAAACGAAATCGATTTCGATTCGATATTTATTCTTTTTTTGCTTTCATGCGTTTTTAATTCGTGCTCTGGTTGGCTTTTTCCTAGCTTTGAGTAGATAGTTTTTAACACCTTTAACACTTTTTTTGAGTTCTAACTTTTTAACATTTTTTCAATTACCTTTGTGTCCTCGCTTTTGATTCGTTTCTCATTTTTCATTTTTGCACCTTGCCCGATTTTTTATTTTACTCCACTTTTGGAACTTTATTCTGAATCTTTAAATTTTAAATTCTAGCATATTGTTTTCACATTCCTTTTTCGCATTTTTAAAACCTTCTAAGCCTAATTCGAGGCTTGCTCTCGTCGAATTAGAATTTTTCGAACTTTTCAAAAGTTTCTATACCCAAAAATCATCTTTTTTTGTCAATGCTTTGTTTTCTTATACTATCTGCTGAGCCTCAGAAATGCCAAGCTCCTTTTGCCGATAGTTTCGGAAAGGAACACTGTTGAAGGACAACCCCGGGAAAGTGGGAAGCTTGAAAGGGGAGGTTTTTAGTGGGTGCGTCTTCGCCGGAAAGCCGGCTGTTCTAACTAGGGATGCCTTCGAACTTACCATCGAGTTTCGGCTTGAAAATTGGTGAGCTTATAGAGTTTGAGCTTGCGATTCCGATGCGCTAAAAATTTTAACAAATCGTCCATAGGCGGCTGAGATATAACAAGTTTAATTTTGGCAAAAATGCATGATTTTTGCGCGTTTCGTCCCCGCCGGCCCTGAACGGGGCGTGCGAAGAAGAGGCCTCTCTGGAACCCCTCCGGCATGGCAGCGTGGCATGGAGGTAGAGCTCTCGCTTCAAAAACTTTTGGTCGGGGGTTCAATTCCGGCCACCAACTTTTTTTGAAAAAACTTTTTAAAGTTTTTTGCCAAACTTTTTGCGATTGTTTTACGATGCTTTAGCGAAGGATGCAGAAACACAGGAAAAGCTCTCGAGCATTTCTATGAACAGAGCAAGTCATTTTATCAGATTCGAGAAGCTTCACAGCCCGCTCGCTATCTTTTGATTCCGACAAAGAATACAAAATAATAATGCAGGTAAAAAATTTGGCAAAAAGCTTTAAAAGTTTTCAAAAAGTGTGTCAATTACCCGACAAAAGAGCAGCCTACCTCGGCCACTGCCTCGAGGGACAGAACACTTCTCCACGCCGCGTTCAAACCGGCGAGGGGCGAACTGCGCAAAAATCATGCCAAATTTTCTATCTCAGGCCTATGACGATTTGTTAAAAGCCATCAACGCATCAACCAAGCACCAATTTTCAAGTCGAAACTCGAAACTCCTAAAAGGGATCCTTAAAGGCCAATTTGAGCTAATTTCTAGAGTTGGGACGTGCTCTATAGGATTTTTGTTTCCCAATTAATTTTGAGGACGTTGTCCTCAGGTATGATAGCTATGAAGGCTATGATAGCTATGATAGCGGAGCGATTTTTATCTGGTGAATAAAATCAGTGTTAGGAACTGTTTGGATATTGGCTGTAGAGGCCGTATATACTTTTAAATTTTAATTTCGTTAGGAAAAACCATCGGAAAATTGTTGCTTTCTTCTAACTTTGAACGGTGGACCGCAGGAAGCCCCTAAAAATAGAGATTCGAGTACGGCGGCGCAAAATCGGGTTTACTTCTGCGCTCGATCGCAACCGAAATCCCTCAGACATGAGCTATTTCCCGCCTGAAAGGACCATGGGCTTTTCAATAGTCCCTATGAACTTTTTCAAACTTCCTAATCCATACCTAAATCCTGTTTGCCTCATATTACCCAGGAGATAGCTTGGTATTTCCCTATTTGGGCCGATCGTAGCCCCACAATTATTCCAACCAAAAAAGGTTAATCCCTGGGTTCAAGTTTTTTTACGTCTACAGTATCCTGTCCTAATAGGGGGACGGCCAGGTGGGAAACTCGTGCATTATTGAGGGGAGCTACCGTATAACTATGAGGCTACAGTAGTATGGTGCCCCTGGGTTGAGTAATGGGCATTTCAGACGGAAATAGTTTGTAGTATTGAAATGCAGGTGAAGTTGGGATAAATCGCGAGCTATCGTAGCTTAAGGCTAACAAATAGTTAGTAGCTTTCTTTTCTTTTCATCCTTCTGAATTTCAAAGGTTCAGATAAATACATAAAGATTTTTTGTGTCGAAAACGCGAATTTCAGATCAATCGCAAGATACTGTAGCCAAAAGCTAAGCATACCTGGTGAATTTTTATGTTTATCTAGAGCTAGCCTAAAAGAGTACCTAAAATATTTTAGGACGACAGCTATTAATAATCAATTTATTACTTTCCGATGTATTTTTAATTTAGCAAGTTCATATATTAAAACCAAATGGCACTTATGAACATTTAAAGTGTTCCAGGATGCTGCTTTTCCTCGCTAAATTGGCATTAGTCCTCGTGCCGGTTTGCCTGGCTAACCCGTTCGTGGTTACCGCAAATGTAAGGGTATATTCACCAACTTCTTATAAACATTCTTTAGCCGAACGCTTCGGACTATGAGGCACCATACACGCCGCAGATGATCGGCCACCACATGGTCAAGGTCTACAACCCAGTCAGTAAGTTGCCACGTTGTATGATGACCTACTGCTGAATTAGCCTGCGATACCTGCGACCCGGGAGCCGAATGCATCCGTGGTCTTCATCAGATGGTAATTTTGAGTATGAAATTTGAAGATAAAATAATAAAATAGCATCATCAACCAAACGTCTACCCGTGCGTCCAGTATCTTCAACTCTGCGATGGATACCTCGATACCCCCGATGGTGATGATGAGGACCCGACCTTCTGCATGTTCCACAACCTGGTAATTGGGTTTAGAAAATTTAATAAAATGACAGGGTAGCGCGACCTAGTACATAGGGATACGGTAGCTGGTTAATCAAAGCAAATTGGTGCTACTGGGTGTAGTAAATTTGGCAAAGCGGCACTAAAGTACGATCTGTTACGTATGATAGGGCTACCGTAGCTAGGTAATCAGAGCCCTGCGGTATTAGTGGCGGTTGACGTAGTCGATCTCTAGGGAGTGTGAAAAAGGCCATAACATTCTGGATACTCGAGAAAAAAAGTAGGGGCTAAATGGGAAATCGGATTTGAAAATTTTAAGGCTACGATAAAGCAAAACACATTTTGAAGGGGAGCCTAAATACATAACAAAAAATTATATATGTGTACAACGAAAAATTTGAATTTAAACAGTTTAGAGCGGATCTAATGTCATTTTACACTTTTTATAAAGATTACCATGTTGTAGTCATTTTCTCCAATAGATAATCTCAAGCACATAGCAACTATCTTAATTTTGTCATCGCGTCTATGATCGAGTTATCTCCCGAATTCCTCCGAAAGTGTAAGGAGCTCGAGATCAACGATTCTGGGGTTCTGGTTAAGCCTGCGTAGTCGAAAATGGCTGAAAAATACCTTAAAAATGACATTTACTTAATGCAAAAATACCTAGTGAACTAAAAAAATACGCAATTTAGCTGGCCACCAACCGCACCATCCTCCGCCGCAAGGTCCTGCACATGCTAAACCAATTCCAAAAACCATACAAGGGGGCCTCCGATTTCCTCTTTAACTTAATGAGCCAAGGCACCTATCTACCGTCGCATCACCCCCTACAGTTCCGCGAGATCGTCAAAGCTGGTAAATTTTAAGACGATTACATATCTTACTAATATTAAATTTCTACGCGCTTCGCTTATTCCGTCTTTTTTCAGGCGCTCACGGAAAATCGGTGGTCGAGCACGAGTTCGTGCTCTAAAGATAGGCACGTTGCCCAAGATGCTTTCATCGCACGCGATTCTTTCATGTGATAGATGACGAGTTCCCGCCCCCCGGAGACCATACTACTGTACATTTCTCCACATCCCACATCTTGTAGAACCAATAAACACCTTGTTAACAAAAATAAATGCAATGCAACAAGAAAAGTTTTGAGATGTTTATTAGAAGAAAACTGACATTTGAATCGATGGCGAGTTATAGTGGAAATCTTTCGGAGCTAGGCGTATGCTTCATCACCATCTAAAAATGCATGCTGACGGCACTTCAAAATCAAATAGAAATTTTGAAATAAATTAAACTTGCAAGTTAGATATTGATACAATGACTTAAAGCGGAACTTAAAGACTGTAATCTTTTTTGCTAAACCTTACAACTCTGTTTTGCGGGCTTTATCGGCCGTTCATCATCTGGATGCGGAGCCCTAGGCGGAATCGATGAACGTCTTGGTCTTGCTGAAGGAGCTCGTGAGCCTAAAAATACTTTGATTTACCGGAAGATTCTAATACCTTCCACTGGCTCACGGCCCTGATCCCTGCTCTGATGTTGCCGCACGGACTCGGCCGGACTATAAGAATGACGTCCACTGAATTTCCTATTGATCCCGAAATTTTTTTTGAGCTTACCGTGTTTCTGGTCGTGTATTCACCCCATTTCTCATCGTCGGAATCGCGGCCGACTTCCTTGAGTCTTCATAGTTTGGCTTTCGTTCCCACCTAAAATACAACATAATAAGAAAATTATCGCCCAATTACCATTCAGCTCTTTGTGGTTGTTCGTCTTCTCTTTCCTCATCTCTAGGAGCTACAAGAGAAGCCCTGCGCCCACGTGGGGGGTTTGGTTCTAAACCTAATTTTAGGTTTGGGATTTTGACAAACGTTGAGGTGGGCTGGGCCTCTGCTGGACTTGGCGAGTACGGTTTTGTTGTTCTTGCTAAAATTATGTTACCAAAGGTTGACTCGTCGCCTACCGCTATAGCCGCTGCCCTTCTTTCCATGGCGAGAGCTCGATCCTTTTCACGTTTTCGTTCTTCTTCCTCTTCGCGACGGATTCTGGCATTGTATTCTTCGAGTCTAAAGACTTAGGAATCGCTTGACTGGAGTGAACCCAACCTTCTCATCTCCTTTCTTTCAATATCAAGTTCTTTCTGTCGTTCCATTTCGCGTCTCCTCTTATTGTCTTCAATCTGCTTCATCAACTCCATTTTGTGTACGTCTTGCGAGCTGAGGGGCTGATCCTGGAAAAATATCTATTTGTCTGATAAAAAATAAGCTTTACCATAGCATGTCGTTGCGGTTGGACTTGATGAGGATCCGATATGTTTACATTTGCAAGAGATGCCGCCTGAAAGCTTTTAATACAAAAACCGGCTAAAAACCCGGTAACTAATTATCATGCAGGGATTGTGACAAGCCAATTGCGTTAACTTATAATGGGTTTGGGGTGCGGCGTTGCAAGGGGTAAGAAATAATATGCAAATTCAAGTTCAAATGAGCTACGGACCCTCAGCCGTCCTCTAACGGCTATGACTTTTCCGGAAGCGTCGCGAAGCGGGGCTCCGGCTCCCCCACGACCCCATGGATCGTAATCTTCCTTAAATATCAGAGAGGTAAATTGAATCCAATTAATAACTCTTAGTCTTTAATACAAACCGGATCATTCCTCCAATGCGCCGATCGTCGAACTCCGGATTTCGGTTGCGGAGTCGGCTTGAACCAATCGTCCTCCATCTTGAAAATGATCATTTTTGGTGGAGGATTCCTAGACATCACAAGCGCTACTTATATACTCGAAGCTGTTGTCTTAATAAAAAAACCGAACAAATATTTGTAATATAGTCCAAGGAGAGCGGAAAAACAGGAAATAAGGCTTCCCGTAGGCTAGGCTGTTATGCTAGACTTGCTGTGTTGGTGTTGGCTCGGTTGCTAAGGGTGGAGACGGAATTCTTCCTAGTTACTTTATTGAATATAAGAATTTCGTGAGGGTGGGTGTAGCTAGGGTTACTTGAGCTTTCCTCTTTTTATGTGCTTTTTAAAGAGTATCGCAATTCGTATAGTTTCGCTACTTTTAGGTATATCTTACCTCATTATTGTTCTTAATTTGCTGCCTTCTGGGTGGATCTAATGATTGGGCCCTGGGTGGGTCCCGATGGGGCCCAGGGTCTATCGGGGGCATAGAAAGTGGTGTTGATGTTGTGGTTGTATTCTAAAATTGTATATAAATCATTCGGAGATTCAATTAAAACTTTGTATGGATTAATATAAGAGCAATAAAATTACCTGGTGTCCATTATCCTGTCGATCGGCCGGCCGACCCAACGATTGAATGTTATTAACAGGGTATATTGCAGCGGCCTGAACATTCGCATTAGTTGTATAAAGTTTAAATGTACCCTCCCAAATTGCTGATTTATTAAATAGTTGATGTGCGGCTCAACGGGGATATAACTAAATTATCATTTAAATTATGAAAACTCTGGATCACCCCAATCCATGATCCAGTTGAACGACTCTCAAGCCGACGATAGACCCAATTGGATCAGCCATAGTAAATGGTAGAGTGTTCGGGTTTTGAAGGTATGGGCCCGGAAATGGTGTTGCTAAAGACGAAAAGATTAGTGGAATTCAATAGGATCGATCGTAAATTTTTATTGATTCGGTTTTTAGATGATACTCACAAAAAGTAAAGGATTATATAGTAAAAACGGAATAAATGCAGAACGACGAGACGTAAAAGGAGCTAAAATGGAAAATTCTGAAGATTCCTAGACACCTAGAAAAAAGTCTGGCGAAAGCTGACCATTGGTCACTATAGTCGTATACTAAAGGGGGAAGCCGAAAAGAACTGGGCCCTTAGCCCTCGTTTCCAGGAGCCGTGAAAATAGGGGTGGAGGAAGGGAACTGGAAGTGTTGGCCCATATACTCCCCCAAATAAGCGGTCACTTCATGTGCATAGGTGGGTATTTCCGGGCAAAGCTATATATCGAGAAGCTTAGGAAAAATATACACCTCGAAAAAGGCAAAAGTCTAGTTTTTCATTAAAAAAAACGCAAAAACCAAATTAAAAAAACTTTTTGTAGCTAAACCCATCCGGCTTTCAAAATAGCAATTAAAACAACTTACCATAATATGGAGGATAACCGGGATAACTCATATTCGATAATATAAATTATAGACTAGGCGTGATATTCTATATAACCGTAATGACTAGGCACACCCCCTGAGAGTATATTCGATTTTTTATTTCTTTATTCGTAAGGCTTCACCCACCCACGTCGTTACCTAGCCTAATCTGTTACCATGACACCCGACAAGCCCTTCAAACCAGCTCTGCCCGGTCTCATTGTTTTCGGCCAACCCTGACGCGGGCTGTGGATAATTGGATTGGTGTTCTGGTGGTGAAACATGCGGCGGAAACGTGAAAAAGCTTGGAATTCACAGCTGCTCGATACTAATCGTGCCAAAGGGCCGGGGCTTGGAATAAAAATGGCAAAAAAAGAGGGTGTTCTTAATGAAGCGGATGTTAATGAGCTATACAACGGGCCAGGCCGGTGGTTGCATCGGTGGAAAAAAGGTGGAAAGCGTGCCATCAACGTTGTCAATGCACAAAAAGCCTACCAACGCTAAGTAAAAGGATAGATGCTTTGATCATTATGGAAATTACCAAATTAGACACTCGTGAAGTAGGATTTGGCACTTATAAAATGCTCAACAAGAAGTGTGAATGCGGGTACCATGAAAGTGAAGATGAGAAAATGAGACATCGAAAAAGGATACAAATCGTTATCGACGTAATCGTATTTTTCTCGCTCGCTCTCTCTCTCTCTCTCTCTCTCTCTGTTCCTTTAAGTATATATTTAACAATCTCCCACTTTCTTTCCCAACCAACATAATTCTAATTTTTTTAGAAACATTCTCCCTCCACTCCCAATCACGTTCCACCGTTTGTATCCTGTTGCGAACCGTCTCGATAAAGCATTTTGTTTTTGTTTGCAGCCACCTGTGACCCCCAGACTCCGTTTCATGTGTTTGTGCGGGGCAGAACCGAGAGAAAAAGGCTCTTTTACCTCCCGAGCACTATCGATTTTTTTGGAGGCCGGTTTAAATCCAGAGATTTAATCGCATTCTCCTCCCCCTACCCCCGTCGACTATTTCTATTCCCTAGATTTTTATTATTTTCAGCCATGGAAAGATTAAAAGAAGGAGGCCGCCAAATTGCGGCCGGCGGGTCGGCAGGTGACATTTTTACATATTTTTGGAACTATTTTGAAATTACAGGTCTTGTGGAAGTATGTATAATGCATCCACTCGATCTCATCAAGACCCGGCTCCAAATCGGGTCCGAAGATAAGGGAATGATGGATTTGGTCGGAAAGACTTTCAGAAATGAGGGGATTCGAGGATTTTATAAGGTCAGATCTTATTTATTGCGGAAAATCGGATTGAATTGAGGTCATCTGCTCTTTTAAACTATTGTCATCGTTGAAAATGCATGTTTATACAAAATTTTCTAAGTTCTAAAGTAACAATTCAAAAATCAAGTTATGGATTGTGGCATTATTTTTTGTAGTTAACAGGTCTAATGTCACTTGAATCCCTTTTAGCATTTTTAGGCTCTTTGTTTTCCAATTTCGACAAGCTGGACGTGTTTGATAAAGTTTTCGTTAATTTCAGCTATCGGGCTATTTTTATTTTTCATTTTTTGTAATTTTTACTGTTCACTTTTACGGTTCTACAGAAGCGCCTATATTTTACATTATCAGATATATAACTAGTAACATGAGTCGTATAAGACTTGTGTCCTTCTTTTCCGGGTGTTCCTGGCTGGGTGGGCCGGGGGCCACCAACATTGACGCTCATGGTGGTCCCTGAAAGACTTTCCGAAAATCCTCCCGACCCTCCACGCCCCACTTCCGGCGGCGTACCAAAAATACAGAAAAATCACGTTAAAAATATAAAACCTCTATAAAAATCTCATAAAAATAATTTAATCTGGATACGACATTCAAGCAAAGCTGCAGGGCGCAAATTTTTTGATCTTAACAAAAGCTCTGAGCTCCAAACTTTTTCCAAAACTCCGAGACTTTAGAGGTGTACAAAATTGCGCCACACAAAATTTCAACTTACCAAAATTTTAGAAAATCCTATGATGTATGTTAGCAATACCTTGAAACACCGAAATATCCAAAAATCTGAGTTTTAGCAAAAAATAAAACTTCCTTAAATCCTTAAACGAATAGGAAAATCAGCAACCTTTAAATTAAGCCAAAACATTTTTTTTATACCTTACCAAATAAAGCACGCTTTCCAGGGAATCCTTCCTCCAATCCTTGCCGAAACTCCGAAGCGAGCAACCAAATTCTTCACTTTCGAACAATATAAGAACATTTTCAGCGGTCCTGGGATTTCGCCCGTTTTTGTAAATTTTCATTAGCTTTTGGTTTTATGTTTATTTAGGGGCTTTCCTTAGCCGGGCTATGTTCCGGGATGACAGAAGCTGTAGTGGTTTGCCCATTTGAGACGGTCAAGGTGCGACTACAGGCCATGCGGAATACGAACCCTAAAGAGGTCTGTAATGAATAAAATTATATATTTAAAGAAACTTCTTTTATATACCTAGATCAAAAATTTATCGCTCTTTATTTAGGTCCCAACTTCCGGGCAAATGGCTCGTGAAATCATTAGAACAGAAGGTTTTGGAACGACGGGAATTTTCAGAGGTTTTTGTTTCTGCTCAAATTTAATTATGATATGTAAATCAGGATTAACATCGACTGTTGCACGAAATGGTACCTGGAATATGGTATACTTTGGGTTATACCACAACGTTAAGGAATTCTTCCCAGATGCGAAGGTACCTTTGAAATTGAACTTGGGAGAAAAGATATTTTCAGGAAAGCCCATCAATGAACCTTGTCTACCGCATATTACTCGGATTTTTGGCAGGTTCCTTGGCTTCTGTAGTGAATATTCCATTTGATGTTGCCAAGAGTCGGATTCAGGTAGTTTTCCCACCTATAAGTTCGATCTGATTTATATAGGGCCCACAACCTGACCCCCTTAACCGAAAATACCATGGTTGTCTACAATCGATGGGTCTTGTTTATAAAGAAGAGGGGTAACGTGTTTTAGCTCTGTGCAAATTACCCCTTTTTCAGTTTCTTTGCTTTATATAAAGGTCTCCTCCCAAAGATTATGCGACTTGGACCTGGTATGCATTTTTTATGTAATCTCTAGATATATATATTTTTTATAGGCGGTGCTATAATGCTGATTGTCTACGATGAAGTGTACAAATACTTGCGCCAATACTAATCACCTTCCTTAGGGAATTTTATTAAAACCAAGTCACTTAAATTATACATTAAAACATTCCACGGATGCCTCATATAAAAAATCTTTGAAAATGCTGGCCAACACTACACAACGGAGATCCGCAAAATCAAAAGGGGGTGGGGGGTGAATTCTGGAATCCAGAAACGATGCACGTGGAGAACTGACACAAAATAAGTAGTACAACGGTGAAAAAATTTGTTCTACAAAAGGGCAAGCTGGTTTTTTTGTGAGTTTAGGATTTTTGTAAAGCGGGTATTATGTACAAGCAGCAAAAACACACAAAAGGCTACTGGAGCAAAATAATCGTTGAACGCTAAGGTTTTTGAAGTACAAAAGCTTAAAAATTCTCCGAGAAATCGAATAGAAAGGAATAGGTGGCAAGTCTATTTTCGGGTCTTGGTCAGTCAAACTTGACACTGGCCAATGAATGGCATTGGGAACTGGCGACAATGATTGGAACGCATGATAATAATAAATAAATAATAATGCGGATGAAATGGAGCTTGATGGACGTTGTAGTTCGTTTTAGGTCATTTGGCGCGGTATCTGAAATTTGAAGATTGTAGAGCGTATAAACTTTAGAAGATTTTCTATATTTTCTATTTTGTTCTTTTCATTAGATTTCTATATTCTCTAGATTTATAACTCAACTAAGGCAAAAAACCAAACTTGGTGGTAGCGTAGCTACTCACTACTTTTTAATTTCTCTTACTAACCTGCTTCTATTGAGGGCGATCACCATTGCGAGGGTCCTGAGGCGGTGGTTGATTGGGACCATTCCAGAATCTCGGGTCCAAAGCAGATGGACCGGCCAAACGAGCATTCGGCGCGGCTCGGAACGGATTCTGGTTGCTACTCGCCACCCGAAGGAAATCATTGATCGGTGGTGGTACCTGCGGCGGCCCAGGATATGCATAGCTTGAAGCCGGCGGTTGATGAGCGGTGTGCGCTGGCTGCGACGTCGAAAGTCTGATTGGAGCCGGGCTTGTTGCAGGAACCTGCGGGGACAAGTTCAGAGGAGCCTGAGTCGAGCGCGATATTTGAGTTAGCGCCGCCATCAGCTCATCCATCGGCGCAGAGCTGTTTGTTGCTGGCTGTGATGGCTGTTGCACACTCGGACTATGATATTGCAAGGCGATTGTCGGCATTTGCGAGGGCATAGTTAGCGACAGTGTGGTTGTTGAATTTCGCGACATCGGTAGTGTGGTAGCTTGCGTTGGACTGGCCAAGTGATATGTTCCCTGGACTATCGTTCTTGGTGGCATGGGGGGCCGGAGACTGTTGCTGCTGCGGGGCAATTTGGATGTTTAAGCTAGTTGTTGATGATGATGATGGCAACAGATTCCTCTGTAGCGTATCCAACTGCATTGCGGCGGCTTGTTGATATGTGCTTGGTGACGACAGCATATCCCTTTGTAGCTCACTATATAGTTGGAGGATTTGAGCGTTCGGTTGCTGTTGTTGCATAGCACTTAGTTGCAACAAAGCTGCTACCTGGGCCGATGTGAATTGTCCGAGTTGGACTTGCTGAGGGTGTGTAATCGCGGGTTGGGACGGTGGGACAACCGCTGATTGACCACTTCCGGGGCTTGGCGGCGACTGCGCTGGAGCCGATGGTTGAGACCGATTTTGTGTCAATACGACCGGAGCCGGTTGGGTTGGCAAAGTCTCTGAAGGCCGGACCAGCACTGGAGTTGGGGAGGCCAGACAAGGAGCCTCGATTCCAGGAGAAATTCTTTTCGGCGGTGTATGAAGGGGCGGTGGCATTTCTTCACTTGACGCTGGTCTCTTCCCTTTGATTTGAGCAACAGGCATAGCGGTCGAATCGTCAAGATTGATCCGCTGTTGTGGCATTTCCGGGGCTGCCTGCACTACCGGGGCATTTGGTCGGACTTCGGCAATTGAGGAAATCGCTGACGGAATTGGAATGTCCATTGTTGGTTGTGACGTGCTGGGTTGAGGGGATGTAGGCTCGATGTCGGTAGCGGCAGGTTCCTTTGGAATGATTGTCTCCTTTGGAGGCGAGTCAGCAACAGAGGGCGGAGGTGGCATAGGCGTCGTGGCCGTTGGACGATCGATGATCGATGCTGGGACTGCCACTGGCCCTGATGGCCTCTGTCTACGAGCATTCGGCTTCGGCAAAGCGGGCACAGCGAATTTAATTTCAGGAAAATTCGTCGGGCTTGGGTGCACTTTTCGCTCGGCTTTGGTGACGGGTCGAGATTTGTTGCTTGACATCAACTTCAGAACTTCACCAAGAGGCATCTTGGATGATACCTTGATTTTCTGACCACCCACTTGCAAGTGCCTACTATCCTCCTCTTCACCTTGTTCCACTTTAAAGGTAGGGATAACTGCTCCAGGGAAATGAGGGGTTCGCAGTGGTAGGGACTTTTGTGCGTTTGATCTCGGTCCAATCCGCGACTCGCTTTCAGCTTCATCATCACTTGTGAAAGCATAAACATCATGCTTTCTTGAGCTTGGTCCAGGACGATTTGTCGGGTAGACATGATAGCTTGGGCCAGGCTGGCTACTATAGCTTGTCGATGGCTGTGGTTGTTGTTGCTGCTGCTGCTGCCGCTGTTGTTGTTGTTGTTTTTGTTGTTGTTGTTTCCGTTGCTTTGCTTCTCTATCCTTCTGCATCAGCTTTTTCATTAATTGGGCAGTAGTGAGAGTGGTGGTGCGCCGAATTTTGATTGGTGGGCGATGGCTTGGTATCATCGGATGGATGTATTTGAAGCTGCGATAATTGAGGGTGAGATGTAGCCGACGATTGTGATTCCAGTCACACCATTGATTGCTGCTCATCTTATCATGTCTGTGGTGTCTCCTCGGGAATGGATTAGGCGGTTTCTGCTCAGGGCCTTCGGATCCGTTGTTCACAGTTGCTGCCATGCGCGCTCGAGGCTGTACTTGTACAGATTGGTACTGTCTGGAAGTCCCAGGCCTTTCCGACGCAGTAGCTCTGGGTGCCACTCTATTTTGCATGACGACCACGGGACGCACGGGGCTTGGTTCGACAGCAGCTGCCACAGGCGCTACTGCTGCTCCATCCGGTTGTGAGTTCGGTGAGGTTGATGGCGTTGGAGACGAGGCACCTGAAAATATTTTTCTGTTTTTATTTACGATAAATTTTTGAGGGCCGCCTATCAACATACCTCGAGCATCTGCCTGGGAAGTAGACGCTGATGTGGAAGGTTCCTGCTTGATTCGGACTGTCTTCTTCTTGCCTTGTTGCACGACACCTGACGTTGTTTCTTCTAGCACTTCCGTTTTTGGCTCGATTTTGACTTCAACCAAGCTCCCAGTTGCTTCTTCATCTTCTTCGTCCATCTCCTCGTCATCTTCATCATCCGGTTCCTCTTCTTTAACTTTCTTATCGGCTCGACGTTTTGGAGCTTTCTTTTTCACTGGGGCACGTCCTTTCTTTTTGGGCGCAGGCTTCTTTTTGGCTCTTTTCGTTGGAATTTCGTACTCATCATCATCGTCAGCCGTTCATCGTCTTCATCTCCTCGTCTTTTTTGATCTTTGGCTTTTGGGCTTCTTTCTTGATCTTTCGTGGAGCGGCTGGGTACTAAATTTAGTTGATAAATTAATGGTGTCTTTCGATTTACCATTGGTTCTCGTTTGGCTCCCTTTGGTGGAATGACTCGTTGTATTCGACAACTAGACGTTGAGGGCATTGTGGCGGCGAGTAGCTCCTAGAATGCGGTTGAACTAGAGCCAGAAAAAAAACAAAAAACCTTTGATATTTCAAAGTCACTGTCGTCGCTATTATCGCCTCCTTCGCTGCTGTCATCAAACAATTCTTCGGCTTGGAGGATGGCGCATCGTCTGCCCAGGTCTGCTTGGATTCGCTTTTTCTCAGAGAGTCGGTGTTTTCTCTGTTCCGGTGTTTCATCGTCAGAATCCGTGGGGGCTTCATAGTATTCGTTTGGACCGGCCTCTCTGACGGCCTTGCGGCTTGGTGCCAATGGTGGTAGTGGTAGTGGGTGTGGAGGCGCTTTAGTTTCATCTCCTTGAGCGCGCTTCACCGATCGCTTCCCACTAGGGCCTGGCTTCCCTCGTTCTGGCGTCGCTGAAATAGTTGGATGTGGTTTTATAAAAAAAAGTATGATTGTGACTGAATGTCGACATTATATGAAACTCACGCGCTGTCCGTATAGATCTGGGTCTTTGTCGTTCATTTGCCCCGAATAGTAGGTCCGTTAGGTCACCAAATTTCACTCCAACGCCACAGAGGATTTGGTTTTGACCGTAGACCCACCATCCGGGGGCCTCACTTCGGTCGGGAGCGTCGGGCGGCAACTCCGGAAGCGGGACGCTGAATAGAAAATTTTGTGTGAGCAAAACTAGGCTTAAATATATGTTTCACTTCATGTCTTGAAAACCTACTCGCTGTTAGCCCCGCCACATGTACACTCGGACAATTCCCATAGCAGATCATTTCGCAAATTGGGGTTGAAGCCGCCCTCCACCTCTTTCCGAAATAGAAGTGGATCACATCCTCTGAAATGGTTTATTGATCGGAGTAATTTTGAGGACTTTGCGGCCTACACAAATTTCATTAAAAAATTACCGGCAATATTTCGGCGCCTTGAAACCTAGTTCATGTGCAAGAGCCTCGAAGAAATCATCGCATGCGGCCGCCACCTTCATATCTGCCGCGTTGTCCTTCAGGGTCCATTGAAGATTGACAATGACGAGCTGGAAATAATATATTACATATCGAAGTCGTTTCTAATTTGCAAATATCTAGTAAATTTTAAAAAATACCTTAGCTCGCTTCGGCCACAATTCTTCGTATGATCTGAGTACGGCCAATGAAGTACCAACGCAGAGAATGACGTCGACATCTTTTAGGTTTTCTCGGATGCCTAAAATATAAGTTTCTGGCTACACTTCCTGGTACGTACCATTCCAATTCTGCGGCCATTCGGTGCGGCTTTTTTCTCCGTAATGAACGATGGTATCTTCTAGGCGACCTTCACAATAATCGCACAGCCTTCCGGTATTATGGGAGCTGAAATAATATAGCTGATAATGAGTAGTATGAAACGTGAAAAGCGCCAGTACGCGATTAAAATTTTCACAGAGCCAGTGCGCATCAATTGAAGAAAATTAGGATATAAATAACTTACAAATGGGCGCTGCGGGTGGTGCAGTCATAAGTGCGGATATGTTGGCAACTGCAGTCTTGGCAAACTTCGACAAACATATTCCCATGAATTTCGGAGAGCGCAATTTGCGGCAGCCCGGATCTAACATGGAGGCCGTCGCAATTCTAAATTTAAATGAATTTTTGGCTATTCCGAGATAGAGAGCGAGAGAAAGAGAAAGAGCGAGAGAGAGAGAGAGAAAGCTAGTGAGCGAGAGTAAGAAAAAGCAAGGGAGTGAGATAAACGAACCTGCGACAAGACGTGATGGGCAAAGTCCCGTTTATACATCTCACGGATGATCATATGAGACGCCGTTGGCTTGCATTCCAACATATTCGGGCAATCAGCCAATTCTTTCTTCAGTCGCTCCACATTCGCCATGGCCCGTGCCACTTCCTTCCCAAATAGACGCTCGTATACTGGATAGGATAAAGCTTATGATATTTAGGACGATTCTTACTTATTAACGCGCGTGTCCAGATGCCATTTGGTCCACGATAATCCGGAATTCCGGCGGCCTTAAATGTAAATTCCTTATTTCAATTCGCGAATTAATGAAATGCAGATTTTTGTAAAATAACCAACCGTACTTATCCCAGCACCCGTGTAGATCAGAACCTTCTTCGCCTTTTTGATCCAGCGACTGATCTTTTTCGCTTTCCTCAGCAAAGCTTGGGCAGTTTCGAGTTCCTTAAAAGGTTTTGTTTAAAATGGATAAGTAAATCAGGTAAGTATTCGTACTTGTATTTTAAATTGCAACCACCTCTGTGATAACGGAGAACTTTCTCTTCACGGCTGCTTGCTTTTTCATCCATGCTTCCTTGAGAAGCTCAAGCTTTCTCTTGTCGTCAGAAACCTTCGGGGGCGGCTTCGGCCGCTTCTGGCTGGTCGGGGGCTTATTCTGCGCCCGCTTTCCTCCCATTTCTAATCGGGCATCTGGAAGCGATTGGTTGCTTTTGGTTAACAAATTTCTCATTGGAAAGTAAGGCGTTTCCGGAAGAGGCGAGATGTGAAGGTTAACGGTATCAATGGGTTGGCAATGATACAAGAAAACCGGTCTCATATCAGCATTGTCAAGGATTTTTGTGGATGATGGATGGATAAGTTAAGTGGAGAATCAAACTTGCGCCTGATTTTTGCAAACATTAAATTTAGCAAAAAAAAAAGAAATCTTCAGTCTATGAATACAAACGCCGTCAAGGATTACGGGGTGGCTGCAAAATCATCATTTTTAAACTTGCTACCGTATTCCCAAAAAAAAAATCGTTTTGGAAGCGTCCTTGGGAGAATTTTCCCAACACAAGTAGTCGCTGCAAAAATGGGCGATCAGAATCTAATCGAGGCAGGCCAGGTGATCCCGTGAGAGTTTGTGAGAAAAGGTGGTGGTCGGGGAAAGTCGATCGAAGATCGATATGAAATTGAGAAGCACTGTATGTTGGGGTGGAGTATTGGAAAGAAGGACAGAGGAGAAGGGGGGGGCGAATGTGGGTAGGTGAAGAGATGGTGGAGCAAGATCGATGTTTTTTGCATCTCCATTCGACCGGATGGGCCGTGGTGAAGAGGGAGAGGAAAGGAAGAAGCATAGTTTCAGATTAGGCGTGAAGGTGTTATGAAGCTCAGAAAGTGTTGTTCGGCATAGAAAAAGACCAGAGAGTCATTACAAAAATTCTTTTAAACCTTATCCTGACCTAACAAAGATATCCTCAAGCACTGACTGATAGGGTAATAACAAAGTATAGCCATTAAGATTTTACCGGAAGCACGATATCCCATTTCTTTCTTTCTCTATTCCCTCTGCGGAGAATATCTCACCTCAGCATCCCACTTTTTTCTCCTCCTATCTTGTTAGCCCATGCTCTCTCGCAGAGAGCCCGCATTTCAGCGACGGCTCACTACCCCCACGCCCCTCTTTTCGCCCCGGCTGGAAGGAAAAGCATTCCAGCCAGCCTACGAAAGATAAAAGTATAAAAGAGATAGATGGGGGATAACTTTCCACAAGTTGGCATTTCACAAGACCTATTCGGCTCAATGGGAACGCAATAAGACATACGGCTCAAGAGCAAAAATAAAAAATTTTGACCTTAACCTCCCCTCCAGATTTCCAGACCCGTTAAAGCTCGTTAAAGCTGCTGAGAAAAAAAAACATTAATAAAAAATTACAACTCAATTACAGCGCACAATAACTCGGATTTCAACTCGCCCACGATATCTGAGCGCGAGATCTTGCTGCTCACGCTGCGCGTCACTTAAAAATTTCAAGGCCATCTGATGGCCTGAAACCCGAGAGTTTTTGTCTTGAACATACAGTAGCCAGTTTTTAAAGGGATCGTGCAAAGAAATCTCGATTGGAATTAAATGACTATATCTAGTTATTTCTCAGAACTCGTCGCAAACCAACTGCTTCGATGTCGCTTACATAAAGAGCGGAGATCTCGTTGCCTCAAAGTGTTAGGCTAAGGCTAAATTTCATACTAGAAAAGACGCCTTTGGAAAAAAGAAAAAAAGAAATATCATTTGCAAAGTAATCATAGGAAATCGAATTTCCTATCCTCTAAAGAGAGCCAAAAATCTCACGAGAAAAGACATTATTACTCAAAGCAAATTCCCAATGAAAGACAGTCTGTAAGTGGATCAAGTAACGGTTATAACAGCAGAGTGGACGACTACAAATTGGGTCCTTGCGATTTGGGAAAGGAGGGGAAGGAATGGTGGAAAGGGGGAGAAGGGGAATGTATAGAAGAATATAGCGAGGAGACAGAAAAGAAACGAGACAACGGGACCGGTCTGTCTCTCCTCTCCCTCTAACCTCTCTTTCATCCAAGTGATCTCTCTCTTTTCAGCTTCTCTCCTCGCCCCGATCTCTCATTCTCCAACTCTCTACCCCCTCTCCAACACTCCTTCTCTTGATACAACCGACTCACCATCCTGGGCCTCCACGCGCAGACCTGGGCCAATCAATGCCTCTAAGATGTCTGGTCTCTCCCCTTCTAACCCTGCTCTCTGCTTGTCCGCCACTCGCCCACACACAATGTCATTCGAAATGGCGCCTCCTTCTCTGGCCTCGTGGTGGGTCCGCAGCCCCTGGCCGACCAATATCACCCTCTTCCGTTTTTCAGTTGTGTGGTGGATACTGTGGATGTGGGGAAGGGGGGCGCGGAGAGGAGAAGAGGGTTCGCATCGAATGTGTGAAGGAATTTTTGGAAATATGGAAATTGCGCTAGTTTTAGAACGTTTCAATTTTGATAGAAATAAATTAGCAGGGTGGACACGCCGGTTATTAGGGTTGCAAAAAATTTATTCTATAAAAAACATCTGCACACCCAAGTGACTGGGACTAAAACTAAAGCTTCTTCCATGAATTCAACTGTTCACAACCCGGGATACCCAGAGTAAATGTGCGCCCTTCGCGCTGAGTAAATGTGCGCCCTTCGCGCTGCGCTAATGCCCGCTGCGTGCAATAAATTGCCCCGAAACTTCTTCAAACTCATTTTATCTCGCCCATATAAAACCACAATCAATCCAAAATCATAAATTCAAAAGCGGGGCATTGGTCGGGGATCATTCCCTCTTCTCCTCCATCTTCCTCCCCTCTCGATCGCGGGAGACGTGGCCTTTATGTGCGGGATGGGAGCGGGGGTGTCGGTGATGAATCTAAATATCGAGGATATATTTGAACGATATTGGAATATTCGTAGGCGAATATTTTGGCTGCTTATGCAAAAAATCGTTTGCAAGATGAATTTCTTAGCTGCTGATCAAGATTTGATCTGATCAGTGAGAAGGAGATTGAACGCTATCTTTTATAGGTTACTGATAGTTTACACCTCCCTTCATACACGAGATCCGGCCTCGGATCTAAATACTCAAATATCTGGGTGATAAATGCAAAGCAGCTATGCGCGGGAACCTTCTGTCAAATCATAGTTGGTTTTGCTAGGCTAATAGAAAATAAATTCTTTCTTTGACGGTCAAAAGTTGACCAAAACGCAAGTTTATGCCACTTACT